>CM045552.1:6323984-7523984 GCA_024721245.1 Mitragyna speciosa
AAGGCTTAAAAATCCGTGGAGGCACCCATTTCCGATGATAGCTCCACAGGCTTAGAAATCAGTGGATGCATCAATTTCGCTGATAGCCCACAAGGCTTAGAAATTCAGTGAGGCATCAATTTCGACGATAGCCCCACAAGGCTTAGAAATCCGTGGAGGCACCCATTTCGACGATAGCCCCACAAGGCTTAGAAATCCGTGGAGGCACCAATTTCGATGATAGCCCCACAAGGCTTAGAAATCCGTAGGAGGCACCAATTTCGATGATAGCCCCACAAGGCTTAGAAATCCGTGGAGGCACCAATTTCGAATGATAGCCCCACAAGGCTTAGAAATCACAAAGCCATTGATTTATATAGCATCTTTGAGCAAATCACTTGTGGACTTCCCATTGCTCATTGTGCTTGAAGAGCTTTACTTAGATTTGCACCTCCATAGTGCTTGACAAGTCTTCTTTGATTTGTGCACTAATGGCACATGGACGAACCTTACTTAGACTTGATTCGACAGCACGTGGATGAGTTTCATTTAAACTCATATATCCGTAGTGCTTTGACGAGCCTTATTCTGGCTTGTCCGTCGATAAGAGTCTTTCAAGTGAGGTGGTGCTAAATCATTGCTTTAGGACATCGCACCATTTTTAAGATTCGCCGTAATGACCTATGCATTTTTCCAATTAAAATTGTCAACTAACCCATATTGATTTTTCTTTTCAGGACCACGCCATGGTGACATTTAAAGATCTTAGTGTTTCAGGCCAAAAACACCTCTTAATTGTTGATCACGTTGACAACTCTGATGAAAGGGGAACCAAATTATTGGTCCATCCTGCCATGTATGGAAATTTCGCTGAGAATTGTCCTCAACACAAGTGCCCTCATCTAGACAATTGGTCATCGGAGATTCTTCAAGATGGTGGTCTAAGAGTTTATTCATTGAGGTCACTTATCCATACAAAGGATCCTAGAACGACATCTTTCCAAACTCTTGGTAGGCGCATCATTTCTAGAGAAGCACATTGGGGAAGTCTTTTAAAACTCAACGGAGAGTTTGGCTTTATTGAGAAGTATTGGGAATGGCTTGAGGACATCTTAGGGAGAAGCAAGCAGACATCTTCGAGACGCCTCCCTTTATGAAGCTTTATATGCATCACTCTTCACATATGATAGAAACCCTAACATTGTCCGAGCATTTTGTGAGGCATGGTGTCCAGAAACTAACACGCTACATACCTCAGCTGGTGAGTTGTCACTTTCTCTATGGGATCTACACCGATTAGGAGGACTTCCCATCGTTGGCAATGTCTACGAGGAGGTTATCCCGTGTGTTAGAGAATTAACAGGTCTTGACGAAAAGAAGGTTAGACATCTTCCTCAAAGTTGCGAGTACTTGTTTGCAGCTTTTCACCACCTCCAAAAAGGAGAGACCAACATGTCAGGGGTTCGCGTTGGCCAGTGGATCAATTTCTGGTTCAATGGAAAGTCCAAATATCAAAAACCAAAACCTAGGAGGTTGAAGAAAGTATCCCGTCCTCAATCTACTCAAAATCCGAATGGGCAAATTGGCAAACCGGGCAGACTTTCGGATTTAGGAATCAATGTCTTCAACACTCTTGGAGTTAAAACTCAACTGAGAGAAGAAACGTATCTCGCGGCATTTATATCGTGTTGGTTGTGTGTTTTTGCTCTACCAAGTGAAGATCTCCACGTTATCAGACCCACTACATTTAAGGCTGCAAGCAGTAATGGCGTCTGGTCGCAAAATTTGTCTTGCTGTTCCAATTCTTCTCAATATATACAAAGGACTAAATAAGGTTGCACATTCACCGACTCCGGGACATTCAAATGCTTCTTTTCCAGTGCATTACGTATATGCATGGTTGGCGCAATACTTTTCAACCCATTATCTTGCTCCGGAAGCTCTGCCAGCACCTATGATGACCAATTATTCTGGAGAAGGTGGAGCTCGATACTATGATGAGAATGAAGCTCGCAATATTATTCATATTGGTAACAAGGTGCGATGGTCAGAAATTTCACTCGTAGGGAGCAAAAATGAATTGTTTGTTGATAATAATAAATTATCAACTCTAGAACTTGGTTATTTTCTCAGTGCGCGCTCAAATTACTTGGTCCTTCATGTTGAAGAAAAATTCTTGGTCGAGCCTTATAGCCCATACAGATTTGCTCGACAATTTGGATTTCTTCAAGACATTCCAAAGGAACTTGGGGCTGAAGTACGTTCTACCAACTACGAACTAGGTCGAACACTTTGGCGTAATCTTACTCGCAGTGGAACCAATGCAAAACTGCTCTTTCCCGCTTCTTCCTTAGATGCTAAGCAAATGCGTCTCGTCGAGTTTTCAGACTTGGTGGTCTAAAACTCATGGAAAATACATGCTTGAGGGTCAAAGTACCTTAGTGGCAAGTCTTCAATCGACAGCGGAACATAAGAAGTCGAAGGGCAAAGACCTGGTGGATTTGACTGAACCTCCTAAAAGAATTAGTGCCCAAGAGTCGAAAACCAAGACAGCCAAATACGCCATAGAGGAAGAAAGAAACTCAAGGGGCTCGAAGGACAAGACTGCTCCACCAAAAGATGCTGTTGACAAGGAAACAACTCAAAAGAATGCTTCTCGCCGCCTTTCTTCTATAGTGGTGAAAACTAATGGCCACAAGATCGCAGATTGTCATGAAAAGAAACGGGACAATTCTTTGCTTGAGGATGATGAGCAATCCCACAACAGTGATCAACATTGGAAGCGCAAAAAGAACAAGGTAACAACCTCTACTTTGGATAATAATGACTTAGACCCAAAAAGGTTCTTTGAAGCCATTCCAGATATATCTATACCTGACATTAGCCTTCCTCAAATTGTAAGATTTATTTTCATCAACGAGTTTCTCCTTGCCTTCATTTTTTGAAAACATCACATTAGTCTTGAATTTATTTAGATGTCTTTATGACAAACATTGAATCACTTTGCATGCAGTTGGATGATCTACCATTGGTATTCATTGATGATCCAAGAAGCTAGTCAAGGCTCAGTTGATGGGCCTGATGCTTTCGAACTCTTGGCGAAGCAAGTGTCTAAGTCTCCCCAACTTGAAGATACTGGTGATAGTATCAAAAAACAAGCAAGTGAAAAGATTCAAACTTTAGACTCTGATCCTTGCGAAGAAGAGTTGGATGCCCAATTGACTACTAAGAGGAAAAAACTCAAAATATTTGATCCACCAACGTGGCCAAGGCAACCACAAGCTTCTGAATTTTGTCCTGAAACTGTAATCTTGGATTGTCGCCAAAGCTACATTCAGATGTTGTGGAACAATCTTAAAGGACAGATATCTGGTAGACCATTGGAGCGCATGTCAACGCTGGAGGCCAAAGCCAATAGCATCATGGCGGAAATGGGTAGTGGCAATGTTATCAATCTTTCACCTTTGCAAGGTCTTTTGAAAACCTTCTTTGAAAACGTTGCCCAATATGATTCTACCAAATCCATGCTTTCAGAGAAAGTTCCTGTCGAATCTTATGACAAATTACTTGCTGCTGCTGCACGTCGCCTTAATGATGCTGAAGTCTTAGCAAAACAGCAAGCTGAGAAGGTCTTGTCCAGCATGAATAGGCTTGCAGACATTGATCGTGAAGAAAAAGAATTGAAGAAACGACTTGAACTCTTGGATGCTCAGAGAAAAGAAACTTTTTCACTAGTAAAGAAAGATGAGGAGGAGCTTTCTGAAAGGCAGTCTAACGTCGAGAATTTGAAAGCAGAAGTCGCTAAGATTGAGACTTCGACCCCATTGCTGGCTGAAGAAAGTGAAACTTTGGAGAAGATGAAGGAACTACTAGAAGCAAACCGCAAGGAGTTAATAGAGTTCAAACTCTAGATTTTGTGACATTTCTTTGCCTCTTGCGTTCTTTGTTGGATAGACTTTCGTAGTCGATTTTTTTTTTTTTTAGCAAAGATTAGCATCAAACATGTAATTTGATCCAAAGTACCTTTGCTTTATCAATAAAAGTCCTCAATTTTTCACATTTGTATTTCTCCCTCCTTTTATGCTTTATTTTACTTCTTTGCCTTAATAGTTCAAATTTAAAACTATTAGATGCAAGAATTAAAGCAAACTACCAAATTTTATCTAACATAAAAGAATACTTGAAATGCATCGTTCAAATATTATGAACAAAATACATTTTATTTTTTGTATTCTTTTTTTTTTTGTTAGAGTAAAATTTAAGTTTTCAGAAGGAACACATGATGTGTTTAAAATGGTGTAACTGAACTTAGGAGTTGCCCCCTAAGCTGCCTACGTATCCCAAAAGGGAATCAAGTCACACGTAGTTCCTTGCCGTTCACAGTTTAACCTCATGCGGGTCAGGAGTATCCATTTGTTTACCACCTTAGACTTGGTGGAGTGTTTCAGTAGTTTAACCACATACTACACTATTGGTGGTTGCCATCCACAGTTTTAGCTCATGCGGGCCAGGAGCAACATGCAGTTTAAGCTCGTGCGTCAAGGAGCACTTCACTTCTTTATGGCAAATATTGCTTCAGAAATTTTCCGTTTATCGGGCCAACTTTCACACCATCTTGGTCAACCAACTTGTAGGCGCCGTTTGTGTAGACTTCACGAACCACATACGGTCCATCCCATTTGGACACAAACTTGTCTTTGGTGCGATGTGTCATGACTATTGGCCTTCGAACAGCGAGAACCATGTCACCAACTTGAAAGGAGCGAGGACGGATCCTTTTGTTAAAAGCCTTAGAAAGGCGGGCTTGATAGCATTCAAGACTTTGTTGTGCCTCCAACCTTTTTTCATCCAAAGCTTCCAACTCTTCAAGACGCAGGCGGGCATTTTCTTCTTCAGTGAGCCCTTCTTGAATGGCAATCCTTAGAGATGGAATTTGTTGCTCAAGAGGTAGAACAGCTTCGACAGCCATACACTAAGGCATAAGGAGTAGCTTGTGTGGGTGTCCTATGAGTGGTGCGATAGGCCCAAAGAGCTTCGCCAATTCGCTCATGCCAGTCTCGTTTTGATTTAGTCACGACCTTCTTCAACAGATTGCAAAGGGTTTTATTAAATGCCTCGGCTAAACCATTTGCAGGAGCATTATACATTGAGGACTTGTGTTGTTTGAATTTGAACTTTTCACACAACTTATCCATCAAGCTATTGGAGAATGACTTGCCGTTATCAGTTATGATATATCGAGGCACCCCATAACGGATAGATGATATTAACGCGAATAAAATTCACAACATCTTCCTTTCTCACTTGTTTGAGTGGCACAGCTTCAGCCCATTTAGAGAAGTAATCAGTAGCAGCTAAAATATACAGATGTTGAGCAGATGACTTTGGCAACGGTCCAACTACGTCAAGTCCCCAAGCATCGAAAGGCCATGAAGCTACAGTCGGATGCAATGGTTCCGGAGGTTGATGAATGTAATTTGCATGGAATTGGCAGGCTTGGCACCTTTGAGCATATTCTATACAATCTTTGACCATCGTAGGCCAATAGTAACCCATCCTTTTGACATGAAAATGCAATTTAGGACCAGACTGATGAGCACCACAAATTCCAGAATGAGCTTCTTCCATGGCTTGGAATGCTTCATCCTCTCCTAGGCAGCGCAAGAATACACCATCAAATGAACGTCGATACAATGTATCCTTGTAAAAGATGAATCGAGGTGCACGACGACGAATATCTGTCCTCCTTCGTGCGTCATTCGGAAGCCTTCCATATTTGAGATATTCAACAAGTGGTTGTCTCCAATCCTCTTTTTCAATTTCACGGAATAGAGATAGCATGAATTTCAATTTCTTCATACTTGTCTTCATCAAATAATGGTAGAACCACCCACTTTCGACACACAGGAACTTGCATCTCGTGATTGGACAGTGCAAGTGTTGAAGCGAGCATGGCTAATGCATCAGCTTGCTTGTTCTCTTTTCTTGGTACGTGCTCGATGGTCACACCTCCAAGCCATCCAATGAGTTGTCTGGCATAGTCACGATATGGGATCAATTCTGGCTTCTTAACTTCGTAGCTCCCCATGAGTTGATTAACAACCAATTTTGAATCTCCATAAACTTGAAGATCGAGTTGTTTCATGTCAACGGCCATTTCAAGTCCAAGTATGAGTGCTTGGTATTCGGCGACATTATTTGAACAACGCTTGACTTAAGGCAAAGGAATACGGAAGCACTTCTCTAGTCAGGTGTTATGAAAATAACCCCAGCACCAGCTCCTTCACGATGAGCAGCACCATCAAAGTACATCTTCCATGGCGGACGAATTTCTACGAGAAGTACATCTTCATCCGGAAGATCATCACATAGCTCCCATTCAGCAGGAATCGGATGGTCAGCTAGAAAATCTGCAAGAACTTGTCCTTTTACTGCTTTTTGTGGAACATAAACGATCTCAAATTGCTGTAATTGGAGATACCACCTTGCCAAGCGATCAGAGAGAACTGGTCCTACTCATTACATATTTAATAGGATTTGCCTTGGAGATTAGGCGTACTGTATGAGCTTGAAAGTAGTGCTTCAATTTTTGAATAGCGAAAATAAGAGCCAAGCACAATTTCTCAATTGGGGAGTAATTAAGCTCATTTGGAGTCATCATTCCTACTCAAGTAGTACAAAGCCACTTCTTTGCCCTCAACATTTTCTTGGGCAAGTAATGCCCCCACAGATCGTTCTTGTGCAGCTATGTAGAGGATTAATGGCTTTCCATGTATCGGCGCAGCCAAGACGGGTGCTTTCATGAGATATGCCTTGATACTTTTAAACGCATTTGAGCAAGTCTCATCCCACACAAAGGGTACACCTTTCTTCATAATGCGGCTAAATGGTTGACATCCTCCCAGCCAAATTTGATATAAACCTTCGGAGATAAGCCAACCTCCCTTGCAGGCTCTTTAAGTCATGAATATCTTGCGGTTCTGGCATCTTTATTATAGCATCTATTTTGGCTTGATCAATTTCAATGCCACGATGGCGAACCACAAAACCAAGAAATTTGCCAGAGGTGACTCCGAAAGCACATTTAAGAGGATTCATTCGGAGTTGATACCTTCTTAGTCGATCAAATACTTCTCTCAAATCATCGAGGTGATCACTTCTTTTTCTTGATTTGACAACCAAGTCATCAACATAGCACTCCACATTTTTATGGAGCATGTCATCAAAAATATTTTGCATGGCTCTTTGATACGTTGCTCCAGCGTTTTTCAGTCCAAAGGGCATAACTTTATAACAGTAAATGCCTTTGGGGGTGCGAAATGCAGTAAGCTCCTCATCTTCAGGTGCCATACGAATTTGGTTGTAACCGGAAGAACCATCCATGAATGATAGTGCCTTCATGTCCAGTTGTTGCATCAACCATGAGCTCAGTAATAGGAAGCGGGAAGTCATCTTTGGGACAAGCATTGTTGAGATCCCTAAAATCAACACAAACGCGAATTTGCCCATTCTTTTTTCGCACAGGGACAATGCTCGAAATCCATGTAGGATATTTGACTTCACGAATGAACCCAGCTTCAATGAGCTTATTCACTTCGGCTTCAATTGAGGGAACTAAATCAGGCCTAAATCGCCTTTGAGCTTGTTTAACTGGGCGAGCACCTCGTTTGACTGCTAGGTGATGGACGGCCACTTTAGGATCTAAACCAGGCATTTCTTTGTAACTCCATGCAAAGACGTCACGGTATTCTTGTAAGAGTTCGACATACGCATTCTCCTCCTCGAGACTCAAAAGAACACTCACATAAGTTGGACGTGGATGCTCGAGAGTACCCAAATTAATTTCCTTTAATTGATCTACAGTTGCCTTTACACCTTCTTCAAATTCAGGTGGAGCTTCTTCAGCATCTTCTTCTCCACAGCTTTCATCATCAATTGCAGCTATATGATTGCAAGAGGCCATGCTCTCTTCATCATCTTCTTTAACTATGGTGTGCACTATAGTATGCTCTTTAACTTTCAACACGCTTCCACAATGCACAATAAGATTAGTATATCTTTTCATTCTTGAAGGAATAAGACTACCATATCTTTGTGCATTATGATTGGGTGACGATGGTGGCTCAAATTCTTTGATCAATTTGTCAACTCTTTCTTTTATCGACTGAGAACTTCTCACTTTTCTTCCTTTCGGCCCTAACCTTTTAAAAACTGAAATACGTGGAGTTTTGCTCCCAAGTCGATCAATTGCCTTTGAACCATCAACGTTTGACGATGCTTCATCTTCAACAGAAATGTAATGGTTATTTACCCTATTAATTTTAATGCGAATTGGAGCTTGCGGGGAATAACCAATGCCAGCTTTGGAGCTTGCAATAGCATACCCTTTCTCTCTTAGCATCTTTTGAGCAGAGTTCAGCCCGTGGACTTTTGCACCAGCAGTTTCAGATGGTAAAGAGCTTAAAACTGTAGAATTTTGCGGATCATATCCAGCTTTAGCAAGGAGTCTATACGCGTTGGGATCGAAACCTTCCTTAGTTCTTGAGCTTGGCAGGGCGTTATGCTCAACTTTTGGTTCCTCCTGATGGACGGACAAATCCCTTTAGTGGAGATGATGATCTCTTGACGGTATCTAACTTTGTCACGGGAAATGTTAGATCTTTCAAAGCTTCAGCCTTAGTTGAAGGCGATTGTTCTTCATTCCCTTTTAACTTTGAAACATAGCGAAGAATGACAGGTCCATCACTTGACTGATGGAGTAGTCGAGCCTTGAACCTTTTGCGTAGTCAACATGCTTCCCATTGTTCAAAGTGGAGTTTATAATCAAATTTGAAATATCAGGATTTTGAGTTTCACTCACACTTGATGGTAGATTATCGACTTCCTTTGCGTCATAGACCCTAAGATAAAACTTAGCATCAGCAAAATGTGACTCAGATTCAGTGAATGGCTTGTCATCAGCTGTCACCTTTTTCACTACGCCTTCTTGGGAGTATTTAAAACACTGATGAAGTGTTGATGGTACGACCCCATTCTCATGGATCCACGGCCTTCCCAAGAGTATATTGTATGTTGTCTTGGCATCTATGACGTGGAGTAATGCTTTAGAAGCCATTCCATCAATCATTATATCAAGTTTGATAATTCCGATGGCTCTTTGCCCCCCTTGGTTGAAACCTTGGATCATCAATCGGCTATTGGACAGTTCATCAACGGAGATGCCAATATCTTTCAAAATTCGCAAAGGCAAAATGTTGACTGCAGAGCCTCCATCAATTAGAATTCTGTTCACCTTTTGCTCACGAGTGTAGCCAGTTACAAATAATGGACGGTTGTGCGGTGCGGATCCAAGCAATAAATCTTCATCATTGAAAACAATTGTTGCAGCACACTCCATGGATGCTTTTGTAGCAGTGGTGGAGTTCTCGTCCGTATCAACTTTTTCAACCAAAATATCATTAGAATTGACGACATTGCTAGACTTGTAGTCATCAATTGGTGAAGATGGGTCAGGTGAGGATGGATTGCCTTCAGATGGGGTTTCACCTTTTGAATTAGAATAGTAGACTAAAAAGTCGTACTTTCCAGAAGGTTCAGAGAGTCTTCCAACGGAGGGATCTCCAGCTTCGAGCAACTCTTCCATTCGCTTTTGACTTTGAGATTTCTTTTTGTTTGACTTCTTCTTTCTTGATGCTTCATCATCTTCGTACCAAGCATCAAAAGCAGCTTGCTCACAGGCGTCACAGTTACAGAATGGGTCAAAGTATTTATGATCACCATTGCTGAAAGAATAGACAGGATTTCCCACTTCATCTAAATGATCAATCGGAACTCCCTTGAGTGGCTCTAGCCTTTTGATTGACCGAACCATAGTTCACTTCGGAGTTGTCATCATCAGCATGTTGCAGAAGAGACGAGTCTTTATTGTCAATTGAAGCAACCCATTTTGTGGGTTGTTTAACAGAAATAGAGATTTTCTCTTTGAATTCATCAACAAATCTGTTATCTCGAGGGTCCACGGGCTTAATCGTATTGTATGAGTCCAGTTTGTCATCAGCGAAGAATCCCTTTGGCATGAAATCCCTCAATGTAATTGGACGGCGAGTCTTTTGTAAGAACTCATGGTTTGTTTGAACCTTAGGAGACGACACCTTTCTTTTCTGTCGTTCTCATTTTTCTCTTCCAAACCATCTTACTCCTTATTGGTGACTTATTCGTCTTATTAGACGAATGAGAGTTTCGCCTCCTTTTACGAGTAACAAGGATCCATCCTTCCTCATCAGAGTCATTTAGCTTTGAGACTGTGGATTTAAGATCTTCTTGTTCAAAAATTTCTCCAACAATTAAGGAAATATAGTTGGCTTGATTTCACAGGAGAGAATGACCCAAACACAACTGACAGACGGTTTGATTGATGAAGTAGCTTCTCCAGTTTTCACGATAGGCTCTTCAACTCCACAGGTTTTGCTGAACTAGAGCCAATTGTGGTTTGGTGTGTACTGACTTTTTCTTCTTCAAGCAGGATTTTTCCTTGTCTAGCCAACTCCATGACTTTGTCTTTGAAAACAAAACATTTTTCTACAGGATGGCCAACCAAGCGATGATATTTGCAGTAATTCGGGTCATCAGTCCTTTTTGCTTCGCTTGGTCGCTTCATCTCGGGCAGTGTAATCAGATTCAACCTCAGCAAATCATCGAACATGCCAGGGACATCAGAATCAAGAAACGGATACTCCTTTTCTTGCATGTCTTTGAGGGTTAACGGTTTCTTCTTTTGTTCTTGATGAACATTGACCTTCTCATCTTCTTTCTTTGCTGTTTTAGGGATAACCTTGAAGGGTGCTACACTTGCAGCCAATGATTCTTTCTTTTCACTTTTGACAAGAGGTTTACCTCCCTTTTTCATCTCCTGCTTTTTCTTTACTTTTGCGAGGATCAGAAACAGGTGGCTCTTGTCCCCCAAGGTTGATCTCCAAATTATGAGCCTTTGTTGCAAGTTTATCGAAGGTCTCCGGCTGTATTCCTTGCAAGATATAACGAAGCCCCCAGTGCATGCCTTGGAATGCACATCTCAATAGCAGACGACTCAGACAGTCGATCTTTACTAGTTAAGACTAAGAGTCCGCCAACGATCAATGTAGTCGACAACAGGCTCGTCCTTCCACTGACGAGCATTCGAGAGCTCGGTCATGCTAACAGTCCGTCTTGTGCTATAGAATCCTATTGAGGAATTCTTGCTCCAATTGCTCCCAAGTGTCAATGGATCCAGGTTCAAGGTCAGTGTACCAGTCAAACGCATTGCCTTTCAATGAACGCACGAATTGCTTGACTAGCAAATCTCCATCAGTGCCAGCGTTATTACATGTCTCCACAAAATGTGCGACATGTTGCTTGGGGTTTCCTTTGCCGTCGAACTGTTGGAACTTGGGAGGTTGATATCCAGCAGGCATCTTTAGACCATCAACTCTCGCAGTATAAGGTTTGGCATAAGAGTGGGATGACTTTGAGGCTCCATCAAACTTGTCTTTGATCGTTCCTTCAATGAATTCCTTGAGGTGATCAACGTGAATTGTTCCATCGGCAGAAACAGAGACATGTTTTGTGCATGTGACTTTGAAGTCTCCTTTGCCTTGGAAGAAGTCTCCACGTCTTCGTGAGTTTCTATTTGCTTCGACACAAAAGGGCTACTTTCATCGGCATTCTCGATCTTGCCCATCAGTTTCTCTATCTTTGCATCTTGGCTTTGCACGTGTGCAACGAGTCCTTCCACAAGTTTGGTCATGTGAGCCAATTGCTCTTCAAGAGTTGTGGTGTTTGTCATCATCACGGGCATCACCACGGAAGTTGTTGAATGAGTCAGGCCATCAAGGTGTGCAGCATGGGTGCCATGGTCACCATCTTTAGGTTGGCAAGGTTGTAGAAATCTCCACCAAGGTAGCAGTAGGATCCTCCTTTGCCTTTTGTGCTAAGGCCTTCGTTTTGCTCCTTGTCATTGGTCCATCATATGGCACCTCTTGACTTTGCAGCAGCGGAGAAGATCGAATCTCCCACAGCAACAGTTTTGGAGTAGACATCAGAACCACTTGCTTTGATTGAATCCATTGTCAACTTCGTTGAACAAGATCTTGCAGGAAGAGAAGAGATGAGAGGCAGAGATTGTCCCACCGGGCGTGCCAGAAATTTGTAGCAACAAATTTCGTGTCTGCGAATAAAAGACAAGAAAAATTGCACAAATTGAATTTATTAATTTCAGAAGTAAAAAGTTACAATCTCTGGATAAATTTCTTTATAAGAGAAATTATCCTCTGATTCTTCTCTTCACGAACAATTAATTCAAGGGCCCAAAAAGGCTTGTTCTTGAATTAAAATCGGATTCTCCGTAGGAAACGGTTGATTTGATTTTGTCGTCTCGAACACTTGAATCTTGATCTTCAAGCCTCCAACACGAACACAGGAACTTGGTTGAATTTGAACTTGGACTTGAGGATTTGATTTGCACTTGAACTTGGGCTTGAGAGACTTGAGAGAGAAATCTCTAAAGAATTTGGTAGAGCTTTCTCTAAGTCTTTGGAGAATTTGTCATATCTCGACTTGAGTGAAGAGAGCCCTTATTTATAGCCAAAATTAGGGTTCAATTGGCTTACAAGGAAACTCTCTAGAATTCTCCACCAACTTGGATTACTTGTGGCTTAAGAAACCCATTAAAGTAGACTTGAATTAATGGGTCGGCCCAAAGAGTTCAATGTGAATTAACAAAATTAATTCACTTTTAATTTAATGGACATTATACTTGAACTTGAGGCCCATGCTGATGGTCCAACTTATAAGTCCAAATATAAATGAACTTATAAAATGACTTTAATTTAATTTAAATTAATCAAGACTAATTTAATTTGTTTAATCTTGACTAATTAAATTAAAATAAAATATCAGTGTCTACAGTTATCTTATCAATTTATCCTAGACAGCTGCCTCGGATATTTTTATGTAACAACCCACTTTATAGATTTTGGTTGTTATTTTATCAATTTATCCTACATAGCTGCCTTAGATATTATTATGTAACAACCCACTAACCCATATTCACATCTTTATGTGAAACATGACGGAGTGACTGATAACTGATTGCTGCTTTCCGTAAATCAAAGGTTCTTTCCTTGTCAAATTTGGGCAATAAGAGTTGACATTTCGAATATGATTTATCTCCTGCTGTCAGGTTCGGCGTACTTGCCAGACGCGATTTTCCATTTAAGATGAACTTCTAAAATAAGTTTTTTAATCAAGCACTCAAAGTTGTTTTCTGTTGATAACCTCTTTCATTTTATTAAAAAAAATCACAAATTATTCATTTTTAATTATTGTCTGTTCTCTTTTATACGTTGAAGGGGAAAAAAATAAAGCAGAAAATATGCATGAAAAACCTATAAATAAGAATTTAGAGATGTACGAGTAAAAACAAGATAACTTGATTGAGGGGTAAATAATCACTCCAGATATAAAAGTGTTCTACATGATTTAAATTCTAATTTTCGACTTCCAAAATTATCACGAGTGCGTAATCTAGGGAGTAAGACACTAGGATGTCAAGAAACGAGTAAAGGGAAAGTTGACAAAAAGCATCTTTGGAGCTAAACTTCAAATTTGATGGAACAACAACAAAGATCGCCCTCAGCCCAAAAAACTTCAAGCATAAGCAAGTGAAAGTACATAGCCAAAGTCTCATATTGCGTACGCATTTCTCCTAAAATGGAAAATAAGCTAACATGGGTAAGCCCAATGGAAACTTAAAGATTTAGCACTGTAGATACCAAATTTTGACACACTATTTATTTTTCAAACATTGAGGAGGTGTTTATATTTTTGGAGTCAAATTCTAATTTTTCAATTAAAAGGGGGAAAAAATCTATAATCTCGGGGGACAAAATAGTAATTTTTACCTGTAAATGTTTTTCCATTAGTTTTGGACTTTTAAATTTATATTTTGTACTTTCATACGTATGTTTTAAATTTCTATGATTTTTTCGGATTTAACATATTTTCTAAATTTCTATTATTTTTTCGGGTTTACTTGGTATTTTTCTATATTTCGCCAGCACAAGGGTAAAATGGTAATTTTGCATCGCGAACATCATTTCGCTCATTTCAGGTCTCAAATGTATTTTTCTAATTCTTTAAGCATGTTTCTAGATTTTTTATTTTTCGAGGACGATTGCTATTTTTTCTGTAAATACTGCGTTCAAGAGCAAAATTGTCATTTCGCATTCTAAACACATTTTTTATCAATTTTTGAGTTATAAATGCATTTCCTAGAGTTTTGAACTTATTTGTAATTTTTGGTAATTTTCGTGGGCAATAGCCATCTTTCTATGCATTTTGTCATTATAGGGGCAAAATCGTCTTTTCACACCCCAAACGCATTTTTTGGCCAGTTTTAAGCTCTAATCTTTATTTTTTAAATCTTGAAATCTACTTTGAAATTTTTTGGTAGATTTTGGAGTTTATTGTCATTTCTTTGTATTAATTTTTTATTTTTTTAGGTCAAAAAATAATTTTTTAAAATAAAATTAGAATTTTTATTACCGGTGGTATTTTTGTTATTTTATAATATTCTTGGAGGCCAAGACTGCTAGCTCTATAAATACCCCACACTAAAAGGGACAAAAAAAAAAAAGAAAAAAAATCCTAAAAAACACATTTGCTTTTATCCATTAAAGATCAAAACACATAGAAAAACACCATAAAAACACACACTTCATTTTTCCATTTTATGAGTTACTGTTCATCGCAATTACACTGTTCATCATCATCAAGCTTAAAAAGGTAAATTTTTAGCTTTCTCTTTTCTGTGATTCACTCTTATTTCCATTCTTCTATGAGATTTTGATTAATTTGTATTGATTTATTTGTAATTTGAGTCGAATCATTAAGTTCTCTTTTTCCTTTTATTTTTGTCTTTGTTTTCTGGGTTTGATTTTTTTTTTTTTTTTGGTTTGTTTTCTAGGTTTTTCTCCTCCAACTGTTTCTCTCCTCCCACTGTTCTCTTCTCCAACGCCACCCCCCACCTCTAGCAGTCTCCAGTCAATCTGCAAAATCTTCCACCATCTTCAAATCACCACCAAACATCAACCCAAGACCACCAAAGCCCAGAACCCCTGCAAACCACCATAGCTTTTCCACCGAAATTAACATTCCATCGCCACCCTCGCCAATCAAAATAACACCCAATTAGCAAAACTAATCATCCTACCTGTTACAACCTTACCTCCCAACATCATATCTTCATTAGCAGAAACATAAACCACCAAGTTAATCATCAAGCTCCGGTCAGAAACCTTGACCTAGCAACCACCATTTCAAGCCCACAATCCTACTGGAATGACCCTTAAAAACCAATCAATTAGGCCCCAAAACAACATAAACTACCCAGTCCAAATCAAAGCCCCCTGTCAACACTGGGTCAGCCCCATCCATCCACCTGCACACAACCAAAATTTGATAATTTTTAACCAAAAACAACCAATCAACAGCCACATTTAAACCATCAGACCACCATTTTCAAGTCTAGCAAGTAATGACCCAAGCTCAGTACCCAACCCAATCACCACAAATTCACACCAAAAACACCACCTACCGAGCCCCTTCTCCACCAGGAAGCTATCTCTACCAACAAATTGAACCCATAACAACCCACTGACATGCCCATCAGAAACAAGCAGACCGCATTAACCATACACACAATTACTCAGAAACAACCAATCCACCACCTAAAACCACCATCCCTTGCAACCATTACCACCAAAACACACAGAACACACACAGTCGAATAGACAGACACACACAGTTGTATACACAAGCACACACAGTAGCACACAGACTCACACAAACACAAACAAAGATCGAAATTTCAGCTACAAATTCCTTTGACAAAATCATCAATTGCCCAACCATCAAGAACCCTTGCAATTACACAACCATCATCAGTCACATCTATGTCACCACCAGACTCAGCCATCACAACCGCCTAAAATCTCCCTTGCACCACCCTTTGCAACCCAATCGCCTTGCCAATCCCTCTATTGTCCACCACTGCAGCTGCCCTTGTACGCCCTTGTTCAAAGCCAAAAGGGAAAGAATAGAGAAGAGAGAAGGAAAGTGAAAAATAGAAAGAAAGAAATCACGAGAGGGTTGGAGAAGAAGAGGAAGAGCAAGGAGAAATAGAGAAATCGAATGAGAGAATCAGAGGGAAGGAAAGAAGAAGAAGAAGAAGAACAGAGGGATTTCATGGAGAGAGAGAGAAAGAGAGGAGAACGAGAATGAAGACGACCGACTGGGGGGTGTTTCCAAAAACTATTTTTTTTATTATTAGAATGTGTTAGTTTTCTTAGTTTTAGTTAATTTGGTTTTATCTTATTTAGTTTAATTATTTAACTAATTTAGTTTAATTAGTTGGTTTTTTTTTATCTGTTGATTGTAGTTTAATTAAAATTTAATTAGTTGTTGATTCTGTTTGTGCTGGCTCGAAATCAGTAATTAATTTAGATAATTGATTTTTTGGGTTAATTAATTTGATTTAATTTTGCATATTTACTTATCTTGTTTTGCATAGAATAATATATTTACGTTTAAGCCCTTGCTCTTTACTGGTATTATGGGTAGATACTAGATTACTTTTTGATTGCTGTGTTTAAAACCCCAAATTTATAGATAACCCTCGAACTTTCAAATCAAGTCTCATATTTTACAAATTTGACCCACAAATTATTGGAAACATTGTTGTATCCCCCAATTTGGTTTAAAATTCTCAATTTTGTCCCTTGGTTAGTTGAATTTTTAATTTTTACTCCTTAGGTTTTATAAAAATTTATTTTATGCCTCCTTAGTCTTTAGACTTTACGTTTTCACCCCAATTTGTCAAGATTGGCATATTTTAGCCTTTATTTGTTTATATTGCGATACATTGATTTGTTTGTTCATCTTGTTAGCATTTAGTACCGGGTCTTCAAAAAAGTATCCGTATTTCTCGTTAATTTCTCTTTATGTGCTTCAATGTGCCCCTATGTAATTTATTATGTATTTTTTTCATATGTTTCTTTTTTTTACATGCTTTTGCATATTTCTTCACTTTATGTTTTTAATTTTGAATTTTATTATTTTGACAAAAATGTAATATTTTGTATTTAGTTAGTCGATATAATAGTTAGATTTTTTTTCTCATACCTTTACAAATTTTTTGTATTTTAGATAGCAAGTGTAATAGATAGGTCGTTTTTATTTTTTTCCCTTAAAACTTGTAACTAATCCCCAAGTGTAATAGTTAGGGCTTGTGTACTTTTGCGTGCTTATGTGCTTATATGTTTTATCACTTTCCTTAGGATTTGCATCTAAAATATCATATTTATGTGCTACTTGCTCCTATGTGCTTTTATATGTTTATATGTTTACTTACTGTTGATTCATGTTTTATTATTTTGATTCATGTTTTATTATTCCATCACCACACTAGTCTAACTCGAGTTGTAGTTTTCTCGCTTCCTTGCTAGTCCAACGCTAGTGGAGAATTTTTGAAAAGGGCTAGTCCAATGCTAGACCTTTAGATCATTTAGTAATTAGACTCATCACTTGCATGTTTTTTCATCTCATTTCATATACTATTTCTCTATTCTAGGATTTTCTATTTTTGCATGACATTTGTTTATATATTATTTATTTATTATCTATTTTTTGACAAATATTTAATGCATGACATTTATTTATATATTATTTATTTATTATCTATTTTTTGACAAATATTCAATGCATGACAATTAGATTTGCATTTCATTTAGAATTTTAAGATATTTGTGTGATCCGATTAGAAATAGTCGCCTACTCATGCGGAAAGCGATGGCATACATGCCGTTCCTCCTTCCATGAGTAGGAACATTCAGTCATGAGATATTAGTCCTTGTATCTGTTATGTTGTATCCCCATTTTCTTGGATACTTATTATCTATATTATTTTTCCTTTTTTTTCTTTTTATATTTCATTTTGCATTCATACTCGTGACTCTTTTGAAGTCTCGATTCGAGTTTCGCAATTAATGCGATAATCTAAACCAAGCCTTGACGGAACATTTTGATTCTCCCGATACTCACATTTAGATTTAGGACTTGCATCCATTTAGATACTATCGCGTCTGAAATGACATACGGTGGGGTCGTTAACTGTAGCATCCCGAAGAGACGGTTTGGTTCGAGACCCTTTTTGAAAAGAAAGTTTTTTTTGGAAAAAACTGTGCGTGTGTGAGAAAAATAGAATTTTTTTTATTGAAAAAGTGTTTATTTAGAAAAAATGATATTTTGAAAAATAAAAAAAGGCCGGGACTAAAAAGGTGCGACAATTTTGGCCAACTAATTTTTTGAAAAAGGGTTTTATTTTAAAAAAATAGAATCGCCACTTGATACTGAGTTAGGGTGTACCAAGTCACCCGAAAAATCATTTAACAAAACAAAGATAAAAATTTTAGAAAAATCATTTAAAAACTTTTTCTGATTTCAGTTTACGAAAAACGAGAGAAAAATGTTCGGGAGTCACATTTGAAGAAAGGGAAGGCAAAGGCTTGCGCCGAAAGCACCCTTTCTACCTAGTCGAGGTTAGTTGTGAGGTTTAATCAAATTTTCTTAAATTAACCCTAGATTCTATCGCGGTTGGAAGTATCTAAATGAATGCAAATCTTAAAATCTAAATATAGGTATCGAGAGGGTCAAAATGTCCCGTCGAGACTTGGTCGAGATTATCGCATTAATTGCGAAACCCAAGTCGAGATCTCAAGGGAATCGCGAGTATAGATGCAAAATGAAATGCCAAAAGAAAAAAAGGAAAATAATACTAGAAATAGTACGTGATCGAAGAAAGTGGGTATGCAATATGACGGGTACGGGGGACTAATAACTCATGACTGAATTTTTCTACTCACAGAGGAGAGAACGGCATGTACGCCACCGCTTCCCACGTGAGTAGGTGACTATTTCTAGTCGGATCACACAAATGTCCTAAAAGTCTAAGTGAAAATGCAACTTGAATGTCATGCACTGACTTTTTGTCAAATATAGATAATAGATAATAAAATATATACAAATCATGCAAAAATGAAAATTTCTTAAAAATTAGTGTGCGAAAATGATATGAAATGCACACAAGTGCACCTAGCACTAAAATGCCCTAAGGGTCTAGCGTTGGACTAGTTGGAAAGTGACAAAGGCACAACTAGGGCTGTTAACGAACTGAGCAACTTGCGAGCTGCTCGCGAGCAGTTCGGTCTACTGTTCGACTCGAGTTCGGCGTTGACCGAGTTCGAGTCGAGCTCGAGCAACTCGTATACTAAACGAGCTCGAATTCGAGCAGTAAAAGATGAGTTCGAGCAGCTCGTCGAGCAGCTCGAAATATATATATTAAATATTATATATAAAATTACCAATTTACCCATGCTAATTATATATGAATTTTGAACTCGATCTCGAATTCGAGCTTGATTGTGTTTTCACGAGCGATCTCGAGTCGAGCTCGAACTCTTCCTAAAATTAACGAGCCGAGCTCGAGCTTCGAATCACAAACTCGATCGAACTCGAGCTCGATCTCGAGCAGCAGTAATTTTAACAAGCTCGAGCTCGAGTTCGGTAGTATTCGGACTCGGCTCGGTTCGTTTACACCCCTAGGCACAACTAGCGTTGAACTAGTGTGGTGACGGAATAACAAACTGATAAAACATGAATTAAAATAGTAAAACATGAATTAAAATAGTAAAACATGAATTAAGAGCAATATAAAGACATATAAGGTCAAATAGGAGCACCCAACACATAAGCATAATATTTAGATGCAAAACTCTGAAGAAAGCGGTAAAGTATATTAGCACATAAGCACACAAGCACACAAAAACAAATAAGCTCTAACTATTACACCGAGAGATTTGGCTTATAATTTGAGAAGGGAAAATAAAACAATCTATCTATTACACTTGCTATCTAAAATACAAATATTTTGCTAAAATATGAGAAAAATAATCTAACTATTACATTGACTAGCTAAATATAAAATATTACACTTTTGCCAAAAAAATAAAATTCAAAAAATAGCATAAAGTAAATAAATACGCAAAAACAAAACATGTAAAAATAAGAAATACAAAAGGAAAATGCATAAAAATCACATAGAGGCATATTAGGGCATATAAAGATGAATTAATGAGAAACAGGAGTACCTCTTTGAAAATCCAGTACCAATACTAATCAAAATTAACAAACCAATCAAGGTACCTCGATATAAAGAAACAAAGGCTAAAAATATAAAATACTAACAAAATTAGGCTAAAAATGTAGATTCTATAAAGCTAAAGGTTTAAAAGCAAATTCTCAAAAATCTAGGGGCCAAATAATAAATTCAAGTAAGCATGGGGCACAATTATAAATTAACATTAATTGGAAGGAAGCAAAAATAAAATTTTCAGCAAGTATGGGGGAAATTGAAAATCTTGGGACTTAATTGAAAGAGAATAAAATCTGGGGGAGACAATCTAAAAATATCAAGAACTAAAAATGCAGAACAATAAAAGTTGTTGGGGTATTATGATAATAATCTAAATCTAGGGGGCGAGGGAAAAAGGAAAGAAAACATAATGTTATATTTTTGCATAACCAAATAACCAGAAAATTAAAACGCTAAACTAAATTAATGTTAGATTAATTAACTAAATTAATTAACGAATTAAGACCAAATTACAAGCAAATCAACCACAATTAGCTAAATAAGAGTAGAAACTAAATTAATTTAGTTGACTAAATTACTTAACCGAATTAAAATCCAAACCCAAAAAAAAAAAACAGAAAACAACTTAACTTGAGAGAAATCATGTCAGAACCAAAAGAAACTACCAAAAAAAAAATCACTCAATTCCCCCCAAAAATCGATTTAAGCCCAAAAATAAAAAAATCACCAAATTGCTCTGTGTGAATGGAATACCAAAATTATAATAGGTTACGGGACCCACACAAAAGTTGGCAAAAAGAGGAACTGAAATAATTTCGACATGGGATATGTGAAGCCTTGAGTTGCCTTGCTCAGGTGGGTTGTTAACTGTGGGTACTTGGTCATTAGGGACCACACCACTACTACTCGCAATAATTTGGTTAGTACATATAATTAATACAAAAACTAATCGTAAAATGGTCAGTAGCAAAAAATCATTTCTTCTGGAATGAGAAATAAGTTAACGTGGATAAGTCTAATGGAAACTCAAAGAGTTGGAAATGTCTTTCAACGTCGTCACCAATACAATCAGTCCACCTTTAGGAAAAAGGCCATTGGTTGATTAATATTATTTCAAGCTTCTTCCACATCTACAACAATGTCAATACTTATAATCAATACAAAAATTAATCCCAAAATGGTCAGCAACAAAAAAAAAAATCTTCTGAAATGGGAAATAAGTTAATATGGTCATACTTAATGAAAACCGAAAGAGTTGGCACTGTCTCTCAACATCGTCACCAATACAATCAATCCACTTTCAGGGAAAGGGCATTGGTAGATTAATAGTATTTCAAGCTTCTTCCACATCCACAACAATGTCAATACTTATAATCAAAACAAAAATTAATCACAAAATCATAAGTAGCAAAAAATCATTTCTTCTGGACAGAGAAATAAGTTAACGTGGGCAAGTCAAATGGAAACCTAAAGAGTTGGTACTGTTTCTTAACGTCGTCACCAATATAATCAGTCCATCTTCAGGGAAAGGGCATTGGTTGATTAACATTGTTTCAAGTTTTTTCCACATCTATAACAATGTCAATACTTATAATCAATACAAAAATTAATTACAAAATGGTCAGCAGCAAATAATCATTTCCTCTGGAATAGAAAATAAATTAACGTGGGTAAGCCAAATGGATACCTAAAGAGTTGGCATTATATCTCATCGTCATCGCCAATACAATCAGTCCACCTTTAAGGAAAGGGCATTGGTTGATGAACATTATTTCAACCTTCTTCCACATCCACAATAATGTCAATACTTATAATCAATATAAAAATTAATCACAAAATAATTAGCAGCAAAAAATTATGTCCTCTTGAATGGGAAACAAGTTAACATGGGCAAGCCTATTGGTTACCTAAAGAGTGGGCATTCAAGTCTTTAGCACAAAAAGAATAAAAAACAAAAAAAGAAAAGGGTAAAAAGATTCAAATCAAAGAATGTAAGTAATGGCTGATTAATGCATTAAAAAAAAGAGACATACGAAGAACGGAAAAAATTGAATGATAAAATAAATGATTACATCAAATAAAAATGTTACAACGCAAGATTATTATTTTATGTGTTGATACATGGGGAGTTAGAAACACGGTAATTGAGAGTCGACCCCAAATATTTATCTTGCAAAAAAAATGATAGGTATCGTGGCTGGTTCAACTTTTTACCTGCTATAACATTTAATCTATCTATAACCCACACAAATTCTATTCTAATTTTGTGTTTTTGGTAGCATCTATCACTTTGTATTGCTAGGAAGAATTGTGCCATTTTCGGCTAAAGCCATTTTAGACTCGGCCGCCTTCGCTTCCTCTCGAAACTTCTTATAGATATCACTCTTGTAGAACTTAATAGTCCTCGGCACCAAAACTGCAAAAACCAAACCTCCAAGAATTGTTACTGCTATAATTATGATGAAGGCCAATTTTTAGCACAGTATCCCATTACAATTAAAATCCTATCCGTGCATCTTAGTCTTTCCCAAAGCTTTGAGTTGCCTTTCTGCCCTATCATATAGATGTCCAGCAACTCTCACATTGAGAAAATACAAGCCAATTGGACTAGCCACAGAGCCAAAATTGTACAAAGTCGAGTAGTATTTGAGGCCAAAAAGTTTAGAAATTATGGCAAAAAGTAATGGCCATTGTGCAACAAAACAAAATCCTATAATTATTGATGCAACATATAGCCCATTTGGGACATCAAAAGCTATGAGTAAATGGCCTATGCAAGATATGAGCAGTATTATTGTGAGCATAAAGGTATGGGAAAATTTATACTTTGTTAAGAAGTGCTCAGAGAGAAAACCAGCTACCACTCTTCCTGGATAATTCCAAACACTCACGAGGGATACAAATGTGCTGGTGCTTCTTTTGGGGAAGCCAAGAGAAGCTCCAATCTGCCCCCAAGTTGTCTATTGCCGTCAAAGTACCTCCAAGTCCACAAATTGTTGCAAAGAAGAGTATAAACATGTCCAAACTAAAAAGTGCCTGAAGTATAGTGAAATCCTCACCTCTATTCGGTGGTCGAAAGACAGTTTTCTAGCAAGAAGCTTCCTGGATTTTTGTGGAGGTTAATTCACTACTTCTCTAGATGATTGATGTTGGTGGCACTGGCTCTGTTGATGGTTGAGGTGCAATCTTGGGTTTAGGAGCCTCAATTGTGAGCTCCAACTCGGAAATATTGTCCAGGGCTTGCCTGTTTTTCCTCTAAAGATCAAGTTCCTCTTTAATAATAACAGTAATTTGCAAAAAGAGTAAGATAACGACTACTGAAGCATTGACTCCATACGTACTATGGCTGAACTCAAACTTATTCTAGATTATGATAATTACTAGGATAAATCCTGCAAGGCCAAGTGACATATATAGAAGTCTATAGAACACTTTGAGCTCATGTTTGATTCGAACAACCTTCATGATACGAATTGTTCAAAGAAAAATGAAAGAAATAACTGTTGGAAGCCAACCAATCATGAGAATAAGAGATTTGGAATTCTTGTAATAGACTGCATGGAAAAGTTGAGTGATGATTGCCCACTCAGGCCAAGATAGCCTTTGAGAAGTCCAAGAACTGGCTTTCAGGAAAGTTCTTCACTGTTGTGACAAGGCCTCCTATATTGGCAAATGACTGGGAATTTGCACCAATACAAATGTAAAAACACATGTGCCAGACTTGTGGTTTGGATATTTTCTTGGTCACAGCTAGCCAAATCATGAAGTAGCCAAAGAAATTCATCACTGCACCCATGAGAGCACAACCCATGGTGGGGTGACCTCCTTAATTAGGCCTGAGAGGACTTCAACATTGGTTCCTAAGTCTTTGGAAAAACTAAGTAAATTGAGTGTGGTTTGGTCATAGCCAAGGGCTATGTCAAGTCCTTGAACTTCAAAACCTGAGAACTGTTATAAAGAACTCCAAAAAGAAGAAAGAATTAGGTTGAAAAGAAGGATTCAAGAAGATAGAGTAGAGAGAAAAGAATTGAAACTGAATATTATTAGGGAAGGATTTCAGATTACAATCACCAATGTTTGTTCCTTTTGGCATTTCTTTCTTTTATTCCTTTTCTAACTAACTAACTGCTACTAACTACTTTGTTAACTTCCCTCCAATCTCCTTTCGCCACGTGTCCGCCCTTATTTCTTCACATCAATTGATTTTAGTCTTTTCCCAACGGTGTCGTTTTACCTCCTTATTGCTTTAGCTCATGATAATTACCATCCCCAACAAGACAATCCTTGTCCTCAAGGATTAAAAGTTGGAAACTGACTTTTAATAAAGGAAATGTCCTCCTATAAAACCTCTTCTTCACTGAGATCGTGCCATTTGATCAGCCATTGCAGTTCTGGTTCACCATTTCTAGGAACAGCTCTTCATTTGAGGACTTTTTAGGTACTAATCATCTTGGTTGTATTCTGGTAGCCGGGATGCTATCACCTGGTGATCACTAATACGTTTCTTAAGAAGAGAAACGTGAAAGACATGATGAATCTTAGCTTAAGATGGAAGCTGTAAATGATAAGCTACTGAACATATCCTTTCTAACACCTGATAGGATCCATAGAACTTAGCTACGAGCTTGAGTTGCTTCTTGATAGCTATCGATTGCTGTCTATATGGATGTAGTTTCAAAAATACCATCTGGTAGGTAGAAAGTAGGTGTTTGATTTTTGGGTGGTATTCCTCTATTTGATTTTCTGCCACTGGTAGTGTAATGGTACTGATGCACCTGGCCTTCTTCTCTACAAAATTCTTGTATTCTTGACCTCTCACTAGCTCTATTGAGGAATCTTCAATCTCTCCCAACAGGTTGACCTCCTCTCCTTTTTGCTGCAATCTAATAACTAGTTTGTGAAAATCAAAGATTATTGGAATGTATTGGCACATACAATCGATTCCAAGTATCATATCCCAACCTCCCAAATCTATCACCTTCAAGTCATAATGGAATTGATGCTCTTGGATCCACCACTTCACCCCCACACACTTAGAATGACTAGTTACTTGGCTACCATCTGCTATAGTAACTGTGAAAGGAGAAGTCTGATAAAATTTCAGATTCAGCTGATGCATTTTCCTATGGTGTATATAGCTGTCTATGCTGCCTGTGTCCACTAGAATGGTAACCCTGGATCCCTTCTACACTTCCCCTAATGTTATTGTTTTTCTCTTCAAGGAGTTGGAGAGCCTATGTAAGGATATATTGACTACCTTCCCAGGATTCCTAGTGGCTTCATCCTGTTCACCTATTGCATCCAGAAATTCCACTTCTCCATCCTCCTCACTCATCATGAAATTCAATTGCTTCAGTTTACATTGGTGACCAAACCCAAACTTTTCTCCACACTTGAAACACAACCCATTATGTCTTCTATACTGTATTTCTTGTGTAGAGATTTTCTTGAAGTCTAGATTATTGCCAGTGGCAACTTGCTTTTCAGCTGTCTTGGGAACTCTTTACTGATTAGAGGGGGCATTATGATTACTGAATTGCCTATTATACCCAAAGGTAGATTCTCCCCAATTCTTGCTGACACTTTTGGTCTTCTTGGAACTCAACTCCAAAATCTGCTCCTGTAATTGAGCAACTTCGAAGGCCTTAGACAGTGTTTCTGGTTGCAGCATTTTCACCATTGGCTTTATATCATCTTTCAGTCCACTTATAAAACATGAAATGAAATAGGATTCATTAAGTGAAGTATTTTTCTGCAACATTAAAGGTTTCAACTCTTCAAATTTTTCTTGGTATTCTACCATACTACCTACCTGAAGCAATTTATTGAATTTCTCCACTTCATCTGAGACTCCTCTACTTCCAAACCTCTGACATAATAACTCACAGAATTCATTCTAGCAGATAATTTTCTTCTCCAACTTAACTTCTTGAAACCAATTATCTACCCTCCATTCCAAATACATTTCAACCGTGTCTACTTGTTGATCTTCCTCAATTTAATACACCATAAAGAATTTATTACACTTCCGAATCCACTCCCTTGGATTCTCTCCCCCAAACATTGGTAATTCAATCTTAGGTAAGTGATTTAGAGTCTTACCTTTTTTCCATGGTTGAGGGTAATTCACTGAAATATGTTCTGGAATAAGCTTCTGCGTCACAGGAGTGGGTAATAGAGGGGTTCTATTCATGGAAGGATTCTCTTCAACTGTTCCCATCCTCTCCTTGGTCATCATCTTCATCAGGAAGTCAAATTTCTGGTCAATACCTGCTACCCAGGTCTCTATCTTCTTACTGTTTTCCTCCAATTCTCCTTTGAACTATCTGTGAATTTCTGTGAATTCTCCTTGGAATTGTTGTTGCAGTCCTTGGACAGATTCCATGAGCTCCTGCAACTTACATTCCTGTCTTTTCACCTAATCCTCCAATGAGCGAAATCTGGTTCCTTCTGCCATGAATTCTCCCAGAAAAGTCTACTCTGATACCAAATTGTCAAGTTCTTAAACTTCAAAACCTGAAAATCATTATAAAGAACTCCAAAAAGAAGAAAGAATTAGGTTGAAAAGAAGGATTCAAGAAGATAGAGTAGAGAGAAAAGAATTGAGACTGAATATTATTAGGGAAGAATTTTTATATTACAATCACCAATAATCGTTCCTTTGGGCATTTCTCTCTTTTATTCCTTTTCTAACTAACTAACTGCTACTAACTACTTTGTTAACTTCCCTCCAATCTCCTTTCGCCACGTGTCCCCCCTTCTTTCTTCACATCAACTGATTTCAATCTTTTTCCAACGGTGTCGTTTTACCTCCTTATTGCTTTAGCTCATGACAGGCTAATTTGATGTCGCCAAAGTAAAGACCAAACATGTATGTTGCATCGGCGGCAACCATGATGAGGCGGCAACCGGTTGGTGAGGACTTGGAGAGGCAGGCCACCCATGTTTGAGCAACCAATACCACCTCTTCCGCCACCAAAATTGGCAGCAAACGCCATATTCGTATCTTTCTACTACCTAAACTTTTGTAACGTGTTTTATGACTGGTGCCAAAGACTAAGAGTATATGATATGCATACAAGGAACTTTGTTAGAAAACGCAGAGTATATATAGAACTATCTTTTGGCCTTTTGCTTTTAAAGGCGTTTTGTGTGTGTGTGTGTGTGTGTGTGTGTGAGAGAGAGAGATTGACATAAAGACTTGATTGTTGACATAGGGCAGTTCATGGAAGGATGAACTGTTAAAAAAAAAATGTTACGTAGTATTTCTTGTGTAGTTGTATAGTTGTCTTTGTTTTTATAAAATAATTGGAGCAATTAGGAAGATCACGTGTTAATTAATCTTATCCATGAGAATATTCTCTCTTTTTTCACATCTACATCTTCATTTCTAGATGATTTCTTTATCAGAGGCTCCATAATATTTTATGGATAATCTACGATATATGATGTGTGCATGCTTTTTTATGGTGAGATATGTAATGATGGCACGGTAATTGTTGCAGCTTAATTATCAAGTTGATATAGTATTTGTTTTTTCTTTTTCACTTATGGGGGCTAGAGATAGCAGAATCATATAATTAAAGAACCCAGGCACAATCTAGGCAATTTGTTTCAATAGTTACTCCATTTGTTTTTTGTTAAATTATCCTTGCACGGATTTTCCAACTTATTTTAAAGGGAACAACCGCAAATCTCAAAAAGAAAAGCAAGATTCAGTACAATTTGGTAGTTAAACTTAAAGCCAATATCAAGGATTTATATTCACTGTGATGGGTGTGCATATGGGGATAACGAACACACCCAATGCAATTATTAACTTACCACCAAAAAGAAAAGTTAACTAGTAGTTAGTCGCAGTTATTAGGGCTTATTGTTCCAGTCTTTATTGTATAAACTTCCTTTTAAAAGAAAAAATTGTTAGATAGACGCAAACAAGATTTCTAACTATGCGTTCGCATAACTTTTGGAATTAATAAAAGCACCTTTACTCAAAAGAAAAACAGAAATCAATTAAGAACAGAATTTGTATAAGTTTACTAAACGCATCAAATATTCAATAAAGCTATCTTCACTCATCCACACTGTTCACATTATAGCATGGGCAATTGAAATGCACAAGGTTTCACTTGTAATTGGAGTTACAGAAGCATAAGTGTGGAAGGCAGTTACAAGTTGATAGATATCAAACTTCCTCTCCAACATCTTTTGGTGCCAAATCTATGGTTTCTTGTATATTTGATTGAAAATTAACAACTAATAAAAGTAGGATTTTTCTTGTCTGTGCCTTGTGTAAGATATATGCATTACTAATCTATGCACACACAACTACCTTCTAACGGACCCACACATGACACATATGTCTCTCCTGGCATCTATTGACTTTCATGATTGAATTTATTTTTCTTAAAAACTTAGGCAAAACCAAGTCAATGCCATGAGGTTGACAAATTGTTGTGTAGACTAGAATTTTTGAGATTTTGTTAGATCGGTGATTAAGCTGTTTGTAAAAAGATTAGGCTTCACTTGGATTGTATTTTTTTAAATTATTTTAAACGTATGACTTTTTAAGACACGATATATGCGAGATATAAAGATAGTTGAGAATATAAAAATATGGTTAAAAAATCTTTGGAAAAAAACTCCATTGAATGGCATTTTAAGAAAATTTTTCTAGAAAAGCGTTACGGTAACATTTTTTGTATAGTTGTTTTTATAAAATTTAATAACTAAATGAAAAATGTGTTTGGAAAATGACATTAAGAAAAATTAATTTCCAAACAAGCTGCAAGTACCTACCTCGGTTTTCCTTGCATGACTCTGTCAGAGTCAATTGGAAGGTGAAGTGGAAATGCAAACGTTTAATTAAAGAACAAAAAATTCGCAAAAATAAATCATGGTGCTCTAATGAAATTGGAATCTCCAAAGATTTGGCAACTAATACCTTTTGATTTAAATATATAATATGATATCAGCAGTATACCTAACGTATGATGGAGGAGATATTAATACGAGTTCATTTTCTTGATTTGTATGCATGATCACAATCATGGAGGAAAGCTTGCTTTCTTTTTTGTTCTTATTATTTCTGGCTGCAAAGCAATCATATATTTCCACGGTTTGAATTTGACCATCTCCTAATACTGATGATAGGTTGATAACTATGTAATGCAAACCTTAACAAACCTTAGTAATTTTTTACATGGCACAACAGAAAACCGAATGTGTTATTATCTGTTTGGTAATAATATGAAATCTGTCCAATCTTGTTTGTTGCCAATCCTTTTTTTCACGGTTGTCAATAATTCTCAATTACTTGGTGATGTGAAAAGCTGATACATTTGTTGATTACTCTTATAACGGACTGTAGTCTTCATTCCTATCACATTTTTGTAGCAATTTTTGACCTACATATAATCACAACAAAGTCAAACACAAAAGACATTCATAAGTGGTAGAATTTTTTCTCCATGCACAATGGATGTGATTGTCCTAAAACAAAAATAAATATGATAAAATTGGTTGGATTTTTCTTTTTCATTTATTTTTTTTAAGAATATGATAACACCGCCCCGCAAGATAATATCGTCCAATTTTTTTCTTTTTTGGATGGTTTACAAATAATCTTAAGTTATGGATGAAAATATACAGGATTTGAGACTATTAAGTGATATTTCAATCCTATTAAATATTACATTATGATATCTAGAGTCTTTGATTCTACCATAAATTTCATACACTTGAAGAATTTGCTTTATAAACAGAACAAAGTAATTTAAACCAAGAGATTTTAGACTGAACTATCATATTTTCATAATTCTTAAAAGCTGCTTCTGATAATTTAGTTCTACTTGACTAATTTTGCAGAAAAAGAGATAACTAAGAATAGCAACGATTTAAAATTGTCATATTACATTCCAAAAACTTGCTTATTCCACTTGTTTTGTATAGCTTCAACTTACACTATTGTGAACAAAATTTTGTTCTTTGAGAGTGACAAACTTGGCCTCTAGATGATGAAGAAAAAAAAGAATAATACGCTCTTGAACTTCGAGTCTACAGCCAACTTATCAACAACTTGATGATTCTTTGAAGTTTGGTATCAATGAGTTCCAATCAAACAGTCAAAGCTATATTTGCACGGTAGTACTTTCGAAGGGCAGTATATTCCAAGATGGCTAAAGGGCATGGAAATTTCTTGAGAGCCTTCCTATGCAATCCCAGAAACTTTGGGGAAAAATTGGTCCATTGAAAGGGACTAAAAGAAAAAATAATTGATTCCTTGCATCGAGTAGCATCAGCATTAAAAAAGATTGACGTATCTGATAACGTAATTATTATTTTCTCCAATTTAACAATTTGCCGACTTAATAAAAAATGAGAGAATTGATATTAGTATTTTCATATTTGTTAATATTATTTTGACTTTTCAAAATGTTGTTAAAAGACAAAACTCCATGTTCTTTTTTCTTTTTACATGACTAAAGACATCAAGAGGAGCGTCATTAAAATTATAGGAGTTCCAAAATCGGCTCCATAAATAAAAGTGATGCCAAAATTAGTAGAGAACACAATTCTGTTTGAACGGATTTTTTATGATGTTTGTTTTGGTTATGTCTTAATTTGGAGAATCCATCTGCTAAAGGGCATGGAAATTTCTTGAGAGGCTCGGTATGAAATCCCAGAAACTTTGGGAAAAAAGTGGTCCATGGAAAGGGACTAAAAGAAAAAATAATTGATTCCTTGCATCTGAGTAGCATCAGCATTACAAAAGATTGACGTATCTGATAATGTAGTTATTATTTTCCGCAATTTATCAATTTGCCGACTAAATAAAAAAGAGAGAATTGATATTAGTATTTTGATATTTGTTGTTATCATTTTGACTTTTTAAAATATTGTTAAAAGACAAAACACCATTTTTTTTTCTTTTTACATGACTAAAAACATCAAGAGAAGCGTATTTAACAAAATTATAGGAGTTCCAATATCAGCTCCATAAATAAAAGTGATGCCAAAATTAGTAGAGAACACATTCTGTTTGAACATATTTTTTTACTTGTATTTGCTGATGCCAGATTGATATGCCAATTGCGTTTTCTTGCTTTGGAATTATCCTAAGCAATAGTTTTAAATATATTCAACTCAAACAATTTTGGTTATGTGCATTTTGTTGTCGAAAATAGAAGTCATACCTAAACAAAACAATAGATGTATGTGTGCATGCATACAAATATTTACGTGTTTCTATTGGGAAAAAAAAATATTTCAATGATTATCTAAAATACTTATTGGAGATAATTAGACAATTGGAGGGTCTGCATAACTTAAGATTTCCTATACATTCAAAAGCTCAAGTTTAATAATATTAGAATTCAATCATAATCGCGATTGTCCTCAATAATTAATTGTTTCAATTCCAAATCGTATAATAGATGTTGGTAGCCAAATTATTTAAATTTAAAGTAATTCATTGAACACACACATATATGCACACGCTCGCTAAACTGCAAATTACAGGTGAACTTAATCAAATTTTTATATAACATGTTGTCTAAAGTACCAACCATTGCATGAGCACGCTGAAAATTACGTTTAAATTGTCGAAGGGACAACCATAAAAATCAACCATTGAATTATTTATCATAGTTTCTCCAAACAACGAGGTCTCTGTTGGGCTGTTTCTTTTTATTTATGAATTCTTTCTTTTACCTTAATTTTTCTCAATGGGGAAAAAAGGACTTTAGTAATCAAACCTACAAGTTGCAAGAATCTATTAGTTGGGGGGTAGCCATCTACTGAATCTTAGTCATTATTTTTTTATTTGTCATAGCGTGTAAGAGTTACTTATCAGTGGCATAATAGTTCTTAATTTTCCAATACCCCACATTTCAACATCCCAGCAGAAAAAGGGACAAATTGCATAGGTTAAAGCCTGTGGACTTCATTTGATTTTCTCAAATTGTTCAATCATAAGAACTTGAACAATTTCCAATTATATTCAACCCCACAAGGCCACTTTCCACACCCCTCCCAAGAAGGGATTCCTTTTCAAATGACTCTATTTTTAATTATTGTATGTTCCCTTTTATACGTTGAAGGGGGAAAAAATAAAGCAGAAATATGCATAAAAAACCTATAAATTTGAATTTATACATGTACGAGTAAAAACAAGATAACTTATTGAGAGGCAATAATCAGTCCAGAGATAAAAGAGTTCTACATGATTTAAATTCTAATTTTCGACTTTCAAAATTATCACGAGTGTCTAAGCTAGGGAGTGGAATATTAATGTAAAGAAAAGAGTAAATGGGGAGTTGACAAAAAGCATCTTAGGAGCCCCACTTCAAATTTGATGGAACAACAACAAAGATCGCCCTCAGCCCAAAAAACTTCAAGCATAAGAATGTGAAAGTACATAGCAAAAATCTCATATTGCGTACGCATTTCTTCTAAAATGGGAAATAAATTAATGTGGGCAAGCTTAGTAGAAACATAAAGAGTAGGCACTGTCTGTCAATGTCGTCACCAATACAATCAGTCTACCTTCAAAAAAAGGGCACTGGTTGATTAATATTATTTCAAGCTTCTTCTACATCTATAATAATGTCAATACTTATAATCAATAAAAAATTAATCACAAAAATGTCAGTAGCAAAAAATTATTTCTTTTGAAATGGAAAATAAGTTAACGTGGGCAATCCTAATTGAAATCTAAAGAGTTGGACTGTCTCTCAAGGTCGTCACCAATATAATTAGTCTACCTTCAAGGAAAGAGCATTGGTTGATTAACATTATTTTAAGTTTCTTCCACATCCACAACAATTTCAATACCTATAATCAATGCAAAAATTAATCACAAAATGGGTTAGCAGCAAAAAATCATTTCTTCTAGAATGGGAAATAAGTTAACGTGGATAAACCTAATGGAAACCTAAAGAGTTCACACCATCCCTCAATGTCGTCACCAATACAATCAGCCTACCTTCAAGGAAAAGGCATTAGTTGATTAACATTATTTCAAGCTTCTTCCACATCCACAATAATATCAATACTTATAATCAATACAAAAATTAAATCACAAAATGGTCAGTAGCAAAAAATCAGTTCCTCTGGAATGAGAAATAAGTTAACGTGGGCAAGTCTAAAGAAAACCTAAAGAGTTGGCACTGTCTCTCAATGACGTCACCAATACAATCAATCCACCTTCAAGGAAAGAGCATTGGTTGATTAACATTACTTCAAACTTCTTCCACATCCACAACAATGTCAATACTTATAATCAATACAAAAATTAATCACAAAATGGTCAGTAGCAAAAAATTAGTTCCTCTGGAATGAGAAATAAGTTAATGTGGGCAAGTCTAAAGAAAACCTAAAGAGTTGGCACTTTCTCTCAACGTCGTCACCAATACAATCAATCCACCTTCAAGGAAAGGGCATTGGTTGATTAACATTATTTCAAGCTTCTTCCACATCCACAAAAATATCAATACTTATAATCAATACAAAAATTAATCACAAAATGGTCAGTAGCAAAAAATCATTTCATCTGAAATGAGAAATAAGTTAACGTGGGCAAGCCTAATGAAAACCTAAATAGTTGGCACTGTCTCTCAACGTCGTCACCAATACAATCAATCCAGCTTCAAGTAAAGGGCATTGGTTGATTAACATTATTTCAAGCTTCTTCCACATCCCCAACAATGTCAATACTTATAATCAATACAAAAGTTAATCACAAAATGGTCAGCGGCAAAAAATCATTTCTTCTGGAATGGAAAATAAATTAACGTGGGCAAGCCTAATGAAAACCTAAAGAGTTGGCATTGTCTTTCAATGTTGTCACTAATATAATCAGTCTACCTTTAAGGAAAGGACATTGGTTGATTAACATTATTTCAAACTTTTTTCACATCCACAACAATGTCAATATTTATAATCAATACAAAATTTAATCATAAAATGGTCAATAGTAAAAAATCATTTCTTCTAGAATGGAAAATAAGTTAATGTGGGCAAGCCTAATAGAAACATAAAGAGTTGGCACTATCTCTCAACGTCGTCACCAATACAATTAGTCCACCTTCAGGGAAAAGGTGTTGGTTGATTAACATTTATTCAAATTCTTCCACATATACAACAATGTCAATACTTATAATCAATGCAAAAATTAATCACAAAATGGTTAGCAGCAAAAAATCATTTCATCTGGAAAGGAAAATATGTTAACTTGGGCCAACTAAATGGAAACCTAAAGAGCTGGCACTATTTCTCAATGTTTTCACTAATACAATCAGTCCACCTTCAGGGAAATGGCATTGGTTAATGAATGTTATTTCAAGCTTCTTCCACATCTACAACAATGTCAATGCTTATAATCAATATAAAAATTAATCACAAAATGGTCAGCGGCAAAAAATTATTTCTTCTGGAATGGAAAATAAGTTCACGTGGGCAAGCCTTATGGAAATCTAAAGAGTTGGCAATGTCTCTCAACGTTGTCACCAATACAATCAATCGACCTTCAAGGAAAGGGCATTGGTTGATTAACATTATTTCAAGCTTCTTCCACATCCACAACAATGTCAATACTTATAATCAATACAAAAATTAATCACAAAATAGTCAACGGTAAAAAATCATTTCTTCTAGAATAGGAAATAAGTTAACGTGGGCTAGCCTAATGGAAACCTAAATAGTTGACACTGTCTTTCTACGTTGTCACCAATACAATCAATCTACCTTCAGAAAAAAGGACATTAGTTGATTAACATTATTTTAAACTTCTTCCACATCCACAACAATGTCAATATTTATAATCAATACAAAATTTAATCACAAAATGGTCAACAACAAAAAATCATTTCTTTTGGAATAGAAAATAAATTAACGTGAGCAAGCCTAATAGAAACTTAAAGAGTTGACACTATCTTTCGATGTCGTCACCAATATAATCAGTCTACCTTCAAAGAAAGGCCGATAGTTGATTAACATTATTTCAAGCTTCTTGCACATCCCCAACAACAATGTCAATGCTTATAATCAATACAAAAATTAATCACAAAATAGTCAGCAGTAAAAAATCATTTCTTCTGAAATGAGAAATAAGTTAACGTGGGCAAATCTAATGAAAACCTAAAGAATTGGCACTATCTTTCAAAGTCATCACCAATTCAATGGATCCACCTTCATGCACATCCACAACAATGTCAATACTTATAATCAATACAAAAATTAATCACAAAATGGTCAACAACAAAAAAATCATTTCCTCTAGATTGGAAAATAAGTTAATGTGGACAAGCCTGATGGAAACCTAAAGAGTTGGCACTTTCTCTCAGCATCGTCACCAATACAATCAGTCCACCTTCTAAAAAAGAGCATTGGTTGATTAACATTATTTCAAACTTCTTCTACGTCCACAACAATGTCAATACTTATAATCAATACAAAAATAAATCACAAAATGGTCAGCAGCAAAAAATGAATTGCTGAAAGATGGATAATAATTGGAAAATGGAAAAATAAAAAATTCTTCATGATTATAAGACCTTAGAATTTTTGCCGGTTACAAAGTTCTTTTCTTTAGAAAAATATAAATTTGTAAGATAATACTTCGATAAATGATTTTAAATTCTAGGTCCTAATCTCATCACATCATCAGTAGATAATTCCTCCTCCTGTAATTTTTGGTTTGTATGCAATAAAAGGGATTCCACAGCATCAGTAGATAATTTTCCCCTGCAGCAATTTGTGGCACGCATACCATAAAAGGCTGGAAATGAACAGAATGAATCACAATCATAACCAAATTTTTATGGAGTGTCTTGTGATTTCCTATTTTATTTGTACAATGATCAATTAATCTCTATGTCATTTATATTAACATAATTGTGCTTTGCAACTTTTTGCGGAAAATAAAAAAGAAAGAAAAGAACAAGTACTTTGCAACTCGGAATCTGGGAAAAGTCCAAGTCGAATGCGTCACAATTCCAAATTCTAAGAGGGAGCGAAACCCGTTGTACAGTTAAAATGTTCAAGTGATCAATTTCTTGGCAACTTGATCAAATCTTCTGCATTACTCTATAGCCTCTACAACTACATATAGCTGTTTCCAATTGATTATTTCTTGAGAGTAACTTTTAATTTCGCTAGATAATTTCGCAAAGGCCTTTTTCCTGCGTTTAGTTAGTCATCACTCACTGCCTGCCCGATTAACCAGCCTTGAATCAACAGTGGCTACTAACACGAACGAATATAACCTAAAGCTAATCAGCTCAACCAAAAAACAACCTAATCATTAAATCGGTCCGTCGCCAAGGGTACAATAAATTCGAGCACAAGCACATCAGTCGCTCAAAACATAGGCTCCGCTTCTGACCAATGCAGCATGCGATGCAGCCTTCCATGAGATAAAAAAGACTCAAGTCCTACAGTCATTCCTGGAAATGGCCATATCCTTCTGCTAGAAAGTAAAGGAGACGAGTTAAAAAACGACGCAACCATGAGGCCCATGACGAACCCGTAACTGACTTCTACAATCATCTTCTCTGCTTGGAGAGAAGACTTAATGTTGAATTAAATGACTTAACATCTTTGAAAATCTCAGCCAGTGTGACTACCAAAATCTGGAGCGACCGGGCAAATGTCTTGGCTTGAGACAAAGACAAGGATAACTAAGCAGAACATTAGATGTCTCCGGTATCCGGCCCCAGAAATGATAATCTTCCCCTCATCGATTCCAAATCAAACATTGCATCAATTACGATGATCATTGGAAAAAGAAGACAGCAGCAGAGTATAAACCATTCACCAGTTCAGGACGATTACAAAGAGCACCATACTAATCTAGAACTGCACTTCAAATACCTTTCTACATAGCAATATCCAACAGATTCGCCAAATAGCACAAATAATTGACACTTCAATAACGATCAAAGGAAGGTGGGCGACCACCCCTTCTAGGGCGGTCATAAGGACCTGGCCTGTCTCTATAGTTTCTTCCCTCGTAGCGTGCTGGCCCTCCAACTCCATACCTGTCACTACTACCTCTTGAGCCTTCATCCCTGTCATAGCCTCTGTCCTTTCCATAACCATTTTGAGGGTAGCGGTCAGAAACCCCAAATCTATCAGCCATAAATCGGTCTCCACTAGGAGGATACCTGCACATATTAAAGCAATTAAGGATAGACCTTACCGAACAATCATGTGTAAACTTAAAGAAAAAGAACAAATGCAAGATACTATCTATTGTCTTCTGCATTACTAATTAAAGAAGCACATGACATTGTAATGCACAGACGTATTCATCTCTCTCACATATTAACATATCTACCTATGTTCTGAAGACATCCGTACAGGTGACCATACATCCATATAGATAACCATTTTGAGATTTACATTGTCGAGAAATATTGACATCAAAACAATAGGAAATGAAACCAACAATTTGGGAAAGCAATAAGTGCAGATAAAGAACAACGAAAATATAATAAAATTGATCTATTAATACCTGTCAGCTACATAACGACCCCGGCTCGCATAACGGTCATCTCTGCTGTCAAAACGTTCCCTATCACCATGACGGCCTCTATCATATCTGTCATCCATGTAACGATCACGATCACCTCCATAGCGATCCCCACGACCACCAACCCCACCAAACCTAGAGCGAGGAGGTGATACTGGACGTGGGCCTCTGCCACCACCAAGTACTGATGGGCAATCTCGGGCCCAGTGCCCTGGACGGCCACACTTGAAGCAATCATCCTGTCCAACTGACCTATCTCCACCATAGCTGCCCCTGCCACCTGATGAATAACCTGCACCATAGCCACGATCTGGATCTTCACCCCCCATTTTAGGTTGCGCCTTGTTGACTGAGATGGCACGGTCACCAAACTCCCTACCGTGCATTTCCCTAATAGCGTCATCCATTGCTCGGCGATCTGCAAAAGTCAGAAACCCAAATCCACGAGGGCGGCCAGTATCTCTTTCCAGCATGACCTGCATAGTGTGTTACAACTGAGAGAAGCAGGTACTAGAACAGCCAAGCAATGCACATAGCAATTTTCAGGATCTATTTGATAAAGATAAAAATACAGCACCCCTATTTTCTGCTTCATTTCCTTTTTCGCTAATACACAAAAAAAAAAAAAAAAAATTCAGATTCCCAGATTGCAAAACCTTTGAATTTCGAGTTCAGCAGTCCACTACATACCTTTCATAACCGCAATCTTTAGTTAACATAAAAAGTACGCTATCAATAGTGGACTATACACACAATAATGTATTTTCTGCAATATTACACAGAAATTTTCACTACAAACTATTTTATTGTGAAACTGTTAGTGCTTCACAATTCTCGGTCAATATTTTGCAGTGATAAATCCAATACTGTGGTCAAGAAACTGATTTGTAATAGCCTGCTGATAAAAGATTAAAGAAAACAAATGAGCCAAATAAGCATTAATTATTAGTCTGCAAAATTTGAAATTTAAGTACCATTTACGATAGCTCCAGCAACAATCATGATAAAACTGGATTAGAAGCTCCAGAGAATTCTATACTAATTTCATATCATTGGCTATAAACCCGTAGCGGCAAAAATAGGGAAGGGACAATAGACTAGAATTGCTTGGCCTACAAAATGCAATCAATAAAGTAGAGAACCCTTACATGTATTGAAGAATCCACAGAACAGCAGATTTCCATCATCCAATACATTAAGTAACCTCAGGCCTCAAAATTCACAAATAGAGATCTCTAATTTCATTAACCAAATGACTACAAGTTGATAGTTTCCTAGTCTCTCTGGATAAAAAGATTTTGCAGGTACCCATTTTTTGAGTCACATCCTACTCAATTAACTTCAGGCTCCGGCCAAAGTATACTATGAGTCAATGAATAGCATGCTTATCAAAAAGATGAGTCAAGAAACAGCATGTGACACTGCTAGTTTCCCAATGAACACAGCCAAGAGAAAATCCTTGAGAGCCTCTGGAAGACTTCAACACTGCAACTGTGAGTAGAACATAATTATTACACTGATTTCCTTCTCATCACATGCATCTCATTCTGAAGTTAACCAACTCTCTGGTCCAATGGTCACTCTTCCAGCATTTCATTATGTCCACAGGGACTGGTAACAGAAAACAACCAAAAACACAAGCTGTGTACAAAGCCATCACCGGTTTGACACAAAACTGTTACATCTCCATCAAGATCAAGATTTACCACTACCCTAGTCACCGTATCCTACAATGAACAATCTGCCAACTTGATTTTGGAGGTAACACTTTCATTTCATATGTCAATACTAACATGGAAATGAAGTTCATAATCAAATGATTCTAATAATTAGCTGCATGCTTGCCCAATTAAGAACACCTCAAAGAGGATAGAAAAAGATGATAACATTAGCAAGGTCAATATTCAAAATCCCAACTTGAAATAAGAAAGCATGGGAGTCAACAGTTCCCCGAAAATAGCTTCCATTTCCATAAGATAACTTCTTGCTCTGAAGTCATATATAAGGTCACTGCAAAAGCACAAACAAAAAATGCACAGCAAATGACACCATCATAACTTGATTGGAACCATAGACCGTGTGACTTGAGCACAAGCATATTAGATGGAACCATACCAAAACCTCACAACTCTGGTTCACGGTCTCGAGGCTCAAAAGGTGCTTGGAGCCCATAATTTGGCACACATCCACACAGGGATTGAAAACTACAGCCTCTAATAAAATGGTTAATTGACAGACCATGCATTTGAATTTTAACTGTTCTACACATAGAACAAGACACAAAAGCATTCAACTATGGCAGTGGTGGCATCATCACCTTTTCAGCTAGACCCGGAATTGAAATATGAATTCTACAGCATCGTCAGATTACAATCTCAGCTAATAAGGAGCAAATAACTAAGGAAGGAGCCAACAGAGCAAGTTCACCAAACTAAAGCAGAAGATTTATCATCGGCATCTGTAAGCTAACGATTTCCTCCAAAGGCACCAACCATTTGTTGTATCACGTATTAACTCTGGATAACTTAACATAATAACAGACAAATCCTATGCAAGTCATAAAAGACGGAACTGGATGAAGCAGCTGTATTCTTCTTTTCTACACGAGCATGGAGTGTAAACTTTCCTAAATGCTGAGTGCTTTCATTCAACCAACAGACTAATTATTCCCTAAGAAGAGCCAGGAAATATGTTATATATCCAGTCTGAGATGGAAGAAGTTCAACGTGACTGCTCATAACAGATTCACACATAAGAAGCAACCAACAAAAGTATACCGCCGAAAAATAAAAAAATCTTAATCTTCCATACTTTCTTTTCTTCATGGCCAATGAGTACTCTTGATCAAATGGCTCGATCAATCACCTATTTAGGTTTAAGAGAGCAAAACAAGCCTCCCATACCGATAAAACCACATAACCATGTAATCTGGTACCTTATTAAGTAATAAGGCCACATAGTTCTAAGGCACTACAGTGAAAAGTACCACTTGATGTCTTCTACATTATGTGACTTATTGGTTCATCGGTTAAAGGAAATAATTAGACCACACCCAACTTTCATGCTAAATATCCTCTCTTTTTCCTCTGGACGTCAAGTACCAGTTCTTTGGAAACACGCCGCGGCATGACATACCGCATTCTCAACTTAAACTGACTCATAGCAAAACAAATTCACTATACAAATGCCCACAAGCAAATTACTCTAGCAATTAGGTCCAATGAGACGGCCAGCAGAACACGGTCTATAAATATCATAGACACTGCAGTTCACCAGCTGAACCATCCAAAAGGTACCAAAATTCCCAAAAACTCCCATCTAAAGCATTGCAGGATCATAACCAGCACCCAGCAACAGAACAAAAAATAACAAATTAATATGTGAAAAAAGGGGGCACGGGTAAGTAAATACAACAAGTATCTTGCAAATTGGAGAACACAAAACCAACTATTTATCACAGCAGATTTAAAGTACGCATATGCAAACACTTCTTTCACTGAATCACAATAAAGAGAAGCAAAAATAAAGGTTGCAGCTAAAAGTGGGGATCTCATAGTTGAGCAGCAAAAAGGTAGCCAAAGGCGAATGGATAAAAGTGGCGAAAGAACATGCCCTGTGCTAAATTACCATAATCATTCCAACGATTACTGACCACTTAAAAATCATATAATTCAGCATACCATTATCAATATTTGCCACCCCCAAAAAATTTGCCAAAAGAAACCATTGAAAGTATGAATTATAAAAATGATACTCCACTTTCATTTTTTTAATTTTATATTGAAAGAGTGAGAAATAACATGCAAAAAAAAAAAATGCCTGGTTAGTTGCTGAATTCGATCATCAGTATTATACACTAGAAAATAAAATTTTCAAAGACACTTTTAAATTTATGAACCCAACATATAGTAGTCATCAAACCAAATAATATGAGTAAAAGATTAATAAACTGATACTTTCAGCAGTATAAAGCTTCACAAAATTCATCATTGCCCATTTTACCATATTCGAAATCAAAGATTTGAAAATACCCTCACAGATAAACATAAAAAAAGTCCAAACCAACTCCTTAGGAGAAATTAATCTAGCCTGAGCTTATTTGGAAAATAAGTAAACAGCCAGGCATCTTCATTAGCTTTCTTAGAGGGGGGAAAAACCATAAACAGCCCTTTTTATCAATTTTCTTTTTCTTGTTCATGAAAAGTGATTTAAGGTCAAGTTCTAAAACTACCAAACTAAACAATTTCTTTGTAAAAATTAATTTACAAAATAACTAATAGTAATTGTCAAACTAGGTGAGCCATTTTCTTCTTACTTAAATCCACCCAGCAACAATACAAGTGTATACATTTGTACACGTGTAGATCTACAGAAGCACATTCATTAAAACCAAAATTCGGATAATTACTCGACAACCGAAAAAAAAAAAAAAAGGAAACGAGAATTGAATCATACCTGACAGTCGAGGATTTTACCATAACGGCCAAAGGCATCTTCGAGCTGACGCTCGGTAACGTCCCACGATAATCCTCCTACAAATATTCTATGCTCTTGATCTTTCCCAGCCATAACCGCTGAAGCTGAAATTCAAGCAACGAAAAGTAAAAATTACGTTATTCGAGTAAAACCCTAAATTACAATCATTTAGCAGAAGAGAAAATTTTCACAATTGAACGTGTGCGTGATTGTATGTATATTATATATATGTGCTCTATATATCTATTGAGAGAATATTAGGGTTTAGGGATTTTACTTTAGACAAAAAATTTGGGAATTTTTGAAAAAAAAAAGGGTAAGATTGAAAAAAACCAAAAAAGGATAGGTTTTGCCGAGCAGTTATAAACCCTAACAGCGTAAGAACCTAATTGGCACACGTGCAACTGTAACACCTACACGTGTTATATGCAAAGTCCTAGTAAATTCTTTGTAATTTGGCATCCATGACAAGTGAATATGATACTTGTGGAAAAAGAATCCGACTATTTCTTTTTTTTTTTAATCAATTTACACTATTACAATAGGGAAGGAAAATGATATCGGTGGAATTCAAATCCTTAACCTCTAGGGTGGAGTCATAGAGTAGGATTTGATTAGGTTAGGCTTTGAACCAAATTTATTTATCAACCAGTGAAATTATTTTTGAGTAGGATTTTTTATTTATCAAATTTTTAATTCTGATGCTAAAATTTAAAATTTATATTCAAATAATTTAAAATTTTTGAGTTTAATTCAGATTTGTCACCATGCAAGCTCATTGAGTTTAGTTTGCATAATGATCAATGTCCTTTCAAAAAAAATTTAAGTTATTTAAAAATTTAAACTAAATTTTAATATTGCAATGTTGGGTGCTTTTGAACTATCACATTTATGAGGATTTGTTTGAATTGAACATCAACACTTCCTCATTTTTTGCTTTTTCTTTTTAATGTGAACTTCTTCGTAATGTTGACATAAACAACCACTTTATTGATAATAATCTTAGTATTTCTCTCGGTTCATAATTCAAAAAGTTATTAATATTTTTAACTAAGCAAAAATGATTCTAAAATAAATATTTTTCAAATATGAAATATCTATATCTTCTATACTATATATAAAAATGAGCAGCTTCTAATCTCTAGTGCCTTTCCTTTTTAACATTATTTTTTTAAAAATGTTTAATTCCTTAAATTTCTTAATACAAGTTATTGATAAAACTACCAACAAGAAAATAACTACATATTTATATTAAAATATCATAAATAATTACAATTTTAGTTTAACAATGTAAAGTTAATTTTCATCAAATTAGTTTATATATGTGTGTTCTTAGCACTAGTTTATATATGGGGATAATTTCAGAATTTCTCTTAAGGTCTCTAATAATCACATGGACTTCCGCTCACATTTAAAAAATATCACCTATCTCCTCTAAGTTTATACACATGCAACGAAATACACCCATGAGCAAAATTATTCCACAAATGCCATTTTTTATTCATTAAAGTACCTTAGTCAATTAATTCTTTTATTTTGGTGTTAAAAAACAAAGTATATTTTATACAGAAGGCACACTTAAAAAATTAAAATATATTTTATATACAAATCACACTGATATTATTCAAATACAGATAATATTTTGATAAAATAATTTTAGACTTGAAATTTATGTTGTTATATTATATTTGTGGTTCTGTTAATAAAAAGAAAAGATGAAAGTTTTAAATTGATTATTATATTTGATTTTTTTATGTATTAGCGAGAGTTTATTTTTGATAGAACAAACAAAAATTATTATTTTGTAAAAGAGAAGCTAATAGTGAGGAGTGGAAATTAGGAAGTAATTTTATAATTATTTTATGAAAAATTTGCCAATTTGGTCCTTCACATTTTCATAAAAATTTTTTTTAATCCCTCACATTTAAAATAAGCCAAAAGAGTTCCTCCGATATAAAAATTGTATCCCTATTGGTCCCAAAGCTTATTTTTGCCCAATTTTTCGACAAAATCAAGGGTAAAAATAAAAATACACCCGTTTCTTTATATTAAAAAGTGAAATTTGCTAATTTCTTCCATTTTCATCCAATCAAAAACCTAATTTCAAAATCATCAAATCCTTAGTCCCTTGACAAGCACTCATGAATGATTGTTTAGGATCAAATTTGCAAATTTCACCTTTTTTTTAGAGAGAGAAACATGTTTATTTTCAATTTTGTTCCTGATTTTGCTGAAAAATTGAGCAAAAATGAGTTTAGGACCAATCAAGGACACACTTTTTATCTTTGAGCCACCATATTAGCTGATTTTAATTATGAGAGACTAAAAAAGATTTTTGTGAAAATGTAAGTTACCAAATCGGCAAATATCCCTTATTTTATATTTTTGTATATTTTATATTATGGGTCGGTTAAAAATTTTATGCTGGTTACTTTAATAAATTTGCAATGCCAACGAGGCGGAAGTGTGGTTTCTGAAATTATACCAATTTCCGTCTTCACCGTCTTATGCCATTTCCTCTGTGTTCCTCCATCTCCCGGCGGCTATCTACCTGCTGTTTACATTTACAACTCTTCTAGTCATTTAGGTAACATCTCTCTCTCTCTCTCTCTCTCTCTCTCTCTCTCTCTCTCTCTCTCTCTCTCTGTGCTAAAGAACAAAAGGAATCACAATAAACTATAATTTTTTTTGTGAGCTGTAGAAATTTGTTAACGAAATGGACAAGAAAGAAATACTGGAATTTGGGCTTCAATTAGAATTACATTTTCGTCATCTTTATACAAGTATACGGATGAATTTCTAAATTTTTAAACTTTAGTATAGGGCAAGAAAAGAAAGAGGGATATTCATGTTCATCCAAGTGTTATTTTATTGTTCTTGTTATCCTCTTTCTAGTCCTTAATTTGCTTGGGTAAATAATACTAATACTGCAGTTTGAGACTTCTGTTGTTGAATCAAAGAATGCTTTGTTTTTATGAATTATCAGTTTTTGTTCTGTGGATTGTGGGGATTATTCAGTCTGTTTTACCCTTCTTTGTATATTTTTCAATGAGCTGAAAGCAAAGTAGCTGTTTTCTGTTTTTTTGTTTTTTGTGGGGCAAGATATGACAAAAGCAAAATGAAAGAAATTCCAAGTTACAGAGGCACAAATTTAACTGAAAACGTGTTTATTCTTGTGATTATACAGGTAAATATTTATTCAATTATACGTATGTTTTATTTGGAAAAAAATGAATAATACTTGTGATTGTATCCTAGTTTGTATTTAGAGTTTTTTCCCCCCCATCTTTTTGGGCTCCACAAACTTGAAGATCAAGTTATATATGGTGCTTTTCATTTGATAGGTCTTACTACCATTTTGTTTGAATCTGCGGTAACATTGAATTTCTTTGAATTTTTGCTATTACATTGCTAATTGATTTGTTTGAATGTCATTGCAGAAAGTAGGATTTGGAAACTCTCTCTATCCGCTTCTTCAATCAATTAGTATTTTTCTAGTAGAATGAGGGAAGAAGAAATTAATAGGTGCCAGATTCAGGAGTGGTATCCTAAATTTAAAAGTGTCTCGATAAAAACCCTTATTCACGAGCTGCCGGAATCCTTTGTCCAATACCTTCTTGATGATTCTGGTCCGTTCCTTCTTCCTCTCTCCATTACAGATGATGATGCATTGCCCAATAGAGTACATAAACCTGAAGATGAAGAGGACTTTGAAGTTCATGAAGGCTCTGAAGATGATTCAGAACCGACTCCACCTCCTCCTTCTTTCCCTGAACTTGAAATGAAGATTAGGGAATCAATTGCTTCCCTTGGTGGTGCTGTGTTCCCTAAGCTTAACTGGAGTGCACCAAAAGATTCTGCTTGGATCAGCTCTACTGGGAATCTTAAGTGCTCCTCTTTCAGCGAGATTGTACTTCTACTGCGATCGTCCGATTCCCTAGTCCATGATCTTTGTCATGCATATGATTCATGTAGTGATAAGACTGCGTCAAGGCCCCAGAGTTTCATCCTTGCTCTACGAAAGTGGTATCCATCACTGCGGCCTGAGATGGAGTTCCGTTGCTTTGTTCGTAATCAGCTCCTTGTCGGAGTGTCCCAGCGCGAGGTAACTGGATTTTATCCTGCTCTTCTTGAGAGGAAAGATGATATCAAGTTGATGATCCAGGAATTTTACATGGATAAGTTGAGAAGCAAATTTGAATCAGAGAGCTACACATTTGATGTTTATATTACAAAGGATGTTCGAGTTAAGCTATTAGATTTTAATCCTTGGGGTGCGTCTACCTTGCCACTGCTCTTTACTTGGGAAGAATTGGAAGAGAATTTAAAAGAAGAGGGGAGAAATGTCGAGTTCAGAATTGTAAAAACCCAGTGTGGGGTCCGTCCAGGCATGAAGACTGCAGTTCCTTATGATTACTTGGATACAAGTCCGGGGAGTGGTTGGGATCAGTTCCTTAAAAGAGCTAATGAACAGTTGCAGCAACAGAATATGTCTGCTGATGCAGGTGCTTAAAGGATTTGACAACACAGATTTAGTTTTAAATTAGTGACCCTTCTGATTTTTCTTGCTAGGAACAGGTTCATCCAAGCGGTCAATGTAGTTGTGTTTTAAATTTTATTATCTCCAGCACTAGTTTTGGATTACATTCAGAACAAACTCGAAAATAGGACAATCAATAAGCCAAATACATGGAACAGAAATACCAAGATTTACGATAAATATGGAAAAAGCCTTTCCTTACTAATATGAAATAAGCCTTAGGAACCCTACTAATATGGCATAAGCCTTATTTACCTAAAGCCTTCTCAATCCCATCTTCAGCTTATCCTTCACCACTTGAGCTTAGGTGGAAAGTACTTTTCAATCAGGGAGAGATAATAAGGCTTGACCTCTTCCGGGTCAATCTTCACTTTGCTTTTGCTATAAAGATCATACGTGGTGAAAATCTGCAGCCATTTCATCATCTCTTTGTCCTCATCATTCATCAGGTAATCGTAGTGTTCGTTGGTATAGAGTGCATAGAAGGAATGGAATCTGATAATGAAAAGGCCTGCTGGTGGCAAAGTACAGTTATTTCCCTTTCCGACCAAGATGTAGTTGATGTTTGAATCTGTTGGTTTTGCGAGATTTGTTACGTTGTTACATTATCCTCTTATTGTACAATTGAGTGTAACATTTGCCAAGGCATCTCTATCAAATTTTGCATTCTGTCAAGTTGTATGTTTTTCTCTAGCTGTCTTATTTTGCTTTGCTTTGTGTTTCCAAATTTTCTTGGGGAATAGTCTATAATTAAATGCTTACATATTGGGCTCGATGCCGCATTTTTCCAATTGTTGGATGCTTGGAATTCGTTTTTACAAATTTTTTTCAGAGAAATTTTTAGTTATGAAGTTTAAAGGAAATTATATAATTAAAAATATCATCAAACACTTGCAACAATTAGCAGGTAAATGCTAAGCTAACAGAGAGTGCAGATATAAAGGGAAAACAACTAGAATTGGAATGAGAAAAGCATAGAGCCTTAGTTGTTTTTTCGGAAAAGAATACTGGCTCTTGATTGTCATTGAGTTGTGAACATGTAGTGAACATGTAATGCTTTTGGAAAGATCTTTCTGCTTCAGATGCCTACAATTTCTGTACTATGTACATTGAAATATTTCATGAATAAACGGGTCAATAATAGCTACAGTTTACACTAAAGAATACACTTTCGGAATTTGGAAAGCAGAAGATGGATCATTTACAAGACTGTACATGCGTTTAAGCTCGGATATTTAACGACCAGCGTTGACGTGTTAGATCTCCAGAGAATGTTGAGTTATTCAGGAAAACGTAGGAGGCGAGCAACACCAGTAGCTCCACCACCACTTAAGGACTTACTTTGGATCCTTCGGCAAACTTGAACCTGATTTGGAGAATTTAGAAGTTTTCTTATTTAGCTTCTGAGGAAGGATTTGCAACCCCGGGTTTAACTCTGTGCCTGAGTTCTCGACAGCCAACTGATAACTCTCCACAAGCTCTAATTGTCGAGCAACTGTTTCAGAGCGCCTTGGAAGAAGTTCTACAGGCTCGCCACCAGGTATCACTATGTACTCAATTGCCAGTCGAACCTCCTGACAGGAACAAAAACCAATAGGTCAATCATTCAAAGTTGGAAACAAGTATGCATGAGAATATTCTTCAATGATTGCACACCCAAAAAAAAAAAAAAAAGAAGCAAAACTGGCAGGACTTACTTTGTTTCTAAAAGCACCCAACACACCAAGAGGTACTGAGTACAAAATAGAGGGGTTGGGAAAAATAAGAGGCTCGATCCTAGTTAAGCTATTAAGGCTCTTAAAAGCGTAACCTTCAGCAGAAAAGGAAAAGCAGCCCATATGTAGAAATCTTTTGTCCATATTAGTGTGAGAGAACGGTTGCTGATAGCTAATTTACTCATCATATAGTTCAACTGGAGGACCAAAAATCTTCATATGGTCACGTTTTATCCTTCACAACAACTGAAGAATTTCTGACAAAGTTACAAATGTTTCCCAAAGGGCTAAACTGAACTGCCTGAAAAGAGTGCTCAATAGATCAGAATTAGTCATAATTCAGAAAGGGCGCCCGAAACTAATGCGTGCTTATAATAGACCAGAAGTAGTCATAATTCACAATGGAACAAGCCCAGTAGATTCCAGATTCCTCATTAGCAATTGTAAGATAATCAAGCAAAAAGTTTCCTTCATGTACAATTCCTAGTACATCATCTGACCAACTCTTTTCACTTTAAATTCTGATGGTATCAAAATTCAAATTTATACTTTGAAATATCTTTGCCAGGGTCTTTTACCATTAAGTGGACAATATCAGCCATAGCTACAGCCATCTTGACGTTGTTGTTTCTTTGTAGAGGACTACTTTGTTTTGGGAAATGATCAATTAAGGAACATAGAGTTCGTCAGTAATTCTAGGGGCATCCATTCATTCAACCACTTGTAAGAACATTACTTTAGACATGTACATTTGCCAATTAAAGCCACGCGGCTGGATTATCATCTGGACAATAACACAAGTAAGAAAGAAAGAACCAGAACAAATGAGGAAAGTAAATGCACCTCCAAGGCATCAATCTCTTCGAGCGATGGTTTTCTTTTTGGAGCATCATCTTCAATTTCAATATCAAGAGCGTCCTTGACTAGCTGCTTTGTTGTAGAGCCAAAAGAATCCATTCCAAGGATCATACGGATTGACTTTACCATTTGAGCCGTTGTATTTGACTACATATTCACACCATAGCAGATAAACAAAACTGAACGTATACTTATATATTTTGCTATGGAAACAAGTATTATAAGGTTACCTTAAAAACAAATATAGGTAACTGGTGGAACTTTGCAATACCACGGATCCAAGGATTCGGCTTTATTTCAGAACCAGATGCTAAAATACAATCTGTGGCACCTATGTCATCAGTCACATCTATTTCATTATCAAGTCCCATGACAGCTGCTACCTGTATCAGATCAGCTTCCTGGATCTAGAAGACAACACACCAATAAAAAAATAAATAAAAAAGATTAACTAAAGTTCTCTACCGCAAGAAATACCCTGAGTTGCAGAATGTAAAATTCACGAAAACATGTAACAGTAGATTTTATGTATGTTGGTGGACATAACAACCATTTTGATATGAAATAAATAAACATATTTTGCTGAATCTTGTTTTTTATCTTAGGAGAAACATTTGAAATGGGAATGACAAAAGTAATCCACGAGGATTGAAACCTCAGAAGTTTACCTCGAAAGTATATAAGCACACAGGGAAATTCCTTTTGCTAACACATCTTTCATTGCCCAATTTCCTGGATTTGCGAAAATAATCGACATCTTCACCATCAGACTCTGTTTCAACCTTTGCATCTTGATCATTAGCCAACTTAGAGTTTTCTAAAAGATCCTTTTGTGTACTTGAAGAAGATTCTACAGAATTACTGGCTTCATCATCTATACGTCGAAGTTCAAACAGTGGAGATTTCCCTACAGCCAAAAACAATTGTACTGAAGACGAGGAATTGACGAACAAACCACAAACTTCAGACAGAATTGTTATATCAGAGTTGTCAGAAAATCAGAGCATTAAAGCAGAAACAAACAATACCTGCAAGTATTGCATCCACTGTTGCTTCCAGTCTGTGATGCACACGGCACTCAGTTCTTGATATCATCTCTACCGCACATTTAAATGTAGGGGGTCCTTTCCGCTCAAGAATTGTTTTCTGCACTTTCCTTTTCCTTGCTTCCTCATCACCAAGAGTCACACTCTGTTATCCAGTAAAAGAATATATACCAACAAGGGGTCAACAAATTTTAAGTTGAAGAAGTTCTAGAGGATCTGCAATTTTTTGCTATTTATGTCAGTCATTTTACCGTCAAATTATCAGTGTATGGACAAGTTAAACAAATGAAATGGCTCGATATTCATGTAATACGCACGTATAATAAATGCAAATTTGTGGATGCAAACTTGCAAAGAAAAGGAGGTTCATTTTACCTCAATGCCACCAAGAAGGATCTGCAGTGATGGATTCTTTATTATACTCTCAATGGTCACTCCATGCGCTGTTGCAACAAGCTGAACTCCCCGCTGGGCAATTGTACTGGCAGCCAGCGCTTCGAGCTCAGCTCCAATTTCATCAATTATAATGGTTTGTGGCATATGATTTTCCACAGCCTCAATCATCACCTGCATGTGATCAGATAAGAGAAAATAGTCAGGGAGATGGAGTGGGAACATGTAATATCCAATATTAGTAAAGGGCAAAAAGGTCATTTGACCTAAAAAAAAAAAAAAAAAAAAAAAGAGAAGTGAGTCGGTGGGATTTTTCCCACAAAAAGCCTGCAGAATTTTCTGCAGCAAAAAGGAGAAAGAAGCTGCGAGAGAAAGAAAGAAAGAAAAGAAAAGAGAGAAGAAAGAAAGAAAAGAAAAGAGAGAAGAAAGAAAAGAAAGAGAGAAGAAGGAGAAGGAAGGGGAAAAAGAAAGAGAAGGTCCGGCCAGCAGGGAAGAGAGAGAGAGAGAGAGAGAGAGAGAGAGAGAGAGAGAGAGAGAGAGAAGGAAGAAAAAAAAAGGAAAGAAAAAGGAAAATTTGGATTTAGCTAAATAAGGTAAATTTTTATGCTTTAATCTTGTTTATTAAATAGATTATGATAAGTATGTGATGTTTTTGGTAGAAATAATAGCATGCATGGAATAGAAATTGAGTAGATAGAATTTTAGAGTTTAGGAAAATTTAGAGAAAAATGATTTCTTGGTATATCTAGAGTTAATAGTTTTATTATGGTGTTAATTTCTAGTAAGAGGAGTGAAAAGTTGATTTGAGAAGTTAAAATTGAGATTTGATTATGGTTTAGGCCGTGTAAGATGGGGAAGTGATTGAGTTAAGCCTTGGGGCTAGATTAAAGTTAGAATATTATTTTTCTAATATATTTTTAGTGGTTAATTTTGATGGTTATGTTATATAATAGATTCAAGAGAGCAAGTGGCGGAGGAAACCGCTTAAGAAGGAGACTCTACTACGAGATTTTGGTATATAGCCTAATTGAGGTAAGTGTAATACATATTATGAATCACTAGTACCATGTATTGCTTGCAAAACATTTTGTGAGTATTTTAAAGTATGCAAATTGTATAAATTGAAATTGATATACATATTTGTTGTTAAATGGATTGTACTTTGAGAGAATGCATACAAAATAGTTTATTTTGTAAATGAAAGTTTAAATGAGGTTGCAAAGTAATTAAAAGTTGTCGATTTATGTTGAGTTATGAGATAACGCATTTGGCATATTTCGAAGTTTATTTTCATATATTGTTACGATTTTGACATAAAGATTGAGAAAGAAAATGATTGTTTATGACAATGATTTTTGTCAAATAAGATTGAAAGGAATTTTAGTTGTGAAAATGATTTAGGAAGTAACTCTGTGCAGAGCTAACTAAAACTAACAGGGTTATTGTTAGTCTGGGTGCACCTAGTATATGCCGGCTAGGGAATGTCCGCAGTGATTCCCTCCCTTCGCGGGATAGTATACCCTTCGGGGGATAGCCCTTCGGGGAACAGCCCTTCGGGGAACAGAGACAGATACCCTTCGGGGGATAGCCCTTCGGGGACAGAGTTACCCTTCGGGGGATAGTAGGTTCTGCATAGTTGTGACTTCGAGAAATAACAAAAGTTGTTTATGAAACTAAAAATGTGATTTTATTGAATGTTTTATGTCATATATGATGATTATACGGTTTTTCTGCCAAAAGTGTAATTTTGAGTAAATTGTTTAAAATATTTTACAATATGTATTATGCTTACTGAGTGTAAAAAACTCACCCCTCAATATTTTTCAGTATTTTGTAGAAAGTGCAGAAGTTAGAACAAAAAGGAGAACCTCATAGCCACCTAATTCAGAGGTATTACCCGGTTATTTTTGTTGTTCCGGGTATAGGATCGTACAAGTATTATTTTAGCACTTGTGGCCATGTAGTATATTATTTGGTATTGTAAATGTTATTTTTGGAATAGTTGCTCCGTTGGTTGTAAGTTATGAATGTTGGGATATTTATATGAAATATATGAAATTCTTGTGGGCATATCTCTTTATGATTGAAATAGATGATTGATGGCTTGTGAATGAGGTGATATAGTGTATTGTGAATGTATTGGAATTGTTTGGGCTGACTGAAATTTTGTGCAGGTATTTTTAAATTTTTGGGAAATGTCCAAATACAGAGGAGATGCTGCCGAAATTTCGGTAGAAATTAAAGGAAAGTTAGGCTTACGTGGTTTGGGGCGATTTATTCCACCTCGAACTACGTGCCGGTCATGGCCTTTAGGTTCGGGTCGTGACAAAGTTGGTATCAGAGCAACGGTTATGGGATTGTGATTATTTTTATAAGATTGAATTAATAAGTTATAGAATTAGTCTATTGTCTTAAACCACGGAGCTATAGGCTTTAACTTGTCATGGAATATTTATTATATCTTAATTTATGCCAGTGATTATTATTGTTTAAGTTAAGCATATATATATATGTTGCTTGTAGAAATGATAATAATTATGTTATTTGCTATTAAAGATGGCGAGATCAACTAGCGGCCGAGGCAGCGGCCGAGGCAGTAGGGGTGGAAGAACCCCAAATGCAGGCCGTGGCAGAGGTGGTAGAGCCCTAACTATGGAACGTGGTAGGGGTGAAAGAGCTCCAAGCAGAGGCCGTGGTAGGGGTGATAGAGCCCCAAGTGCAGGCCGCGGCAGGGGCGGTAGGGTTCCACAGGCAATCCCTAATATAGCTATTCCTCATGTTACATGGGGTAGTAGACGTAGTAGACGGAATTTCACATCAGGTGAAAGAGAGACAGAAGCAGAAAGAGAGACAGAAGGAGAAAGAGAGACAGAGGCAGAGAGGGAGACAGAGATAGAGAGGGAGGTTGAGTCCGCAGCCACTCCAGGGCCACAGGATGTTATCCAAAGTTTGAACTTGTTGACACAAATTGTGGCCAGGCATGATAGATTACATGCCCAAACAGAGAGTGCACCATCCTCGTCGCGTGCTAAAGAGGATGAGGTGCCATTATCTGAATTTTTAAAGCTTAAACCGCCTGAGTTTGAGGGGAAAACAGACGAAGATCCTTATTCATTTTTAGAGGAGATTGACTCTAGATGTAGGGCAATGGGATGTAGCTCTCAGAAAGCAGTCCAATTGGTCGAGTTTCGTCTGATTGGAACGGCCAAGCGATGGTTCAAGATGGATAGAGTACCGAAATTGGACATGGGAGGAGTTTAGTAAAGCTTTTATGGATAGGATTTTTGCCTGAGAGCGTTAGGGATCAGAAAGCGATGGAGTTCGAAAGATTGAAACAAGATCCTTCCATGACCGTTAGTGAGTACGATGAACGGTTTGTGGAGTTGAGTAGATATGCTCCCTACTTGGTTAGTACTGAGAAGTTGAAGAGATCACGATTTATAAAAGGTTTGGTGCCGCGACTCCGTGATCATTTGCTTTCTGCTAGAGTCACTACGTACGGAGAGGCTGTTGAATGTGCCCGACAGTTAGGAGATGTCACGAATGGATAGTTTGGGAGAACAACAGTCTCGACCGAAAAAGAGCAAAAGCACAGGACAATTCAGTGGCCAGCAAAGTCGTGGCATTGTTATTGGCGGGATGAGTAGGGGTCCAGGTCATCAAAGCCAAGTAGGGCCAACAAGGTTCTCAAAGAGAAGCTAAGAGTCAAAGATCTACAGGTTATAGCCAGCAAGGATCCAATCAGTCTGGACAGGGTACCCGTCCTTCTACCCCGTGCTCCATATGTAATAGGATGCATCGGGGCACGTGCAGAGTTGGACAGAACGTATGCTATCGGTGCGGTCAAGAAGGGCATTTTGCCAGAGAGTGTCCGTCGTTCTTATTACGACAAGGCTCTACACAGAGGCAGGCATCTGTAGCTTCTGCTCCGAGTCATACTGTAGACCAGATGGAGGGAACCAGTGGACGAGGCTTAGGAGGTAGAGGTTTTGGAGGTAGAGGATTGATGCAAGCTGGTAGAGGTCAGCCAAATGCAGGTAGAGGTCAAAATACGGGGGCTCAAAGTTCTGTTGGGCGTGGACAGGCGAGAGTGTATGCCTTGACTAGACAGGATGCTCAGGCCTCTAATGCTGTGGTGTCAGGTACACTTTCTGTTAATTCTTTTGATGCACGAGTATTGTTTGATACCGGGGCTACTCACTCATTTATATCCCCATTTTTGGCTAAGAGGTTGGGTAGACAGTCAGAAAAGTTAGATGAGCCTTTGGTGGTGTCCACTCCAACAGGAGAGAATATAGAGGTGAATTCCATATACCGATCTTGTGGGGTTAAGATAGGGAATAAAGATCTTCCAGCGGATCTCCTATTGTTTGGATTAAAGGACTTCGACGTGATATTAGGAATGGATTGGTTGTCGCAATATCATGCTTCCCTAGATTGTAATAAGAAGATAGTGAACTTTAATTTTCCCGGTGAGCTAGGGTTTCAATTTCAGGGAGACAGAAGTTTAGTTCCTTATAACTTCGTGTCAATGCTCAATGCTAGGCGCATGTTGCATAAAGGATGCTGTGGGTATCTAGCTTTTGTTAGAGACTGTGAGCTCTTCGGAACCAAAGATAGAAGATGTACCGGTAGTAAGTGAATTTTTAGATGTGTTTCCCGAGGATTTGCCAGGATTACCTCCAGAAAGGGAAATAGAGTTTTGCATAGATGTAGTGCCTGGAACTGAGCCAATCTCAATACCACCTTATAGAATGGCACCAGCTGAGCTTAAGGAGCTGAAGGAGCAATTACAAGATCTGCTTGATAAAGGATTCATCAGGCCTAGTGTGTCACCTTGGGGTGCACCAGTGTTGTTTGTAAAGAAGAAAGATGGGTCTCTACGGCTATGCATTGACTATAGGCAATTGAATAAGGTTACAATTCGCAATAAGTACCCACTGCCTAGAATTGATGATTTGTTTGATCAGTTGCAAGGATCTCAATATTTTTCTAAGATAGACTTGAGATCAGGATATCATCAGTTACGTATAAGGAATGATGATATTCCAAAGACGGCGTTCAGGACTAGATATGGACACTATGAGTTTCTCGTGATGTCTTTTGGACTCACTAATGCTCCGGCAGCCTTTATGGATCTTATGAACAGAGTGTTCAAGCCTTTCCTCGATACTTTTGTGATAGTGTTCATTGATGATATTTTGGTCTATTCTAGGAGCAAAGAAGACCATGAGCAGCATTTACGCGTAGTACTTCAGACTTTGAGGGAGCATCAGTTGTATGCTAAATTCTCTAAATGTGAATTTTGGTTGGATAGTGTGGGATTTCTTGGGCATATAGTGTCAAAAGATGGAATAAAGGTTGATCCAAAGAAGATTGAAGCAGTTACACATTGGCCGAGACCAACGTCAGCCACGGAGATTCGTAGTTTTCTTGGGTTAGCCGGGTATTATAGGCGGTTTGTGGAAAATTTTTCGCGGATTGCTGCCCCACTGACAAGATTAACTCAAAAGAATGTAAAATTTGAATGGACTGATGCATGTGAGCAGAGTTTTCAGGAGCTTAAGACTCGTTTGACTACAGCTCCAGTATTAGCACTACCTTCAGGTTCTGGTGGATATGTGGTTTACTGTGATGCTTCAAGAGTTGGTTTAGGGTGCGTGTTGATGCAACATGGAAAAGTTATGGCTTATGCTTCTCGTCAGTTAAAGAAGCACGAGCAGAATTATCCTACTCATGATTTAGAGATGGCAGCGATAGTATTTGCTTTGAAAATATGGCGACATTATTTGTATGGGGAGAAATGTGAGATTTACACAGACCATAAGAGTTTGAAGTACATATTTGAGCAAAGAGATTTAAATTTGAGGCAAAGGAGATGGATGGAGCTGCTAAAAGATTATGATTGCTCAATCTTATATCACTCTGGAAAAGCAAATGTGGTAGCAGATGCTTTGAGTAGGAAGTCAGTTGGGAGTTTAGCTCATATAGCAGTTGATAGAAGGCCATTAATTCAGGAGTTACAGGGATTACATGATCAAGGGACTCAATTGGAGATTTGTGACAGTGGAGTATTATTAGCTCACATTAATGTGCGTCCAGTGCTTTTAGATCGAATCAAAGCAAATCAGGCTAAGGATGAGCAGTTAGAAAAGATTCGAGACGGAGTTGTTAAAGGTGATAATAAAGAGTTCAATATAGATGAAAATAATATACTTCGTTGTGGCAATAGGTTATGTGTTCCAAATGTGGAAGATTTGAGAAAAGAGATCATGGAAGAAGCACACCAGTCAGCCTATACGGTACATCCTGGTTCGACCAAAATGTATCAAGATTTGAAGAAAATATATTGGTGGAATGGGATGAAGAGAGACATTGCAGAATTTGTAGCTAAATGCCTAGTGTGCCAGCAGGTGAAATTTGAGCATCAAAAGCCTTCGGGTTTACTTCAAGAACTCCCTTTGCCAGAATGGAAATGGGAAAGAGTGACGATGGATTTCGTAGTTGGATTGCCCCGTACGAGGAAGGGTTATGATTCAATATGGGTAATTGTGGACAGGTTAACGAAGTCAGCTCACTTTATTCCAGTAAAGACTACCTATACAGTGGCTCAATATGCTCAGTTGTATATTGACAAGGTAGTGAGTCTTCACGGGGTACCAGTGTCTATAGTATCGGATAGGGGCACTCAATTCACATCACAGTTTTGGAGGAAACTTCAGGAGGCCTTAGGAACTCGACTCGATTTTAGTACAGCTTTTCATCCTCAGACAGATGGTCAGTCCGAGCGTAACCATTCAGACGTTAGAGGATATGTTGAGAGCATGTGTTATGGATTTCGGAGGTGATTGGGAGCAACATTTACCATTAATTGAGTTTGCCTACAATAACAGTTATCAATCGAGCATTGAGATGGCTCCATATGAGGCACTATATGGTAGAAAATGTCGGTCTCCTATTTGTTGGGAAGAAGTAGGAGATAGGAAGTTATTGGGTCCCGAAATTGTACAGTTGACCTACAGAGAAGGTAGCAGTGATTAGAGAGCGTCTTAAAGCGGCTCACAGTAGGCAGAAGAGTTATGCAGACTGTGAGAAGAAAACATCTTGAATTTAGTGTTGGAGATCATGTGTTTCTTAAGGTGTCGCCTATGAGAGGAATTATGAGATTTGGAAAGAAAGGAAAATTATCTCCTAGGTATATTGGACCATTTGAGGTGCTTGAGAGAATAGGAGCAGTGGCGTATAGGTTGGCCCTTCCACCGGATTTTTCTGGAGTTCACCCAGTATTTCATGTGTCTATGTTGAGGAAATACGTGGCAGATCCTTCGCATGTCATTGAACCACAAACAGTTGAGTTGAGTGAAGATTTCAGCTACGTAGAACAACCAATTGCAATTGTGGATCGTCAAACCAAAAAGCTCAGGCATAAAGAGATTCCTATGGTTAAAGTACAATGGAAAAATCATTCCATAAGAGAGAGTACGTGGGAGTTGGAGGAGGAGATGCGAGACAAATATCCAAGTTTATTTCACATTCAGGTATGTAGTTATTTCAAATTCGAGGACGAATTTTTTTATTAGGGGGAGAGAATGTAATATCCAATATTAGTAAAGGGCAAAAAGGTCATTTGACCTAAAAAAAAAAAAAAAAAAAAAGAGAAAGTCAGTCGGTGGGATTTTTCCCACAAAAGCCTGCAGAATTTTCTGCAGCAAAAAGGAGAAGAAGCAGCGAGAGAAAGAAGAAAGAAAGAAAAGAGAGAAGAAAGAAAGAAAAGAAAAGAGAGAAGAAAGAAAAGAAAGAGAGAAGAAGGAGAAGGAAGGGGAAGAAGAAAGAGGAGGTCCGGCCAGCAGGAGAGAGAGAGAGAGAGAGAGAGAGAGAGAGAGAGAGAGAGAGAGAGAGAGAGAGAGAGAGAAGAGAAGTAGGGAAGAAAAAAAAAAGGAAGAAAAAAAGGAAAATTTGGATTTAGCTAAATAAGGTAAATTTTTATGCTTTAATCTTGTTTATTAAATAGATTATGATAAGTATGTGATGTTTTTGGTAGAAATAATAGCATGCATGGAATAGAAATTGAGTAGATAGAATTTTAGAGTTTAAGAAATTTTAGGAAATTTAGAGAAAAATGATTTCTTGGTATATCTAGAGTTAATAGTTTTATTATGGTGTTAATTTCTAGTAAGAGGAGTGAAAAGTTGATTTGAGAAGTTAAAGTTGAGATTTGATTATGGTTTAGGCCGTGTAAGATGGGGAAGTGATTGAGTTAAGCCTTGGGGCTAGATTAAAGTTAGAATATTATTTTTCTAATATATTTTTAGTGGTTAATTTTGATGGTTATGTTATATAATAGATTCAAGAGAGCAAGTGGCGGAGGAAACCGCTTAAGAAGGAGACTCTACTACGAGATTTTGGTATATAGCCTAATTGAGGTAAGTGTAATACATATTATGAATCACTAGTACCATGTATTGCTTGCAAAACATTTTGTGAGTATTTTAAAGTATGCAAATTGTATAAATTGAAATTGATATACATATTTGTTGTTAAATGGATTGTACTTTGAGAGAATGCATACAAAATAGTTTATTTTGTAAATGAAAGCTTAAATGAGATTGCAAAGTATTTAAAAGTTGTCGATTTATGTTGAGTTATGAGATAACGCATTTGGCATATTTCGAAGTTTATTTTCATATATTGTTACGATTTTGACATAAAGATTGAGAAAGAAAATGATTGTTTATGACAATGATTTTTGTCAAATAAAGTTGAAAGAATTTTGGTTGTGAAAATGATTTAGAGGTAACTCTGTGCAGAGCTAACTAAAACTAACAGGGTTATTGTTAGTCTGGGTGCACCTAGTATATGCCGGCTAGGGAATGTCCGCAGTGATTCCCTCCCTTCGCGGGATAGTATACCCTTCGGGGGATAGCCCTTCGGGGAACAGCCCTTCGGGGAACAGAGACAGATACCCTTCGGGGGATAGCCCTTCGGGGACAGAGTTACCCTTCGGGGGATAGTAGGTTCTGCATAGTTGTGACTTCGAGAAATAACAAAAGTTGTTTATGAAACTAAAAATGTGATTTTATTGAATGTTTTATGTCATATATGATGATTATACGGTTTTTCTGCCAAAAGTGTAATTTTGAGTAAATTGTTTAAAATATTTTACAATATGTATTATGCTTACTGAGTGTAAAAAACTCACCCCTCAATATTTTTCAGTATTTTGTAGAAAGTGCAGAAGTTAGAACAAAAAGGAGAACCTCATAGCCACCTAATTCAGAGGTATTACCCGGTTATTTTTGTTGTTCCGGGTATAGGATCGTACAAGTATTATTTTAGCACTTGTGGCCATGTAGTATATTATTTGGTATTGTAAATGTTATTTTTGGAATAGTTGCTCCGTTGGTTGTAAGTTATGAATGTTGGGATATTTATATGAAATATATGAAATTCTTGTGGGCATATCTCTTTATGATTGAAATAGATGATTGATGGCTTGTGAATGAGGTGATATAGTGTATTGTGAATGTATTGGAATTGTTTGGGCTGGCTGAAATTTTGTGCAGGTATTTTTAAATTTTTGGGAAATGTCCAAATACAGAGGAGATGCTGCCGAAATTTCGGTAGAAATTAAAGGAAAGTTAGGCTTACGTGGTTTGGGGCGATTTATTCCACCTCGAACTACGTGCCGGTCATGGCCTTTAGGTTCGGGTCGTGACAGAACATATCCATCATGTGCTAGAGAGAAAGTAGCAGATTCAATTTAAATACAAATCTGAATGACGGGATTGATTTCAAACACACATTGTGTTGCATGTGAACATTCGGCACTTGCATCCTTCTAGCACGGCCGATTCCAGAATGAGGAACATCTCCATCACCTCCTATCTCATTTGATGTATCTACAATAACAACTCGTTTGTTCTGGTCATCTGCCAACATTCTTGCTATTCCCCTGTGAAAAATACAGGCTTGTAATTGGCAATATATGACAGCTAATAGTAACTGGCTGGCAACTTAACACATTAGCAAAGTGTGACAGCCTTTTTACTCCTTTTGCATGAAAATTTTGAAAACTAAATGGGCCCATCTAAATCTTTTCTGAGTTCACGATTTGTGTATCTGTTCACACAATGATATGAAATGTGGAGATACTTCCAATAGTTCTGGAAACGAACAATGAATCAAAATGATATTTGAGTGGTAAAGACATTTCCACTATGTTGCCTCGTTTGGATGGTAGCAAATATCTTTCAACTTCATGAAGGATTGAAAAAATGTATACCTGATCAATGTTGTTTTGCCAACTCCAGGGGGGCCAATAACCAATATGGAACCACCCCCTTCAACCAGGTCACGTATGATTTCAGCACTTCCAGACACAGCTCGACCAACCCGGCAAGTAAGACCAATAATTTGCATTTTACTGTTTCGAATGGCGCTTATACGATGCAGAGAATGACCAATACCCGATCGGTTGTCATCAGAGAACTCACCAACCTAGATTAAAAAAAAAAAAAAAAAAGTATCTTCACACTAAAATTTTCCTTAATGAAGAGTTATACACCATCCACGCAAGATATCATGAATATATTTGTTAAAGTGGGGTCATATAAGGTTTAGCGTTAATCTTTGAATATTGCTTATTTTGAAGAAGATGAGCATATCTCTGTCAATTAACATCACTAAACTTAAAAGCCATCAAATTGACGATACATTAAAAAAAGCCTGAAAATATTACCTTCTTTAATTAGAAGTCTAAAGGTCTCTTTCAGTTAATTTGCATGAAATTAATTCAATGGCTTGTTTACACATAAGCGGGACATTCAAACTAAGTGATTTAAATTAATTCAATGGCTTGTTTACACATAAGCGGGACCTTCAAACTAAGCGATTTAAATTCATTAAGGATGGTTCCATTTTCACGGTACACAAAAAAAAACCTTTGAGATGGCATGGTTTAGATCCTCAAGCTTCACGGGCTGTTCCGAGATCACCCAATCTCCAGATGGAAACCGGGCAAGAGGCTTTCGACCCAAATCCATAACCACCTCAATCAACTCCCTAATCTCCTGATGCCTAAACAACTCATTCCTCATCCTCAAGGGCACCAATTCAAGGAACAAGTCCAAATCCGAAACCACCTCATCCCTAGAATTCGAGGTAGAGGCAGCATTCAACCAAACCGACGACAACCCATTTCCGGAACTAGACCTGTTACGCGGCCTCCTAATTTCCGGAGACCGAACCGATGGAGCCCGTGCTCTAGATGACAAAATTTTCCCACGCCCACGACAAGTTCGACGAAACGCCGTCGAAAAAGTTTTAGAAGCAGCCAAGCTGGAGCTACGGATGTAAGCAAAGGGTGAAATGGGTAGCTGGTTAGCTGAGTGCCATGAGCTGTGAATGTCAATCAGCTCAAGATGTGAATTCAAAGTTCTCATTCTCTCTTCTTCACACTAAAAAAACACACGCTAATCTGCATACGGTTATCTTCCCGCAAATGGGCTCTGCTTATTCTTGCGGGGAAGATGAGATCTTGCTGCAAGGAAGGGAATGAGGAAGATGAGGAGAGATGGAGGGAAGATTCGCTGGCATCTCCAACGGCATTGGAGGGAAACTGGGGTCTACCAAAGGGAAATACAATTGGGAAACTGTAAATGACTGTTGAATCTAAGTAACTGACCACATGCGCCTCACCACGTGGGGTGGAATGGCTGCTTCCGACCACAGATTTTGCTCTTTTCTTTTTGCCCGGCGAGCTTGCTGGAACTGTTTAGAAAAATTGGTATTGGACTTTTAGAATTTAGAAAGAAATTACCCAAAAATCTGAAGTAGGGACCCGTATTAGTATTTATGTACTTGAAGGAAAAATCTTTTAAGTGAGAGATTGATTAGTCCATCTAACAATCAAAAAGTTTTGAATGGTGAATGATGCATGACGTTTTGATTTTATTCTACTTATCTTTTGTTGGGATTCAGAAATATCATAAAATGTGTTTATCTTCAAATTATACAATGTTGGAGAAATTCTTGCTTGGACTCCACAGCCACGTACAAAAAATGACATTAATAACTAAAAATCTTTAATCCTCGATAAACACTTGCTTCTCCCTTTCCATCTCTCTTAGTTTTACTACTGAGTTTTGGGATGTCATGAGTTAATTGCTCAAACTCAAAGTAACCACTTTCATTTCGTTATCGAAATGTTCAGTCATTGGATTGTTATCTTTTTAATTTTAATCTCTGATATTTTGCATGCCAAGAGCAAATGCATATTTGTGCCACCTAGAGCGGCATCAAACTGGAAACTACTAAACAAAAATTCAGAGTCTCCGATTTTGAAAACAAACAACTATAGTACTATATAGGAGAAGTTCAAACTATAAAGCATACGGACTATACATGAGAAATGAGAAGTTCAAAATGTAGATATTCAAACATCAGCGTACTCGCTAAAAATAGATTATCTGAGAAGAATTCTACATATGGCAAAGTGTACATCACAGCAAAACCACAGGACAGCACACAAAAAATGAGGATAGCAATTATTTTCCAGCCGTCAACATCCCTTTATAATGAGAATTGGAACTCAGAATCTCCACAAAATTGATCTGGATTTCCATCTTCTATTCCATCTCCGTGTAAGGTCAGACAACGAAATAGTGGTATGCAGTACATATAGATTTCCCTTCTGCATGTACTTGTGCACTGTGAATGAAAATTTATGACAAATTCAGAAGATGAAGAGATGAAGGCTTATAATGTACAAGCTAAAATTACTTTCCATTTACAAGTAACAGTTAATCGCAGACAGGACTGCTGTGGATTCAACGTAAAGGGAAAAGGAGAATAAGAAAAGAAACATGTTTGTATGCTGTACAATAAAATGGGCGGAAGATGTTGCTGAACAACTCATTCCCAACCCATCAGCTTCTTTCTAACACATTCTTTAATTTCATTCTTTGGCAAAGAGAAGCCATCGCATTCATCTAGCAAAATCCTGTACACTTCCCACTCCCGATCATGAATTCTCTGTCTTCCTATCTCCACCTAAAAGAAATTATGGGAAAAAAGTATTAACCAAAATGCTAACGGAAAGGAAACTTGTACCAACATGATAGATCAAATAAAAACTAAAAAAACAAAGATATAATACCGAAAAGATGCTTATGTTCAGGATCTTGAGGGCTAGGGTTATATCATAGAAAACCAGAGGACGACCTCTTCCGGACAACTCAACAGGATTAGCTACCAGTAGCTCAGTATCAGGGCCTCGGTTTATAACATCCACTCTAAGTGGGTGAATAAGCTCCATCCTCAAGCGGGAGCAAAGAGCATTCTGCTTGTGGGGATCAATTATCTTCTTCCCATCTGCTTGCATTATAAATAAGTCCACCGCACAATTTCTTTTGGGATTTGCAAAGAATCGCCCATAAGAGACCTGACAGTAACGAAAGAAAGTTTACGTATAGGACCTAAATTCCAGGCTCAAGAGGCAAATAAGTCAAGTAACTCTTTTTAGTTCGCCAGCAAGGAACTTAATTCATCAATAAGAGAGCACAACTATTATTTCCCTTTATTGGAATATAAAAAATGTGAGAAATGCATTTCCAAGATGGAAAGCAAGAAAGTTACCTGAATGTTATAATCTTTTAATGTCCTCATAATGTCATAAATAAGACCTTTGTGATCTTGACAGAAGACTTGAATGAGTGTGTGGGAGGGGCTGAGGTTGTTGTCCACCTCAATAGAAACAGAACTGGAGGCAAGAACGCCAGGCATTTCCAGTTTAAACATATCTTCAGTAACCGAAGATGGACGAAACGATTGTGAGCATGCAGTAACTTCAGGAATGGCATGTTCAATTTCACAGTTCAGCATGGCATCACCTAAGACAGCTTTGAAACGATCAATTGCTTCTTTCTGCCTATTTTTAGTATGAAGGAGTTCCCTAAATTTTACAGGAAAAAAAAATTATCAAGACACAGAGAAACACAAAATTAAAATGTCAAAAATGCTTCTCTGTCCCTCTTATTTATCACACAGGCATGCAAGGAAACATGGTCTATTACAAAACAAAGACGTGTATACTTGGAATGCATTATATGGAGGACTCATTGTTGCACAATAATTGAAAAGGAGAAGAACAGATCAAATATAGGCTGGTGGAAGATGGCAAGGCATTAATTTTCAAATGATGCCAGCTACATTCCTAGACCAGCAGTAACGTGTGTAATTTACCTTGTCAACCATAAAAGTGAGCTTAAAAATTATGGATGAAACTCAAATTTGAACTTGTAGCCTTATTAACTGAAAACTTCTAGCCAAGGTATTTAATATCATCTTTTGATATAAATTTTGGGTCCTTCCTGCAGCCATCCAGGTAGCGATGACAACTGCAAATTTACTTATCAGTATAATACTGTTAATACTGTTTCTCTCCTTAATATTCTTATAGAAGTCAACAAACTATGCTTAAACATAAGATGTATAGAAACATATCAAATTGGTGTGAATGCACTCTCAATGGGCAAGTTTTTATGATGTAACAATGAAATCAGCAAAAAACAGCAGAACTACTTCTTCACTACTAAAAAATTTTGGCAGAACCCACTGATACAATGGAACGCGTTTCACTACCAAGGAATTTTGGCAGAACCCACCAACACGATATGAGCACGTATAAACTAGAAGGAGCCTTATGTTTAAGGAATTACATGTTTTGATGAAAAATAGAGAGTATGTCAGTGAAGATACCGTAATAAATGGCAATCTATGGAAATATTTTGGTGGGTATGTTTATTCAATAATTACACTCTACATAATTATAATAGATACTGTGTAACAGATTCCCAAAAATATATATACTTTGCAAATATAAGTTGCTTACTTCAAAACTTTTTTATCAGTCCATAGAGTCACAATAAAATCATAAAATCATGAACTTATAATGCATAAACCTTTCACTTCAAGATTGAGAGTTGGAAAAACCAAGATTGCTATTTCAAGCAAGATGGGTTGAAGGATGCCATCATTTCCTGCGGTTTATCCCTTGTGTTTACAACTTTTGAACTACTAGTATTTTATTACACCAATTAAAACTGTACATCTTCAAGGTGATATTGTAGACAATCCAACAAGTACTCATATGGAATTTCTTACACTTCACTGACATTTCCAGTGCATCGGATGTATATATAACACACATGTACAATTCAGTATGTATTCCTTAGCAAAATAGAATCAGGACTATTAACCACCTGCAGAAAAGACAACGAGCAGACATGATCTGAAAATTACAGAGTTAATTGAGTTGCATTTGCCTTTCCTGATTATTCTTATTTTCCTTTGAAAACTGATGTTGATATTCATTTTATAGCTTAAAAAAACTGTATAACTGACTCACTTCTCTAAGACTATTATTTTTTCACTTCCTTCAAATTGCATATAACGTTCCATGTGCAACATTTTTATCAATAAGACAAATTTGTACTTCTCACTTGAGTTTCTTTGACCATAGAAAAATAGAAAAGACTTCGGAGTTTTCAATGTGCCCACATGATATTTTAGATGCGTTATGTTATCTCTTTTACTGGGGACAAAACCAAAGCAACAATGTAGAAACAGTAGGAAAAAGCCAAAACATACATAGGGTTAAAATATGCCAGAAGAGAAAAACCTGGTATCCGTTACAAAAAAGAGATCCATAACTCTTCCATCTGGTGCAGTGGATACCTTCACTCTTTTGATTGTAAGTTCTAATTCACAAAGAACCTGGGTTACATCTGCAGAGACAAATCAAGCAGCCCTGATAGTTATAAATGATAGAAAATCAAACAACGTTAAATCATAGGCACACATATAAACAACTATCAAAAAGGAAAAGCAAGATGGAATCTACTAAGCAAGAAACAAAATTTTGTGTCCACCCTCCTAAGTCTATACTGCCATCACCACAACAACAATTATGTGTTGTTTCTTTCTTTCTCTTTTTTTTTTTTTTTTTTTTTTTTTTTTTGGAGTGAAGTATGTGTTTATTTAGGGACACAATTTCTGGGGCAATGTGACATTCTACTCAACGAATGCAAGATTTTGGGATTTAAAATTCTTATACATAAACAATTTTCCTGGTCTAAGTAGACCAGATTCTTCAAACTCTCAACAGAATAACTGCAAAGGAGAAACAATAACAAACAGCAATTAAACCAAGAGAATCAGATAATAACTATTTTCTAAATCTGCAAATATCACGTCAATTTTAAAATGCAGATATTTGGTGTGAAGGGTTTGTCAAATACGAGGTTTACCGTGCAAAAGGCCTTTCCGGTCATAGGAACACCACAACTTCAAGAGAAATATATCTGATGGCCTAGGCTGTTGAAATTCTGGCCTGTAATAATAAATTCCTGATGCTGCAGGCGTCATTGTCGGACACACCTCTAGAAGTCTCTTCTTCAACAAACTCCACCTTGTCGTTGGTTTCCCATCTACCCAGAAAAGTAAGTAACACCATTTACCATCTGTCTGAACATCTGTTTTGACAACAGAATAACAAAACACCAAGTTTCAGATTCACAATTAAATAATTTAATGTAAACTGACCCAAGGAGAGTTGCAAGTGAAATGAAACATTAGAACTTCACTTTCCATCATTAACGCTACACCTCAAAATCTAAAAGTACCATAAAAAAAAATTCAAGATTCAGCATTACCCATCTTAGCTTTCACTATAAGTCTCAATTCACACCAATGAGCTGATACTGAAGAGCAATGATCATGAATAACACCAACTTTACCACGAAGACAAGGCATCCATAGTGGGATTACAATTTACAAAGAACAGTATCAAATGAAAAAGAAGAAAAAAGTTCAAGAATTTTCATGAAATCTACATGCCTTTCAGCAAAAATTCAATCTTTAAAAGGAATCTTGAAAATACTATTAAAAATTGGTCACCAAAATGCAGCAAACACAATGGCCCTTCATTTTCTATCCTAATCTCTTCTAGCCTCAAGAACAAAAGTTGAAGACTTTGGGAGGAAAAAACAAAAAAAAAGACCCAAGAATGTTGAAAATAATCACAACCCTTTATTCATTTCTACCCAAATTATCAACTTTCATACAGGAATCAGAAAACAAGCAAATGTTAGTGTACTGTACCTCCCCTTGCAATGCTAAGACCAAAGCGCAAGATCACCCTACAAAGATCACAGCCAAGACCTGTTTTGTCTGGACAATTCACAGTGATGATAGTGTGATCAGCTACTGTCTCAGCTTCCTTAATCAGAACCACATCTTCATAGATAATTCCCATTTCTCCTCTTCTTCAAGAATAGCTACTTTCCTCTCTACTCTGTTTATTGCTCTGTTTTCTTTTTTCTTTTTCTTTTTTTCTCTCTCTCTTTTTGTGGGTCTAGTTCTTAAAATGAAACAGGGGAGGGGAGGAGGACTGAGGACGGGGCAGTATAAAACGGAGCAAGAAATGCACGGAGACGAGTGTGAACACACAAAACAGATAAAGGGAACTCCCCTCCTGTTTTCTCTCACTAATTTCTACTGTCCGTTAGCGGTGAGAGAAAATTGAGAAACGTAGTAGTATAAATTAGGAGATGGGAAATTACTTAATGACCCGGTTTACGGTCCCACCTCCACCCTGTTATTTTAAGAGTTGTAATAATTCTTTTTCATCATTATTTATAATTTATTATTAATCATTTTATATCATTTTATATTTGAATGACTTTCTTTCCTCATCATTTATTACATATCATTACCTTTTTTTTTTTTATCATCTTACCTCGAACATTTACTATAAGTAAATGTTTTATGCGCAAATTCTTAAGTAATGTATACTTAGTATTCTTACCTCAACATAAAATATAGGCAAATATATTATGCATAAATTCGTGAGTAATGTCTACTAAGTATAATCCTTGATGTCCCCATGAAAATATTCATTTGACTTAATTTATTTTCCAATCTCAGTTTTCACTTCTTTTGTAGTAGCTTTCTTGCCTTGAAGGTTCAAAGATGGCAACTTTTCGGACATGGCTGTCCATGATTGGTTCTTTAGAAGGATATTTTGTTTGGGGACGTACGATTGATGTATCCAGGAAATTTGGACATTTTTATGATTTTAACCAATTTTGGAGCCCAAAATTAGGAAAATCAGATTGAACTAATTCTATAGAATGATTAAGCTGCGCCTAAGGGTTAAACATCAATTTGTGGAAGATACAAAAAATTGGGTGTTCTATAAAATGCTTATAGATTTCATCTACTACGTGGGATTTGGGTAGTAACAAATAAAAAATGAGTATTATGTTACATTTCTATTAAATCTTCTTGATGATGGTGTCTACAATTCAAGGATAGATGGATGAAAATTTAAAAGATTTTTATAGTAAGTTCATCTTTCTCTTTTAGTATTTTTTCATGTGCCCTTAACGCATTATTAGTTTTAATAATATGCCAACCTTTCTTTTTTATATGAATAGTTCAGATGATAGAAAAAATTTAGGTAAGTTTAGGTTTCGATTGATCTGTTTGGACTGATTTTTTTTTTTTTTTCTTCTTTAGAAAGACTCATTTCTAACAATTCTTTTACTTTAACAGCCCAAATTTAGAAATGTTACGGTGATATTCAAAAAGAAAAAAACTTAGCTAAGTTTTTTCAGAAAAGCTAACCGTGCAAATGGAGAATAAGGTATACAATGAGATCAACACCACATCAATTTTTGGCATTTCCTTAACCGAGATGGCAAGAAACTATTATGAACTTTCCTAATCAATGCTCTACTAACAATGTATTGTGCAATTTTGTAGCTACAAAACAGTGAACTTTTTTTGAACTTTCCTCGTCATTTTAAAGATGGCTTTTGATACAGTGACATCAATTTTATCCAATGGATTTTTCCACAAATTGATGCTAAAATTGATACAACTGTAACAAAGGATAAAAAGAGCAGCAGCAATTTGTTTGTTTGACCTTTCACCAATTCTAAGACAAATTGCCTCTTAACAAAGACTTGTCCGTTTCCACGCGGCCATTAAAGATCCAAAGAGATTCAATGACTGACTACTCTCCAGCGTAATTATCAGGAAGATCGCCGTATATGCCTTGGCACTAGAACCCAAAAGAGAAATTAAAATGAGCTTTCCACATCTTCATGCCTTTTGAGACTAGTTGCCATTGAAACATGCATCCACTAAAATGACAACAATATTTCACAAAAACTCCAATTTATTTCGAAGATAAATGGCACACTATTGCAAAAATTAGACGTGTCTACATTTTACTTTTGACCAAAAAAAAAGGAAGAAAAAAGAATGAAAAGTATTTAGTTGTGAGCAAAAGAAATACGGCACATGAAAATTTTAAGTTGCAATTTTAGTCCAATTTCTAAGCCAAAAGTCACCACAAGGTGTTTCTACGTTCTCGGGAGGACGAAGGGTAGTTGCCTTGTCAAATAACCAAGTAATACTAATGCTAGCACAGACTGGTTTTTCCGACTATTTCTTGATCTAGATAATTGGAAATAATTGGAAATATTTGGGAAATTGAGCATACTTGATTTTTTTTTCTTTTATTATATGATTGAAAACTAATAAAAAATTTATTTAAATCAATAAAATTAGAGGTGGTCAATTACATTTTACTCAATTAAACTTAAATTGGTGCGTGTAGCTATGGAAGTGGGCACGCCAGGGTGAAGAAGGTGGCTCCATACTGGGTCAGTAGATATGTGAAATGTTGGTTTTACCAACTTTACTAACCACATTACTTGACAGACACTCCAAGTTTGTTTGCACGTGAAATTTTGCTATTGGCTTTAATTGCACCATAGGCTTTTGAGGCGATCGGAATGAGTAGATCCCACTTCCTGCGCTCGATTTCATTTGAAGTTAATGAGCTTTCCTATTACCCTTCATAATTATCATTTGATTATCTTGGTCCATCTTTGAATTTTGATGCAATTTTAGCCGCTCCACTACAACGTAGGAGCACAAGTTGCCTAGAAGTGAAAGTGATGTCCAAATAAATATGTGAAAAAAACTTAGAAAGTGATGTCCAAATGGTCACTTTAGTCATGGATAGGATACGATGGCGGTTGGAGTGGGTGAAAAGGCCGAATTGTTCTACCAAAGTTTGCTTGCAGCTTTCTACGGCTCAATACCTGGGTTACTTCACTCCTTAAAGTGTGTGTTTTGGGCTGAATATTACAATCAGTCAAGTTCAATATGGATTTAAAAAAAAAAAAATTCAAGTTCAATATGTCTTAAGTGGGTCAGAGTTTTATTTCTTTTCACTTTTTGGTTTTTTGAGGCCAGCAGAAAAGAAACTAAGGGGGCGTTTGGTTCGCACTTAGAATCAGAATCGAAATCATTACTCTTAGATTTGAAATAAAATCTCCGATTCTAATACATGTATTTTGTTCAATACTTAGAATGAGTATCAAAATTATAATTATTATTTGGTATGCTAGAAATCGGAATCATATCTGCAAGTCATCCGGATGTCTCCGTGCCTAGAACATGTGAAATTTATGCAGATGATATCCAGATGAGATTCCGGACATCCACACGGATCATTCGTGAGTTTTGACTAAAATTCATCAACTTGGTGGGGTTTCACAAAACTTACTAATTGAGGGTTTGATTCCGATTCCCGATTATTAAACACTAACTATAGGATTGATTTCGATATTCACAAACCAAACGCCCCCCTGAGTATTTGGATTGCATGCTTATTTGCTACCACTCGTTTTGTGCGATGTGAACCAATACTGACAACAAAAACGTTGCTGAAATTCGTCTATAATCACGAACGTTAAATATTAAATAAATGTATTTTGGAAATGAATATAGGGTAGAACAATTAGAGCTCTGCAACTCTACTCTAGAAGTCGAAAGTTTAAATCCCACTAATACCATTTTCCTCTCCCAGTCTAATTGTATAAGTTTGATTAAAAAAAATACATTTCCACTTTCTCAAAACCATAATGTGAGTATGTTAGGCAGGGACATTAAATACAATGCGAGTATATTTGGCACACAGATTAAAAACAACTCTGATCTGCCTGGTCGACATAAGGATTACCATGGCGCTCGCTACAGGCCTCCACTCTACCAACCGAGCTAAGGTCGAAGATTTAGTATTATCGTCCAAAATAATTATACATAAGTTAGGAATAAGATTCTCCGACCTTCAAATGTCAAATACATTTTTAGTTTGATAAATGAATTTAAGGGGTAGTTTCAAAATATTATTTCTTCTTCGAATATAAAAGTGCACAAAAGTTCATTTTCTGTAATAAAACAGCCATTGTGTCTAAGTGATTAACCCCACCCGAAAATGAGCTCAAAATAAAATATGGAAGTATATTTTTTGGCATAGCGTGGGTTGAAATTCATTGTACACTTTAACAGTAAAAATCTATTTGAGTAACGTGAATCCTGAACAAAAAAATAGAAAATAATCAGCAAACAAATCATAAGAAATTAGGAGCCGTTTGGTTCAAATTCATCAATCACTATCACTACAAATATCATTAATCATACTATGTGAATGAGTCTTAATGATTCTCCTAACATGTTTGGTTTAGTAATCAAATAGGTTTGTCCCAAAATTGTTAATGAATTTGATAGAATAGTTAATCACTTTTATTTCAATTTAAAAACAGAGATAATTATTTTTTAAAAGCACAATAAGTGTTATTATTACTGATACGGATTTCCCCTCCCTAATTTCCCAAAAACAAACACCCCTTAATGGCAAATGGGACAAGGAACGAATCAGAAGCATGGTCGCGTCTGGATGAATTTTTTTTTTGTGTTTTTTAAAGAATATTATTGTAGTTGTTTTAAAAATTATTCTTGATAAATGTGTATATGAGATAAAAATATGATTGAAAAATGTGTATGAAGTTTCTAGAAATCATGTTTTTAAAAAACACTATCAACCAAACAAATCCAGGCTATGTATGAGTTTAGTAAATACTATGTCAAAACTACAATTTATGCATTAATATTCCACCTAGGGAATCGAATCATGTATTACACAATACAACCAAGACTAGCAATTGTTTGTGACCAATTTTCTAGTGGAGTTGCCTCTTAAAAGGGATGGGATAGCAAGCATGATCGGTTGCAAAATTTCCTAAAAATTTAAATCTATGATTGGTCCAAAATTTTGGTTTTTATTTAGGTATATGTTGTAATTTCAAATATAGGATAGGGATACGGGAATTATTTCGCATAGTATACAAACATAATCGTAAATCACTAAAAAATAAACATAAATATTAATAAATAGCCATGTAGATTTCAAACATTATTTTGTATAATCACAAATGCCCCCAAAAAAAAAATCACAAAATTGGCGAGTACATACAAATGAATCTAGGCCATTTATGTACCTACCCTCTCGTGAGAGCTGAGGCCCCGGAGGAGTCGTGAAAGTCATGGCGCACAAAAATCTCCGCACGAGGAAATCATTGGACCTTTTCTTGAGCCCCTAATTACCAAAAACGACCCGTCAATCTCCAGAAACCAGTGGCATGGCAGGCCTTAGTTTGACAGGTACTGAAGGGTATTATAGTAAAAAAGTCCCAAAAGAACCACGCCACGTCAGCTCTGACATATAATCTAGAAACTCAAAGGGAAAAAAGAATAAAAAAAGGAGATGCCAACTTATCAAGAAAAGTTAAAAAATGAAGGACCAAAAAGAAGAAAGAAAAATCAGAAAAATGACAATTTTAATATAAAAATATGTGCCACGTGTGCATAGGCCTCCTCTATAAATACCCCTTCGCCCGCTGCGTAATTTTTTTTCTTCTCTCCTCTCGTTTTGGGCAGCTTTAAGGAAAGTCAAGAAAATAAGGTATGACTTCTTTCTTTATCCTAGTTTATTTATTTCTATCTATTTATTTTATTTGTGTTTATATATATTTTTGTTTTTACTTTTTTCTCTTTTGGATTTTTATTTTCTTTTGGCCTTTATTTATGTTTGGCATGCTGACGAAGTTAATGTAATGCTATAATTCAGGGAAAAGTTTGAGGGGGGTTTTGTGGGTTTATCTGTTCATTATAATTTTGACATTTTAACATAAGTTTGGTCTATTCATATGATAAATGGTTAATTTGATAGTTGTAGATGTAATATGCATTGATGACTTTGAGAAGAAAGCGTTTTTTTTTTTTTTTTCAAGATTTTGCATTTTTAAAGTTGTAGTCTTTAGGGTGGTTAACATTGTTGCTGCAATCATGAAACATATAAAAGATTGGATTTGTTTTTTTATCTGGATATAGTTTCTGAAAATGGTTATGGCAATTTGAAATTGTTCTGTGAGTAACAAGACAGGATCTTGAGATATCAGGGCCTTCCCTGTTTATCTGAAAAGAGAGCTTGACATGATCTATTATGCTTATTATGTTCCTTTTGTCATATATGGTCTCTTCCCTTTCTTTCCCTTTTTTATGTTTTCTTATCCTTTTCTGGGTGGGAGCGAGACCGGACGGAAGAGTGTTAGTATAAGGCGGATTGAAGTATTGAACTGTATAAAACTTTTGTCATGCTGAGCTGGATTCTGATTTTTGTTTACCTGAATAATGAGATAAAATCAGACTGTGATTTTGTCTAGCTACGAGGATTACAGGAACTTTAAATTTTGTTTTATTTTGCCACTGAGTATTCTGTGTTTAAAAAGCTCTCAGATCCCTTGTCTTATCCTCATTTTGTTTTTAGTGATTTTCAGCTACTCAACTTTATTCTAATAAGGACTTCATGCCCTCCTATGTGGCTGAAGACATACCAGTCATTTTTGGGAAAACTAAGGAAGTCATTAACCTGAATATAAACAGATATAATGAAATTTAATGTCTAAATAACATTTGATATGCCACACATGTAGGAGGTGAAATACGGTTGGAGTGAACTGTTATGGTACTTTCCTTTAACGAATAATATTGTGAGGCCTGTTAAATCTTAGATTTTCAGGGTTTGGTTTACACAATTCATGTTCCCCTTCGATACATAAAGCCTAGGCGTAATTAACATGTAACCACTTTTGAGGATGAGAAATGATTATAATTCTCCATTACAAAAGAATATGTACCAATCTAACAAATCATGTTAAGAATCTTGGACAAGAAATGTGAGACTCCATTGTTTGTTTTAGATATTTTGTCTACTATTTGCTTGAAGTACAATCTAACATTGGGCCCCTTGCAACACGAGCCTTTGCTTTTCTGTCCCTTCACTCCACCCCCCCCCCCGGGGGGGGGGGTGGCCTTGGGGGGGAGGGAATCCAAGTTAGATGGTTAATGCACTTGTCCTGTAATAGTGACACATTGCATTCTCACTTGTCTCTTCTTATCAGGAAACTTTCTTTTCAGCATATAAATATGTAGCAGCTTCTCAATTTAATGTTATGCCCAAGAATGGAAGGAAATGTCGAAAAGAAGGAAAACAATCTTTCCTTGTGTCATGAATTTTCCTTTTTTCTCTTGGTTTTCTTATAATTTTATCTGGCCCAAAATTCCATGAGCGAACAGAAGTTGCATATAATCTTCTTTTGGTTGTCTAAATGAATTGCTAATATTCTGGTCATTACTCTCCTGTCCTCCTTCCATGTGTGCTAGTTTAGGTAAATGACATTAAATCACATCTGCTTGATTCTAAGGTCCAGTTTGCTTATGAGGCATTGCTGTATATTATAGTTTATAAATGAGCATGTCTTCTGTCCTTGCTTTTTTTCTCATCTCTCTATTTCCTCTCCATGTTCTCCTAAATATTTATGTTCCTTTTTGGGTGCAGTGAGGACTACTTTCAGAATTGACTACAACTTTTCCATACCTTTGGACGCAACTTTGAGAGGATTTAGAAGATAACTACCATTTAGTTACAAAAGGGGGGAATATTTCTCAGTATGTAGGAATGGACGTGACAACTGGAAGTTGCCAATTCCATGATAAGAAGCCTTTTGAAGTGCCCACTAATGAAGCAAAAAAGCCAGTAGAAAACAATTCAAAAACTCCTGTATTTGTTAATCATGGTGAGTTATTTGTTTTTTTCTTCAGTTAATTTGGAACAGGAAAATGGTAGTTCATAAAATCTAAGTAATTTATTTGAGGTAAAAAATAGTATTTTCCATGAATATCATTATTGCATTTTTGTAGTTGTAATATAAAGATTTTTCAGCAAATCAAATGGCCCTTAATTGTTTTGGTTATATAGCAGTGAATTATTGAAGTTTCTTTTAGCGAATTACACGTACCAAGAAAGTGAACGAGGCCCAAAAACCTGAATCTGATGCTTGACTTTCCTTTTTCTGTTTATGCCTAGTTTGCCTCGATTCTATTATCTGAATAGATGCTAGATTTTGACCTGTGCAGATGATGATCTGCCAGAGATTTTAACCTAGCCTTGACATATTGCAAAAGCCTATTCCAGTCAGCTAAAGTACAATTTCTTTTGTTAACATATGGAGTCTGTCTGTGCATTAACGAAGAGTGACTAGATGCTGAAATAACTAAGTTGTCAGTTGAAGATTACTTTTTGGTGTGCAGTTCAAGATAGGACCACTAACAACATATGTTTACGTAAGGAATTCTGTTTCTCAATGAATATGGCCAGGTGACCTTTGTAGTTGGTCTCTTTTACGGATTAATTGATGTAGTTTTTGTGTTGTGATCTATCTACACTGCAAGGTCAATCTGATTGCTTATATTAACTTCTTAAACTTGGTTTCTGCCTCCTTGGAAAGCATACCCATCCTGATAGCAAACTGAAAGTGATAAAAATCAACACCTCTTGTGCTCTTGTAGATGTCAATCCTTGTTTCTGATATCTCCAGTACCATCCTTTGATTCTGAAGATATCGCAATAATCTCGTTCTGTTTGAGGATATTGCACTGTACGCAACTCAAGATGCTTACATTTTGGAAAACCTTAGTCTGTATGTTCATGATTAACAAGATCAATGGCAGTAAGAACTTTTAGACATTTTCCACTTGCAAGTAATATAGTATAAATATGCAGTTTTGAGATCTTAATGATTATGATAAAGAACAACTAATGGGGCTTAATATGTTGTGTAGCTGAAAATGCATGGCATGAGAGCAGAAAAAGGTGGATAGGAGATCTACATCAGAGATCAAAAAGGATAGAGAAAGATCCCATTATAAGGTACAGTCTCACCGGTTTCCTTGAGACACTAACAGAGCTTCTGCATGTATAATTCTGGAGACACCATTTCTTTATAAATTATGAACTTGCTGCAACATTGCTCTAGAACTTTGCCTTTACTGTTTCAGATGCCATCACTATGAGTTTAGTCTTGATAACAATCACTTTGAGGATGCTCATAATTATGATGCTATAGGTATGAGTATAATAGTTTTTGTTGATTCCTTTAAGGTTTTACAGACAACTGTTCATGCAGAAAGTGAATGTCTTCTGCAGCTCAAAAGTTGCGAATAGGCTGGATTGATAGGGGATTGGTTTGGTATAGAATGGGCTTCCCAGAGGCCCAGCTAGTAGATGGGTTAGGTAATATGATCCCGAATGGTTCCATACATTACAAATTGGATAAACTAACTATGAAAGCTGACCAACTGCTACTATGACAGTCACTACCAGATCAACATTGAGGCTGCCAAAAGCTACCACCTAAATTTATTGCTTGAAGATTTCTCTAGAAAAGATATCCTTCCCAAATTTTGTTTTAGGCAACTCAGAAAACACGTGAATAAAGGAAACAAGAAAATGCAGAACCATGTTCTTCTTCATGTTATATCTCAATTGATGGCACCCCTCCAGAATTGTTACCTAAAAATCTGGCGCCAAAGTGATGTGTTAATTAACTGAAATAAAGTTAAAAGTATTTTAAGTTAGTGCTAAAATGCATGTTGTACAAGGTTCAGCTTTGATATTGCAAAATAAGAGACAGGAAGTTCGGTTTGGCCTTTTTGAGGTGTCACAAATTCTTAGCTATGCCTTGTGTGGCCCAACCAAGGATTTAAAGAAAACTGAAGAGTGAGGAACTAGACCAAACCTCAATCCAAGGAATGGGCACATGTAGTTGTATCCACAAACATAAAAATAGGTTTTCTGTCTCAATACTTGCTTTGCCAAAAGCGTAATAATTACGGCCTCTCTTAGCGGTTACTATGTCTTTAGTAACCTCTTTGTGGAACATGGTAAGTTTATATCAAAGACAGTAAAAAAATAGCCTGAGTTTATGTATGCATGCACAGAGGAAGAAATCAAAGGGATGGTCTCTGGCAAACTGCTTCCGTGTACTTCTTTGGAGCTTATAAAGGGAGAGCAATAGCAGAGCTTTTAGTAGAGAAGAATTATCTTTCAACAAGCTCAAACATAGCAAAGTTTTTTTTTTTTTTTGGGTGTAATATATGCAGATGGAGCTAACTGTTGGCATCTCTTGTTCACCACTCACCCCCGTGGGTTGCTCTTTAACTTTCACTTGTGAGAAGTACTTTCTGTAGAAATATGATGTTTAAAGTTTTTCTTGCAGCTGGTCAATGACTTATGAAGATTTGCTCTCAACTAATGATCCTTTCCCTGAGAGAATTCCTTTACCTGTAAGCATTTAGTACTTAAAGTGATTGTGTGGATATCCTTACTGGTCACAGATTTTCCCTTAATTGTAGTGCTAATGTACATTGGTTTGGTATTTGACAGGAAATGGTAGACTTTCTAGTGGATATTTGGCATGATGAGGGGCTCTTTGACTCAAACGTGCCTTGCAGTTAGTTTTCTGGGCAGCTTCTTCTATAGTATGGCTAGTTTTCGTAGTTGTAACATGGATACCTGCCTTCAACTCAAATAGGATCAAGCATCTAAATTATTTCTAGGACATTTGTTGATCTTTTAGAGCTTTAAATGCCTATAATTACATAATGTAGACATCTAAAGGATCAGTTGTACTGTAGCATTGAGAGACATAAATTAGTGGACATCATCAAAAGATTGTAGATGTAATCTTACTGTTGATGTATCATACTTAATTGTACCATGCAAATATAAATCAGTTAGTGTTTCGTAAGGCCAATGTTCTTTTCTTACTGAAAGCAAATTTTTGTTTGTTTTCTTCTCCCTGGGATCGAGTATTGGTTTCGTTGCTGAAGTGCATGACGAATTTGTTGCTGCTATAAAGTCCTGAATATGGTTCTAAAAGAATTGCTGCCCCCTGGAAAGGGAGGAATAGGGAAGAAAAAGGTTGGTACTTGTATCGGATGGTTTACCTGTTTATGAGTTCAGGCATATAATAAGGCAGACAAGCTTATTTATGAAACAGAACTCAGAATAAAACAGCATACAATTAAGTTAAAACATCTCCCTTTGGATAACCCCACTTCGCAGAATATTATTTTCAATTAAATTTTTATATTTATAATTACAATTTTTTCATATACATTAATCCTAAAATTTTTACAGTACTATTCTTCTGATAATATTCTAAAAATAGCAATTTAAACGACTCCTTTTCACAATTGTTAACCTAAAAAAATTGACATGAACTATCTATGTTTTTCTTCACATAAAAGTGTATATGTTGACGGGATCAAGGGCCTGGTATTGAATAATTATACACTCCCATCCACCGATTACACATTGTACACAAAATGTACAAATGATGTACTTTTTTTTTTTAAATAAACAAACCCAAATGGATAAGGGATAAAGGGGGAGGCGACGTAATGTAGGATCCACAAACCCACACAGTCCAGGCAATTACTAATCAGAGACAATTACTAATTAGAGGAAGGGTCGAACTTGTTTTTTTTAATAAACAAATACCAAAGGCATAAGGGATAAAGGGGGAGGGGCTGTAGGGATATGATGTACTTTTGAGCATATATTCAGCTTTCAAATAATAAGAAATCTAACTTTAATAATACAATTAAACAATAATTATTTCGAAGTTCTAATCTTCTTCTATCTCTTATTTGATGTTTACAAATATGACAACTTGTATATGTCCATCCAGTCCTTCTAATGAGGACATTAATTAGGTAACTATGACGTTCTAGTTATAATTTTAGTTTTGATTCGAGTCTCAAATCCTCTTCTGTAATCTTCCATTTCTTAATGTATAAGATTTAAAAGTCTCTTGGTTATAATCTTCCCATTACTTTAACAAACATAAAAGGCTTAAAAAGTCTTCCGATCTTCCCTAAAACTTACTAGTATTAAAAAAAAAAAAAAATGCCACTAGCATACACGATTTTTTGTAATTTGCACGCACAATTTTTTTTTTTTGGCTTTGTCCATAGCCAAAAGTATAATATCTTACTTCTAATCTAGATTATAAGGGGAGGGGTCCAACTAAGCCCTGAAAAAATCGATGAGAGTTGAACCACCATCGAATCAAACGAGTATATTATGTATCTATTTAAATTTTTTATGAAAAACAAGATTTATACTCCTGAATTCTCACCTTATTTAACCTTTAAAAGATTTGTGTTGACCGCCAACAAAGTTGGATTAGTTACCCACAGACTCTCGTATTTTATTTGTAAAACTCAACAGTTTCCTTTGCCGAAGTACATGTAATTACGGGAAATTCTGTTGTTCCCGCCGAAACGTACGCTAAGTATGGCAAGTGTGCTATACCCATATATACCCTTCAGCCTCAAATCTTTCGGAAAAGTATACAATACATCACGTGCATTGTCAAGTGGTGTACTAGAACCAATAATTTATCGCCATGTGACAATAGTGGGTCATACCTTGTATTATTTGACGGTGTGTGATTGGTTCTAGTGCACCACTTGACACGCACGTGGCGTACGTGGTGCACGCAATACTCACTCAAATCTTTCGGCTTTTTCACTTTTTTTCAGTTTTTCCTAACAACCGTTCTTCATTTCAATCCCCAATTCTCTGACCGTTAAGTTCCGATTTTTCTCTCCCCCGCAGTCACACACTAAACACACTGTGTATATATATATACAAAAACGCAAAACAACCCCATTTTTCTGGCGAAGCCCTAACTGATCGATTCGCTCTCGTCGATGGAAATGAAGCATTCGATTATTCTCTCTCATCTTTTTCTCCTTCTTTTCCTCGTCGTTTTTCCGGTCTCTTCCGATGCTTTTCTCCGGCTACCTGTCAATGCCAAGTTTCCGTCGATGCAGGCGGAGAAGTTGATCCGAGAGCTGAATTTGTTCCCCAAGGAGCAGATAAACATCGCCGATCATGATCCTCTAACTTCGTCTTCGTCTTCCGCGGTGACTAAATTAGTCGAGAAGCCGTTGAAGTTCCCCAATTTGATCGCTGATTCTAGCATCTCTGTTCAAGACCTTGCTCACCATGCTGGCTATTTCCAAATTGAGCACTCCCATGCTGCGAGGTTGGGTTAAGTTGTGGAAAAGATAAATTTAGAATCAATTTTGTGGTTTATTATTTTGTTATTATGTAATTTGTTTTCCATTTTTGGTTGAAATGATTTAAATTTCAGTATTAATACGGGACTTTTTTTTTTTTGGCAATTTTGTTTGAACGTTAGGAGATTTTGTGAATTTCTGTTTTTTTTTTAACCCTAATTCTTTTGCTTGGGCGAGGAGGTGGCCGTTTGTATGTTGTCAGCTTGTGTAAGCCGTTTATTTATTTATTTATTTTTTTGGGGATTAGTTTAAACTTAGTCATTTGACTGAAGATATGTACATGAACTTAAAACAATATGCTGTTTTTGAATTAATTTCCACACCGTAAGTATAACTTTTTAATTTGAGTTTAAACTGTAATAGTGAATCTGGTCCTCTGCGTTTGTGAATTTCTCTCAGTGTCTGGCTGCTTGATACGTTTAATGTAATTTGGGACTCCACTAAAACAGTGTTGGTTGGCTTGTGTAGGATGTTCTACTTTTTCTTTGAATCTCGGAACAGCAAGGAAGATCCTGTTGTTATCTGGTTGACTGGAGGTCCTGGCTGCAGCAGTGAATTGGCACTCTTTTATGAAAACGGACCTTTCAGCATTGCAAAAAATTTGTCCCTTGTCTGGAATGAGTATGGTTGGGACAAGGTAATTTACTTTTTAGCAGTTTCCTCTTTTATTATTTATTTATTTTTTTGGAGTCAAATTTTGTTTGCAAGTGATGATGTCAACAGTAAAAGAGCTGTGAAACTTGCATGTATGGATGCTAGAGCTTAAAATAGGAGGAAGAAGACAAAAATACATCCTTCTTGTGAATAAAATTTTAGCTTTTCATTTTAATTTGAGAACTGGGAAGAAGACAAGAAAGATTTCTGAGGTTGTTGATTATCTGGTTCAAATAAATAGCTGAAGTGTGAAAAAAAAAATGAAATATGGCGTTTGGCTAAGTAGGAATAAATATAGCTTTTAGACAAGTAGGAATAAAGGATCCACCCAACACATGCTTCTTAGATCACAAAATATATTCAGTCTTCTTTCCCCTGATCTGTGATATTTACTCCAAGTAGTTTTATGTGCTGAAAAATAAAGAAGCATATTAGAATTGGAATACAATCGAGAAACATTCTCAAGTGTCAGTTTTCTAGAAAAATGGTGAAAGGAACCAAGGTGAAGTTTTATGTGCTGAAAAAGAAAGAAGCATATTAGAATTGGAATACAATCAGGAAACATTCTCAAGTTTCAGTTTTCTAGAAAAATGGTGCAAGGAACCAAGGTGAGTTAAAACTAGAAAATTGAGGGAGGAGACTCCCAGAATATATTTAGAGAGAAGCAAATTTAAGAGAATTGTGCTTTATCACAGGGATGAAGATGCTGTTATAACATACAAACTTGTTGTTCTGGTTCATTTATAAAATGGGATAACATGAGGTATTTAACATAAATCTTAAAAGTTTGTGCTTCCTTTGCTGCAATCATTTGGGATCAAAATTTATGAAATGACGAAAGAGCAATGACAGCAGTTAAAATGTCATTCTTGCAGGTCTCGAATCTTTTGTACGTGGACCAACCCATTGGAACTGGCTTCAGCTATAGCACTGATAAACGTGATATTCGACATAATGAAAATGGTGTTAGCAATGACTTATATGACTTTTTGCAGGTTCTCTTGTTCTATTCTTTTATTGAGTTTACAGGAAAGACGATGATGAAAAATAATTTTCTTTCTTTTTTTTTTTCCACTTTTTTGTCTTAGTACCATTTTTTGAAAATTTTGATAGACAGGCAGGATAATTAGTTTATGGAAGAAGCTAACATAGTGTATATCAACTGTATAGGCTTTCTTTGAAAAGCATCCTGAGTTTGCAAAGAATGACTTTTACATAACTGGGGAATCATATGCTGGACACTACATTCCGGCTTTTGCTGCTAGGGTGCACCGCGGAAACAAAGCTAAGGAAGGAATTTACATTAATCTGAAGGTATTCCTTGCTTTGCAGATTTAAGTTATGTACTTGATGCTGTTTGACCTTACAATGCATGTTGTTACAGGGGTTTGCTATCGGTAATGGTCTGACTGAACCAGGAATCCAGTATGGAGCATACACTGATTATGCCCTGGACATGGGGGTTATTTCAAAGTCTGATCATGATCGTATCAACAAGGTGCTTCCAGTGTGTGAAACAGCAATAAAGCTTTGTGGTAATGCTACTTAGTATATACTTTATTTATGGAATTGATAATCTTGCTCTCATTTTGGCCCTTTCATTCCAGTGCCCATTTTTTAAAACTAATTACCAAGATTCCCGTTTAGTTATTTTGAACGATAAACTTAGCCTTTTATTTATATTTTTAAATTTTGACGAAATCCACCAAATTTCTTGTTTCATTTCTTTAGGTTCAAATTGTCAAATATAAGAAACCTTGTATAGTCAGAAAATATAATATGAACCTGTAGATATATTTTAATCAAATGGGGATTGGAGTGAAAGAGTTCAAAATGGAAGTGAAATTTATCACTTTCTTTATTTATCCTTATATATTACGTTGGCATCCTCCAAAAGTAAACCATAAAAAATTGCTATTTAACTGCTGCTTCTGGTCTTTAAGGCTTTCCTTTTTCTTTTCAGGTACGGATGGGACAATTTCTTGTGTTGCTTCCTATTTGGTTTGTAATGCCATATTCAACTCCATTGTGGCACGTGCTGGTGGAATAAATGTAAGGGATTCATTTTCCATGCCTTGTTTAGTTTGCTTTGGACTTTTTGATACCCTTGAATCATTTGGCACATGGCACACGCACCCACACCCACACCTATTCAAAGATAAAATACCAGCAAATATGGTAACATACTAATTTTCATTTTAACAAATACCACCTGATAACTGCTGTAGCAGTAACTGGTAAGGGTAATTACTGACTTTAATACTGACAGCAGGTGTATTTAAAGTAAAATCACAGGGTACACCTAAAAAAAAAAAAAAAATTAGGGAAATGAATTTGCACAAGCAACAAGGCAAGATCTAATACCATTTATAGCTATCCTTATTTTTGCTCTTTTGTAAACTTTGGCTCATATGTTTTTACAAACAAATGGTCATAATATTACACAGGCAGTATTCTACAAATTATTGGCTACTATCGTCCCACTACTCCAGAAAAGACACGTTCATGCATATAGATTTATTCCATGTGAACGTCTGCTTAGATGTATAGCATGAATACCTTCTAAAACTGATGCATGCAAAAATTAGTACTCTTTTTATTATATAAGGTAGAAGATAGAAGATAAGGTCAAATATCTGCCCTTAGTTGATACCAGCTTACAAGTACAAAACAGTTCCAGTAATTCAACGTCAACATTATTATTTTGGAAAGAACTGTATTTCATGCAGTACACGTGGTGGCTACTCATGAAAGGAGGGAGATATTGGAAGATTCAAATGGGTAAATAGTGTGGTGGTAACGGATGTTTTTGGTCTTCTTAAATTGCGTTCATCTTGTTAGCTGCTTTTTTTGCCTCTATTTGATATGACAGGAAGAGTGAACAACATACGATCTGGTGAGGAATAGTTTATAGGGAGCCCATTTCCTTGATTTTGTTCAAACCCAAGATAAATTGCCATTCCACATTTATGTTAAGAGACAGAAAGATGTATATTGCATAGGCATCTCACATTTGGTTGTTAGGAAGAAGTCAAACATGTCTGCAGAAAATGTGGGATATTCTTCTTGCTTCTTTCGGCTAGTGTAGGACCATTTGAATTTTACCTTACGGGTGGTTTTATCTCCTTTGTGTGAGAAATTGACTGGAACTGAATTATCAAATGCCAGTTCTTCCAAAAACATTTCTGAGAAAGCAATGTAGCTTGAGAACAAAATGTAACAATCTCATTTTTTAATAATTGATTTTGGAATTTGCAGTACTATGACATTAGAAAGAAGTGTGAGGGCAGCCTCTGTTATGACTTCTCGAACTTGGAGAAATTTCTGAATCACAGGACTGTAAGGGATGCTCTGGGTGTTGGAGATATAGATTTCGTCTCTTGTAGCCCCACTGTGTATCAGGCCATGCTTGTTGATTGGATGAGAAATCTTGAAGCAGGCATTCCTACTCTTCTTGAGGATGGTGTAAAGTTGCTTGTGTACGCTGGAGAATATGATCTTATATGCAACTGGCTTGGTGAGCTTTCAATGCTTAATCCTTGCTTATATACATCTAGAAGAAAGTTGTGTTTAAACCATAATTCTTCACAGTCTGGCTAATATGCCATGACATGATGAATTACTGACTAGGTAATTCGAGATGGGTTCATGCCATGGAATGGAGTGGTCAAAAAGAGTTCAAATCATCTTCTGAAGTTCCATTTGTAGTCGATAGTTCTGAGGCAGGATTGCTGAAAAGCCACGGGCCACTCAGTTTTCTCAAGGTCTGTCTCTCTAAAAAACATCCTTGCATTTTGGGTGCTCATGTGGGTGTGTGGTGCTGCTGGTTATCCCTTTATCTGCATCTGTCCATTCTTTAGTTTGTACTGGTCACTTTTTTTGCTGACAAATTCTGCACGGTTCTCTTCTATGGCAAGCAGGTCCATGATGCAGGGCATATGGTTCCCATGGATCAACCAAAAGCTGCTCTAGAGATGCTGAAGAGGTGGATGGAGGGCTCACTTACTCAAAGCTCTGCTAAGCCGGAAAAATGGGTCTCTTCAATGTGATTTAGCATGTAGTTCCTTTTTCCAAGATTTGTATGTAAATAAATGATGTTATGTACAATTCCGAGTCAGGTCCTTTTCTAGGTAAGGTAAAACCTGAAGAAAATGAAAAGTTAAACATGCCGGATTCATGGTTGTGGAATGTTATTGCCTGGAACTGAGATAAAATACTTGATGTGTTGGTGGAATCACTTATCTTTGTCGTTGGCTGATTCCTCACTTTAAGTTGATGTCTTTAGACCATGAACTTGTGTGTCTTTGGTAACTTTAAGCAAATTTCTTGCGTTAGATTATTGAGAAAGAGATTGGGTGTAGCCTATACCATTCCAGTAGTCAAATAAATACTGAGAATGAAAAACAAGAACCATTTCTAGACGTTTAGGACTGTTTTTTTTGCGTTTATGAGTTTGTAATCCAAGTAATGACTCATGAGTCTTGACGTAAAGCGAACACAAAACTGTATTTACATTCTTTCCGGGCTTGTCTTTTAATGTAAATAATCTCATTAGCACAAGTTGGTGAATCTGAATATATCGCCAGATTTAGTTCGTTGAACTCCTGCGAGACAAATTGGATTGAATTAAGGCAGCTGCTGAGGAGTAGTAATATTTTAATATATTAGACTGTATAAATTAGCAGAATCTATTCGGCCCAATATTTAATTAAATGGTTTCTATCTTCAAAATTTCATTTTTTTCCTTGAACATAAAAAAATAGCCTAACCTATTGACTTACCCTGAAAAAGGAAAAAAATAAAAAAGAGAATATTATTAAAATTAAATGAACGGTGGGATACGATGTTTCGAAAAAGACAAGTGAGATTTCGACACTTTCAAACCAATTCGTTTTGTCTTTATCTGTCGTCCAATTAGGTTAAGCCCTGATTTAAGCAAAACCAATCCTCATCTCAATACGTATGACTATCTGTTGCAAGAGCATATGTCAAAAGGAAGGAAGACTTGTATTAGGACACAAATTATTATTGCTAGTTTCTAGAGTAGCATAAGATGCAAGAATGCTTACGATGATAAGCAAAAGAATGGTCGAGTCAGTCAGCTGGTTGAATTGAATGCAGCCCTCATCCTCTACTGCCCCAATTTGAACAAATTGCTTTGCTATTATGCAACTCCTCCTTTAGGGATCTTGGTAAGTAGTTATTACATTTTTTTTCTTATATCTAATAATTGCTCCCATTAACTCTGGAATTCTTTTTCTTTATTTTTTGAGGCTTCTGGGCTGGAGTTGGGTTCTCTGTATTTTCTTGATTGGTGGTTTGAATTTAGTGCAGGAATGAGTTAAAGATAACTTTTTGACAATTGGGTTTTTCTTGAATCTGTGTTTTCTTGATTGTATTTGGACAATTGGGTTTTTCTTGAACGTAATTAGATTTTTTATTGTTGTTTTTATTTTCCCTGAAACTGGTTCTTTATCAACTTACTTCTGGGAAAATAATTGCCGTGCAAAATTTTCGTTCCAAAACCTTAACAAATAATTAAGGAAGATAAATTAGCTTATCAAAGTGAATAATCATGTGTATAAGTACTTTCTTATCTGCTTCAATTCAGAGAGAGGGAGAGAGAGAGGCATAACATTTTCTTAATGGAAGTAGAGAACCTGTCTGGACCATATTTCTCTGCTAAAGTTTTCTGCTTATGCCTCGTAGAATCATAGAAGAGGCGGTCAAGCTTCTTCTTGATAACTATTCTGAAATAATTGTCTACAAAATGCATCATATAAATTCCTGGTCTTTGTTTGCACAATCCGTATTCGTATCAGTTTAGAAAACCATAAAACATGCATCAGAACCAACCTCACTAGGCAAGCCGTGGTCGGCTATCTTTTTTCTTCTGTAAATATCAGTAATTCTTTAAAAAACAACCTAACATCAGAATTTTATTACTAATTTTGCAATTAATGCCATCTAAACACTGCTGCTGAATCAATCTGGCAGGTCTTGTGCATCAGCTTGGATTTTGTGAACAAGAAAACATTTTGGTGGATGCATGATCTATGTTCAAGTAAGATATCAACACAACTCTGTGGTCTTCGTAGGTTTTCCTCACGTCAGTCACTTTTCTCTTCCTCTAAGGTATTATAGATCCACCTGTAACGGAGAAGGGACTGGTTCAATTGATTTCCTGTTGTTTGACGTGTCCAATGATACTAGCATCAGAATCTGATTGTCCATATAGGAATAAGAGCAGTCCTATTACCCCACAACTTGCCCTAGAAAATACTGGAATTGTTATTTACTTAAGATCACACTGTTTCTAATATTGAAGAGGGAAGATTTAAAGCACTTTATGAGGACAGCAGCTAAATAGCAATAGCATCAGATAGGAATGGAAAGAATTTAGCAATTTGTCCAAATTGAATTACTGAATGGTTGTAGGTTGTCTTTTACTGAGATATATGGTCTGAATCAGAGCCACTAGAAGATCAATACCCATTTTTGTTCAGTGTATCAGTACGGGGTTTAAAGGTGGCATGGTACTGGAAAATCCATTAGTTTAGTTGGTCAGGAATTTTGGTTTTAATGTATCTTGTGTGCCAGAAAATTTTCCTACATTTTCAATGTGTTTGTGCATAGTTCCCTACTAATTTAATTTTATTAATAAGATTCTGGTTATCCCCATGAGTGGCATATTCCTTGCTATCTCTTTTCTGCCCGTCAGAAAGTTGAATTTTTCGAGTCAGATTAGTCGAGCGTTCATGATGTGTTAAATGGAGATCATTTTAATTGTTATAGTTCAATTTGATTAGCCATTTCCAGCTACCAAATCTTTCATAACTTGTGGTAGTAAAATCTTAAAGTATAGCTCAGGACCAAAATCTTTACTGGACCAATTAGAAAACAGTGATGATTTGGGAAGAGGTAAATCAACATTTAGCTTACTTGATGCAAAATTAAGTCACATATTTTTATTTCATTCCAAGGTTCTTTTGATTTGTATGAAAAATGGAACTATTTTTTACAAACTGAACTCACTTCTGCATCTTTTAATACCATCAGTGATGATGAACAATTTGCCTTCAAGAAGATGCAAGAATTTTCAACAGTGGATGGGTTTGTGGAGGTAAGTGAGTGCATGGCCGAGATGATAAAATATGTGGCAAATGAACCCTCTGTGGGCCTTTTCTACATTCAACAGCATACGCGAAATGCAGCACCGAACCTTATTAATCTCAAGAATAATGTTGTCGAGAAATCTCATGAGATGACTTTGCATACAGAAGATTCGGAAGATTCTATTTCCATTGTAAAGTCAATGAAAGAATGTGGGTTTCCCATTGCTGATGAGATGATTAGAGATATTAAAAGTTCTCTGGACATCATGTCGATCAAACATCCAAAAAGAGGATTAATAAATGGCTCCGGTTCTGCTTTTCAGATTGGAAGGACTAGATCTTGGGGACCCGTTTCCTGGGGTCGTACCTCAAGTTCATCACCGCAGGATGGGGAGAAGGCTGCTAGTTATCTGTCAAATGTTATAAAGTCTGCAAAACTGAAGGCTAGCAATTTAAAATGGCCTCAGATCGATACATCCAAAGAATTAAGGGAAGCCAAAGATGAGACGCCAATGTCTTATCTTGATCCACCATTATCAGATGCAGGTGCAAGTACGTCTTCAAGTATACCTGAGGCTGAGACAATTGAGTTGCCATTATCAAGTCAGCTAACCGAGGAGCTACAACAGGTGCAAGTTGATAGAAGCTTCTCTAACGATGGCTTACTTTCCTTGGCTAATAAATATGAAGAATTTAAGGCTGATAGAGAAGCAAAGTTGGAGGAATGGCTAGGGGAGATGAGGAATCTGGGAGCAACTGAGAACACACGTGCAGGACATTAGCCTGATTGGACCTTGGAGACCATAAAACTTGATTGTGTTTGAAATTGTAGGCAGCAACGGATGCTCGTATTAGATCTCTTGTTTATGTGTGGGTTTGGAATAAAGGAGTGGCTGATCAGGCTCAAGATGATGTGAAATGCTGCAGTAGTTTTGATTTATTTCTCACATGTAACCATTGTATCAAAAAATTTGTGGAAACAAATAATGAAGAGATTTAATAGCATTTGGGTGCTTGTATCAAATCTCTTGTTTATGTGTAGTTTTGCAATATAGGAGTGGCTGATGTTCAACATGATGTGAAATGTTGATGTAGTTTTGATTTATTTCTCACCTGTAACTTAACCATTGTAACAGAAAATATGTGGAAACAAATAAATAAAGAGATTTGATGGCGTTCACGAAATGAGGGAAGAGGGGACAAGAATATGACAATTTTCTTTCCTGTGTTTTAGACCTACTGAAATGAAAATAATATGTGATTTGTCGTAGAAACTTGTGTAGAAGCAAATATACTGAAAAGAAAAGAACATATGATTTGTCTTAGCAACTTAATTAGAAGCAAACGGAAACACGGGGGAGTTGTCGAGCATATTTTGTTTGTGGACCGGGTTACGTTGTTCAGTAAATTTTTACTAATCGTCCCATGTATCCAACCACTCTTGTTTCTTTTTTCATATTCAGCAAAACGAGTGAAAATTATCCCCATTTGCCTTATTTTCCTGATAGATAAGTACTGGAAATTGATTGCTGACAAGCTCTGGATAGTAATTTAGTCTTACGATGGTCAATGATGTCATAAATTTTTTACCATCGATATGTGTTTTTTTGGGTATCCAAGGTTCAACATGCAATAGGGAATTTTTCTTTTTCTTTTTTTTTTTTCGTGGGTCATATATATCTGCGGTATATCTTGTTTACCATACAATAAAAAAATACAAAAGAACGAAGAGGAGGAGGAGGAGGTGGTGGAGGGCGGTGCAATCTCCTTCTTGGTTTGCTGCCCCGTCAGTGAAACCAAAATTATCCAATAAAGTTGTACTGTTTAAATTATCCAATAAAGCTTTACACGTTTATGACAACAAAAATTCTTATGTCATTAGCCTCTAATTAATTAATCAAATAATAAGAACAAATAGAGGTCGAGCGGTTAGAACTTTATAACTCCACTCTAGAGGTTAGGAGTTCGAATCCCACTAATGCCATATTCCCATCCTATGTAATAGTATGGGTTTATAAAAAAAAAAAAAAATTTCTATAGGCATGATACATAGATAATGGTCATTTTACTGGTATGATGCGTATATGAATTTTAAATGAAAAAAATAGTATGATAAAATAGTAAATCCTAAGAAGTACATAAGAATATGAAAATATAATGCTGTCCATCCAAACAAACTCAGGCAGATCTTATGTATGCATTCTTACAAGGGGCAAAAACTTTGTTTTCCAAACCAAAAAGAAATATCGCAATTTCTTTGAAATAAAGTGCCTATTTTTTAAGTTATTTCCTTTCCAATCACATTTCTTCATTTTTCTATCACCACCTCATGCCTCCCAACCCCAACACAAAAGCAAAAGAAAAAAAAAAAAAGAAAGAGTTCCATGTTTTTGCTGTGCCTATCCAAGTTGCATAAAAACTTTAACAAAATAAGTTTTAAATCAAGTAATATTTTTTTTGTGAATGTTAATAAAGTATGTCCACAGAATCACACAGAGTCATTCTTACGAATCAATACAACAATTATGACACAATTGATACATAAAATTAGTAACTAGCTATCACGAAATATTACAAATCCTTGGTTGATTAATCAAGAAATCAATTTTTTTGTCTTATATTATTTGTAGTGATTAATTGATTGATTATAGCTTGTAAGTTATTGCATTTAATTTTCTTTCCACCTATTGTCTATGACAAATAATAACGTAAACAAACATCAACTCATGAAAAAAAATCAACATAAAATGAAATACAGGTGCACAGACTTGTCTTCTTGAATCGTGTAGTTGCCAAACGAAATATTTCCAAACATGAAGGGGTCTTATTGAAAATTACTTTTCCCTTTTTAATTCTATTTTAGCATATTAATGACGTCACCCAAGTGTTGCTGGTCCGTGGCAGGTTCTCACTGGAAGGGTCTTCATAGACTGAAAATATTTATATGGATCCGTCATCTATAAATTTTATGATTTAAAATTACTCACGTCAGTCATAAGTAGACTTCTGGTGGTTATGGTGTGAGTTATGTATAAGTATAATTGATGTGGGTGATTCTGAATAACAGAATTTACAATCTCATTAGTAAACCGGATCCATATAAACATTTTCTTAAATAGACCCAGGTTCGATTTGACGTTACTACTCTTTCTATTTTATTTTTTTTGTCCATTGTCTTTTTTTTTTTTTTTTTTTTTTTCTGGCATGGGGGTCTAGTGTCACAGGGTCTAAGTGCCGCGTGGAAAAAGTAATCACCCCGTAACACTAGACTCATATAGAAAGCCCAAAAAATAGAAAAAAGGTGGAGACCAATTTACAGAAAAAAAAGGTAACAATTAATTTATGTATAAAAATTTAATTAAATATCTGATTCGTTTTCTTTATCAGAAAATTTTTCAGATCCGAATCATTTCCTTTCTTTCCAGCCCGCATTTATTAGTAATTACCTGTAATTGTACTTTAGTTAATTTGGACACTGGGTTATTTATCTGAATTCTGACAACCCTTTTTTTCCCTCCCCAAAATTTTCCGTAACAGGGGCTGTCCCTGAGTTGGTTGCATTCACATGGGAATTTTAGATGGGCTACCCATTTCTCGAGACAAAGCCGTGAGTTTGCTTTTCTTCTATTAAGATAGGCTCATTGTAATAATCTTTTGAACTTAATCTTGAGAATGTTGCTTGAATTTGTTTTTCTTTAATGGGTTTTTTGGTGTATAAGATTGGAAATATGGAATTAATTTAGTGTTTCGATTTTAATTCTGGTGAGAAAAAAAGGGATTTGTTACAGTTGGGTTATTCTTCAGTTTGAGCTAAACTGGGTGCTGATATCTTACTATTGGACATTGATTGGTATGCTTGTTTCGCTTTGATTTGGGGATGTTAATAGATTTACTGATGACTTGGTTTAATGTTGAATGGTGGAAACTTAAATTTCGTCCAGTGCTGTGATGAAGCTCTACTTGCATATACAACTTGAGATTCAGGATGAAGTTGGGCTTTTTAAAACTAGTTGATGCAGAGCTAGTTTGGAAAACTGAGTTGCCATTAGTTTAGCTAAGTTGTGTAATCAATGGGTCTTATTATCAGAAAAACCATCAAAAGGATTCAAGTTGAAGTACCGCATGACTCAAGCTGGACGCCTTAATATGAGAGAGTGTGTGTGTGTGTGTGTCCACGGACTATGTGTTGTTGATGAAGGTTGCATCTAATTGATATCTGTTTATGCAAGGCTGCTTTTGGACTGTTAAGTCTGGTTAACTGTGCAGTTCTTTGTTGGGCTGGTCTATCAAAATGAATTATCAACACTTCCAGTGGTTTTAACTACTATACACTACCATGGTATATCTTATATTAGGATGAACTGGGTGCTTCAAACTTTAAACTAGAAAATAGAGCCAAGTGAAGTAAGAATCCTACAATTCAAGAAGATGACTAGATGCTAGGTTTGTGGATAGACCAGTGTTTATTCATGTTAGTCAATTTTGAATTCTAACTTCTTTAGACTAGTGGTTTGTGTGAATGGAAAAGTTCTCTTGCACTAGTGGAGTAAGAATCCTACAATCCAAATGATTTATGTTTGCTTTTACGAATTTGTTGGCCTCTCTAACAGTATTATGCAATAGTGCCATGAATGCTCAGTGGTCTCCCAGAGTAAAACTAGGCTTTTTGTTGACATTTGATATGGGGAAAGATTCATTGTGAACTTTGAAAGATTACGTTGAAGGAATGGATTTTGATAGAATTCCATTTTTCCCTTTGTTAAAGAATCTTGGCTTCTGTCTTAAAACTAACTGGCTCTAAGTGGGTTGACCCATGAACTTTATTAATTAGTTTAGAATTCCTTGGAATCCTGGCACACGTAGCTCAGGATTGACAAGAGCCCATGAAATTGGGATTGGCTTCACAGAGGTCCACAACACACACTATGGATAAAGGGGCTTTAACTGTAGCATATGAAATGAACAGTGTAAACTAAGAGGGAGAAGAAAATTGTATATTGTATTCACCTCTCTAAATGAGTACAAAGAGCCTATATTTATATGTTGTACAAAATGAACCTAGACACTATACATCAATGAATCTAGACATTATTATACAAGGTAACTAATCCTAATGATTCTAATTAGGCTAATTGAGATATTTACAATCAAGTAATTAATGCTAATTGATATATTATCACTAATAGATAATATACCATATCTGTAATATTAATGCTAATTGATAGACTATCACTAATTGATAATATACCATATCTGCAACACTCCCCCTCAAGCTGGAGCATAGATGTTACTCATGCCCAGCTTGTTACACAGATAATCAACTCGAACTCCATTTAGAGCCTTTGTAAAGAGATCTCCCAACTGTTCTCCAGTTTTCACAAATTCTGTAGAAATCAAGCCTTGCTGTATTTTTTCACGAACAAAATGACAATCTATTTCAACTGTGCTTCGTTCGCTCATGGAATACAGGATTAGATGCAATATGAAGAGCAGCTTGGTTATCACACCACAATTTTGCGGGCATTGAAATTTTGAAACCTGCTTCAGTTAGGAGCTGATATATCCACATTATTTCACATACTGATTGTGCCATAGCTCTATATTCTGACTCTGCACTCGATCGTGAGACAACATTCTGCTTCTTACTTTTCCATGAGACCAGGTTTCCCCCAACAAAGACACAGTAACCTGAAGTGGATCTTCGATCTTCCTTAGATCCTGCCCAATCAGCATCTGAGAAGCACTCAATCCTAGTATGATCATGATTTTGATACAAAATACCACGTCCGGGAGCTCCTTTTAAATAGCACAAAATTTGTTCAACAGCTGCCCAATGATGAACAGTTGGAGCCGACATATATTGACTAACAATACTAACTGAATATGCAATATCTGGACGAGTTACTGCAAGATAATTCAATTTTCCAACTAGTCTTCTATACCTCTCAGGATCTTCAAACAATTCACCTTCTTTTGTGAGTTGCAAATTAGGAACCATTGGAGTACTGGATGGTTTAGCCCCTAATTTTCCTGTCTCAGACAATAAGTCAAGAACATATTTCCTCTGAGAGAGGAATATCCCCTTCTTACTCCTTGCAACTTCAATACCCAGAAAATACTTTAACATTCCCAAGTCCTTTGTCTGAAACTGACTGTGGAGAAAGACTTTGAGAGATGAAATTCCTGCAATATCATTCCCAGTGATAATAATATCATCCACATATACTACTAACAAAATAATACCAGCTTTAGACTGTCTGTAGAAAACAGAGTGATCAGATTTGCTTTTCTGCATTCCGAATCTTTCAACTACTTGACTAAATTTTCCAAACCAAGCACGAGGACTTTGTTTCAACCCGTACAAAGCCTTTCGAAGATGGCAAACTTTTCCAAACTCCCCCTGAGCAACAAAACCCGGAGGTTGCTCCATATAAACTTCCTCTTGAAGATCTCCATGAAGAAAAGCATTCTTGATATCTAGTTGATGCAAAGACCAATTATGAGTAGCTGCCATAGAAATGAATAACCTGACAGATGTTAACTTAGCAACAGGAGAAAAAGTGTCAGAATAATCCACTCCATAAATTTGAGCATATCCTTTTGCAACAAGACGGGCTTTCAACCTAGCAACTGACCCATCAGGATTTAATTTAACTGCAAAAATCCATTTACACCCAATAGCCTTCTTCCCTGCAGGTAAATTTACCAAGTTCCAAGTACCATTACCATCTAAAGCATTCATCTCTTCTATCATAGCATTACGCCATCCAGGATGGGATAAGGCTTCATGAACAGTTTTAGGAAGAGAAATGGAGTCAAGGGATGCAATAAAGGAACAAGAAGAGGCTGGTAAGTGATTATAAGACACAAATGAAGACATAGGATACGTACACTGACGTTTACCTTTGCGAATAGCAATAGGAAGATCATCATTTGAGACAGGATCTGATGACGAAGGAGCTGGTTCAGGACATGCATCTGGAGGATTTTGTCGTCGAGAATACACCTGAAGGATTGGAGGTTTAGCAGGAGGAGAAACTGAGGATGTGACAGTGTAGATTAACAAATCATCTTCCTCTCCCTGACTTGAACGAGCTGAAGATGGGGTGAAAGGTGTGTTTTCAAGAAAAGTAACATCAGCTGACACCATGTACCTATCAAGGCTAGGACAATAACATCTATACCCCTTTTGAACACGAGAATAACCAAGAAAAATGCATTTCAATGATTTGGGATCTAACTTTGTAACCTGAGGACGAACATCGCGAGCAAAACAAGTACAACCAAATATTTTAGGCTCAATGGGAAACAAAGGTTTAGTTGGAAAAAGATTATGATAAGGAGTCTCACCATTAAGAACAGATGAAGGCATACGATTAATTAAAAAACAAGCTGTAGACACTGCATCAGTCCAAAAATGTTTAGGAACATGCATTTGAAATAATAAAGCTTTTGCAGTTTCAAGCAAATGTCTATTTTTTCGCTCAGCTACACCATTTTGAGATGGCGTATTAACACAAGAACTCTGGTGAATAATCCCATTTTGTACCATATAAGACTGAAATGTTTCTGAAAAATATTCTTTGGCATTGTCACTTCGCAATATTTTTACAAAAACATTAAATTGAGTTTTAATCTCAGCACAAAAAGCACAAAAATGAGAAAATAATTCAGAGCGATTTTTCATAAAATATAACCAAGTCATACGAGAGTAATCATCAACAAAAGTAACAAAATACTTTAATCCAGTTTTAGACATAATTGGACATGGACCCCAAACATCTGAATGGACTAATTCAAAAGGAGCATTCGCCCGATTATTGACTCTAGGACTCAAACTAACACGATGATGTTTGGCGAATTGACAAGACTCACAATCTAATGAAGACAAACTCTGAAATTGAGGACAAAGTTTCTTTAACAAGGGGAGAGAAGGATGACCGAGTCTACAATGTACTTCAAATGGGGTTACGATTCCAGAACAAGCTATAGGCTTTGGCATCTGTGTGTCAAGGATGTAGAGACCTCCAGACTCATGCCCTTTACCAATAATCTGCTTCGTCATAAGATCCTGAAATAAGCAGTGGTCAGGAAAGAATGAGACACAACAATTAAGAGTACGAGTAAGTTTGCTCACAGACATTAAATTGAAAGATAACTCAGGCAAACTTAATACAGATGACAACGAGATCAATGGAGTAGGATTAATTGTGCCCGATCCAAGAACATGGGATGTTGACCCATCAGCTAAGGTAACAGTGGATGTAGATGTGTGTGACTGAAAAGTAGAAAATAGACTAGAATTACCTGTCATATGATCTGTGGCACCAGAATCAATTACCCATTTGGAGGATGAGGATACAAGACATGTGTTCGGTTTACCTGAATCGGCGATGGCAGTTATAGGAGTAGATGAAGACTTTAAAGATTCTTGGTACTGAGAGAATTTAGCAAATTCTTCTGCAGAGATCAAAACAGACTTTTCAGATGCATCATTGGCAGAGGCAATATTTGCGGATTGGGTTCTCTGGTTCTTATACTGCAATTTCCTGCAATCACGCTTCATATGACCTGGCTTGTTGCAATAATGACACACTACTACTGAATTCTGTCCTCGAGTATCTGTTCCTTTACCAGTGCCTTTGTATTGTTGTCTTCCAGATTCAGATTCGTTGTTTCGACTAACAAGTGCACTGCTAAGCTGAATGGACTGGGAATTCTCTGTGCGAAGTATCCTACTAAACACATCTTGCAAGGAAGAGATTTCAGAACCAGAGAGAATCTGAGATTTTGCCGTTTCAAATTCAGGCGGAAGACCAGCCAGAAAACTCATAACAGCCATTTGTTCCCGTTGAGTTTGCTGAATTTTCACATCAGGACTGAACGGTAACAACATATTAAGCTCCTCATAAGTTTTCTTAAAATCCATAAAATAGGCTGTGAGGGACCTTTCTTGTTTTTCTGCACGATAAAAAGCTTTGCACACCTCATAAATGCGAGAAATATTCCCTTTTCCAGAATATAAAAACTCTAAATACTCCATTAACTCCTTAACAAATTCACAGTGATTAATTAAACCAATTACCTCACTGTCAATAGAATTCCTTATTTGCAGGAACAATCTTGCATCTTCTCTTAGCCATGTCTGTCTTGAACCATCTTTTGGAGGATCATTAGTCAAATGATCATCTTTATCAATACTTCGCAAATAAAGACGAACTGTTTTGCTCCAATCAAGATAGTTAGAAATACTAAGTTTATGTTCTGTGATTTTAGACATCACAGGAACCACATCAGACATAACTACAGACTTATTCTCAGCCATTATTCAAAAAATAAATGAAACTTCAGAACCAAAAAGATAGATCCAAACTCTTGAAAAGAGTAGAGAATAACAGAACCTGTCTCACAGAGAAGCCCACACCAGATTTGGTTTTGACAAAACAAAACACCAGACTTTGGAGAAACGCCAATCGGTCGGTTGGTGGCGTTCTTGGCTGAACCAATGGCGGTGCTGACAAACAGTCACTTTAACCAAGTGACCCAAATTCAAATCCTAATCTTGGTGTTATGGCTCTGATACCATGTAAACTAAGAGGGAGAAGAAAATTGTATATTGTATTCACCTCTCTAAATGAGTACAAAGAGCCTATATTTATATGTTGTACAAAATGAACCTAGACACTATACATCAATGAATCTAGACATTATTATACAAGGTAACTAATCCTAATGATTCTAATTAGGCTAATTGAGATATTTACAATCAAGTAATTAATGCTAATTGATATATTATCACTAATAGATAATATACCATATCTGTAATATTAATGCTAATTGATAGACTATCACTAATTGATAATATACCATATCTGCAACAAACAGGAAGGGGCTTTACGGTAGCCCATGAAATAAAGGGACTTCACTGGAGCTGATGAACTGAAATGGGCTAAAAGGAATTAAGTCACATACGGAACTATGGATAAAGATGGAAATAAACCAAAGCTTGGCTCTGATACTATGTTAAAGTGATACCATGTTAGAGGACACAATCTTTCATCTCAAAACCAATTGGCTATAAGTGGAGTGGGCCATGAACTTTATTAACTAGTTTAGAATTCTTTTGGATCCCGATATGAGATTTTTTTTCCTTAACACCTTTATTTTATGGATATTATAAAAGTTTTATTAAAGGCACCAAGGGGGTGTAACTCAAATCCGTTCTATGGAAAATTATGGTGTAAACTCTAGGTTTTGATATTTCACTTGGTTTTATTCTACTGCTGAGGCTTGGCTTTACTTGCTTCTTTTTTTTTTTGTTTTAAATGAACGTGGAAGTCAGGGTGGTTCCTACGAGTTGGTGGACCGTTGGATTAGGAGGGATAATTTTGAATGTTGTTTCTTGAGTTTGGAGATTGTGGTATTTAGGTTAGCACTTGGAACACTCTCCTTGTAATAAATTTTCCCCAGCCCCTGTTAGAGTTTTCTCCACCAGCTATCAGATTTTCCATATATGCTGGGGATAAGAGAATGCATATAATATCTTTACTGCCATGAGGATTCCTACAAGAGGAACAAACTATTGGGAGTTGGGATGTTTATCAGTTGAGTTTTTAATGGGAACCATGGCATATGGTTGTCCATACCTCTTAAGATGAGATTAGTTGTGTCTTTTCTTGAACCAATTAAGCTGTTCTGCTGGGGAAACTAAGCCAAGACTGGACATGATTCTTTTGACATCTTTGATGTTGGAGGAGAGAAATTTCTCTGTTAACTGTCCCTAGCTTGAAATATCTTTTCATTTGCATGCTTTTCTCTAGAAGCTGTTATACATAAGTCAAGGATTAAGTTTTAAACTTTTTCAAGGGATTATCAGGTATGTTACTGGTCTCATATATTTTTGGCGTTTATTTCTTATATATTCCTCATATCAATAATTTTTGTTGCACTTTTTACACTTCTAGCTAACTATCATGCACGTAGATGTCTTTGATTGTCTTTTATTTCTTGCTAGCATTTTGCCTTGTTGCTGGACTATTTTTTTCCCTGATTCTGCTTCATGTTAAATGCAGTACCTGAGGGAGGAACTTTCTAGGAATTGATGAGAGCTGGGCTGCTGCACGTTTTGATTCTTTGCCTCATGTTGTACATATTTTGACATCAAAAGATTGTGAAGGTGAAGTGCAGCTGTTAAAGGAACAGAGTGATATCATTGAAGAAGTTGTAGACGAAGTAGTGCATGCTTATCATGGTGGCTTCAACAAAGCTATCCAAAATTATTCTCAGGTTTCTTAGTAATTTTTGCTTTTTCCCCCTTTCTTCCTTTTTGCACTATCAGATCTGTGACATAGATTCATTTTAGTTATCTTTCTCACATTTGATTTTGATTGAGCAATGGCCAAGATCTCAGAGGATACTGTAGTTGTGCGTATTTTAAGTATCAGTCATCTTGTTAATTATCATGCATAAAACTGAAGACCTATACATAGTCACCACCTTCAGACTGTAAGTTTTCCTATAAATATTAAAAGATTTGTGATTATGCTATCCTGGAACATGTGCAATGATTGAAGTCTGATTGTATGGTCAATCTTCTACTGGATTTTAGTGCTTACTTTTTCTTTGTTGGTAATGTAGACCTAGTTCTGATTCTATATGTTTGAACTGGTTCTTTTTGTCATTGTGTGTGTGTGTGTGAGAGAGAGAGAGAGAGAGAGGCGGTGAAACCAAAAAGCAACCTTGTTTTGAAATTGATTTTTCGGAGCTGGGTCAAGGATCCGTTAATTTATTACATAAGACAGTGTTTTCTTTCCCTTAAAACTATGGTTCTTTGTCTGCGAATATCTTATGTTAAATCAGCGGCACTCAACATTTTCTTTTCTTTTTTGAAATCATTGATTTTCTTTTTTTTTTTTCCTTTGTTGAAATCATTGATTTTCAAGAGATTCGGGAATGTTGTTGAGCAATTTGTGCTGCTTCTTGTATATGTTCTCTTGTCATCTCCTACCTAAACTTCAATCTGTACAAGGTATGAACACAGAGTCATTGATGCTTGCGAAGGGGTAAGGAGTGAAAGGAAAGATGCTTGAGCTTGTTTCCTGTTGTTCTGTGTGTTTCTTTTATTGTAGTGGTAATGGTGTATTTGTAATTCTTTGCTTCTGGTCTATTCGCTTAGGAAATTGGTATACACATACATATATTCTTGTATATGATGATGCAATGCCACTTCGTTACACTGACCAGAAACCAAGGACTTCCTGTTAATTGTCTTTCGTAAACAATCTTAGTGGAACCTGCTGATTTTCTCATTGTGCACTTGGCAATTCTCTTATATTTTAGCTTTATTTTTTCAAAGTTTCGAGCTTATATTGATAAATTTGTGTCCTCCAGATATTGCGGTTATTTAGCGAATCTGCTCAGAGTATTGGTGTACTAAAGGGTGATTTGGCAGAAGCAAAGAAGCTTCTTGGTGCTCAAAACAAGCAATTGCATCAGTTATGGTACCGATCAGTTACATTGCGGCATATTATATCCTTGTTAGATCAACTTGAGGGCATAGCTAAGGTATGCCTATTGTTAGAATGATTTTTTATCCAATTGATTTTCGAAGACCTTTATAATCACCTAGTGGAATAAGTTGCCTTGATACATGTGACGTAAATTTTGAAGACCTTGCATGTTTAACACATATATTGCTTATAGTAAATATTCAAGGTGTGGCTTTTCTTCTTTGCCTCTGCTTCGGGCTTGAATATGAGATATAATTCTTTAGCTTGCTGACCATAAGTCGTTTCAGTTTCTGCCTCATGGGTGGTAGTACGGTTTTCTAACTTCTGTGTCATGGATAGAAAACGATAAATATTTGGGGGCTAAATATACCAAGGTAATGTTGATCCGGAATCTTGGTACTATCCTTGCTAATTTAAAGTGGTGGTCTGATAAACTTGCGCTTCTTGAATTTGTTGTTTCCTTTCTGAATTTCTTCCTATCGGATTCCACTTCATCTAAATGATAAGATATTATAGAGGAGAATAATATATTTAAGCTTTCTAACACGTTTTTACCACAAGCTGATGAAAATACTGACACTGAAGTTGCAGAAATGGTGCTTGTTTTAGGGTGGTCATATTCTCTTTATCTACATATTTGCTCCAAACCATTTACCTTCTTGTGCTTGTATCGACTCTCTTTTTCCTGAAAATGGCTAAGGTTCCAGCTCGTATTGAGAAGCTCATAGCCGAAAAGCAGTTTTATGCTGCAGTGCAGTTACATGTTCAATCAACTTTAATGCTGGAGAGAGAGGGCCTTCAGACGGTTGGTTTACTTGATGATTGTTGTAATCTTATCTTCACTTTGCTATGCTGCTTTCTATTTATCTTGATACGGACATTCGTCCGAGTTATGATCATTTAAAGATTATGGAATATGGTTATGTAACATTTCACATCTGAATCCCATTTATATGGGGCCATTTCTTTTTGGAATTGGATCTCTGAATTATTGACCTGCTCAGACAGTATTCTGGTGAAGTTGGAGTTCATGCAAAACTTTTGCACATTCTGATTCTATTTTTGGTGCTTCACCTGTGGCTTGAACTTAGCTTGTTGCAATTCCTACGTGTTAATAACATGAAGCTTGTTGCAGTCCTATGTGTTAACAACATGAAGCTGCAAAAGGAATTCAACTTAATGGTTTTGTGATGATTATGGTCAATTCGAACAAAGTTCAGTTATTTTTCCTTTATTAACATTTTCTATAGTTTCTTGAATCATATGCAATGTTAGTTACAGCAGTTTGAATGGTGGATGCGAATTCCTATTGAAGGACTCATTTAACTAGGGATTTGAGGACAATAAATGATGTTTGATCTCCTCCGTCAGATGATGACTAGAGATGCCTTGAATCCATGTTCATGAATTTGATGCTGCAGCAGAATCCTCTGTTGTAAAAATTTTTCAAGTCACTATGTTCATGTCATAGATTCCCATCAATTAGTAAATTCTACTCTTTGTCATTGGAGTTCGCAGTCTTATTACCTAGTCTGTAGACCTTAAACATATCATCCATTTGAAGCTTATGCAGATTTAGTAGGGTAGCGTAGAATGTTTAATATTCTGAAGACAGAATGTCTTAGTTTGTCCTCAGTTGCTTCCAGATTAAGCTAAATAAAAATATGCGCACACGTGCACATACACAAAAAAGTCCTCTCACATGAAAATTAGATGTGCACATACACAAAAACAAGTCCTCTCACACAAAAATTAGGCAATTTTAGTTCCTAATATCTTAAGATTCATTAGACATCTCTTAAAGTCCCTCCTCTCTCTTTTGGCATAATAAGTCACTGACCTCGGTGAATCGGGATCTGATGCATAGAATGCAGCGTTCTTCTACTTTGCTTTTCATAATTTGATCTATTTCACAATGCATGTTGAGAACTTGAGATGCTTACTGTGCTAATCATGTCCTCTCAACACTTGTTGATATGCTCAGGTTGGTGCTCTTCAAGATGTCAGATCTGAGCTGACAAAATTGCGAGGAGTTCTCTTCTATAAAGTTTTGGAGGATATGCATGATCATCTTTATAACAAGGGTGAATACAGGTGATGTTTCTTTTACCTCTTTCATTTTAAAAAGCTCAGGAAATTGTTTATTGATCTTCATCGTTATTCTCCTAATTTTAAATGTCTGTCAAATTCTTATCTATCTGCATGATTTGGGATTTGTGGAAACTTTGGGATGTAATGCCAGTTCGCATGAAGGTTTTCAGCTGTCAATTAATCTGTTGTCATCTCCCAGGGAAAAATATGTAACCAGCTGTGAAAGTAACCACACATTCCTCCCGCTTAGGAACCTATCTTTCTCAGTAATAGTTAAGAATGGCACTTTCTACATGTAACGACACAGGTATAACTTTTTGCAAAAGAACTTAGGCAACCAATGAAAAACCAATTGGTAACGGTGGCATGGCCCAAGATGTTTATTAAATTTTTTGGAAATCCTTGGGAAACCATTGTAGGACTTTGTACCTAGACACTTTCCACATGACATCTTAAGAGTAGTATGTATTTGTTACAAAATGGATTTTCAAAGTCTGTCTTTAAGAATTATAATTGATGACTAATTTTTAGTGGTCAGGGAAAACTCAAGATCATTTACAATAATTGGGTCCATTAGACTTTCTCATTTTCAGCACAGTTTGGAAAATCAATCAATCTGAAGTTGTTGGTTGAGCGCTTGCCCACTTTTATTAGACTTGAGCTAATACTTTATTTGAGGATGGCTTGATGCTGTCATATCAAAGTTTGTGTCGCTAAATTTACGTAATTTTAGCTTGAGCATTAAGTGTTTATTTTTGTTTCTGTTAGTGTATTTGCGTGAGAAACAACTATTAACTAAAAGAGCACGGCCCAATCTCCTTTAGGTCCAAATCTCAACTCCAAGTTTGAGTTACTCTTCTTCAAGTATGAGTTTTTTACCCATTTAGTTAAAAGTATTTCAGACCACCTCAAGGGAGGAGTGAACAGGGAAGGCTAATGCACACAGACTGCAAGAGAGAGTTTTGAATATTTTATTTTTGTAATTTATCTTTCTGGGAGTCTATTTTGATCGTTGTTTCTTGCACCATGATTCGTAAAAGCTACTTCTTTGTGAATATTGATTTTTTATCAGTGTAAATTACCTGTCATTGCAGCTCAGTTGTTTCAAGTATGGATGAAATGGATGATGAAGTGCCAACTACAACGGCCGTTGCATTTTCTATGAATGCTACGCAATCTTTGTCTCGAAGAACCAGGGTGCTCAAAGGTGACAATCAGTTTGGCTCATCTTCTCTTGGAGAGGGATCCTTTCGAGCTAATTCTGTTGACAGAGGGTAAGATAGGATTACTTTGAAAATTCAATTAGGTAATGTTTGTTTCTTGTGTTCATTGTCATTTGGCTTGCTTCTTATTCTAGACGTTCTGCTCAGGCATTTTATCATCATTTCTATGACTACTTGCAATGATTTCTGTGTTGTTTAATATCAGTGTTTGATTTGACTGCATACTTTGCCTTGTGATAAAAAAAAAAAAAAAGGTTTTTATAGTCCTGAATGTGCGGGGACTGATAAAAATTATCCTCTTGTGTATGTTATATTTTGTGGTGGTTTGTTATTCACTTCTAGTTTCAGTTGCTTTGATTTTTGCTTAGTTTCTGCTTTCATATCTACTGCTAAACTACTAGAGACTATTTAGGTTACAAGGGGAACGGGAATGGGATGTTTGCTTGCATGGAACATTAAGTATCTTTCCAAATCTGGAAGAATTTCTAATAGTGCTTGCATGTTTTCTTCTGTTGATTTCAGTACACTAGTTATTCCATAAATTGATTTGTATATTGGAATGGTTTTCAATGTAAAAGACATTATAATTTGATGATTCAAATGTGTACTTTTTTCCTGTTTTGGTCCAAATGATGCACAAAATAGGTGACTCATCTTCTGCCTTCTTCTTCTGTAGCTCATCATTTGACGGTCATGATGAGGATGGAGCATTGGACTTACAAGACGATACCATGTCAAAGTTCAATGGTGGCGATGGTGTAGCAAAGGATGTCAAAATTTTTTCTTGCCAGATTCCAATTTGGCTGTCAGATTCGTCTCCTGATGAATTTGTTGTATGAACGCTGTACAACTGCACAAGCTCATCTGTTCAATTGGTGTAGTAATCAACTTATCTTGTGTAATATTTATGAGTGCTTTGTTTTGAATTTACATGCAGGAAACAATGAAAACGAGTGAAGCTCCTTTGCATGTTAAGTATTTGCAGACAATGGTTGAGTGCCTCTGCCTGCTTGGCAAAGTTGCTGGTGCTGGTGCCATAATATGGTATGTTTTGGGCTTCTAAATCAATGATAATCTTTTCTATTAAGATGAACTTCATTGTTTTGACAACTAAATATACGTGTTCAAGGAGAATTTGACATCTAACGCCTAATTAAGCCTCTTCGTTCAACAGCAAACATTTTCTCCCTCTCTTTCCCTCTTCCTTCCTGAATCTCTTTTTTTGGCCTACTCCAGATGTTCAATAGTATGAGCCTTCATCACTGAAATTCTTTTGGCTGCATGACACATCTCTATTTTTTTCAAAGCATTACCTTATTAGCTTCATATTTGCTTTTGCATGGCCTCAAAGAGAGAGAATTCTAATGGTGTTTATCAGTAAATGAAAATTTCTTGTGCTCATCAACTCAGCTTTTGTAGCTATAGTTTGGAGGATAGCATGAGGAATATATCACATCTGTTCACTTTATCCAGTTACACGCATAAGTAGACAAGGGTACATCTTAAATTTCCTTCTGTTGAGTAAAAGTACACCTATGCCAAAATTTAGTAGCTTAAAGTATGGTTTTCTTAGTTCAGAAGTTTCTGGTACTAGTTAATTTGCCGAAGCACATAAAAGTGAAAAGGTTTTGTCATCTTCAAATTAAGGCTTGATGGCTTTCTTTGACTATTCATGGATATTTTGATCAAGCCAATACTTTCTCTGGATGATATGATGGTCTACCTATGAAGCAATATCTGGAATGGGCTTCTGATATCTATACTTTTGTAGGTTGACCTTTAATTAAATTATTCCTTTTTCCTTCCATCAATTGTTTCTGGTTTTTTGTATGTGCTTTGATAACTGTCCAAGAATGTATAATGCTGGTTCTATATAGGAGGGATTTGATTCTCTCATTTTCTTCGAGAAAAAGTAAAAAGCACCTCGTTCCATTCAGGTGACTTTTTAAACTATCTTTACTTGTCCTAAAAACTTTGCTGCCTAGAACAAGTTGTGATGCAAATGGTATTCTAGTTGTACTTAGATTGACGTGTCTAAAGTTAGTTTCTCACAGTATAAATGACTAAAGGTTTATGCTAAAAAAGGAAAATTTTAAGAATAAAGTGGAAGTGCTGGAAACGTCTGTAAATTTTCAGAATCTTATGCTTGTGCATAAATTCAAAACAGCTTGGTCCTCATATATGACCAAGTGCACCATGTTGTTATTTTCTAGTACATCTAATGGTGCCCAACGTGTGCAGGTTTAGTCAAAAACTAAGAGACTTTTTCCTTGTCTTTTAAGTTTTTGATTTGTGGAATCATAACTCATGCGTTTGTTTCTTCTAATAATAAAAAACGTAAATTGTCTTCTGAAAAGTGCTGCGAAATGGCAGGTTTTTCATTTTGAGATGAAGTTTATTGCATTTTCTTAGTGTTATACATAATAATCAAAGTACCATCAAAACCTTTTGGGGGCTTGTAGATGGAAAGACCTTGTTGACCCATTAAATTGTACTGAAATATTAGGTTTAATACCTCTAATAAGTAATGTAATTTATGGCTTCCAAAATCATTTGTATCAGAGAGTCAAATGGATTTGTAGTTATTGGCCTTGAAGATTTTAGTTTTTGAAAATTGTCAAAGTATGGTGTGTATATGTCATGACTTTATAACAATGTTAAAATTCTGGTGCTCTACCTAATTGGAGCAGAAAAAGTGGACCATGATTTATCTAGACCATTACCACACTGGAATTCTAATTTTTAAGCCGTTTGAGTTTAGGTTATGTCTTTCAAGATGTTTGCATTGGAACAGCATGGATCTTTGCTTTCTTGAACATCCCATATTGAATAGTCATTTCTCATCCTGTAAGTGGCAACCCGTTTTAAGTGTTTGCTGAGTCCAAATTGTGCAGTTACATGATACTGCCAGGTTCATGTTGCTTTATGGGCGTTGCTGTTGTCAATACAAGACACTATTATACAGTTTATTTAACCTGGTATTTCGCTTATATTTTCAAATAATATATTGGCATGAAAAAGAAGCATGACTCAATCCTGCTTCTTTTCTTCCCGTGGAAATAGCTAGACATAAGGTGTCAAATTCTTATAAGCTACCCTTAAACTATGTATTCACTCACCATTTGTCTCTACTGTATTTCAGCATATAAATTTTACTCTCTGTTATTTTCGTTTTCAACAGCCAAAGGTTGCGACCTACAATTCATGACATAATTACAACCAAGATTAAATCACAAGCAGAACGTGCTATTTCCTCAAGGCCTGGTATTGGACAAGCTGCACAAACCGGGTTAACAGGTGTACACTATATCAATGGACATTCAGAGAGTTATCAACTGCTAAAACAGAAGAAGCATCAAAATGGGATCTCTCTGGCTGGAGCTATATTAGCTGTCAGCCCTGTGTCTTCTGTGATGTCTCCTACAGGAACAGCACAGGCTGCTGCAAAAGAACTTCTTGATTCAATTCTGGAAACTGTTGTTAGGATATTTGGTTGGATGTGATGCTAATTTTGCTTTAGCTTCTTCTTTTTCATGATTTAAAGAGCTTTGATTTATTTTATCTATAACTGAATGGATCATATGATTGCAGAGAACCATGTTATTGTTGGAGAGCTTCTTGAGTCAAAATCTGCACAACAGGTTGACTTGAACACACCAAAGTCCATAATTGGTGAGGCTAACTGGAACCATGCTCCTGAGGCATCTCATGATACTGGTGGTTACAGCATTAGCTTCTCCTTGGCGGTTTTACAGGTAGTTTTCATTCACTTTAGATTTGTATTTTCCTTCTTGGTACTGAGTTTCTATGGTTCTTTATTTTTTAATACGTACATATGCTTGAATATGTATAAACTACATGCATCGTACTTATTGATGGATTTGGCATTAGAGTGAATGCCAACAACTCATATGTGAAATGCTACGAGCTACTCCTGAAGCTGCATCGGCAGATGCTGCTGTCCAAACGGCTAGACTTGCAAGCAAGGTCCCATCTAAAGGTAAGAGGTAAGTAAATAAAATGTGATCTTCTTCCTCTTTATCGAGTTGCTGTTTCTTCTTTTTCAGCTGAACATAAGCCATTCTGTAATTCAATTCTAAATCTCTGCTCATATGATAATATTGATGAGAAGTTGCGGCACTACTAGCAAAATGATATCAGCATAATTCATTATTCGATATCCCAATTATATTTCATCTGTTTCTCATAAAAAATGCTGAATATTACATAAAGTTGTCCACGTGTTTGTGCATCCAACTCACAGGGAGCAATTTTTATTTTGTGACATAATTGAATTGATTAGGGATACAGGAATGCTTTTAGAGGGAGCATTAATTGTCTGATTTACTGATACCTTGGGAGTCCAAAACTGGATATTCCTGTTTCACATGTGGTGCTGGAAAGATTTGAATCTGTTATAAAATGTAGTATTAATGAACAGTGGCTTTACACATATTTTGCTGAGCTTTTTTCCTTTCACATGACTTGTAAATCTAAATGGCATTTCATTCTTTGGTTCTTTAAAACTTTTCTACCTCCCATTTGCTTTGTCTTTTTTTCTGCCTTCCAAATTCTTAGAACTATTTTTTACTTAGGGGATCTCTTCGTTGTAGTTTTGCTTTAGGGATTGATCTCTTTTTTGTGTCAATTCTGCAACATGATTGTGTTTTGCTGATTTGGATTTCAGGGATGGGTCTGAAGATGGTCTCACCTTTGCATTTCGCTTCACGGAAGCTACTATTTCTATTCCAAACCAGGGTATGTATGAGTTTGCTATTGCTTTTCTTACACTTTCTACTTCAGTTGCCTACATATTTATGATCTGGCCCATGTTTAAGATACCAATGGCATCACCGTACGATTATATATAGACTGTGGTCATATTTAGAATTTATTTTTGCACCAAAATTAACAAATGTATCAGATTTTACCACTTTTTGAATGTGACAAAGGTGTTCTGTTGGGTTTTGTCAAGATGTTATTTCCACTGAACAATTTGTGGTTGCAGGAAAGGTCCAACATACTTTTAAGGCACCAAAATAAATAGTAATTTTGTTTAGCCCTTAATTATGTTGTTTGTGGGTGTTGAAGTGATTCTATTAATTATGAATAAAATCTGGTATGATGTTTGTGGTATGATGCAAAACCTAATTTTCTTTTATGGGACTGGAGATATGGCTTATGGTTTGCTCCGTGTTTTCTGTCATTGGCTCTAGTTTTCCACCTTGGCACTTTTGCTCTGTACTTTGTGCATTTGGACCACCACTTTTGTGATCTTATTATTTTCTTTAATTGACCTGCTGGTATCAACACGTCCAAAATCCTTTGAACCAGTCTGTGTCTCTGCCATTGCTTAATATGCTTCGCTGTAGTGGTGTTCTTTGCTAGTGGCGGTTTTCTGCCTTTTCTGCTATTTCAATCAGACCTTTATTTGATGGCTTAGGGTTTCTAGGTCTGATTGCATACTCTTCTTTTTACCTTTTGTTGCTTCTCTTGCTTCTTCTAAATTGCTTATTATTTTGTTTCCTAGGTTGATAATTTACTTTTCTCTTATTTGTAAATCAACCAAAGAATTGCTGATGTTCCGATCTGTTGAATTCCAGTTTTGAAAACTTTAGGATCCTAATCAGCCTCCAAACTGAGTCGTAGTTCCATTGGTTTTAAAAGCACAGCCCTAGGCCATGTTGAGGTCGGTAGAGGGTTTCTTAGCTGATTGGTAAATTAAAATGATACTAGTAGGCATATTAAGTATACGCGCTATCTAAACTTCTTTGTAACTGGGACTATAGAATTTCTGGTGCTGATCAAGCAATGTCTTACTACTGTTATGTTCTCATTTACATTCTGCAAGGAATTATCAAGTGGACACCTTTTTAGTCTATTTATTGAGGCTGTTCTGGTGTAGTCCACATTTGCATCTATTGCACCTTGTCCTATCTTTGTTACAATGTCTGTCATTTTAAATACTTTTTTAAATGGACAGACACTTAAATCTGTCATTATTCGTGGTTAATAGTTGCTGGTGGTTTCCAAAATTTTCTTTATCTGTAGCTGAGTGATTGTTACTAGTGAGGGTAATATATTCAAGTTTTTTCTATAACTGGCCCTTTCCATTTTTTATGTCTCGTTGTCTGGTGGGAGTTTATTTCCGTGTTTTGTGTATAGTTGTGAGCACCAATATACTTGATATAGCATTCTCTGTGTGTATATTGTTTTTTTCGTGTGTGTGTGTCTTTTTTTTTTTTTATTGGTTTGCGGACCTGGAAAAAGTGAGAGTTGGCAAGTGACATGATCTGTGTTTGTGAAAAGAAGGGGCCAGGGGATTTAGTTGTCTAGCTTCTCCTCCTAGTCTTCAACCAATTCTCTTTCATCATTGCAAAACATACTATTCATCTAAGTGCTGATAGGTGCATCTGAGAATCCTTTTCACTACCCTAACCATCTAATATTTTTGGGGCCATACTTTTTTCTTTTTTTTTTAATTTTGGGGTTCTTATTGTAAAAAGTTCTTAAATGGCCTCCTATTCTCATATGTATAATTTGGCGGTCTTTCATGACTTTAAGATAAAGGAGTTTGTACATGTGGTTTTATTGTATTCTTTAGGTACTTGTCTGAATTTCACCTTTTTCCTCCTTTGATTGCTTCTTAATGTATTGATTTGAGTGAATTTTATCATTTACTACGAACAATTTGACTCAGGGTTTGATCTCATTCGCCAAGGATGGAGTAGGAGAGGTCCAAATGTACTTCAAGAAGGTTATGGTACTGTAGCTATACTACCCGAGCAGGGCATATATTTAGCAGCATCTGTATATCGACCTGTTCTTCAGGTTTACAGCGTCACTCCCTTCCCCCCCCCCCCCCCCCCCCAAAAAAAAAAAAAAAAAAGGATGTGTAACTGGCCTTCTTTTTCCTCGGTTAACTACAGTTTACAGATAAAGTGGCTTCATTGCTGCCTGAAAAGTATTCTCAACTTGGGTAAGCTTGGAGTTCCTTATACAGCTCCTTGTGCTTGGGAATAAATGTTTTTGTGCTATTTGACTGGAAATTGAGGAAGGCTTATTGTTGATATAGTTTTCTTATCATCTTTTTGCTTTTTTCTTATTACTGTTCCTTAGGTGTCTACATTAATAGACAGAATTGGTTGTTAGGCTAGGGTTGCTTTGTTGGCTTACTCTAGAAGTTTCTAATAAAACATTTATTCCTTTCAGCAAGTTTAAGAATTTCATAACTCAAATTTCAGACAGCTATGAATTTTAGTATCTGCTTTATGCAGAAAGTTTACTTGATGTCCTCAAAAAAAAAAAAAAAAACAAAAAAACAAAAAAAAAAATAAAAAAAATCAAAGCTTCAGAGTTTCATGAGGAGCACAATCGAGTATTGAAATGGTCAAATTCTATTGATTAAAAAGATTCAGATGCCAGAATTTGAGAAAGATTACAATTTTACATGCACATATCTGGAACTGAATTTAGTGGTGAATTTTGATTGTTTATCAATTAATTTTTGGGATAATTGAAGGATGATTCACTTTTACAAAATATCCTTTTGTGTTGGAAAGATGATGGGAGGGTAAGGATTTTCTTCTGTCTTTTAAGAGCTTGGAGACAAAATGTGCACATGTTCTCAACTCTCACAGTTTAGTGCACTGCCCAAAATTTGCTCTTCTTCATTTTTTTTCCTTTTGGGTTGGTTTATTCTTGGTGTGTGCGTGTGAGTTAAGGAAGAATTAACAGTTGAGCCTGTAAATCTTCTTCTATGACTCGATATCTGTGGTAAGAAAGATTGCTACTGGGGCTATGCTGACCTTGGGCTTGATTTCATGATTTGGACAGTTAAACCTGTGTAAACCATAGATGCTGCACTCATCATTAACAGTTGTAGAAACTGTTAATCATCTATATCTAGTAGACAAATCTGACATTTTAACTAAGACTCAAATAAGTAATTCCGAAACTCTTTTAGATTATTGGGATATTGTACAAGAAGATGTATAGGATCAAGAACTAAGACAGAAAATAGAGTAATTCTGACGTTTGCAGGGATCACAATTTTTAAGTTGATGAGATTGGTAACTAGTTTGGAAAACGGAAATATGAAAATTTTGTTACACGGAAGGAATGGAATTGTGGAAGGAGGGACATAAGAAGAGAAGGTAAAGAAGAGGTAATGTGAAGTTGGGTTGATATGCATTGAACTTTGCTTAGTAAATCAGAATTAGGAACGTTTAGTAAATCAGAATTAGGAAGGTTGATATCTAATTAAAAGGAGTGCATGATAACTATACATTGAAACAGACAACCTATTTTGGGATGTTCAAGGGTAAGGCTGCTAACAGATGAGTTTTTCAGATGTCTCTGGAGAGGGAACCCTTGTGAACTGGGTTTCATTGATGACTAGGTCTTCTCACATTCATAATAGATCACAAATTTGTGTAACTATAGAAGTCCAAAAAGTGATGAATTTGTAGAAATTTTTTGACAACTAGGAGTTGAAGACGACGGAGTGTACAGTTTTTCCTAGCATAAAAAGATGCAAACATTTTCTATTATCATCTCAACCAAAATGTGGAACTCAAATATATAGTCATTGCATAATTGAGGCTTTAAGGTTATTTTAGTATGGAGAAGATATAGCTTCTTTGGGCATTATGAAGTAAATGAAATTAACACCAAAAGGTGAAAAATAAGGGAAACAGTAGTGCAATTTGATGTGTATGAATAAATAAATAACAAAGTTGGGGTGATACCCTTTTACCATCCTTTATGGTAGTAATTAACGAATTTAAATCTTTGTTGTGCATTGGAGTACTTGCTGGAGGAAATAGAAAGTGTTGATTCTTTCCATGTAATATACAATGCAAAATGTGATGAAATTACTGGAATACTGTAGAGTGATCTCAGTGATTGAAACAGTTCCTTATCAAGTTGTGGTGGATCGCTGAAGAACAGAAATATAGATCCTTGTAGTCACAATGAGTTCCTGAACCAAATAATTTCGGTAGTTGCTCATTCCTTCAATTGGTTCTATTAATTACGTTCATTTAGATACAACCAATTGTTCATTCGTTCAATTAGTTCATTTAATCCTTCAATGAATGCAATAACTCTCTCTGTTTTTCTTTTTTATTTTATTTGATCTTTTACAAAACTGGGAGATGGGTGTTAATATTTCTTGCCTTGGTTACTATAATGCTTTTCTGTTAGTGAACTTTCTTAAAGTATGCTTCCAAAATTTTCAGGAATGATGGGCTGTTAGCGTTTGTGGATAACTTCGTGAAGGATCACTTTTTACCAACAATGTTTGTTGATTACAGGAAAGGAGTACAGCAAGCAATATCAAGCAAGTTTTACGAACTATTATTTTTCTATTTGTACCAATATATTTATATTTGGTGCACATTTTGGTTTTCCAAACTTCTTAATTTGCGTGTGACATGATCAATGTATTCAAATGTCAAATGTGAAATCAGTCATCCTCTGTGTCCTTGCACACTGGAGGGTAGAAGTAGATTGTTCAGCAAAGTGGTAATCAAGTAACAATGTTATGAAGTGCCATGTAATACATAACTTCAGTAGAAAATTCTAACTATAAGCATGTGAATAAATGTGAATATTCAGTTAATGTAGATAAAAGAAAAATTACAAATAGATCTTCTAATCCTTAGACATATTGTATCATACTTCTTTGTGTAAAAACAGCCCCTCGGAAGTACTATCAAATTAACAATGATTAAAAACACAAGGCCTTTGGAATCATGATATGACGGTTTCTGGTTGAAGCGAATTGCAATCTGGCCTAGGGGTTGCTTTTAAACAATGTTGGTTGACATTCTTATAGGCATTCTAATAGAAGTGAATTCGTTGTCATTCTCTTGTTTTGGCAGACAATGTTAGTTTGACGTTTTTGGTCAATCACATTCTTTTCAGAGGAATTTTTTTTTTCCCTTCTTCAGACTTGTTGCTTTGATGAACCAAAAAGTTCCAATAAACACTACCATATGGAAAGTTTTGTTGCGTAATTAAATGCATTAATTTAAACTATTGCTCCAAACACCAGCATTTTGACCTAAAAAAGGTCAAATTTGACATTTTTGAAGAATTATCATACTATCTAATATTGTACTTTTCCTCTCAGAGAGGCCATTCTTGAAGAAAGGGGACGATGGGGTGGGGGTAACAAAGAATTATCACACCATCTAATATTGCACTTTTCCTCTTTTGAGTTCAGAGAGAGGCTGTTCTTGAAGAAAGGGGACGGTGGAATGGGGGTAGGGGACTTGTTAAAACAGAAAAAAGATATGTGATATCACCAACGTGTTGGCTCTGTCTTTGTCCCCTTGGGTCTTTTGCCATATTGCATCTAGACATCCTATATGATGCATGAGACTTAGTTACCTTGTTCAGACTGGGGGATACTGAACTTTGGATTTTGAGGAAAATTGAATCTTTCCTTAAAGAAAGCTGATGGAATCGAGTTCTAGACGGTAAACAAAGCCAGAAATTCAATTGCTGCTCTAAAAATCCTTTCTTTGTTTTGATTGAGTTGTTAGGACTCCAAGAATTGTGTTATTTTGCAATGGATCATTTTTCATTTAGTTTAATTTTTCAAAATTCCTTTACAGGTCCAGCTGCATTCCGTCCAAGAGCACATGCAGCTGCTTGTTATACGCCATCCATTGAGAAAGGGCGGCCTGTCTTACAAGGACTTTTGGCAATTGATTTCTTGGCAAAAGAGGTATACCTTAACTTTTTCTTAAGGATCTGACAAAAACCAAAGAAGGAGAACGGAGAAAAAGGGAAGAAGAAGAGGGGGGGGGGGGGGGTTGGGGGTTTGGGGAAGGCGAGATCAAACAGGCTGATGTTTGTGAAGTTTCTCCAAGCTTTCATCACAATAGCAGGAAGATGCCAACCACTTTTTTGAGTTCCATATAAAAGTGATATGGCCACTGGAATAAAATAACTATTTGTCTGTATTGATAATGAACTGTGTACTGATTTTGATAAATCATATTTTATATCTTATTTTCATTCTTTTTCTCTTATTGGCATTTCAACTCGTACACCTTTTATTTCAGGTTTTTGGCTGGGCTCAAGCAATGCCTAAATTTTCTGGCGATCTCGTGAATTATATTCAAACTTTCCTTGAAAGAACATATGAAAGATGTCGGACTTCATATATGGAGGCATGTATTGGTTTCCTGATTTTATATCTTTTCACTGCTTTGATTCCTTCAAGAATCATATTTCTAAGTGTTTGTTAGGCCCTAATTATGGAAAATGTTAATTGTGCAAGTTTCATGCTCCAGATCTAGACAAGTCTCTCATTCTTCTAGCAGTTTCAAGAAGCTGTTGGTCAAAATTTACCATGCATCACAGTCCATTTTTCTTTTGCTGGCCTTTCTCTAGGAAGCTGTCTAAAATATGGGCAACGCCATAGTTGATCCCTAAATTCTAGATCATTCTTTGTTTCAATTTTCCAAATTACTGTCGAAACCTGGCTTTGTAAGCCTAATTTCACTTTTGAAAACTATTACCTGCGAATTTCACTTAGGTATATTTTACAGAACCATGGTAGGGTAGGAGATTGTTGAATGTGTGGGCTTGGATGGTGAAGGCCTTTTTCTTAAATGATGTCAAATGAAAGGTGAGGGTTTTATAAACTTGAAAGTTTCACTGTAGAAAGTTCTCCTTTAAATGTTGTTGCACTGTCTGTTTTGTAGTTTCGCTTATCACCTGTATGTCCCCACTGTATTTGAACAAGAAAGAAGCCCAATACTTTCACATTGGTGTCCACACCTGACATGTATCAGGCAAGAAAACCAGCCTGCTAACAGTTTCCCATGATTCACAATGGACCTTGAGGAAACGGGTTGTCCTTTTGTTCTTTTTAACAATTTCATTGAAAATTGTATAAATGCTAAATGAATGATTTCTGATGAATAGTTCTATCTCCTATGTTCTTCTTCTGGAATTTATTGTTCTTTTGTTTCCAGTGTCTAAAATTGCCTTTTCACAATCCTTTTCTGGAATATATCAGGCAGTTCTAGAGAAGCAAAGTTATATGCTCATAGGAAGGCATGATATTGAAAATCTGATGCATGTTGATCCAGCCAGAGCGTGTTTGCCAAACTCACTTGGTCAGCCAAACATAGACAACAATACTTCTGATGCTAAAATGATGGAGGTTGAAATAGAAATGAGTGATTTATTGTTAAACTTGAGCCCAATCAAGCAGGTATCTGTACTATTGGATTCTATTTTGTGTCAGTTAATCATTAGGGCATTGGCCTTTTCTATGCAAATGACATTAGAAATTGATATATTTACCAAAATAAGTTTGCAAGTTAACTGATCAATTAACTCTTAACAATTTAAGCGAGCATCTTTAATAGTAATGCTACATGTTCTGTTATCCATTTAATTTTCAGGAGAACTTGATTCATGATGATAACAAACTTATTTTGTTGGCATCTTTGAGTGATTCATTGGAATATGTGGCGGACTCAATAGAAAGGCAAGTTTTCCCAATTTGGTGCTGTCATGCATGTGGGGATCTTTTGTTGAACTTTTGCCTTGTCATGTTTTTGATGCGTTATTGTTATCTGCCAATTTTGTAACTCTCAAGAGAAAGTAATTCTAAACAAGCATCATGACTAGTGGAATGTTTATTTCTGGGATATATATGCCTGCGTCCTGAGAGAATTTAGCCTTTTCTTAATGCTGATTTGTTATTTCAATTTATAAGAAATTGTCTTTTACTGCATTCTGTTTTGTACGTTACATATTTTTTGTAGGCATGTGTTGTATCATTACGTTCTTGTACTGTGTGCTTTAATTCTTTTTAAGACAAGTCTGAGACATGTGGACCATATTCTGATGCAATGGATGTTACTTTTTCTATAGCATAACCTTGTCACAAGATGCTTATATATCCTAATTTGATTTTGGGCTTTTCTTCATCACGTGTCTGATTGTTTTGGGTAGGTTATTTATGTGCCACTCACAATGTGGTTGGCCCATAGACATTTTTTGCCCCAGTATTTTCCTAAAACATGAAATGAATTATATGCTAGTTATTAATATGATTAAACCAATTTTTGAAGTCCCCAATCTTGTTAGCTTTGCAATCAATTTTTGGTGTCTTACCTGAGAATTGTTTACACAATTACCAGGCTAGGAAGGACTTCGAAAAAGGTAAATAACCAAGTAGAAGAGAATGGGAGGCAAAAAACTCCTCATCATAATAGAAATACCAGTACAGCTCCTAAGGATCTGCAATCATTTGCTGAAGAGTACAGAAAACTAGCAATTGATTGCCTAAAAGTTCTGCGCATGGAGATGCTGCTAGAGACTATTTTTCACATGCAGGTTTGATGATATATATTGGTGCTGTTGATTTGCAATCAACTGAAATGATTTTCTGCAATCTATTAAGCATGTTGATTGATATAGGAAATGACAAGCCGGAAATATTTGGATGACCAAGATGCAGAAGAACCGGATGATTTTATTGTATCATTAACGTCTCTGGTAAGTATCACTACCGATTTCCAACTTGGCCTATGGCCTATGTAATTTCATGTTTGATGTAGTTCCAAGCACTAGCTTGCACTTTAATTTGGTTATGATTTAAGGCCGCATGAACACCGTTTGGCTGTCCTCTTTGCAAATACTCACAAGGATTGAGAAACCTAAGAGATTACGAGTCATATCATGAAATGCAAAGATCTAGAAAGAATTTCATGTTTTCTGTACAGTTTTTCCCATAATCTTGCATGGCTAATTTTTCATAACTATTGCTTTAGTGGAAACAGCAACAAATTCAGAAACCAAACCTCAATGACATCCTATTGATTGTAATTATGCTTCCCTTATTGGCAACATCCTATTGCTTTCTATTGACGTGTAAGGACATCTGGTGATGTCTTTTTTTTTTTTTTTTTCAGTTTTCAATTTATATCATGTTGAAAGATGTAAAACATTTCTTGCATTTTGTCGTGTTGAACATTATCTCTCTGTTATAGTGTACTTCTTTGACTATTTTGTGTGCTTTGTTGTAAAACCTTTGGTTACATATTTCTCTCTCTCTCTCTCTCTCTGTAGATAACACGTCGAGATGAAGAAATGTCACTGTTCATTGGTGAGTTGAAGCGTAGATATATATTTGGTGGAATATGCGGAGTTGCAGCTCATGCATTTATCAAGGTTTGTGAGTTGAAAATCATGCTTGCTTTTGCAGTTCCAAATCTTTGGTTGATAACACAACTCTGCTGTCTGTTAGGCTTTGAACGACATGACTTCTATCAACCTTTTTGGGGTTCAGCAGATATGTCGCAATTCTATTGCTCTAGAACAGGTTAGTTCTACTGATTCTTTTCCTTTTGCTGAACAGGTTGTTCTAGTTTCTATTCTAAGATTATACAAATTTGAGAATGGCTGATACAAACCTGCAAGGTGACTAATTGGCCAACTGCTCTGTATTCTAAAATTTTGCCTGCCCTTGCTACAGTAGTGCACACAGCTGTATTACATGCATGTCATATCTAACTTCAAGTGTTTGTTTACATTGTTCATAAGACTATTGAAACTGATGTCACAGAATCCTCGTAAGACTAGTACTCATTTCAATTCTGGTTCTTCAATTTTATATAGCTGAATATATTCTTATGGTGATTGTAGGCTCTTGCTGCTATTCCTTCAATTGATAGTGAGGCTGTGCAGTTGAGGTTGGATCATGTGCGGACATACTATGAACTCTTAAACATGCCATTTGAGGTAATAAATCTTTAGGTTAACTGTTTCCTTGCCTCAGGCCTTTTTTTGCTTTCTTTACCCTTTTCTGTGTTTTTTCTTTCATCAAAGATAGTGGCTTCATTTGAATATGTATTATTTGGAAAACTGTTCAGAATAATTATTTGAGGATTTCTGTTGGCTTCTCGAAAAGATGGAAAAGTGTTTGAATTTTGAAAATTGTTAAAAAACTTGTTTGGATAGTGAATCATTATTTTGAAAAAGTGTTTGGATTGTTCATAAACTTCCTAACAACTTGTTCTATTTTTTTACACAATTATTCACAAAACATAGCATTTTTAACTATGTTGGACGCTCGTTACAACACGAGCGTCCGGTCGCAATAAAAAAGTAGAAAGTGTTTGAATTGTGAAAAAACATTTGAAATTTGAAATGAGAACACTTGGCGGGAGAATTTGAATAGAAAATTTGACTAATACAAAGTTGGAAATTTTATTTGACTTTTTCTCAAAAAATTTTCTACCAATCCAAACACAATTTCAAAAAATTTTCCAAAAAAACTTCAAATAGTGCTATCTAAACGGGCTCAATGTTATTTTCCTTTTGATTTGACAGTCACTGTTGTACTACTCTTTGCAGGCCTTGTTAGCATTCATCACAGAGCATGAGCACCTGTTTACGGCTGCAGAGTGAGTTGTTGTTGCTATCATGGATCTGATTTCATAAATAAGTTGCATAGATTGAGTAATATTTCATCCACTTCTGCAGGTATATAAATCTTCTGAAGATCCAGGTCCCTGGGAGGGATATTCCAGCGAATGCACAAGATCGTGTGTCGGAGATTTTGTCACATTAGCTTGTTCAATCTCTTATGCAGACCGATGACTCGTACAGTGGAGTTTGTGGGATATTTTGGGTTGATTTTTCCGAATGCTGGAGCTGAGTGGGCTCTTCATTTTTGTTTGATGATGCAATGTGTACATAATTCTTGGTATTTAATAGTAGCGGGTTGGATGAGGATGCCATTGCACTGAAGACAGTGACGTTTGGGCAAATTTTGTGAGTTTAGTTAGGGGTTGTTATTCTTGTGTGTTTATAATTATTTTATTCTTTTGCAGCATCAGTTCTAGACTTTTTTCTTTTTCCTATTTTTATGAAAGTCATTTTGTATGCGATAAGTTTACTTTGTGCAGACTAAACCTGAAAAGGCATTAATCCTAAAACAATTTGTTATTTTTCGTTCGTTTCATGTGCACTGTCATTTTAAACGAGCGGGTCTATGCTTTCCTCGATAGATTTTATTATAGTGTTTGTATGTCCCGGAGACACGTGCCACACTCTTTTGCTCAGCTTAACACGAAATAAATTCTGTTGGATGTTTTATTATATTGACAATCTGCTCAATGAAAATTTCACTTGATTGTTGGGGATGTGCCTGCGCATTTTCTATTATTGTTCGGTGACATTTTCTTCTACAGTGGGATGTACAGTATTTTTCCGGGATTTTGACGATTTATCGGGCCGACTGTCACATGTTTGAAATATAAATATATTTATGTATATATGTACATCCGTGGGCGACTCAGGAGGATACCATATGGTGCAAACGAAAATCTTGTGCAACCAAAAAAAAAAAAAAAAAAAAAAGAAATGGGATACCATATGGTGCAAACTAAAATCTTGTGCAACCAAAAAAAACAAAAAAAAGTAGAATTATTGTTTAACGAACAAAATTACACAAAATCAAGAAAGAGTTTAAGGAAGAGGAAAGGAGCAGCGGAAATGAATTATTCTTAACTTGCTGCATGAGTAAATCGACATACAGTTAAATGGATGTACGTTGAACCTAAATGCGTATGTCCACTAATTTCATGTGCATATAAATGTGTAATTATTGCTCGCGCATCTATCTTTTTGTCCTTTGTATATGTGCACACAATTTGCTAATTGCAAACGCAAGGATCCAAATGTATATGAAAATACAGGTGTGCGTCAATTCGTGCCTCGAATTGGCATGAGTTGACTGACTTGAAATATATGCTCATCGTTTGAAGGTTTTGACAAAAGCAGTCAAGTGATTTCAATGGCTTTCTTTCATCAGTTGTTATTTGTTGGTATTCTACTACTAGAATTTTTCGAAAAGCTTTACAATCTGAGTGTGATTGTATTTGCCAGCAGAGAACCAACGCAATGATGCTATAGCTAGATGAATATTTGATCACGAACCCCAGTACTGGTCTTATATATACACACACATCCTACCTCATTCAGCATCAACAGCAGCTCTAAATGTTGGACTCAACTTCAGTGTCTTCTTGGCCAAATTGCGAATATCTTCTCTAGAAGACTCCACTGATATTCGAATGAGTTCCTCTAATCCACCATTGGCTACAAAATCCTTAGCATTGTACTCTGTGAACACCATTAATTCATATGCAACATTAGTTCACAGAGAGAGACACGGCCAGAAAATGACTTCAGTAAAATATCATACAATAGATATGAGAGTTCAGAAAGTATATTGTGCAGTTAAAATTGCAGAAATGAAGATCATATGATAGATATGAGAGTTGAGAAAGTATATTGTGCAGTTAAAATTGCAGAAATGAAGTATCAGAGAAAGGTAAACTGTTAAGCATACAATCAGTATGCACAGTTAATGTTGCAGTTTATTATGACATATAATGCACCAAAATTTCCTACTAAATCTCAGGTACCAAGTTACTAGATTAATTATATGACAACTGTCTGTATGGTTACACACTGGGATGTATCATAATACAATCGTGCTGGTCCCTAGCCAGAGCCACCAGTTGAATGTCAATAGAACACCACATTTTTCTACTAAACTTACAAAAAGTTGAGCCAATAAATAAATATATTGAGCCAATAGTCCATTTCTTTACCTAGAAAAATCTAAGCCCAAAAATTTATATCAAACCCTAATGAAACAAGGACAGTAAACTGTGGCATCAACTATAACATCATTAAATTTGAGGGAAGTATGCAATGTAAAGCAAACAGATAAACTGTATCTCAGTAGTTTATGATTAATGACTCATTTGGAGTCGGAAAAATTATCGCATTTAATGGCAAAAGCATTCATTAACAAAATATGACTTGAAATTTAGTACGTGAGGCTACACCAAACAACTTGCCAAGGGTATGGCTATGCATGCCAGATAAGCAACTGATAGTTGCAGCAAATGAGAGGGTAAATCTCCAAGTGCCTTGCTCTAGAAATCATAACCATAAATCCATTCAATGTCATTGCAAGTGTTTATCAAATTCCACGTGATATTGAAAAGATTTTTTGTAAATTTTTCTTTCTGCTCTGCATTATCACTGGCCTGGCAGGTTAGTTTCTCTATGAGACACTTAAACACTTGAGTGCATATATATATATATATATATATATATATATATATATATATATATATATAGTCTTTTTTTTTTTTTTTTGCACGCACTTAATTAAATTTATATGAACAACTATCTGATCCTGGATAATCAATTCCAACATAATGTCTCAAAGGAAACATTACCATTTTGTGCCAAATGACAAAGAGCAAGTTCTATATGCCGCCGAGCTGAACTGGAAGAAGTATTAGAGTTAGCAATCAACCATGTCAGAGCATCATCTTCCACTAATGGTGAACACCCTCTCCTATTTCCTGTAGTAAATATAGCTTCAGATGCTTGATTTATAAAAAAATTATATTTACTTCAGATGCATAATCTCTAAAAAAAAAATTATATATATAATTTACCATGTTCATATAAAAGTCAATTTCTAACCTTGAAGTATTCCTCGAGATTCGCACTTTGCAAAGTTAGCCATTCCTCTGGCTACCTGAGCGATGACATCAATGTTCCCATGTCTAGCCATTTTGACGAGTGCTTTAATGGCGCCATCTTCTCTGAGTATTTCATGTAACTTTTCTGTGATGTCAGGATTATCAAATCATCACTATTCCAGAATCCTTCAGTAGCGTGCATTATATCTTTAGTTATGTGTACTGAATATACTGTTAACTTTTCATTTTGAGCATTAAAAGCATTATCATTGTCCATGGTAATCGGACAAACAAATAACTCATGTCTATCATAGTGTTCTGAAGAACTTATAAATTGAATTGATCATGCGATTAAAACATATCAATTAGTACATCCATGGAGATGAGAATCTCAGCTATTGACAACTTATATTGTAAAAGCATTTAAGCTTACCATTTCCACACAAATTTGCAATTGCACCAGCCACCATTCTAAGAGTCTGCGGATCATCAGTTTTTGTAGCTGTATTTGCAAGTAGTCGAACACCTGCTTTACTTGCTATTAGGCCTTGGTTCAACTCTGAAGATGTTAAAAGCTAGAATCAGTCATGCTTTACAATAGATTTGCTATATAGTCCCTTACAAAATACCACAAAAACCTTATCTTGAAATTTAAAGACAACCTAATACAGACATGTGTGGCAAAACATACACAATATACATCTTCAGGAAAATACCAATGTTACACATCCCTCAATTTTGAAAATATATGGAATAAAGAAGAAAACGTGAAATCATAAAACATCATTCTTTCAGGAATTTTAGGTTACATATGACGCAGATATCTTCAATGTATAGATGCCCCAAAAGAGCACAGCCAAAAAAGCACAGGCCCAACAGAGAGAGAGAGAGAGAGAGAGAGAGAGAGAGAGAGAGGAATGAAAATGAGTTAAAGACAAGTAGAAATATAAAATTAAATCATATTCTGTTGATTTATGAATTCAGAGTCGTACTACAATCAACATGAAGTTAAGTTTCTTTTTATAGGAAGAGGATTTGAGGGCATTCTTGTTCTCTCTCATTTCATTTTCCTTTAGATTTCCTACTAAAACTTAAGATCCAACAGTGACCTAGTGTCATGTTACCCAGAGCTTCTTAGATATAAGACCTTGGGGTGTCTCCCTCCTATGCAACAATGCTGACCCTATAATAAACATCCCAATGGGACAAAATAGCATATGAAAGTGTGGATTAAGGTGAGGATAAAATCCAAAACTTTGCTTTGATACCATGTTAAAGAACCTAGGCTTCCATCTCTAAACCAATTGGCTATGAGTGCAATGGCCCTTGAACTTTATTAATTAGTTTAGGATTCTTTGGGATTCTTAACATACCATTTTGAATCATGTCAGTGCATTATGATTTGCATGGATGTTTCACTCTTACCAAATGTAAGTGTTACCAGCTAGTTATAGATGGAAGTAGATCAGCACACAGATAGCCAGAGTTTTCGCATAAGACTGAATTTCTTGCCATCTAAAACTTAACATATCTTTTCTTTGGAAACCTGACATTAAGAAGAATCCCAAAATATAGCTTACTGGAAAAGAACGGCTACAGAATTATTTGGATATGGTTATGTTGGTTCAGCGTTGGTAAAATACTTGAACCTTTTATATTTGTGTTTCTCTGAATATGCAGCTTGAGATTAACAAACCATTGACTAAAAGTTGTTAAAAATATGAGTCAAGCTATTATTAGACGCAAGAGCTTCAATATTTCACAAACAACTGCAACTATAAATTTTTTAAAACTTCCATATTTTTCTCACATTCATCAACAGGGCATTCACCAATAGAAAAGGTTTCAACGAATACCAAGGAATTTTGCATATTTCTTCCTTGTTTCTTTTTTATTAGTCTCTTTTTCATGAAATAATGCATCTATATTCAAAAACAAATTATCCTATTCACATGCTTAAAACAATAAGCAAATTTTCTTGCCAAATGAGAACTTAGAACCAAACAGTAGCATTGTGATAAGCAAACCTTAAAATGCTATTTGTATGCTCTTGTTCATTAAAAAAAAAAAAAAATCAAGTACCATTCATGGCCAAATTGGCAATGGCTCCAGAAGCCACTCTTAGTATTGTTGTATTTTGAGATGATTGTAGCAGCATGAGAAGTGCATCCAGGCCCCCTTCATGTACAATCTTTGCCTGGTTGCTGTCTGCGATGAATACTAAATATAAGAAAGGAGCTCAAACGTTATCCACAATAAATATTTTTCCTGACTCTGAGAAGAATATTAACCATAGATGAGTTTAATAGTGTGTTCCATGTCTATCAAGTCAAACACACAATATTCTAGCATTCTAGCTTCTTGGTATCTAGAATACTACTAAAAGTTCAATGGATATTCAAATGATTTTAACGCTTTTTTGAGCATATATAACAAAATTTTAGATTCATATATATTTGCAGGATACGTTTCTAATTTGTTTTTCCGAAAATGGTGTCAAAATTGGTTCCACGGCTATGATATTTGTAGGAAAAAAATTTAAGGTCCAAAGAGATACCGTGCATTGTGGATATGAAGGGTCAGAAATTGTGATATAGACAGTCCATACGCTGGATGAAAAGATAGTTGAATTGAAATATACAATATTTTGTATTTTCTTTTTGGTATTTTGATATTTTTCAAAATTTAGGTGATTTGATTAAATGTGATTTTAATTCCTTAACTGGATCTTCTGTGAAAGGCTTATTGCTTTCCAGAAGTCAGGAGAACTGTCTAACATTTTTTGTGAACTTTTGATGAAATGGCTCTATCATTAGGCCTTTTATTGTCTGAAGAAAGTGCACAGCATTCACATGGGTGCAATTGTTTTGTCCAGAAAGTAAAATAATGGCAAAGACTAAACGCCCAGGAGTACCATCAGAGTTTAGGGAAATTTTGTGATATAAACTGTTATCCAATCTTCGGAAAATACTATCCCAATGTTCTTGACTGTCCAACACTTCTAAACAGCAAGACATTAAAACTTGAGTCCAACCATTTTTTGTCACACACAGTGACAAACACCAGGACTTACCACCCAACAAAATAGTTAGACGTTTTATATTTTCAGTTAGCAAAAGGAATCAATGACTAAATGTCACAAACAAATAGAATTTAAGGACTATGACATTCAATATACTAAAAAAGGAAACGAACTACCAACTTTGACACTTAAGCATCTGGTAAAAGGTTTGACACTCTAATGTAACATCTAGCAGTTTTTTGTACATACCTTCAGCAGCAAGATTGGCTACTACTTTCACAGCATGAATTTGGACATCCAACTCATCACATGTCAGCAAGGATAATATCTTTTGGAGGCCAACTGAAAGTCAAAAACGCCCAATAGCTAAAAAATCATCATTGATGGCAAAATTAAGAGAACCTTAGTTATATATAACTATTCCTATATTTGACAGAATTTGGTGTACTCTTATTGTGCCAGATGATTATAAAAGTTCTATAAGATGTCAGACACGAGACGTCAGCAGTCCAAACTTGAACAATTGGATAGCCCCACCTTCATTAAGTACAAAAGGAATGCATAACGTCAAAATCAGAGGTACACAAAAGAAACAAAAGCCTTACCTTCTTCACATATTTTTGCGATACTGCTCCTTTGGCCAAATGAGGAAGGTCCTCTGTTTGAATTTTCTTTTGTATATGACCTCTTCTCCTGCAAGTAGCAAAATCCTTAACCACCTATAATTTTAGCAGAGAACAAAGAGCACATAGATTAGCACTGACCTCAAAACCATCTTCACATTCGGGCACAATTTTCTTGATATTTATCAGCTCATTTTCTGCAGCTTTCCTTCGTTTTTCCTCGGCTGCAAGTGCTTGCCTCATGGAATTAATTTCATCATTTAATCTATCCTGAAAATCCATGTTGATAGGGAACATAGTAGCATCAGTAACATCTAAAGGTATCGATATTTATAAAATCTCATTTTCCAGTGATACCTTCTCTGCTTTCAGATTGTTGTTTTCTGTTTTCAGAGACTGCAGTTCATTAACAGTTGCCCCGTGCACTTGATGCATTTCTTGTAATTTTGATGTTAGCTCTCCTATCTCTTTTTGATCCGAGATCTTCAAAAATTTAAAAAGCAAAAAGATCAGAAAAATGAAGAATGGATGACAAAGGGAAAATTTATTCCAGGAGTTAAATGGTGATCAAAGGTAACCAGCTTTATGACAAGTTTATCAAATATTCAGTTAATCAATGAGAACCCTGGATGATAAATCTTTTGAACAGAGGCATAGTCCCAGTTCTAGAACATAAAAAACAAACAAAGATTCAAGTTAATTCTAATGCTAAAAAAGGATCCTCATGATATGGATAATTCACTCCATAATATTGAGTTATAATCCTTCAATATATGCTTTCCATATTTCCATTCCTTGATACAGGACCCATCTATGATAAAGGAGAATAGTACTGGAGTATCCAAATGCCATAGATGTGTCATTTTCCTACACAACTTAAGATCCATGAACCAAGCCAATTATATTTTCATATATGGCACTTTACTGAACAACATTTCATTTCATGTTGTTCAAGTGAAAGAGATTCCAGCAAAATGTTTTTAAATCTGTCTTTTACTTCAGGAAAGATTTCTCTTCTCTAATGCAGAAAAGTAAACAATAAAATTCAGGGGAAATGGAGCTGTACTAATTTGCTTCATTATGACTCCACAGGAAAGTTACCTGGACTGATTTTTGCTGATCACTTAAGAGCTTTTTAACTAAGTTTAACTGCTTTTCTGCATCAACAAACTGAGCATGTGCTTCATTGACCTGCTGAGTCAATCCAGCTATTTTTTCTTCATACATCTGAGTAGTCTCTGCAAGTGCCTGTTGATTTCTGGAATTTTCCATCTGAACTTGCCAGTAAGAAAGAGAAAAGGATCGGATTCATCTCTTTGCTAAAACTACTGGCAAAAAATACTATAATATTTTTCAAAGATTTATCGCCACAAAACTGTGTCAGCTATTCCTCATTATCAGTGAGAAAAATGGAGAATATATGAGAAAAATGGATGAATATAAATGGTCAACCTGCATTGACAACTGAAGATCAGTTAGTTTTTTCTTCATTACTTCCAAATGTCCTTCAGCACTTTCACCTCGTGAATCTGCAACTTCTGATTGTTTCAGCAGATCAGCTATTTTCTTCTCGTACATCTGGGTGGTATCTGCAAGTACTCTCTGATATGTAGAATTTTCTAGCTGCTGTTGCTACTAACAGACAAAACAAAAACATTAGTATGTCTACTTGCACTAAATAAGATGAAAGAACAATGCTGAACTTTTCTAGCAAAACCTAACAATTAAACAAATAAGAAGCTAACTTAATGTGATTTCAGAACTGATAAATGTAACTACAATATTCTATGTGAATGAATTGTAATTCCCAGATTGCAATATTGAGGTCCTTCTGATATTTACAGCAGTGCCACTAACATACCAAAAAGCCAGAATCTTTGCATTCAGAAAAATACCATTAGCAGGGGGGAGAGATTATTTACTCAAGTTGTTCTTCTATAACATATTTAAATTAATAACGTCTATATTAAAAATATTCCCACAATGATTCAGTTGGCAAAATAGGAATCTCTAAAAAACACATGAATTTCCTAATTCCTTGATATTTACCCTTCTTTTCAGATGTTATTGGTTTTCAGCAATTCCCACTCGCTTGTGAGATCTGATACAAATTAGCATTGGATTCTATCCATTTTCCTTGTATAGTTACAATTACCGAATATATAGATGGTCCTTGCCTCTATTAGAATGGCCTTACAACACAAAATATTAAGAACAACTCCAGTTCAACTTAATCTATATCTTTCTTCATAAAATAAAAATATATCTTTCCGTAACTATTCAAGATAAATATCCTTCCTCAAATTTGTTCTCCATTTGTGTGTTCAATGAGCAGTTTTGATTATTCTCAATTGTATTATCAAGATGGTATTCTCAAACAATTTCATTTTGTGTTGTGCTAAAACATAAAGTTAGTATTTTGTCGATGTCAGGGAATCATTTTTAAGTTTTTACATATTACGATTACCATTCAACTTCTACATGATATGTTTCCTGGTCCGCTAATGTCTTTCTGAAGTATATTGGATATAAGAACTTGCACTCTCCTGCCTTAGCCACTTCAAATGGATAAAATTGATGAAAACATAATACATCCTCTCTCCAATTGTGCTCTGCACTATCCAGTGTCACTGTATGTTTTCAATAATTTCATACGTTAAATAATTATTCTATTCTTGGGGTGATTGACACCATATCTTTCTTTTATACTAAGTTGGAGACTCCAGTCTCCATCTTAATCATTTATGTCAAAGCTTTCATCAGTCACCTTAATGAGTGGAAACTTCTTTGCAGAATAGAAAGAGGAAAAAGGTAAGTTTTCCTTTTGCTTTTCTGAATGTCAGAAGGAAATTCATCAAATAAAACTTCAAAAATGCAGATGTTAGATAAATCTCAACTGGTGAAGAAAACCAGTGACATGACTCATGAACTACATTATGGAGGTGATCTCATATGCATTGATTTATGATTTTAGCTCATTTTAAGTTGAAAAAGCCTATATTGAAAAGCAGCATTCAAGGTGCTTTTGCGAAAAATCTTTTGCGTTTCCAAACTTGAACACAAAATTACCATTTTCAACTTTTATAAATGCCTTTTTCAGAAACAAGTGAGACCAGACCCTACATCGTTCGTAACCCTAACCTATACACGTGAAATGAAATAAATGGCACAAATCCTTGGTAACATTTTGTTTATTAAAATCAACATAATACCTTGCTGAGCTTCAAACTCATTTCTAGACGTGCAACATCCTCTCTCATTAAATCATTATTATCTTTCTGCCGACTTAAATCATGCAATGCATCTTTCAACTCATGTGCCAACTGAGTGTTCTCCTTCTCCAGAAACTGCAGTCAAGTATGGTAATCTAGAAGGTTTCACATCAAATTGGAAATGAAACCTTGAAGCTGCTTACCCAAAAAATGGATAACGAAAATTTATGAAATATATATTATCTCACAGGAAGCAAACCAAGATAGAATCACAATGATCTCAACATTTCATAATTAAGGACGATGAAGTGAACTACTGCATTACCTCGCACTTCTTTGCACTCATTTTAAGGCATGCAATCTCATCATGCATCAGATCATTATGCTTTTTAAGGCTATTGAGTTCTTCGAATAGATCTTTCATTTTGGATTCCAAACAAGCATTCTCTTTCTCTAAAAACTGCAATCAAGTACATAAACCCTTTTAAAGATGCTACCAATATCCTTCATGAATATGATTGCAAATTCTTTTACTGCATGAACTATTCCACAGTCACAAATATGGAATTGGAAAAGCAAACACAAGGAAAAATAAATACCTCGGACCTGGAAACTAATCTCTTTTCTGTTTCTGCATATGATGTTTCATATTCTCTAAGCTTGCGTTCCATTTCAGTTTTGTATTTCTCCCTCAACTTTTGCTGCTTATCCACTTCAGTTATAAGGTGGTCAACTTGACTCTCAAGTTTCCGGCATAAGCCTTCATAATCGAATTCTTCTTTTAGCTTTACCACATTCACTATTTTCATAGCCTGCAAAAGTCAGTAACTGACTAATATTATACATAATGTGATCAGTGAACAGAAGCAGCAAAACAACATCGGCTCATCACAATTAGAGAAGACAATCTCTCAGTCTGCATCACCATTGCCTCTGTTGTCAACAGCCTCAAAATTCGCATGCTTGAAAATGAGCAGTAGGTAATTTTGTACAGACACAACGTTTAAGCAAGGCCATGTTGTTTTTTCCTCTGATCTTTACCAATGTTGCACCCAAAGAGGATAAAGTGTCATGACTGAGACAAAGAAGCAAGGGATTTCTAGGTTGAACTGCAAACCATAGAAGGGAGATGGGGACTTTCAGAGGAATACATTGAGACTAAAACTCCAGGATTTGTCCCAATAAACAACTCCTAGCCACATGTTTCAGAAAGAGACTTAATATAAAGATCCAACCAATATCTGCAATATGTTCTTCTAGGAAAAATTGTGCACTATGTGAAGCTGTAATTCCTTTTGCTTTCAAAACTGATTCCAGAACCCCAGTAACACATAATTATGATGATTGTGTAAGATTAAGAACAAAGAGGCTAGCCCAAACAAGAGCTCTTCTCAGGGAAGACCACTATTTGTGTCTTGCATGAAACATAACATATAGTTTTCCCCTTCAAAAAAAATAAAAACAAATAATAAATAAACTTGAGATAGGATATGAAGACAATGAATTCCTGAAAAAAATAAGCCCTCACACATTTGCTGTGATACTCTGTCCCACATCGGAAATATTAAGTAACATGGACCAATGTATATGTTGAGTCTAAGCACTCAAGTCCAACTTGGGATATCCATTTTAAGCTAGTGAGAACGGAGCCCAAATAGTTGGACTTGGCTGCTCAAACTCTGGTAATGCCCTGGGCCCGCGAGCCCAGGGCATGACATTTAGAATTTCATTAATGTAACTCATGAACGCCTTGGACAAAAGAGACTTGAGTAGAGGAGGAAATTTCAAAGAGAATGCCTGAAAAACTTCAAATGGATAGGAATTTTGACTTACCCGCTGTCCAAACATTATAGTGCTGTAGGTTTCCGCATGATGCCGAGAAGATGGCCCTATAGTTACTATAAGTGAAGTCCTTGCAGAACCTGTTTGATCAAATTGATGTAAATTTTTGTACAAAAATCCAATGTAGTTTAAATTGAAATTGAATGGTGTAGCTATAAAATTTGATGCAATACACTAGGAGATTTGATGATCAAACTGTTAGTATCAAAAATATAGATTCAAAACTTAATTAATATCCCCGTCATGCAAACAACTTCCATGCAAACCACTGTTGCCAAGTGAATTCTTCAAACTCTTACCATTTAATTATTATTTCCACAGGGGTTGCGTGATAAGAAAAAAATTTCCATCACATTAATGGAAGAATCAAGTTGCTACAGAATTTTTGCAGTTAAAATAAAATTAAATAGAAACTTGAACATTTTTAGGAGGACAAGACTGAGAATTAGTTAGCGGTAATAAATAAAAGAAAATGGTGACAAAATTCTTTGCCCCATTTTTCTTCCTATCTATGAAAAAATTAGCCACTCTCTCTCTCTCTCTCTTTGTGGGTCACTTTAAGAGAAATGCTGATTTCATGAAGATAAAACAATCAGATCATACCTCCAAATGAATCACGAAGCAACCTGGTTAGTTTAGAATCTCTTGTGGGAATATGCGGACTATTTTCAGCCAGTGCATTAATACATTTCCCTAAAGAAGTAAGAGACAGATTGATAAATTTAGCTTCTTCAACCAAGTGACCTTCACTCCCTGCAACATTAAGAACAATATAAAGAAATTAGTATCTAAAAGCCAATCAATCACACAAAAAATTAAAGCTATCAATCATGAAATTGATTGTGTATACATAGTCATAGTTATTGGTGTACAATATTTTTACACACAAAAATGGAAACAGATAGTGATGGAAGTGAAAGACATTAAGAAATTAATTCAGCTTGGAATTAAAGGATAATACCAGATTTGTCCAATCGCTCAGATCCTGCAAGATCAACTATAAGAAGCTTGCTTTTGCGAATGGTAGGTGTGTGATGGCCTAGTCTTCCAGTTATGTTATTCGTCTCCCTTAAAGAGATGTCACTTCCATCTTGCTCAGGTACAGATCTACGGATAAACACCTGGAGCACAAAATAAATGAGAAAAACTTGCTAAAATGACTAACTAGTACACATGTTAATTTTCTGGTCAGAAATATGTTGTAGATAAAACAGGGGAAAGCCAAAAAACCTGGTTATTAAGAGTATGTCCCTGAACATTTCTCTAATTCATGAGGAAATTATACTATTCATAATTACCATAAGAATTGCATGACTACGTGATGATTCTGTATTCATCTTTGTATTTGCAGCATGACGATTTGCTTCTCCAATTTGCATTAGGTGTACAAATTGATCAATATTCTGAATTTTTATTACTGTGGCACCAGGGACTGTTACTTCTCCAGTCCTTCCATCCTCAACGATTGGAATGTTTGTTTTTTCAGGTGCAAGCAAATCTTGGATAGATTCCATATACAGCTGTGGAACAATGACATTGGCAGTTTTTAGTGCAAATCAAGTAGATGGAGTCACATGAAGAACAAGATTAAGTGCATAGAAAGAAAACAATTTTCTCTGCAACACTATGAAGAAAACAAATGGATATCAAATATACCAAACCAGTATCGCAGTATAAATACTTAGAGCAAAAAATAAAGAAAGAAAACGAGAAACTCATAGGTTACCAAAATATCTAAAAATTCATATATTGGCTTGTAGCTTTTAAGATTAGCAATTAGAATCAACTCCTCTGGCTATGTCTTTTCCTTTGTGACAGCGGATTCACAAAATATCTTTTTGACACATTTAGGCCAAACAGAAATTGAATTAGCAATGTCAGCTTTGTTTTAGGTTTGCATATCCTTGATCTCTTGCTTGTGAAAGTGCCTCAACTTTCAAAGAAAGAAAAGCAACAGACCAAGAGAGAACTATATTGAGCAATTTTATTAAGTAAACATCATAAGAAAAAGAAAACGCAAATTTTCTACATATCCTTAACTAGACTTGACATTTGCTTAAATCAAGTAACATCAACACAAAAGCAGATAGAAAATCTTAGTTCAGACGAGAAGTACACATTACTAATCAAGGAAACAGAAAAAAGCCAAGAATATTTCTTTCTCATGATAAATATATACAATGAAATTCTGCTCTCAACTTCCTTTAATCATACAATTTTTTTTTAAAAAAAAAAAAAGGAATGGAACAATATCAAGTAGAAGAAGTGGACTTATCTACAAGATAAAAATATAGTTTTGATCATTCAAGAGCCTCAACTAAAAACTCTACAGGAGAAAATGTTCTATCGAGTCTGAGAAAATTCAGAATAGGATGCTCTTTATGACACATGAGCTTACTCATAACAGTTCGATTATTAGACCGTTAGCAACTTAAGTTTACATTTACTAAAAGGATAGCATTTCCAAAAACATAAAGATATCTTTTACCACAAATCTGCAATCGGAAACAGAAATTTCATGCTCAAGGTTGTCAAGTGAAAGCGCTCCTCTAAGACAGAAAACAACAGATGCAAAAAACACATTATCAGGTTAATCACCATAGAGTTTCAATACCTGCACGTATGAAATTTCTACACAATCGGTTGTGGGAGATGTATTTGTAATTATATCTTCTAAAGCTCTAACCATGATGCCACGTTCTGACTCATTATCTTTACCCAGTCTTCCTAGGGTATAAGTCTTCCCAGTACCTGTTTGACCATATGCCATCACTGTCCCATTATATCCATCTATCACGCTCTGTAAAAGGAAATAGCACCACCACTCTGTTAAATATCTCATACCAACCATCTAAACAGCTTTATTTCTTTCTCAATTTAGATTTTTAACTAATAAAATCCGTACTTTGAAACAGCTAATCAAAGGAAACATATTGAACATTTTCATGCATGAAGAGAATTATTCTTAATTTTTCTGCATGTCTAAAAATGTATCTGATGCCAAAATATAGTATGCTAAGTGTTAGTGAAGTGTTAACAAATAGAATATTGCAATTTGATTATCTAAGAACTTGGATATAGTTAATAGTCGTGGTTTTAGATAACAATTTTGACTGTTCAAATAAATATGATCTCAGTGTGTTGATTATGTCTTTCCTACTTGGGGATCATAGAACCATTTTAAAACATATATATCCAGTTTCCATAGAACTTCTCCAAGAAGATATGAACCGGAACAAATAAAATACAAGGATAGTCTCTCTACTCAATTTTATATGAACTGGAACAAATAAAATACAAGGACCGTCTCTATACTCAATCTTTCTGAAGAAATATCTCTAATAGCTAATGCCTTCATTATCTAGATTTTCATAAAATGACAACTGGGACTTGGGAATTAGCCCAGAAAATGACCAATAGCATCATGAACCCGAAAAGCTGGCAAGTAATAGATCAATTTTCTATTTTAGTTTGACCTAAATAGTGCTACTTTTATTCATGTGGCTGTCTCAGCAGTGCTCTTTCAGATTTGCAAACGTATCTGTGCTCATAGACTTTGGTTATCTGTCTATGTTGTTATTTTGAAAATGCATCATGACATCATACACATGCAGAAAAGGTAAAAAGTTCTGGATATACATGACAGTAACTAAACTGAGAAATGAGATCCACTGCAAGAACAAAAAACCCTTACTGCAGAAATATAAAAGGCAGAGCATCAAATGCACAACATCTTACAATATATACATCAGTGCATTTAGTTTTTTATTTTGTAATTGTCTTGCTTAATGCCTCAGAATACTTATTCTCACTTATGTAATCTTTTACTCTATTAGGAGACAATGACAGTTTTAATCAAATTCATACATTTTGACAACCAAAGTTCATTAGTGGTACACTTAAATGTCAGCCCAGAACCAGCATCTTTTGATGAGTGGCTAGACTGTCTTGTTATAAAGCCTCAAAATGTAAACTACAAGCATCAAATTAAATGTAGTTGAGTTCTGAATATTTTGCTCCATTTGATGGCATAAATGTATGAAGATAAGGATCAATACCGTACATGTGATCCATATATTCTCTCCAATTTTTATATTGAAGCAAATATATAAACCCCCAAATTCCCAGCTTGACTCTGAGACCTGCTGAATTCTATTGAATCTTGATCATCATGCACCACTTTCATGTCCAATCTTAGACCAAAGAACCAATGACTTGTAAAGCGTTAAAATAAAATGTTTTCAACATTTATAGCATGCAGATCTTACGGTATCAAGAATCAAGCAAATCCTTTTCCAGTTACATAGTTATAACAGCACTGACAACATCTTACAAGAAGCCAAAATTCATGGTTAAGCTATTATTGTGCTTTTTAATATGAATTATTCCAAACTTTATCAATAATTGATGAGCACAAGCATGAGTGGGGAAAGGTCATGAAACATAATAAATGCATTTCGAATCCCTGATGCTTGAGCTCTGATGGAACTTACCTCAACTACAGGTTTAGCAACCACCTCATAAACACGCTTCTGAGAAGCACTTTCTGCAAATACTTCATCAAACCTGTAATAATCTGCACTCCAGTTGTTTTTTCTCAACTTTAACTTCTTGAGCTGCATGATGAAAGGCATAATAATTGGTAAATTTGGATGAGGCATAAGGCATGTGCATAAGAATATGGACACGCGTGAGAAGCAAGAAACAGAAATGGAAACACACGCGTACAATTAGTACACAATCATTCCTGCACAGCCAGAGAAACTGATGCACACAAATTGGGCATTGACAAAACGAAACAAAATCATCTTGGGGAAAATTATTTTAAATTTATCAGCTGTGTGGAAAAGAGTTATTATATATCATAGTTGTATAGTCTGCATATTAAGCACCTCTGGCTGTACTTCAACACAATCAGGATAGTCAGCATCTGAAAGATCTGCGGCATTTCTTGGTCGAACTCTGACAGCAACTCTCACTCTTCCTGGTTCTACAGATATTTTGACATAGTTTAATCAATCTGTTACAAAGCAAACAATTTATAATCCAAGACAATCTCATACTACAGCAAGGTTCAGTTAAGACCCCAAGCCTCTGTTTCATTGAATCCGCAATTTTTTCAACATGTTTTGGCTGAAGAAATCATCATTAAATTTTGATACAAAACCAGTACATCCATTAATAAGTAATTATTCGTGCATGTATTAGGGGCAGATGAAGGTATAATACATCTTCACTGCCAATTTTTTTTTTTTTCCTTTTGGATTCTTAAAAGGAGAGAACATAGAAGTGGAAATGGGAGATATGGGTCTAAAGGATGAGAAACAAATATTATTGAATATTGGTCTGTATTCAATGACAGCCACATTTCCTGCTCATACACTACATGATTAATATAAAAGCAACATACGAAGAGGACGAAGGTATTTGAGAAAAACCAAAATTAGAAATTAAAAGTAGTTGAATTTCCTCATACCAGATTCTCAAAATAGAAAAAATTAGTTGCCATCTAACTAATGACAAGATTAACAGTCACAATACTAGCATATATCAGTATTAGGACACCAATTGTTAGGATGGATAGAAGATGATGATTTAATAATATCCTTACATTTTCACAAGAAGTTCTGTAAACTCAGCTAAAGAACCAGATGCTATTAAAAGAAAAATGACTTGGTTTGCCACAATCAGTACAGAAGTTAGAGCCATGTCAATCAAAGTTGTCTCTAGCTAAATATCAAATAAGCACCAACCCATTAAAGTATTGTATAACATTGTACAACATGCTCTGTAAATTGTACATTCAAGAATTGTCGCAGTAGCAAGCAGTATTCATGGCATAATTCATCGGCCTTAGAAATTTTTAATTGAGCGGTACAAAAGTTAAGAGAGAAAATTGAACCTGGATCGCTAGAATCATAAAAGGAGGGAGAAGGGGAAGGTGACCGGGTACGAGAACTTGGGGTGACGGAGCGGGAGCGTCTGGAAGTTGTACTACTAGTAGAGGATGCTGAAATAGATACAGGAACTCTGGAAAGGACAGAATGATAATGTTGGCCTTGTCCTCCAGCAGCAGCTCCATTGCTTCTTGAACTAATAGTATTGTTCGTGGTAGCAGCAGAGGAAGAAGAAGACAGAGGAGGTCTTTCCGACCTGTGAGATGATGATGGCCTTCCTCCTCCTCCTCCTGTTGAACTAGCCATTTAATCTTCTAGTACTATTGTTGTCTATTGTGCACTAGGAACATATAATAATACTGAAGAAAAAGAGAACTATAAACAGTACAAGATCAGTTGTATTTGAAAGGCTCGTAAATTGAAGAAAGAAAACGAGAGGGAGCGGAAAATGAGAACGTGTAGTTGAGGCCGGCACGATTGATGGAACACTTTTTATTTTTTTATTTATTAAAAAGATTTACATTCACTGAAGTCTACAATTCCGAATTGATTTAGTAATTACTACTAAACTAAATAAACCAATAAAGTTCCTGCGTTTTTTGGTAGATTGTGGAAATGGTTTCGATTCCTTTCTCTCTTTCCCCCCTAGCAGGCCTTGTGCCAAATTTTGAAAAAAAAAAAAAAAAAGTCCCTGCGTTTTTCTGCTTTTGTCATTTCTGACTGTTACTGTAATTGTTGCATTGCGCTTCCATTCTTTTTTCTTTTTTTTTGGTGGGGCTGGTGGGGTTGTTTTGGATTGGTTTTACTACCATCCTGACGTCTTCCTCTTTTTCACTGAGTCAGATATCTTGATTTGTCGCATGGTTGCTTGGTTATACCATATTAGATTAAATTGGTGAGAAGGTTCAGTGTATGGACTTTAATGACTTTACTGCACTTGTCTGTCTGCGTCAATACGTGTTTGTCTGTGTTTTTCCATCATTATTTGAGATTGTAATGATGATAGCAAGCATTTTATAAATCCCATTGGACCAGAGATGAAGTTCTCATTTACTCAAATTGAATGTTGAGAAGAATTTAAAAAAAGAAAAAGAAAGAACTCTTGTAAATTGTGAATTTGTGATTAAGATACTGAAAGAAATTCAAGCACGATTTTTTTTACTATAACCAAATTGAAAACTTCTTCTTTCTTTTTTTTTTTTTTTTTTTTTTGGTAATTTGATTCATTTTCCACCCAAGTTACCGGTATAAAAGGTTTGACATCAATTTAAGTTCAGTTTTGGTGCATGAAGAATGGAGTAATCTAGAGTGCTAATAAAATAGCTAGTAAATTCTGCCGATTAAACTATACCCTGACCTTGTTGCGGTTGTTTTTATAGGTGACGGGTTAATGTAACATTACAAGTTACTTCATCCATGATTTTAATCAAGATTTTTATAAAATAAAGTGATTTTAATCAAGACGAGAAATCAAGACTGTTTCAATCATTCTCCTCTGCAGTCTGCACGATGTGACTTTCATCTCGCAGCAGTCCGAAGGAAGTCAAAATTTAACAACAGCTATAATGGCAACTTTACATCTATTGACAATTGGCAACGCTAAGCTAAGAGATCTGTCAGGATGAATTGCATTTGCAACTTAATTAAAGATTTTACTCCTACTATTTAACTTTGGGTTTATCTGTTTTATACCCAATCAATTGAGTATCAAATGTTAATACATCTAATGAAGCTATGTTTTGTCCCATTGTACACCTATAAGCATTTGGAGGACATGTGAACTTCAACGTGGGTTGCCGGCCCAACACAGGTTGTCCAAGTACAACATCACTGTCACCTCTGCCTTCAATTAGATGACATTGACCACGTTAATACAATTGTAATCCTTCCTTATTCCCCATGCCACCCTATTTCTTTCATTTTCCTCCTTCAACAACATATCCTCCGAACCACCCCCGCAAAGCAAAAATAGTAAAGGAGTATGCTGGCCCGCCGACATATTAAGATAACGGAATGCAGCTTCAGATGCCAATTTGCTTCTAGATCTTGTGTTTATTTTTGAATATTTTACCTGTCCTTTCCAACAATACAAATAGCAATATACAGACTTCAAATTGTAGGTGATAAACAGCACAAAAAATGAAAATTTGATCAACTCCTCAGGCTTCATTCATAAGTTACCAAGTTCGTTCCCAATTTTTCTGCATGCTATAAAATGCAAATACATGCGTTGCCGGCACTGCATCTCAAGTTTGAGTCATACTTGTCATTCCAATATTCACATTGTGTATGCTCTAGTATAGTTCTAATCCAGGTATGAACTGATTTTCACGACTTCAACCAATGCCCAAAACGTCTGTGTATTTGGGAGAAGAATCTCTAACCTCAGGCAAACTCATCTTGCAGAAATGTTTAAACCCACCATTAGACTGCAAGAATGATGTCTGATAAGTGACATTACTGATGTCTCTGCAACTTTTCAAGCAGATTTGTACCACTGAATAGATGATCAAAGAAAATTGCACCTCCATATGTGATGCCAACAACGCCTTCAGTTCTTCCAACCCAATGCTCGGAGATTAGCTTGTTTCAATTCAATGTGCTTTCCAAGTCTGTCAGCAGAAATAATCGGACAGTTAGGGAAAAGACTTAAGAAAGGGGAAAACATGAAAACACAACATCCACCCCCACCACAGAAGAGGGAGGGAGGGAGAGAGAGAGAGAGATCTGCTGGACTTTTCTATATTGTCTAAAGCCTGGAAAGACAATATAGAAGAGTTGAGCAGAGAAAAATAGTAGGAATGTGCTTGCCAAGTATGACATGCATCCCAAGCTTAAACATTAAACAACTAGCCAGTCGTTGAAGCATTATGCAGTTTATTGGCTTATAATTCAAGGATCTCCCCATGCAACTCCTCATAAGTTTCACACTCCTCATAAGCCTCATAAACAGATGGCAACATGCTCATGATTCAGCAATCTCCACAGCAGTGAGTCAGACAATGTTGTAATAACTTGCATTGCATGAGCATTTAATCTGTCTATTCACTAATGTTTCCAGCAACTTCTTCTGTAAGTGGAGCACAGAACTTCATTAACAGTATACAAACTGACTTTATCCTGATATTCATATTTGAAGACTTTTTTTTTTCAGGAAAAGGCTTTTGACAGTACAAATTTGAAATGAAATTCTCCTCGTTATAAACACAGTTCCAAATAAAAATTAATTACTTCATCTTCTTCTCTAGTTTTATCATTCAGTTACACAAATTGGTGGAAGGGAGGAAAGAGCCACACTAATAGTCCTCCCAACTATGCATGGTGCTTGCCACAGTATTGTTAAGCAATGATAAGCATGCAAACATAATCACAAAATAACGAAAACTGCAAAACCACAATTCCAATTATCTAATGCTGCTAAAAACTTACGCAAGATCTGAAGGAAGCCGGAAACCACCTATACATACACGCTTCAGTGCATGGATCTGATAGGGAAAAAAAACAGAAATATTAGGCTCAAACACAGTCGGTATACTTTTTTTTTTTTTTTTTTTTGGTTGGTTGGGGGGTTTTTTTTGGGTGGGGATAAAAACTAAAGAATTATACATTCAATCACTTATCTCTACCAAAATTAAACAAGTTCAAAGCATCTAGAATTCAAGAAAACATGTAAGTTGCTTTCTTATACTATTAAAGGGAAACAATAGCGTGTGGATTGAACATTTGATAATCCCAGTCTAAATATCATCAGAACCATCCATACTTTTGTATCTAAAAGCATTGATTTAAACAGAAAATTTCCAAAATCCCACCCGTCTCCATATTGACAAGAGAATCTCAACCACTTTTACCCTGAAAAGCTAGAGAGAGAGACAGACAGACAGACAGAGACAGAGACAGAGACAAAGACAGAGAGTAACAGTAAGGAAGATCATAGTAGCCATCCTTCAAGATAGCAAGTAGGAGAAGCATTTTCAAACGGGAAAACACATGTCCAAGACGGCAAATCTACCTCAAGTCCAGCACTTTTAACAAGTTCCCGTACTTCATGATTTCTTCCCTCATGAACCTGCACCATTCAAAGCAAATGGAGACCTGGTCAATCTCCAGTATCATTTTTCTCAAAGGTATAAATAATCACATTATACAGGCCATGCTCAAATACCAATTATATTTTTGCAAATAAGAACATGATTGCTTTGTCTTCACAGCTCTAGATAAATGGTTGTGGGCGGATGGTAGACGATAGACCAGGAAAGGGGCAAGAGGGAAACAATGTTTGATCAAAATTTCTTTCTTTCTTTCTTGCATTAATCTATATTTGTGGGTGTAAAATGCGGAAGGAGAAGGAAGAGGTAATAATATGGAGAAGACTAACATCTTCCAGAAGATGAAACTTTCTTTGTTAAATAAAGAAACTAAAAAGAAAAGGTAACATAGCCAAAAAGCTGGAAACCAGCGAGAAAGGAAAGACGACACGAGAGGACACAGACAGTTGCATCTTAGAAGTTCCAAATAAGTCTAGCAATTCAAGAGTTCTGAAATTAGTACCACAATCCGAATTCGTGGTCTTGATATATCTGGCTGTTGTGGTAGCAGCTCTACAACATCTGGGGTGCAATGAACGCCTTCAACAACAGTACCTTCACTAATGGTAATTAAGTGCTGCTTATGGACTGAACCAACTACAGTTGCAATATACCTACAATAACAAATATATGGTTCAGTGCTTTAGAGTAAATAAGCATAAAACAATGCATGCCAAAACTAATGCTGAGATATATTCTTTTCCCACTGAATCAAGTTCAGAGGAAATTAAAAGGATACCCTTACTGTGGAGATTTGACGGAACTAGCAATTATGAAGTTGCCACCACTTGAGAGTCCAGCTTTTATTATTATATTGGATGCTCTAACTTAAGTGAAAGAGACTAGATGAGGAGTTGCAATAGACTGACTTCAGAAAATTTCTGATGCAAGTACAAGCAATGCAAAAGCAACAATTCCAGCAAAAGGGTAGAGAAAGATATTAAGGAAACTTACTCCTTTGACAAATTAGAAGAAGGATGCGAAAGCTTCTGAGCAAACTCCCCTGAAACAGATGTAGCTTGTCAAATTCCAGTAATTTTTCAAAACATTATTGGTATTGTATACAATAAGTCCTTGACTCGATCCAACAATACCATCATTCGTCACTATAATCAAACCGGTTGTGGCAACATCAAGACGACCAACGGTAAATAGTCGTGGTTTTGGAAGTCCTGGGTTCCTTTTATCCTGAGAAGAATGAGAACTTACTCAAAAGGTAAGAAGAAGGCATTCATCTCATACACCAAAACATCATTTGAAAAGTACAGATCACTCGCAGTTGCAAGTTCAAGTATTAAAAGATTAATATTGTTCGGCCATACATACCCAACTCTTCATAAAATCATTAAATAGAGACAGCACGGACTTTGTCTCTTTCTCCCCAGCCGAGCAAATGTACCTAAATACTACATATTGTTTATCCACTTAAAAGAAAAAAACATGTAGAAATTCCAAATTAAATCTCAAAAAATACTCAAATTATTTAGCTTAAAGAGAATGGCCAACCCTTTGGGCTTGTTTAGGGCAAAATAGACCTTTGGGGGAAGTTTCTTTGACAGGCGATTCCCATTGACATATATAACATCCCTCGCCGGATCAACTCTGGTCTGACCATCATCAAAAAACACATGAATGCCTAGTTTCATCAAATTAAGTTAATGAACAATAGTAACAACTGGAAGAATCTCTTCTTTAGTATCATAACCGTCTGTCATGTCACAAGAAGACTGCATTGAAACAGAAACATAAATTCACTAAGTTACACAAACAGCCTAACCTGAGGAGTATTGCAGACAGAACCATTAACTGTCACTTTGCCTCCAAATATAAGTTCTTCACTGCTTCGCCTCGATGCCACTATAAAAACAAACCGCGTTACATATTATAATTAGTTCAACATTTGCCGACCCTTTAACAAAAGCATCCAGCTAACAATCCTAAAACCAGGAAGTAAACAGTAACCATATATAGTTGTCCATCCAACATATTAGTCATATGCAGCCACCTTGCACAGAATAAGAAATGCTTATTGATAGAACCAGGGTACAACAAATTAAGCGCAATGTACAACCAATTATGCAAAAAGTACACCACCTCAATGCAGTGATTACCAACATCATCTATTGACAAAGATAAACTATAATTTAAGCAGTAAAATAATTTTCCTTACCTCCAGCAGCAGCTAAGACCTTACTAAGCCGCTGAGGCGGGTCGCGGAAGTTCTCATTATAGAAGCGGCGAGCTGCCTTGGAGAATTTTGGCTCAGTAGTGGGAGATACCGGCTTTGCTTTGGAATCTTTCTCCTTCTTCTTCTTCTTTTTGGTCTCTGCATTGGCCATTGCGTGAAGTAGACGCGCTGGAGGGGAAGACTGGAGGGAGAGGTTGCCGTTCTCGTCGCGGACGATCCATGGGATGTAGAGTTGGTCACCCAATTCGGTTCCTGAGTCATGGTCCGAGTTGGCGGAGGGAGTTTCTGTGGTTTCGGGTTTGGGCGTGGGCGTGGGCGTGGGAGGGGCGAAGGTAATGTTGAATTCGGTTGTGGTGGAGGAAGTGGAAGAAAGCGAGGAAGTGATGAGGGTGCGGAGATGGCGGTGAGTGCTGCGGGTGACAGAAATGGCCGGTTTGGAGATGTGAAGGGTGGTGAAAGCTGTGGAGGCTGCCGCTATTGCAGCCGCTAGCGCCGCCATGATAGGTGGTGCTATAGTGGAGTGGAAAATGGAGATAAGAAACTACGGGGATTAATTAGTTTACAAAACTAGGATATTTCAAAAAAAAATAAAAATTAAACTAGGAGGAGATTTTTTTTAATATATAATGAATTTTTAAAAATTTCTATAAAATAAAATGAGAACATGTAGTATTGGTTTTTATATTTTTTTAAACTCAAATATTTATTTCAAAAGTACGCGATATTCTCAAAATTTGGTTTATTTTCAGCTCAAAATAAGTTTAAGCAGCGACCAATTGTTAATAATAACACACAAAAACACCTTTTAATTTGCAAAAAGTCGTAAGGTGATTTTAGGGCATTGAGAACAATCTCATAGTGGTGCTAGTTTCCTTGGACAACCGCTGGACTAGTTAAAATGGTAGTGTGAGCGTGCGTTAGGATTGATTTTTTTTTTTTTTTCTAAATTCATTCCCGAATTTTTTTTTTTTTAATTTCATGCACAAGTAAATCTAAAAAGTTTCCAAACAAAAACCTTCTAACTTGCAGTGCGGGTTTTTCACACTTAGTTGATTATAGGTATTTTTTTTTATCATTATGTGTGTGTAATTAAAAATATTTGAAAACATTTGTCACTTTTGAGTGTGCACATTCAATTAGTAACTTGCATGTATCTAGAGATTGTTTTTATTTGGTTTCCGTTGTGAAAAAATATATATATAATATGTTGTCTCCAAGAGTATATAGACATAATCTTTGGGTATTTTAATCAGCAGAAGCGAAATTCAATATCCAAAAACACACAATGATATAATTTTTCAAAATATTTCATTAAGTCTAATATCAATTAAACATTGGATAACTGAAACTATTAATTTGGAAATAACTCATCCCATAATTCATAATGCGAAGATGAGTCGTCCTGTGCATGAATCAAATGTCTTTTCATGAATGTTTAGTTGATAAACTTTTAATTATACCTTTTTTATTACTGAAAAGCAAACTGAGATTAATATTGTAGATGACGTTCACGCATAACAACTAAAAGTCACACTGCTGGCCATACTCCAAACCTAACATACGTCTACTTACGGTTGCTTACAGGAACATTACTTAAAAACCTTATCTATCTATCTACCTATTATTTTATATCTACCTATTATATAAAAAGGTAGTAGACAGACTCATGGAGAGAGCCACGTGGCAACATCTCGGAGAGAAAATTGAGAGTCGTACTTCCGAAATGAATTTTTTGCCCTTCTTTTCAAGTTCAGTACTCCACCAAAAATCCACCTTTCCATCCTTTTTCGTAATTGTACAACTTTTTCACGTGATTTTACCGGATTGCCTTCTCAATTGAATTCGCTTAATGAACAGTTTATCACTGTTTGAAGGCTTTGCTCATCTTTTCATCCTCCTGTTTGCAACTTGCTTGTGTCATCCTTTTCCCCACTATAGATTGTCAGTTGTCCTACACCCTGTACAATCACCACCCACGACCTCTCACCCTTATGCCCAAATCTTGTTTCGGATTTTTAGCTTGATTTCAGCAGATTTCTGACTCACCTATTCTTGCCTTTATTCTTTTCACCAAAAATTGTACTTATTTCAGACTTTGGTTTTCTCCCAAAAATCACCAAGCTTTTTGACCAAATTTTAACCTTTGAATGGGTTGCATAACTTCCTTGGACGCCACAAAAAAGCTTTGGTAGAGAAAGGCCTTTACCAAAAGCACCTCCTGCTTTTGCTTGAGCCCTCTCTATTTTTCCCCTCTTTTCCTTCTTCTTTTAATTTTTTTACCTTGCTAAGTTTCCTCCTCCTCTGACTGTTGTGGCCTCCCTTTGCTTTTTGTTATCTTGCAGGTTTCCTGCATTTTTGCCTTTCTTGGATTTTGTAGGTTTGTTCGCTTAATATCTCTGCATGATCTGAGGTTTCATCTTCTTCTTTTTTGGTCCAATTATTGCATGGTCTTTTGGTTTCTTGGATTTAAGTACTATTTCTTGGATGAAATACTGTTTTTATATTTCAAGATTAGAGTTTTCAAGGTGCAATTTCTGCTTGCTTATCAGAATCTTATTTAGGTTTGTCTTCTTGATATGTTTTTGAATTTTTTTTATTTTACTTTTTTAGTTTTCTGGGGTTTATTTCTCAATCTATATATGATCTGTCTTTTTCCCCTCCTAATTATTGCTTCATCTTAGTGTTTTGGAATTTTTTTTATTTAGGTTTGTCTCCATGATGTGCTTTTTGCAGGGTTTTCTATTTTTCTATGGTTATTCTTCTTTTAGTGTCACTAAGGAAGCAGTAATAGAACCTATATACTGGATCTCTTGACTACAACATCTTGAAACTTATTATTGATTCTCACAAAATGTTGTATAGCATGTGTGACTTTGTTATAGCATGTGTGACAATATCTTTTTGTATCAGTCAGAGATATCTCAGGGGCTTGCAACTGTAATTAATTTTATCTAGCTTGTTGCTTAGGACCTTTGGCTGTCAATTTGTGTAACTTTCTCTATTTTTTGTATCATTAATCTTCTCTTTGCTCTTTCATTATGTTATTTGCCCACAAACTTGCCTTAACACGTGAAAGTTAAAGAAAAGATTGAGAGATATTGATTTCTTAGCTCTTGTTAGTTACGTACTTGTCTTTATGACTGAAAAATCATTTAGTATATGTTTGTTTTAACTTAGTTTTGTATTTATTGAGATTGATAAGACCCTCTTTCCTTCCTCTCTCTTTACCTTGCTCTCTCTGCTTTTTCTCTCCTTGCATGAAGTTGACAATTTGTCGAAAGTCTTCAATTCTTCGATTTTTTACCCGCCTGGTTTACGAGATAAAATGAATTGCCAATTTTCATGGACAAATTATCAATTTTTCGGGATTAATTTAATTTAATTTTTATTTTTAATCGCATTTTTTTAGATGTGGTTTTTTTTTTTTTTGGTGAAGTTTGTTGAGAAATTCTATCGTTGGTATAATGAAATTTGAGTATTGCAGGTGAATATTGCTGCTAAGCAAGAATTAGATGCTGTATTGCAAGTGCTTGAATTATTTTCTTTTTATTCTTTATTTTTTTTTGTCAAAAAATGTCAACATTATATTAATCTGAAAGCAGTAATACACATGTCTCAAGCTTGTGAGATCTTTTTGATCCACACTGGGAAACTATTTTCCTGCAATACACAATCTTTAAGATCTATGGCATACTTTGCCATTCTAGCTGCTATTATATTTTTTTTCTCTGAAGTGTGTTCAAATGAGCAGAAGGAAAACAATGAGCTCAATTCAGTTATGTTATTGATGGTGGTGCCGCATAATCTGTCATCCTCATCCAGGTTCCTCAAATTTTCAGCTTGGAGTGGATGTGAATTTTAAAGTCATTTGTCCTCTGTTAATCTGTTTTGCGGATGCAAATTTGTTACTTGGTGAAACTTGATGCATTTGTAAATAAAAAATGAGCCACTGCTGCGGCAACCATTATTCTTGGATCATGGGCACAAACAATACCTCTGGTATGTTGGAGATGCAAGAAGCATATGGATAGGTCGATGAGTAATGAATATGCTTACAACTTTGGTTTCAGATTTGTAGAGATTTTATAGTGAAAAAAAAAAACTGGAGACATCTGTGTTCTCAAAAAAAAAAAAAAATGAAGACTAGCTGGTGGGCAGTGACTGGGCGTAGCACAGCCAGCCAATTCTAGTATATATTATATAAAAAGGTAGTAGGAAGCTCATATGTTGAGCCACGTGGCGTGGTTTCCGGAGCTTGGCAAAGCTCTTGGGAAACTTCTAACCACGGCCATGTTTGCATTTGGTTTGTTGTTCCTTTTTTGCCCAATTTATGGCCCTTTTCTCCTCTTTTATCACAGTCAAAGACATCTGTTGATTCCATATTCATTTTGTCCCGTTTAGTCATTTAGAAATTGCTTTTCCTTTTCCTTACCACTTCTAATTTGATTAGACGGAAATACCACTTTATTTTGAACGGGTGGTTTGCACAGTTACTCACTGTTCATAGTCATTCTTGTAATTTTGATCCAGTTTTGTATGTCAGCAGATTGGCAGCTTTCATGTCTGCTTTGGAAATTTTTTTATTCCATTTTTTCCCATTCTGTAACCGGTTTCTACTCTTTTATACCGCGCCAAGATGCTGTAGATTCTTTTTTTTTTTTGTCTCTTTTAGTCATTCAGAAATTACTTTTTCTTTTCCTTAACGTTTTCAGTCTAACCTGACAGAAATACCCTTCTATTTTTAACATTTCCTTCAATAGTTACCGACTGTTTACCGTCTTTATTGTAATTTTATTCTTCTTGTCGTCTGCAACTGCAACCTAATTCAGTGTAGCAAAGGATGGGTTTGGTAGTTGAATCCCAGATTTTTAGGCGATCTCTGCTCACGTCTTTGATTTTCAAGAAATTGTATCCCTGATTTTAGGGCTTTTGCGTGATGTTAAAAGGAGAGCAATTTACTCTCTACTCTTCAGGATAACCATCACTTCTCACCTGCCCATACCAAAACTAACATGCAAAAGTCCCTCTTCCCATCTGTATATACCAAATCCAACGCATAAAAGTCTATTCAAATGGTCATGGGCAATTTTCTTCAGCTCTCCTGGTATACGTGCTCTTTACTTGATCTTTGATTTAAATAATTTTTCTCCTGCCTTTATTTTTTGCATCTTCTAATGGTCCTACAGGATTGAACTTTTGTTTTTCTCTCTTGGATTCTCATAGTACTAACTACTTTTGGCATAGGAGAAAAGGTGGTAAGTTTAGTGATATTTGGTCATTTCTTCGTTTAAATTTTCACAGGTTTTTGCCTATTTTTAGTATTTGCGGACTGTTTAGCACAAGTAGAACAAGGTCTGGTTTTTAATAATTTCTCAAATTTGGGATATTGACAAATTTTTCTAAATTTTAGCTCAATTTTGGGTTTAATTCAATGGTGAAGTCTTTGAGTTTGGTTTTTTCCAATAGTTAACCAGGCTGGTAAAGTTTGCATTCATTTTGGCTTAAAGTTCAGATTTTTAGAGTTCTTCAACTGGACTTTGGATTGGAAATGTCTATCAGAAGTTCTGACTTTTAAAGTTAAGCCCTGTGAGATTTTAAGTCCAATTTTGACTTGATTTCTGCATGTTGACTAGCTTATGTTGCTACTATAAATAGTGGTTTCTAGGAGTTCAGATATTTGTGCTTTCATTTCTTGTGATATGTGTATTCTTTTTTATCTTTTTTAAGATGTCATGTTTATGCTATCAACTCTAGGGCCTTAAAAGTGTGATTTGCTTGCCAATACAAGTTCATATTTAGGTGTCAATTTTAAGGTTAATTTGAGAACTAACTCCTTGTAAAGTAGTAAGTTCCTATCCAAGATTTAGTTACTGGAAATGATGTTTGATGATTTTTGAGGCAATTTTATCTTTGCTTTTATTCCAGGCTTAATTTGCGATCTTGCAACGGATTCCCCTCAATCTGCTGTATGACAACTTAAGAGCTCTGCAGTGTTTGCTGAGCCTAAGAGGTAGACTGCTGATCTCTTTGTCAACAAACCTGATTGCCTGTCCAGGGGAATTGGTGTTGAAGCCTAGAAGGTACATTATGTATTATTTATTTCTATTTTTAAAGGTTAATAAAATCATGATTTGATTATATGTATGTGTAAGGTTTAAGTGCAGTGAGACTTTAGATTGAAAAGTTTGATTGATTTTTTTTTTTGGCAGAAAAAAATACAGATGTACTTAAGTTTTGTATCAAAATTAATGGCTAAATTCATGTAATTCATTGATATATGAGAACCAGCTCTGGCTATACATATTCTATAATCTAGGCCATTAATTGAGTTTTACAGCAGTTTTTGGATGGAGGTATTGTGTTAAATGAACTTATGAAGTATTATCATTATTGTTTATGCAGTTTGCCTTTAAGAACAGGGAGATGCTTTAATTTTGACATGCGTAGTTATACCACTGGCTCATATTATTTGCAAATTGAGAAATTAAATCGCAGCATGTATAAGTTGACAAGAATGAACTATAGCTCAACTTCCATAGGAAGCTCGGTTTTAAGAAGTAATTTGATGCTCATGAAATTCAACATTCATTTTCCATTTCGTATTTCCATATTGTATTACCCAAAACTTAGCAGGTTCACATTAGAGCTTTGATAATATTTCAGGGAAAGATAAATTGACATAAACAACTTCAAAATAATGGAGACAGAAAAGGTGCTAAAATGAGAAGTGATGGGACAAAAAGTGGACGTCCGTCTACTGAGGATGAGGCCACTACTGGCATAAAGTTGTGTTGTTAACATAGAGAACAAAGTCGAGGCGATGGGTAATTACTTACAGGATGACAGCTGAATGGATTGTGTACACTGGTGGTGTAAAAGAAAGAGAGAACTGATTAGATATAGAAGATGTATTAAAATATGAAGGGTGATATATGTAGTTGGATGAACTATTGGAGCATAAATATTGTCCCATGGTAGGGGGATCAAGAATGCAGCATGAGTTATTTGTTGCATCATCAGTAGATTCAAATGATCAAATCCTTATTTGCTTCCTTTATCGAATTGTTTGATAAATTGCATAGTTCATTGTTTTTAAATCATGTTTATGTATGAGGGGCGTTATTTTATTATGTCACAAAATGCCCAAAAATCGGCAGTATTATTTTAATTCCTAAATGATAGACAATTCCAAGTCAAAAATAAATAGGAATGCATATATCGTTCAAGTGCTGCATTCATCTATTTTGTGCATACAGGTCACTGGAAAAATATTTGAATTGCGGCTTTGTTTGATTGAACTGAAAATGTTTTCTGTCTGAAAATATTTTCTATGAAAAGTATTTCCAAGAAAATATTTGCCTTTTTCACAATTTTCAGATGTTTGGCTAAATATTTGGAGAACATTTTCCTATTGGCTACCATCTATACATAGTTTCCTCTATCAAAAAATTATATGCCCTTCACCACTAGGTCTCCCACCCTCTATCTGTCCCCTACTGCTGCTAAACCAAACTCCGCCCTTAGTGCCTGCTAAGCAACTCGACCAATATGGTGAATGTACTAGAAAATAGTAAGTTAGACTACACCCGGATGAACTCCCAAACCACTAAACCCACTCCACGAACCCAGTGCCGATTGAACAAAAAAAGAAAAGAATCTACACCCGGATGAACTCCCAAACCACTTTTGTCAAGCAACAATTTAAAAAAATTAAAAAGAGGTATCACTGCTGTAGCAAAATTCCAATAATCAAGGGTATGTTTTATTGAAGCAAAAATCAACAATTTTCATTCGTACTTCTAAACTATTCCCTGTGAAGAATTTATGTTAATTTTTTATAGTTAATCAGATTTGGAAAAAATTAAAACAGCTCCAATTTTTCAGGTTCTATAATCAAATGTATTGATCTACTCCACAACAATGCATAGCTACTTTGTTAATTTCTATCCTTCTTCCCTTGTTTTTCCCCTAGTACTGTGAATAATCCTCTTTTGCTTCTCCTTGCCTAATAAATTGCCTACCTTCATCTATTTGATCTGAAGTTTGTCTATCTCGTTCAGTATTGGCGTGAAAGGGACTGCGAGAATAGCAGATAGGAGGAGGAGGCCACCTGGCAGGGTTGCCGATGAGATTCACTGCTCACCTGCCTCATAATTAGTTGAAGTTTTGCATCTATGGACCGTTAAGCTTTTTAGATCAGGAGATGCATATTTAGTTTTCTTTTTTAGTTTTTTTTAGCACATTTACTGGGCACGAAGAGTTGAAGAAATTAACTTCAGTAATTTAATTAGTGAAGTTGTTTTACACCCCATGGTGTAAAACAATTTCACCCAGAAAATTTTTTCCTAAACTAAAATGCAAACAAACACCGGAAATTTAGGAAAATATTTTCCAGAAAAAATTTTCCATTGAAACAAACAGACCCTGCATTTGACTGGTTGTTCATAAAGGTTGGGATTATTAACATTAATGCACTACAAATTGAAATCGAGGTGCATTTTTGGCTGCACGAAATTTGACCAACTTAAAGCATTTGATGGGCAGTGGCTGGGCGTAGCACAGCCAGCCCATTCTAGTACTGGCTTAACATACGAACATCACCCCTTTGACAAAATTTCTTGCCCTCTTGACCCTGCTTAACTGCTTCCTTTCGAAACAATGGTAGATTCAAAAACATATTCTCCTGGTATGGTTGAAGCTGACACGCATATTTTGATAAAATATCTATCGCTTGGTTTTCTTCACGGTATGTGAATCGTACCTGGATGCTCTGGAAACAAGGGAAGAAGTTTTGGCATTCCTCGATAAGTGCTTCTCTGTGCAAATTCTTCATTCCTCTGCATAACTCATCAAAGATGATATATGAATCAGTTTCAATAATTAAGACATGAAAACCCATGAGATTTGCTTTTGCAATGCCTTTCCGAATGGCTTGAAGTTCAGCCATAATATTTGTTCCTTCACCACAATTTTTACAAAAAGCTCCTACAAAATTGCCTGTTGAATCTCTAAAGATACCTCCAATACCCATATATCGATTGGTTGCTCCATCTGTGTTTAATTTGATCCAATCCTTCGGCAGAGGTATCCAGGAAATGGTAAGCAGTGATCTATGGCTAGGAAGGTGTACTACTTCTTTGAGAGCCTGATTTGTTTTGTAGTGCATACAAGATGCCCGATACCTGACAGTTTCGGTGTCATCTGAATTGTGATGAAAAAGTGATTGGTTCCTATTACACCATATGAACCACATAAGAAAAGGCCAGATATTTGAGGATCTTGTTTGTCTCCCACCAGGTTGTAAGAAAGAATTACAATGGAGTGTAAGGTGAGAATATACCTAGGAACTAGTGAATGATGAGACGAGGGATTAAGACAAAGGGCACTGATAAAAGACATGAAAAATATCTTCAACTGGGTGATGGCAAACATGACAGTATGAAGAGCTGATGATTTGTCTTTTCGCTAATGTTTCAGCTACAGGCAGACACTCATGAGCTACAGACCTTAAGAAGATTTTGATCTTGGAAGGCAAAGGTAACTGCCATAATAGATGCCAAGGTAGCCTTGAGAAAGTTGGTTTATAATATTCTTGAAGAAGAACTTTACAAGCAGACTTGGTAGAGAAATTCCCAGATGGAGTAATTGCTCAAACCAATTTATCAATTGAGTCTACTTTGGGAAGAAGTATACTTTGGATTTGAAGCAGAATGTGAGGAGGGAGAAATGGGGAAATGGGAATTAGATTTCACGAAAAAGTTGAAGGATCAATAAGCTCACCAACCTTCATCTGAAGTATATTAGAGGGGATTGGCTAAATTAAATACTCTCTCAGAGGATTTGGCGTGATCCACACATCATCGCAAACATAAATATCCTGTCCATTACCCACTAACCATCAGAGATATGGTTTCATTTTAGTTAAGCCCGAAACTGGACTCTTCCATGTCCACGAATGTGTTACATGGTAATCAGCTTTCCATATGGGTTGATTAGGGAAATATTTTGCTTGAAGTGTCCTTGCCAGCAGGGATTGTGGATTTTGGAGAATATTCCAACATTTCCTCATGAGCATGGAGAGATTAAATAAATGTAAATCTTTTATCCCTATACCTCCCCATTGTTTTGGCTGACACAATAAATTCCAATTAACTTGTCGAACAGATTTAGTTTCCGAATTTTTATCCCAAATAAGACCTCTCATTTTTTTATTCATTCTTTCAGAGAAAGAAACAGGTAGTAAGAATGAACTCATAGCATGTGATCCCAAATTTGATAGAACACTTTGAGTTAACACAATTTTCCCAGCTTTTGACAGTAACTTTGCATGCCAACTTTCAATTTTACTGGCAACTTTGTCTAATATGTATTGGAATGCAACTTTCCTTCTTCCTTTAATAAATAAAGATAATTCCCCAACATATTAGACATCTGGAGTTTATCTTTGACTTTATGTTTTACACGAGGGGGTGTGCATGGTGCAAAGAAAAGGGATGATTTACGTCAGAGCACCGGATGCCTTACAAATTTTGTTGAGAATGTTATTAGTAACAGAACAGGATTTCATAAAAAAACAAAGAGAAAAAGGAAGCAAAACATTTCATAAATAAATACAACTAAAAATTTGAGAACTAAAGTTACATCAATAAATTTTTTTTTGAAACTAATGAAGTAATTAACCTGGTATAATGGTAGGGAATTCTAGGGACAGTGGGGAGTGTAGATTTGATGAAAAATGGATGATGTATATCATTTTTCTTCATAATGTAGCTAAGCAACTCAATTGTTTTGCAAACTTGTGCAATGCTTGGTGACTCATGAACGATACTTCAAATCACAGACTAAAACGAATATCAAAAGCTGTGTATGACTAACCTCTGTTGCCGGCTGCAACAAAAATATCATGCGAGTGGATTTTAATTAAAGCCCAATCCATGATTTCTTCATTTCAAGTTGTCATTATTTTGTTAGAGAAGTCAATCTATACTTATTCAATTCCTACCAATTACTTAATCATACAAGGAGGACTAAAGTAATGACAGCGTAGTATACAATCTGAATTCCAACATTTTGAAAGCAACATTTTCTACCACAACATTACACGGGTAACAAAGCTTAATTTATTTTTCTGGATGGCAGTTAAAGTTAACGCCGAGTAGAATTTGAAATTCAGAGCTTTGACCGACAATTTTTTTTTTTTTAATGCTCACTTGCAGACAAATAGTAAATGTTGCACTAATTGTAATTGTGTCAAATTTAAATAATTTATAGTATCTTATAATGTACTTCCTCCTTTATAATACTTAAACAAAAATTATTTTCATGTGATATAACATAATTAATCATAATACATCCGCTTGAGACATAATAATAATAATGTACTTCCTCAAAATAATAATAATAATAATAATACATCACGTAACAATAATACATGTCGCATCATATAACTCTGTAACACATCCACTTACAACCCCTTGAGACAACTAATGACTAAATTTAGTCAATATATCAATGTGATAATACTCACGTTTTGATAATTTACATATTATGCACATTATTTTGTCACTTATGATATTATAATGAGTGTATAACTTTGTTCATAGTTATTAAGTCCTACATTTATTGTATATGGCAAAACAGTTTGGGACAATATCTAGCATATCATTGAATGTTTCACGTCACTTGAGGCAATATAAATTGTAATATGAATTATTAACAAAAAAAAAATTATACCAAAAATTTTTTTTTTTTTTATCTTTAGAGCAAAGAGTGGCAATTAGGTAATTCAATCATCTTGCAAAGTGCCAAAGCACTTTCCGAATCCCTACGCCACCTTGTAACGCGTAAACCGAATCCATACTTCGGATCAAACTCCCATTTCTCCACGTCACCCCCGCCCCCCCACCGCATGGCAGCTTCTATTCGCCTCCGCCGGCTAGGAGCCATCGCCGTCGCAGCCGGCGGTGCATACACTCTGCTCCGAGATCCCTCAATATCCGCGAGCGACAGGGATGGTGTCTCCGCTCTCGAGGTAGTAAAGCAGAAAATTGCCAACCCTTTTGCCGTTGTCCCCAGCCGAGCCGTCCAGGAGTCGGCTCTTATGGGAGCCAGTTCAGCCAACCCACTTGACGTACTAGTTGTTGGCGGTGGTGCCACCGGCTGCGGCGTCGCCCTCGATGCTGCCACCCGTGGCCTCCGAGTAGGCCTTGTCGAGCGCGAGGATTTTTCTTCTGGGTCTTCTTCAAGGTCGACTAAATTAGTTCATGGAGGTTAGAATTTTATTTTTGCGTTTTCATAATCGAAAAGTAATTAATTATTGTGGTATTTACATGATTGGCTTGAAATGAAAATTTGCAATGAACTTTGGCTGTTTCAGTTGCTAGGTATGGTTGGAAAGGCTCTATCTTTTTTTGTTTCTAAGGTATTGGCATTTATTTATATAGTTAATAGTGATGAAATAAAGATTAGATAAAGAGCAAGAGAAAATATTGGTGGCCCTGAAGTTGATCAATTGTCTATATCCATAGTGTAGGAGGTCAGAATTCCACTCCGGGCAAGTGGCAACCTCTTGCCGAATGACGGATAAAGAAACAAAAAACAGGTGCTGGTGGTGGCTGTGGTGGATCACAAGAATTTGAACCAAGATTTAGTTCCAACAGGAATGCTTGGTGAACATGCCTATTGAAACGACCAAAAGTTGGCACTTTAGGCTGTAAGATTTTGTTTTTGGTAAGCCGAGCAAATTTGCAATGTAGAATGTCTCCTTTTTCGTGCATCTAAGATTATGACTATTGGAGAGCATTGTGGATTTAAGAAAATTATTTGGATTTGTGGTGAATACTGTCTTTTAGTTATGGAATCTTAGATGCAGATGTTAGTGTGAGCTTGGAGCTATAATGGGACAGCATCTTTTTATTCCTTTGCAGTTTTAGTTAAGTTGAAATGCAAGAGCCTATTTAAGGATATGTGGTGAATGAAGTAATTAATAAACAGTAAATAGTTGACGGTTGTACTTAGAACTTCCTTTGGTCTTATATTTTGCAGGAAGTGTGTTTGTGTTAGGAGAAAGATGGATTACATGTGTTTCTAAGACGTCTTCTACCTGCGCTCCTTTGCTGTTAGAAATTTTGTGGAATTGGAGGTTTAATTGGAGAGGGGTGATTTGTATATTATAAGAGGGCGTTGGCCTAGATTCACATGTTACTAAAATTTCTCGGCATTGGGAAGGTATTCTTAGATGTCAAGTCTGCCTCTTTGAAAATTCACGTAAAGGAAATAATCATGGTGACATTGTGGTGTGGATGGACTGGGAGGAGGTTTAAGACAAATAGAAGCCCATAGTGTTAATTGGTTGTAGCGAGCTGTGAGGTCATTGAAGTAATTCCCAAGTTTAAAGACCTCAGAAGCTCATAAAGCCATCTGTTGGATTTTACAAGAGAAGAAATTCTTTGCTAGTTGCAGGTCCAAGCACAATTTTGAGGGAATTTGCAAGAAAATTTTCTCCCATTTTGATACTTTTGGCTAAAATGAGTATGACTGAGTTCTACTAATAGTAACTGGTTTGTCAAGTTTTCTATGCTGTTCTTAGAAATTTTATATTCTGATGTTGTTACTGCTACCTCTGACTCTTGAGAATTAATCTCACCTTGTCGTATTATGTATCAATTCCCCTGAATTATGAAAATTTACATTGGACTAGAATTTACTTTTCATGGGAAGTTGAAATTTTTACTTGCTGATGCATGTAAAGTGGCAGCTGATTATGCATTCAATTAAGTTACAATATATCAACTGTTTAAAAACGTCACATTGTTCTTTTATTTCATCAAAGGTAGCAACATGAGATTTGGCCTTTAAATTTAAATCTTGGTACTTATTCAAAGGTGTTTTCTGCAGGAGTTCGCTATTTGGAGAAAGCTGTTTTTAACTTGGATTATGGGCAATTAAAGCTGGTTTTCAATGCACTTGAGGAGCGTAAACAGGTTATTGACAATGCTCCCCACCTCTGCCAGGCTTTGCCATGCATGACACCTTGTTTTGACTGGTTTGAGGTCATCTACTATTGGATGGGCTTGAAAATGTATGATCTTGTCGCTGGACGACGCTTGCTACATTTGTCCAGATATTATTCTGCTCAGGAATCTGTAGAACTTTTTCCAACTCTAGCAAGGAAAGGTAAAAACAGAACTTTGAAGGGCACGGTGGTTTATTACGATGGACAAATGAATGACTCAAGACTCAACGTTGCGATAGCGTGTTCTGCTGCATTGGCTGGGGCAGCTGTGCTTAATCATGCAGAAGTAGTGTCATTTCTCAAGGATGAGGCTAATGAGCGCATAATAGGTGCGCGCATTCGAAATAACTTATCAGGTACAATGTGCATGTCCTCCAATTCTTTTCCTACCGTGTTAAATTTAGAGTAGGGTTCTATGTTCCTTCTCTTTCTCTTTTATGGTTCTAATCTGGCAAAGTATTTTGTATTTTTAATCTGCATTTACAACATCATGGTATTCTCCCATTTTCTTATGGATAGTGTTTATTTTATAATTTGCAGTTCATGAGACTATTAATGTGAGTGTACACATACTTGCGTACACAATCATTGTGTAAAAAACAATCACAATTTTCTCCTTCCATTCACTGTACTTCCGTTTTTTCTCTCTCTTTCCTCTCATCAGCAGGTCACTTTTTCAATTATGCACCCACTAACCAATACTGGGCAGTATTTGGATTGGTCTATACAATGTTTTGACTTGCTCTGAAAGATCTTACTCGTTGAAGTGTACAGGCAAGGAGTTTGATACATATGCAAAGGTTGTTGTGAATGCTGCTGGGCCATTTTGTGATTCTGTACGAAAAATGGCTGACAAAGATGCAAAACCCATAATCTGTCCTAGTAGTGGCGTACATATTGTCCTACCTGATTACTATTCACCTGAAGGAATGGGCCTGATAGTTCCGAAAACCAAGGATGGACGTGTTATCTTCATGCTCCCTTGGTTGGGGAGAACAGTTGCTGGTACTACAGATTCCAACACCTCTATTACAATGCTACCAGAGCCTCATGAGAATGAGATTGAATTCATACTGGATGCCATCTCTGATTATCTTAACGTTAAGGTTTGTTTGTTTCCCTAATTCTGTTTTGTACTTGAATGCTGAATCTGTCATGTATAATATCCAAATGTAGTGAAAATCCTTCTCTTTTACTCTTCTTCTTTTTGTTATTCCCTCCTGCATAATTAGTGCTGTCTACCCACAGGAATCCTTGTCATCAATTTTCTGGTTATTGAGTTTTTTTTCCATGTCATCATCAACTTTTGATGGATTAAAATTACTCTTAGTGTTTAATGCATATGATTTTCAACTTTTAACTGCTGACGTGACTCCCTCTTAGAAGCCAAAGCAAACATGTATTTTATTTTCCCTCTTCTTTGGTGTTGTTATAGGTTTACCTTATTTTTACTCTTAGTGTTTAATGCATGCGGTTTTCAACTTTTAAGTGCTGACATGACTGCCTCTTAGAAGGCAAAGCAAACGTGTATTTTATTTTCCCTCTTCTTCGGTGTTGTTATGGGTTTACCTTATTTTTACTCTTAGTGTTTAATGCATATGATTTTCAACTTTTAAGTGCTGATGTGACTCCCTCTTAGAAGATAAAGCAAATGTGTAATTTATTTCCCTCTTCTTTGGTGTTGTCATAGGTTTACCTTATTTTTCGAAGAATGTAGATACTAACATAATTTATTTATTTTTGCTGTGGAGAGCTTTTCAAGTTATTTTATTAGATGAAGTGCGAAGTGTTAATTATTGATAGAATCTCAGCTCTGTATAAGTTTCCTTCCATGTATCCTGAACATTGCTTGAGGGATTTCAAAGTTGTTATTTGCTCAAATATGAGCTTCTTTGTTCTCATAGGGAATATCAACTGCTGTAAACTGGTTTGAGGCCTTGTTTGGTCCAGTCTAAAATTAAATGTAAAACTTCGTTTTGCATTTTGTTGAGCTTTCTGTCTGCTTCTAGTATTTCAGGTTAATACCTTGAATATCAACAAATCTGGTTTCAAGAACTTGTAGATGAAAAAGAGATTGATTAACATAAGTTGCACGTCAAGAATTTGCCATGGTATAGCTGGTAATTAGCTGGTTGGGAAATTTTCCAGTTCTTTAAGGTCTCTTGTCTTGTCTACAATTTTGTGTGATTCCTTAAAGGTGTTTTTTTATTGTCCATTTATCATTTGTTACTCATAATTTCTTGTAGAGACTAAAAGTTTTCAGGACACTTAGGTACGGCGCATGGATGTACTTTCTGCTTGGAGTGGTATTCGTCCACTGGCAATGGATCCTAAAGCAAAGAACACAGAGAGCATTTCCCGAGACCATGTTGTTGTTGAAGACTACCCTGGTCTGGTCACAATTACTGGCGGTAAATGGACAACATATAGAAGGTATATTTTTATTCCTAATAACATCTAGAAAATATATTTGATTTGGCTATGTTCATTGTGGTGACCATGAATCACGTACTGGTTCCTTTTTTATTCCTCCCATAGTGTCATGGTGTTGCGTGACATACTGTTGTTTTTGTGTGTGGGAAATGTGCAACCTGTAACATGTAGGGATACTCTCTTCTTCACCCTTTTGTGGCTCAAGTATAACCCATAATTTAGCTATATTGTGAGTTTTCCTTAATGGGGCTCACTGATACTTGAGATGCCAAGTACATGAATCAACATTATAGTTAGCTTATAACCTCAAGAACGTTTAGTGTTGGACAAGTTTTGTCTTAACGGGGGCCTGTTTCAGCATGGCAGAAGATGCTCTAGATGAGGCTATAAAGTCTGGAAAGTTGAACCCAACCAACAAAAGCCTAACGTACGGCATACAACTTATTGGTGCCGATGGATGGGATCGTGCATCTTTCACAGTACTAGCTCAACAATACATGCGCATGAAAAGGACATATAGTGGGAAAATTGTTCCCGGTGTGATGGATACTGCTATAGCAAAGCATTTATCTCATGCATATGGTACTCTGGCTGAACGAGTGGCTGCTATAGCTCAGGTTTGCTGGTTGAGCTTTCTTTCCTCAGTTGTTTAATTATTTCTTGTGGTGCAATAATTTTGGCAATTTATACTCTGCATTTTGATGGGTCTACATATATCCATCTTTTTTGCGCTATATTTTTCTCCAATGCATCTTCATTAAAGATCTGACACCCCTGAGAAAGAAGAATTTGCAAATTTGCCATGTGAATGCTGATTTGACTTGATTCTGATAGAGTTATTCTGTTAAAATTTCTAGAATGAGAACATGGGGAAGCGGCTTGCCCATGGATATCCATTTTTAGAAGCTGAGGTTGCATATTGTGCTCGAAATGAGTACTGTGAATCTGCTGTGGATTTCATTGCTAGAAGATCTCGGCTTGCTTTTCTTGATACTGATGCTGCAAATCGGGCACTCCCCCGGGTAATCGAGATACTGGCTGCTGAGCACAAATGGGACAAATCAAGGCAGAAACAAGAACTAAAGAAGGCTAAAGAATTTTTAGAAACCTTCAAGTCATCTAAAAATGCTCAGTTTTATGATGGGAAACACAAGTAGCATGCAGATGTAGATGTAGATCCCAAAAAAGGTGAAGTTTGCCTATATTCTCAGGAATATTTCAGAAGCCTTTACTTTTGTCAGGACAAATTTTTGGTTTCTTCCCCTATTGGTTTTGGAGATGATGAGATTGTGAAGTGATTCCATTAGGGCAGCATAATGGACGGTTAGTTATAACCCTTTTATGTTTTAGATGAGCAGTTGGTTGTTCCGACCATCTACCTTAATACTAGGCATGATTAGTAGATAATTTCACTCTTTGTGGAAGGTGTACACTGGGAGAACTTTTCTGGTTCTAGATCTTGTGCCGGACGATCACTAATCATCATCTGTGTTATGGGACAGACAGACACTGGCCATGGACTTTTGTGCATATTCGTTGTTGATCCACAGAGGAAGTTTTTGAATAAACTTATTTTCTAATGGCTTTTCCAATTCGATTGTTTTATTACTGAGCAATCAGCAATGGATGAATGCTAGAATGTTATCATTGTGCACTTGTTCTTAACTGCTACATATTTGCTGTAATCATGTTCCTACTTTCTCAAATCGTACGTTCATATTTTGCATTAGTTGTATATTTGGATACATGAGAAATGTTGAACTGGACAGTAGTTAAAGCGGTTTCTGAAACAATGAGACAGCCAATGGAGCTCCTGCCACTCGTGATCATAAATTATTAAGTTTTCACCAGAAGTTTGGTACTTATTTCAAGCTTCAGTACAGCACAAGTTTTGGGAGATCTCTCGTCCCGGCGAACTTCTTTTTTATGTTTTTTTTTATTATTTCTAATTTGCAACTAACCTATTTTACGATTTGAAATTTCGTGAAGGTTGCTAACCAGCACAGAAACACATCAGGCTTGATGCCCTTTAAACACAATATTTAACCAAGTTACCTGAATAATCTTTTAACACTACTTGACGATAAAACCTAAATTTCTTCCACGCGAAAAAAAGAAAGAAAGAATGAAAGTGTTGTAACAAGCAATTAAGGAAAAACTAACAACAAATTTACATGAATAAGAAATCAGAAATGCTGAAAGATATTTTGGAGATAAACAATATTTTTTCCCTTATTCCCTTGGGAGAACAAAGAACAAATGGTGCCCCCTTAAGTTGAACTTAGTCTAGTCTCCCACTGACCAAAGAATAAACCTGAATATGAAATACGAAGAATGAACCTGAATTATTATGAGATATGAAGAGGTTCACATAGACAATTTTTAGTAACTAACCATTAACAGTATCCTGAGATAATTTGTAGTTTGAACCTAACCAGGAAGATAAATGACTAACTAGCTAATTTTAATACTGAAGAATTCCAAAAAACTTTATAGAGACTAGTGGGGGCGACGTCCTTGTTTTATGACTATCATGCTCACAATTATCCAAACACAATATGTGATATAATTATCCAGGCGCAATATGTGGAGCAAGCAGCATAAATTACTCTGTCAATTAACTCTTTCTTCTCCCTTGCTCTCTTGTTAATCCTATCTTCATGAAGTTTTAATGAACCTTGCAAATCTTCCGGCGTCAAAGTTGATAGATCTTTCATCACTTCGATTAATGCTACCACATCATCAAATTCCTTGGTCAAACTGTTAAGAACTTTTTTAGTGAACACATTATTAGGAAGAAAATACCCATGAAGACTCATCTCCGTCTTAATATCGGTTAGACGAGAAAAATAAGAATCAATTGATTCAAACCTCTTCATGGTAATATGTTCAAACTTTTTCTCTAAATCCGACAAATTGCTTTCCTCGAACTTATTATGAATTCCTCCATATGCCTTCTCCAAAGTATCCCATGCCTCTTTTGCCTTTGTTGCTCTTGCAATTTTTTCAAAAGCCGATATACTAATTGCCTGGTGAATTTGAGACAATGCCAAATTATCCCTTCTTTGGGTTGGTAGATCAACATTCTCCTCAAGTATTTCTTCAACAAAACAATTCAAGTTATGTGCCTTCAGATGAGTTTTCATCTGGATGCGCCAAAATTTATAATCTTCTTTACCTTCAAGCTTTGGAACCACACAAATCAGATTTAGGGCTGCCATAAGTATCAACAAAAAAAAAAAAAATCAAATTTCCTCAAGAAAAGCAAGAATCAAGAACATAAAAAACGAGGAGAGGGTTGAAGAGAAAGATAACGTCTGGTTTGCTTGCGGCTAAAGCTACAAAGAAAGGACGTTAATGCTGAAGCAACCTAGCTTTAACTAAAACTTAAACGTTTTTGGGCCTTAGAATTTGCCTCGTGCTAACAAGTCCAATTAATATTCATTAAACATTTTTCGTTGTTTTGTAAGCCCTTTCTCATGTAATAGTATAAGATTATAAAGAAAATATTTATGAAATTAGATCTGTGGTCGAACCGAAAACTTTGATAACACAATTACTATTATTATTTTTATTTTTATCTTGGTAGCATTTAAAATATATTTTTTTATTTAAATTTTATTTTTGAGACAAAAAAACCAGGAACTGATTAATTGAACTGAAAAAATTGAAAATTTTCAGTTTGATCACTGATTTAAAATTTTTAAATGTAAACATAAACTTTTTAAACATATTTTCATGTATACTGTGTGCGGGGTATTAGATTTGAGTATTTGTTTTTTACTACAATACAATTTCTTTATACAAGAATAATGATAATTATGAAAAATAAGAAAATAAATTGATCAGCATTTGTTCGGTTATTGGAGAGACGTTATCACTAATCATGGATCTTGAGTTAGTGCAAACTCAAAAAATCAATTATTATTTTTTATTATTCATGAGTTCATATTCTAACAAAATTCTTTTTTTTTTTTTTTTTTCCGAATTAGCCTTTTTTCTAATCTTGATATTGTCATTAAATAAGATGGATTCTTTAGCCAGTGCGGACTCACAAAGTCGATCATTTTTTTTTATTAGCCGTGCATTCTCACAAAGCCTTCACACTTGTAAAATACGAAGACCAATCTGACATAATATCAAACCAAAGTACCACTATTGCAAAATAATTACTAGTTTTATCAGAACTTCAAAAATTAAATTATGTTTTCTTATCACTTTTTAAATTATTGCTGGCCTGGACATGCTTTATTTTACCCCTCGTTACAAAAATGGGGACAAAATGGAGGATGCCATCATAATAATATAACTCTATTGTGTGCCATGAGCGATTAACCATAATATAGGTATACATATTAATAGAATTTTGTAAGCACTCTCCCTAAAACGAAGCTTTTATTGAAGAACTAGAATCAGTCGGCCCCTAAAACGTAATTTTAAAAAAAAAAAACGTAAAGAAATAATCAATTAAGCATGTTTTCCAAGTCTTAGAAGTATAGCCAACCCAATGAAGGCAAAAGCGACAACAGTCAGGTTGTTGTCAAACCCAAGGAAGCGTGAGCCGGAGCCATTAAGCCTTCATGAAGTTTCAACAAACTCAACAAATCTTCCGGGGTCAAATTCGATAAATCTTCACGAGTTAAGGTTTTCAGCACACTATGAAATCGAGAAGGCAAAGTATCAACAACTTTGTCAACAAACATATCTTTAGGTAAAAAATACCCGTTAAGGCCCATCTCAGTCTTAATCTCCATCAGTCGAGAAAAATAAGAATCAATGGATTCATATCTCTCCATCGTAATAAGCTCAAACTTTCTCTTCAACATCAATAACTGACCTTTGTTTAATTTTCCGTACGCAGCCTCCAAAGCATCCCACGCTTCTTTTGCCTTTCTGGCGTTTGCAATTATTTCAAAAATTGATATATCTATTGCCTGATGAATTTGAGACAACGCCAAACTATCCCTTCTTTGAGTAGCCAAATTGGCATCCTCATCGAGTGTTTCCTCAACAAAACGTGCCAAAGCATCCTCCTCCTCATCAGGTGTTTTCTCAACGAAACGATATAAATCATATGCCTTTAGATGAGTTTCCATTTGTACCCGCCAATAAGAATAATTTTTTTTACCTTTAAGTTTCGGAACAACACAAATAATGTTCTCCATGCCTGCAAATATAATTAGAAGAAACAAAAAGCAAAAGTCGAGAAGAAGGTTGTAGCCTTATAGGGTAAAAAGAATATGAATATATAAAAATAAAACAACTTCTCTTCCTATTTAAACTGGTATGGTGTTAACTTGAATCAAAAGCCACCGGAAAAAAAGAAAAGAAATTAAAAAATGAACTTTGGGCTGGAGCGAGGACCTATCCTCATTGTAAAACTTAAAATGTGGGCCGTTTTATTGGGCTTTATATTGTTACCTGGCCCACTAAGCCCAAACTTGAAGCGCTTAAACCTTCATCATCATCGACGTTCTCCTGAATTTCTTCGAGAAACAAAATTCTCAAAAAAAAAAAGAAGAGGAAATTAATGGCGCAAATTCCTAATTTGGATAATGCTCCGATTAATCTCAACTCAATTAGGTTTGTTAATTATCACTTCCGTCAATCTACATTTTATTTTTCTAAATTATTTGTTTGCATAGAATTAATTTTATTTCGCTGTTTTTTTTTTAATTTTTCTACGAAATTCAGAGATCAATCTCAGAAAGAACTTATTAACCTCCTGAAGAATGTAAGTTAAATTCATCAATTTTAATCTTTTTTTGGGCATTAATTTTTAACTCTTTTTGTTCGTATTATTTTGGTGATAGTTCAATCGATTTACTGGAATAATTTGGTGTATTAATTTTTCTCCATTTTGGTAATATTTTTAGATTCGAGGAAAGAAATGTTTAATTATCGATCCGAAGCTTAGCGGTTCGCTTTCATTGATCGTCCAGAGCTCACTCCTCAAGGTAATTTTCATTATTATGTTATAAGTTTTACATTTTTAGCCTAGCCAGTTCTAATTTCGTTTGTTATACAAATTTAGGTCATTTATTGAGTCGCTGAAATTGTGTAAATTATGGTTAATTAATGTAATTTTTCGATGCATTTATCGAATATATTTTCTATTAATTCAGCGATAGTAATCAAGAAAAGTTATCAACTTTTTACCACTTATGAATTTTTGAGCTAAAGTTAGCTTCATCATTGTATTTATTTATTATGAAATTGATATGAACCTGAAAAAAGCAGAAAATGTTATATGAATTATAATGATATATAGATTATAAAGTGGTCTTGAAATGTATAACAGGAGCATGGGGCTGAATTGCGGCATCTTACTGCAGAACCAATTCAAACTGATTGCACCAAGGTGGTTTATCTTGTCCGCAGCCAACTTGATTTGATGAGATTAATTTCGTCACATATTCACGATGACAGTTCAAAGGGTCTTCAAAGGGAGTACTTTGTCTACTTTGTTCCTCGTCGAACTGTTGTGTGTGAGAAAGTAAGCTTTCTTCGTTTTATTTTGCTTGACTTGTTATGGAAAAGATTTAGATATTGAATGCATATTCTATTGTTGCTAAAACTGGACGTGGTCTCTATGTTTCTTTAGATTCTAGAAGAGGAGAAAGTTTATGAGATGTTGACTATAGGCGAGTATCCATTGTATCTAATGCCAATAGATGAGGATGTAATATCATTTGAACTTGACCTTGCTTACAAAGTAAGTCTGATTCTTATATTGCAATAAAGAAATTGTTTTGTTCGTCATTGAAAGGGGTATATTTAACAACAGATGACTTTTACTGATAGGATTGCCTGGTTGATGGGGACACGACCTCACTCTGGCATATTGCAAAAGCACTTCACAAACTTGAGGTCTGTTTAGGCTGTTTGCTTAGTCTTCTTGTCAAAATTAGTATAAACACTTCTATAGTTTATCCATGTTTTCTGATAGCTTTGTTTTAATTGTTGGATGCAGTTTACTTTTGGAGTAATACCAAATATTAGGGCCAAAGGGAAAGCATCCACACGTGTTGCAGACATTTTAAATCGCATGCAAATTGAAGAACCTGTTAACACATCAGACGTACTTATACATCAACTTATGGTCTATTTGTGTGTGTCTGTGTTGAGGGTTTTCTTATGTCGTATATTAGCAAATAAAAAATTTTCTTTTTGCTGCAGATTGGCATGCCTGAAATTAATACAGTCATCCTTCTTGATAGAGAGGTATTGCCCCCTTCTCTCTCTGTGTAGACACACGTATGTACATGCATAATTGAAAGAGCTGTTTGACTTTTGTTGAATGATTTATTCTGCTTTATCATCATGAGTGGGCATGGTGGTTCTGATGTCTGGTGGGATGTTTATGATCAGAAGAGTTCTAATTGAATTGGAGGTAGAAAGTGTGTATAGGTGGTTGCTGAAATTGCACGCATGCTTAAAAGTCCATCTTACTTGTTCGAAATGGAATTGGTTGCAAGTAAAATGAAACTATTAAAGTTTGAGCAACGGACAACCATTCCTTCTAGATCAAAAGAATACTCAGTTGTGATGGGATTTATTGTCTTAGTTGGAGGTTTTGTTCTATGAAAATTTTTAATTACTAGCACTAAGCAATCTATGTGGCAGACATTTCAGGTTTGAGTAATGGAATCTCATATTATAACTGCTAACAATTATCTATCAGTGTGATGGCTAATAGTAGTTTTTGTTGCAGGTGGACATGATCACTCCTTTGTGTTCTCAGTTAACGTATGAGGGGCTGCTGGATGAGGTAAACTGCAAACAAAGAAATGAAGTTTGATGCTAATATACTACATATACGTACCAGTTTTGGATTGCTGAGTACTAGTTTATAGCATCATTTCTTGCTTGATAAAATGTGTGCATCTCTTTTGGAAATAAGCCATTACAAATGTTGTCCTTTGAATTGCTGTTAGACTGTATTGCTTAGCTTTTCTGCTGGTTGCATGCAGTTTCTTGGCATCAATAATGGTGCCGTGGAAGTAGACTCATCTATTATGGGTGTTCAGCAGGAAGGAAAAAAGATAAAGGTTCCCCTTAATTCAAGGTAGGTCTATCTATGCCCTACTTTGCAGCATTCTACAGCATGGTTCTCTGATGCTATTCTTTTTATTGTCTTTGCATCTGTGGCTAATGTGTTTTGTGCTTTTTCATACTGATATCTCTTGTATACACATATCTGAGATGCATTTCTTCATCTCTTGAAACCATATTAGATTCACTGATTGTCTTCTTGTGAAGAATAGCTGAGAATATATGTAGGATTTTGTTTTTTCTCTTTGTCATACGACGAAATATTTTAGCCTTTATATTTTTATCTCTGCTTGCACCTTGTAGACTTCCACTGCCAATTGATAAGATTGGTTGCCCTACTTCTTTTATGTTAATTTTCAATTATCTTCTGGGTGTTGCGAGTAAGTGTGCTCCAGTGCAACATATTAATATTTTGTATGCCTTTGGTTTGTAACATTGACTTACTGATTCTTTTTTTTTTTTTTTTTTTTTTTGGCTTTCTCCAGTGACAAGCTATTCAAAGAGATAAGGGATCAAAACTTTGAAGTCGTTGTCCAGGTTGATATTCTTTCTCATGTCCAGATGCATTCTTTCTAATTATATCTTTCAGCATTTTCAATTTGCTTTTCTTCTCTTTTTTAACTTTTTTTTGTTTTTAAGAGTCCATTTCTCTCATTTGCACTCACAGCGTGATTGCAGGTGTTACGTCAAAAAGCTACTTCCATGAAGCAAGACTACACAGAGATGACAACTACTGTAAGTGGCAATTAAGAGTTGTTTGTGTCATTTTCTGGATCCAAATTCCAAATTATGATGGATTTGATTTACTATGTGTTCGATTAGCTAGTGTCTACAACTGATCATACAGACTAAAAATAGTTCATATGGTCACACATACTTCCATGTACTGTTAATGAAATTTTCCAAATGGAGACTCATCAAAAACACTGGATTGCAAACATGCTTTGAGAGGAAAGTTTTACTATTGACATGTCTATACGGTAATGGGTGACATATTACCTTTTATGATGCAACATCACCTCTCTTATTGAAGAATATCAGCTAAAGAGTTTCCATTATGTTTTGAAATGAAAGTCTGGGTTTTTAGGGAGATATATAGGAGATTGTCTAATAGCTTAAACTTCAAATGGTTATTACTACCTATAGTGTTAAATAATGTGCATAAGTTATGGTAAGATGACCAGAAATTTTTCTATCCCCTGCATGTGGAACAACATGTTTAAGAAAAACCATGTATCCCTTCCATCTCCAATTTTGTTTACCTTCCCAATGTGATTATTTTCTAACATGGTGCTGCACTAAATGCAGAATCAGACGGTATCTGAATTGAAGGACTTTGTGAAAAAGCTGAACTCATTGCCCGAAATTACTGTAAGTCTATTTCCAGGTTAAATGCAAATATTGGTCTTGATGGTATGAACATAAGCTTCAGAATCTAACTACGCTCTTTTGTTTCAGCGGCACATAAATCTTGCTCAGCACTTGTCAACTTTTACATCAAAACCTTCATTTCTTGGACGCCTTGATATGGAGCATACAATTATTGAAGCTCAGAGCTACGACATGTACTCAATTCTCTTTTTATTGAGTCCTTTCCTTAATACAATGTCAAATCAGAAGATTATATCATGATGTAGTCTTGCGGTGGCTTACTACATAATAAGCTTCATTGGATTTGGAATAATCATATTCAGCAGCAGCTTCATTTTTGCTGGGTCGAGTTCAGTTCTGGTGTCAAAAGTTTCAGTTTTTTTCCTTCTTGGCTACATTGATATGATATTCTGTCAAGCTTATCCCTTTCAAAATATGCCACTTCCCTCATCAACTGCTGAAGTATTTAGTTGTTTTTGAGGTTCTCAGTGTCTTGCTTCTTGTATTTTCATTTTTCTTTTTCTTTTTTTGGGGCACTTTTGGTGCTTGAAGATGAAGCTTGAAGCCTTTTGGATGTCATTCCTCTCTTCTTGTTTATTTTCCCCCTTTTTTTTCACTAAACATGTTAGTCTTTTCATGTTTGTTCACACAAATACATAAAATCTTCTGTTCATTCCATGCCGTTGGCCAGTGACGCTGAGTTCCAATTTTTTCCCCCTCCTTTTCCTTCATTGGAACCTACAGTTATCATTATTTTTGGTCGTTAGAGCAATGAAAACATTATTCTGGGGCAGTCAAGTCTTTGAAAGTTGGAGATTTTGATCCGTGAAATAATTTCTCGAATACTTTTTGGATACTGCATCACCATATTTGTTGACTAACATGTATATAGCACATTGTGCCTGTTAGTTTCATTATGTTTTACCCTTGACATTTTTTTGTACTTTTTTTTTTTAATATTTCTGTCTATGCTTTGCTTATCCAACCTAGTGATTTCTTTGTTTGTTGGTTTTGAATATCTTTTAGTTTTGATTTTGCACAACCATTACCCAATCAAACTGCATGACTGGCATGGTTCTTTGATGGCATACTTGGTCTCAAAAACTAATTTTATAGACATTGATGCAGATGTTTCGAGTACATTGAAGAGATGATCCACAAGCAGGAGCCTCTTGTTAACGTTTTGCGTCTTCTCATCTTGTTTTCAATTACAAATTCAGGACTACCCAAAAAGAATTTTGATTACTTGAGGCAAGTGGAGGGCTGAATGCTTTAATTTTTTATTTTTCAGTCTGAATTTTTACTATACCTATGATATTTTGCAACTTATTTTCTGTTTCAATATCTTGTGAAAACTTGTGACCTTCATGTTCTTTGGTTTAGGAGAGAGTTGCTTCACAGCTATGGTTTCGAGCACATGGCAACTCTAAATAATTTAGAAAAAGCTAGTCTGTTCAAGAAGCAGGTTTGATTAGACCATCATATCTTCTGACACGTAATTAAGTTGTATGTAATTTTATCCACTGGATGATGATTTTGTTGTTCTTCACTTGTTCCTTACAGGAGATGAAAAGCAACTGGCTGACAGTCAAACGCGCTTTGCAGCTCGTAGTTGAGGATACAGATACTGCTAAGTAGGGATTGATTTTAGTCACTGATTGATATCTATAATATTTGCTGTAATGGAAAGAAATTTTTGTATGTTCTTAGTAGTGGAAAAAGATGACAATAGTTTGCTCAGAAAATGTCTTCACGGTGTTTATCTTGGGTCATCTCCTTCAGAAAAAAGTGTGGTCTATGAATCATTTCCTATTTCATGGTCTATTAGTACTTCACTAGGAAACAGTGTATTAACATGAGAAACTCCTAAAATTTTTGGGTGATCATGAGAACCCATCTTCCAAATTCGAAGATGGTCAATATCAGTTAACAACCTATAGGTGATTAAGTTGGAAATCTGATGTCTAATTTGTTTATCTTGCATTAGCGTTCTTGTTTTGAATTCGTGGATTTTGTTGGAGTTGGGAAGTTAAGGGTTTTACTAGTTATTTCCAGTTTCAGTGAAAGATTCAGATACACATTAGAGTTAAATTATCATAGCAAAAGTGTAACCATCACCAAGAAAAATTTGCTCAACTGGTTCAACTTGTACTCTGTGGGTTTAATTGATTTATTGATCTTAGAGTGATGTTTGAGTTTTGTCTTATTTCTTAAGCGTACTTTTTATATATAAAAAGTTTTGTAAGTAGCCTTTGTTTGTGTTCTGATCAAGGTTTTCAAGCTTACTCTGTTCTATTTCAAATTCTAGTCCATTAAGTCAATCGTTAAGAGAAGACTTGGGCCTAAAATTATGCATTTTCCTTGTATCCAATCGTTAGATAATTGCATTTAGTCAAAATGTTGCCCAAAAATTAAGCCCCAACATTTACATCGATATGTATCATATCCTATTTGTAAATTTGTTTCAAAGTAATGCCATTATGTGCTTTTTATAGATCGTTGTATAAGTTTCTCAGTAATCTAAAAATTAGTAAGTCTTTCCATTATTCAAAGAAGGGTAAGACTTGAGAGACATTTCTAAGAAGAGAATTATAAACAGTTGATCCTAGAAAGAATGAGAATCATGGTTGCTGGTGGCCAAGAGTACTTGTAAATATCAGAAGCATATCAGTAGAAGGGCATGCTAAACCACACATGATGATTTGTTAAGTTCTTTCTTTCGGAAAATGCATCTGCATGTGATGCCAGTACCTTTTTCTGCCATATCAAATAAACTATCTACGCTTCTTTGTATTCAAAAAGATCTCCAGGAATTTGTTAAAGATTACTGTAGTGCTTTGTCTGTTAGCTAAACCAATTTTAGGAATGTCAATTTTCTGACTTGTGGTGTTATTTGTGTTCCTGTTACTTGTTGCTAACTTTTGATTGATTTTTGATGTAATAGTCCCAACGATATCTCCTATGTCTTCTCTGGATATGCACCTCTCAGCATTCGCTTGGTTCAGCATGCAATTCGATCTGGGTGGTAAGATTACGTTCTGGAGTATGTTACTGTATGGACAAGCCAGTTAATGCATCTAACTCTTTGGTTTGTTTGTTGGTTAATACTGGCTTTATTCTTCGCTTCTGGTAAAATGGAAGGATATAAGTGAAAACGTGGATTTCTCGTTACATTTTGAGGCAGTAGAAGAGGGATAGGCAGCAAGGAAGAAAATGGGTAATAAATGTATTCTCTTGTCTTTGTGGCTATTGTCCTTTTACCATCTTTAGTTGCAATCATCCAAGATTGGATTTCATTAGGTGGATAGTAGTCAGAAAAATGAACAAAAAAAGCCTCCATTTCCTTTAGTGGTTTGTCTTCTTATATAGGTCTGAGCTATCTGGTCAGAACAGGGAAGATTACTAGGAGTAAAAAGATTCGTTGATATTATAGTTTGGTTGATGCTTAGGGAGTTGCAGCAAATTTGAGTGCCAGTGTAGTCCTTGTTACATCAATTGCCACTCTTGACAGGGGAAGTTGCCTTGTCTAGAGTATATTATGTATTTAAGTTGCTGTGTATGCAGGGAAGCTGCTGCTTATGGTGTATATTATGTATTTAAGTAGCTATCTACGCATAGATTAACAGTTCTGAATATTGAAAGTATAATTATCAAATAGATTCATGATTTTTATTCGGTGTTTGGATGGAGTTGGGGCAAGCATCTAGACTGAAAAGTACCTCTTAAATTTCAAAATAGCTGTTAAAGCTGAAAATATGTTTCTGTGTACCTTCTGTGGAAGTGACAATTGAAAACCATGAGATATGATTGACATATTTTGGTGAAAAATGTTTCTATACAAGGGATTTTATCTATTTTTCTTTCTAACTGAGGATGAGCAGAATATCTTAGTGTATTTCTATTAGAAGGTTCAAAGAGTTTTAAGCATCCATTGTATTTGAACAATATTTGAGTGTAAAGTAAGATCTTCAAACAAGCTGTTACTGTAATTGATGCTTAGAATCTTTTGTTTGACTGTCCAAAATCCTGATCTTGAGGTTCCGGTTCTGAATTATTAGCAAACCATAGTTTTACTTCATTAGGAAGTCATCTTACGTTCTCCCTTCTGGGAACATTTCTTTTTCGAGTTCTAGATGTTAGCTAAAGTAATCTGGTATAAGGAGTTCTCTTATATGTTTGTGGTGAAATTATTTTTCAGGCGCCCCATTGAAGAAATATTGAAGTTGCTGCCAGGACCACACACAGAATCCAAGAGAGTCAGTACAGAGTTTTGCCTTTCTTTTTCATTCTTTTAATTACTTGACTCAATGTGCTTTGCTTGTTATGATATGGAGACCTCACAAGATTCTTATTACGGTATTTGTTTCCAACAGAGTGAATATGCTGGCAATCAATTTGATAGTGCATCAGGATCTATGCTCAATTCGGACAAGTATGTTGCTATACCTAATCTAATATTTTGATGCTGTCCTAGTCTTTTGCTTGCTGTTTATATAGCCTACCCTTTATTGTGCTGAGATTATTATTAAGCTTTAATGTTTTACATGATAATACCTATTTGCTTATGGACGTTATAGAACTCAAAATTTTTTCCAAATGGTCAGAAAGGGACTGTTTTTACTTTGTTTAAAAAGGGAAAGAAAGATGAATGTACATGGGGAAGGGGTTTTTTTTCCCTGTTTACACAAGTCACCTTCTAGTGGTGCTGCATGAATGCAGGGCTTGCAATTAATGGAAACAGTCTTGCCAGTAGTATTAGAGTCCTTGGTGTAGTTTTGACTTGTTAGGTTGCAGCAAAACTTTTCTTTCTTGTTTTTTCAATGCTATCTTCAGGGTTTTACGGAAGGGGGCTGATTTCCTTCATGCTCTCTTTTCATTTAACCTGATTAGAAGTTTGCATTTCTGAAATACATTTTGTTTTGATATTCTTTTTGTGGATAGAGCTTCTTCAATAAAAAAGCTTCAAAAGCTCATCTTTCAGCCCATATCCTCTTTTGACATATTTCAGAGTTGGCGATGGAAGGCGCTCTTTGGTCCTCGTCGTTTTTGTTGGAGGGGTAACTTTTGCAGAAATCTCTGCTCTTCGTTTCCTCAGTGCCCAGGTATGTTCTTAATTTGGAAGATTGATGCATCAAATGCTATTCATTTTTTCTAACATCTGTACTTACACATCATATAGCATGATTTGTCAGGTATTGCAAGATCTTTCCTGCAGTTATTTCAGAATTTTAAAGTGCGACTAAATTGTAGTTTTACTATTATTTACATTGTTTATTACTTATTTATTTATTTATTTATTTTTTGTGTATGATGGAGTGCCAGTTGCTTGTTTTATGGTTTCTAATAATTTCAAATGTGAATATTCTGTTTCGTATCTTGGAACAATGAACCATATGCCAAGAACACTTGGGTGCTTGTGCTTCCCTAGAATTGTTATCTCACTTGGTGGAACCTCCCTGGAATTTTGACAGTTATTAAGTACCCTTAGTGAGTGAAAACAATTATGGAAGAGTAGTCCTTTGTTTAATAAACTGTTTCTTCCCAAATTTTTTGATTATATAACCAAACAGTCGTCATATCCTGCATTGTCTCCACTCTCCAGTGCTGAATCTTTACCATGAATGTGCTGCTGCTGTTGTTTCTTGTCCTCTTCATTGTTGTCAGCATCATTAAAGTCTCTGCAACTTTTATTATGCAGGAGGGAATGGCATATGACTTGATCATAGGTGGCACAAAGATCATCAATGGACATAGCTTAATCGAACCATTTATTGAGAAATTGAGCTGAATTTTAACTGTGTATTTGGCCTATCCCTGCAAACCTTGGAAAGGCTTGTCACTTCAACAGGTGGAAGGAGGCTTCTTGTTGCTTGTCCACATGGAAGATCATGGCCGGCTATCTTGCTTTTTATTGTTAACGAGATGTTTTTCTTGTGGGGGTTTATTTTGACAATGTTCATAAATGGGTTTGTTACAGAGAATGTAGCCCTTTGTACACTGTACAAGGAAGGCTTGCCCGGATGTCTGCATCTCTCACGAGTCTTGTGAAGTTTGGTGTCATTTCATTCCCCACCTCATTCAGCTGCCCATCTGTTGCTGTTGTATTTCTGTCTGTACATCTGTTTAGGAAAAGATAGGAAATCTTTGAATTCGAGATCATGCAATATGTATGTATCATCTTCTTTATTTCATCTCGTAAATGATTTCAGTTCTTCTATTTGATGATTTGAACCTACAATATTGATCTCCGATGGATGAATGTTTCACCGTGTTTGTTTGAGAATATTATTTTGCCAAAATGTGCATGTTCTTTTTTTCCCCGTTTTTCTTTTAGGCTGAGGGAAAGTCTTGGGACGATGTGGGTAACCCCGTCTAATAATGCTTCAGACACTCAGATTCTGTTCAACTCGCCTAATCCCCTCGCAGTAATTGGGTTTAACTATTTTTAATTCATGAATTTGTAATAATAAAAGTTGAGTATATGAATTGCACCTGTTTTTGGAGTAATTCGGTTTAAACCTTTTTTAGGTCATGAATTTGTAATAATGATAAAATGAGGGATTGAGTCGTCGCACCCGCGTTGTTAACGGTACGCACTGTCTGAATTTTGCTAGTCAATATGGACATAACCAACTTCGCAACTATAAGAAGGTAAAAATTTCACCATAAGTGCTCTTTTTCATCTCTTTTAATTACACAAAAGATACACTTCAACAAGGCCAGAATGATTATTTTCCTCTTGCTTTTTCTTATTCTGATTTTCCTCTCTCCATCATTCATTTGCTTACTGGAAACGCATTTTATGACGACATTGTTTGTGTGTACAGAGTGCTACTAGGCTGGCAGCAATTTTTCCCTGTACTTGTCAAGGCCGGAGGGCTTCCTGGTTCTATCCTTTTCTGTTGGAAGCAGCAAGGAAGTTGGTAGGTAGGCAAGTTGTTCATTGGCTGGAAAAAGAATATTTCTTGAGGTAGGTCCATTATAGTATTTTTCTTTTCTCAATTCCTGTGTGTACAGAAACCTTCTCGGATTGTTTGGATGACATACAAACATATCCACCACTGATTTTCGGTTGACACAAATATTTCTCTGTCAAGTTATTCTAAATTTCCATCATTAAGATGACATTTCCTTTCCATAGATTAGGTCGAGATAATTTTGAGATTCCAAGGGATTCTTTTTTCCAAGATTCTATAATGTCAATGATAATAAAAGTTAATATAAGCGACGTGTCGAAAGATTAATGTAACTTCAAACAATTTTAAACCAAAAAAAAAAAAAATTGAAAGATCATAATAAGCTACGATGACAAGTCGGAGCCACAGATATTTGCTTTTACATCTATCACCGTCAATGTATTGTATTCAACTATATAACAAAAGTAAAACAGAAGAGGATTAAAAATAACTAACCTTAACAATCTTTTTTACGTGTCTCTCGTAGCTATCTTTCAAGAAAATCTATGAAAAGACGAGTTACCGAATGACCTGTTTTTCTATGCAAAAATTTCAATAAACTGAAAGACCTATTGCATATTTTTATTATTGGATGTTTTACCTGCAATATGATTTATCAGCAGAACATCCGGGCTCAGGGTTATGAAACCCTTGGAATTTCAAACCATCCTGTTGACAAATGTCAATCCACAGGTCGAAGATCAGAAATAAAAGTCGTCGCCACTAACTTCCACATTGTTATTTAACGAGGAATACACCATAGTCTAAATAATATCAAGAATAAATTTTACACATTGATCAAAATACCCCTTCAATCCCCTTTCACCACATACAGTTCAGTTCCAAAATTAACTTTCAACGTATCCAAGGGGTAATAGAGGCGAGGAAAAGGGTAAATAACATACCTATCGCTTTATACAGAATGTCTTTCTCATAGAATTTTCTACATTTTACAATGGATATTTTACATGGACAGAAACTCCAGAAAAGCCTTGAGCATATGTAGAATTGCATATTGTATTCATATATCTTGATACAAAAATCTCTGCGTAAAACACCAAATGAATGTCATGAACTCACTGCTTCAGCTTGCTGGAGAAGTTCCAACACGCTACTTGCTTTTCGTTTAGCCCTATCAGTGCCACTCTCTGACAATTGCTTCAATACCTCTTCTGCCCCAAGATCTTTTGCTAAGTTCAGGTGTTGCTTATCACCTGTGCACAGAGACCACAAAATAGCGGCAGCATTCTCCCGGTTGCGTGGAGTGCTGATCCTAATGACCTCCACTAATACTGGGATCGGGTCAGCTTGACCAATTGCCACTTTCCCCTCTGGATGGCTAGCAAGTATGGCCAATATTGCAAGAGCTTCGTCCATCATTCCACCAGCAGGATCCTTTAACAATCTTATTAGCGGTGGAACGATCCCCGATCTTACTGCCCTTACTTTGTTTCCTTGATAGATTGAAAGGTTAAATATAGCAGTGGCTGCATCCTTCTTTCCTCTTGGCGTCCCTTGACAGAGTAAATCAATAAGAGCTGGGATGGCACCAGCTGCTCCTATTGCAACCTTGTTCTCGTCCAAAACTGACAAACTGAATAGGGTTGCTGCTGCATTTTCTCTGGCTTCCATACTTCCCTTTTGCAGCACATCCACAATATCAGGTATGGCACCAGCATTTACGATAGTTCCCTTGTTGGACTCATTAATGGAAAGGTTGAGAAGTGCAGTAACGGCATGTTCCTGAGTCCGAGAATCCGGTGAGGATAGTAGTTCAACGAGCAGTGGGATTGCTCCAGCCTCAGCAATACAGACTCTGTTATCTGCATTTCTTTTTGCTAGCAATCGAAGTTCACCAGCAGCTGCTCGTTGTTCTTCAGGATTACCATTTGCAAGTTTCTGTAGCAAGGCATCAATAGCAGCACGATCACAGTCTGAACCACCAACTCCTGATCTTCTGTTTCTACAATTTCCTTGTTTTTTGGGCAGCTCAACACCATTGCTCTCGCACCAGAAAGCAATAAGACTCTTTAAAACATAATTGGGTGTTAAGGCTGTATGCAATAGAGTCTGCTGAGTTTTAGGGCATGTTTTGTGTCCTGCATCAAGCCATTTTTGTATGCAGGATCTTTCATAAGTCTGAAAACAGAAGAACAAAAGACAAAAGTTAAACAAAGACTACTACAATGGTGCAAAGCAATTGCACGTAAGAACAGGGTAAAAACCTGTCCGGTAGATACAATTACAGGATCTTTCATCAGCTCAAGGGATATTGGACAACGAAAATCATCTGGGATGACTGGGGATCTGTGCCTCACAAAGCTCTTGTCACCTTCGGGGGCATCAAAATCAGAGTTCTCCATCATTACACAATCATTTAGCTTTTTAAGGAGAAATGACATTTTCTCGAAGTGCTCCTCAGAAAATCCACCATGTGAAATAACCATATCATGGATAGCAAGTGACTCTCTTTTTATATCACGTAGAGTCCTAAGATGCAGCTTCTCTGAAATCCTCTTTAAAATTGCAGGATCAGGGTTTCTCTCCCTTTGTGCTATGGCTAAATCATTTTCAAGTTGAAAATCAGGTGACTCCATTCTTCCTTTTGCTCTTCTGAATTGTGCATGCACGAGTTCAATCTGAAATAGCAGCAATACAAAGTGCCAATTGTTGTCAGCGGTGAAGAAAGATAAGAGAAGGACATACTAAACATCAACTTGGTAGCAAATTACCTGTTCTTGAACTTCCTCTGTTATATCAAGTGTAGTGTAAGAAATGTGAGATAGTGCATCTTCGATCTGTTCTGTTACGTGAAGAAACTTGCCTGAAATTTGTTCCAACTGCATAGCCTGTGATATTGAGAATAACTTCTGTTAAACTATCAAACCAACTAATCAGCAGGTTTAAGGTAAATGCACTTCTTATCAAGCTAAGTCATTATGGCACACAACTCCAAAAGATTAAAGAAATAACTTTTACTTAACTATAAGTCTAAAATCTCTTCGTAGAAGCAGAGAAAACACTATGAATTTATTCTTTGGATCAAAAGAGTTGAAATTCCCAAGTTATATTCTAAGCAAGGAGCCCAACCCTCAAATTATAATTAAACCAATCATAAATGTACATATAAAAAAGTTCTTTCCTTCCTAATCATTGAGTTTCTATGCAATCAAACAGACACAAAAAAGCAGAAATCAAACTCCAATTACAGCAAACATCAAAACCCAAAAATTATACGGAAAAATATGGTTAGATGCATTAAAAGAATACCTGTAAGATCTTACTGCCTTCATGGACCGATTTAAGAAGCTCCAGAGCCGAGTTAAGAGCAATTCCCAACAGCTCAAGGCCCCTGACGACGTCTTCTGGAAGCTCCTCTTCGCTGTCTTTCAATTCCTCAAATAGCGGGCTCAGCAGCTTGATTCTCCGAACCAAATTACAAGAAATCTTCTTTGACACCGTTCTGCACTCGGGCAAAGCAGAAATTGTCCTGATTGACTCACTAAGCTGACTCAGTAAAGCCTCTTGGGAATTTTTCATGGTTCTGGAGCTAGAATTGGGCTTTATTGAGGATTTGAGAGATGCCCAGATAAGAATATTGGCAGAAAGTTGGTAGTGAGAGGGTGGTACTTGCTTTCCCGTTGAGTTTGAATCGGAAAATCAAGAAAATGAATAAAATCAAAACCGGTGGCTTTGGAGACGAAATTAAAACGACCCAGATGGGAAAAGATTGGATTTGAGGGATGAATGGAGAGACATGAAGGTTTTTAATGTGGAAAAGAAGACGATGAATGTTGAAGAAAAGCAAACGTTTCAGACGCGGAGAGGAAGAGTTGAATTTAACTGGTTTATTACTGTTAAAACAATCATTATGTGTCGACTAATAAATGAATGAATTATGGGATTACTATTTTAATCGAATCTTACCGACTCTTAACAGTACAGTAACACTACTTATTACCCACCAACATATAGGTTGACTGCTGCATTATTGTCAAAGTTTAATTACTTTTTTACCTCAGATTAATTTTTTTTTTTTTTTTGCACTTATTGTTACCCTTCTTTTTACTGTTCATTTTTCCCTGTCATCTTGGGCAAAAACTAACTTGAAAAAAAGATTGGGTCCATAAATTTGACGAAGGGAGGACTATATTTTAACCTTCCACCAATGCTCCACTGTTTTTTCAAGCAGACAATTCACACACACTAAATAAATTTTACCTAAGGTCACTGAAACACTCACCTAAGCACACCCCACGAGTGAATCTCAAAAGGCAATTGCTGACTTTTGAGACCACCCACGGAACTTAAGTGCAGGGACACTACCTCACATTGTTTCGATGTGGGACAAGGAACACTCATCTTTTACCAATGCTCCACTGTGACCAAGTTCTATCTAGCTTTGGTAGAAGGTAATGGAAAGGAAAGTAGGAGTAGAGAAAATGTTTTAGAAATGGAGGTAAGAAAAAGTCCAAAATGTGAAGTCAGGTTGGGAGAATATGTCAAAGAATGCCTGAAATTCATGTCATATGCTGGAAAAGTATCCTGATAACTTGGAAAGGTCTTCCTTCCTGGGAATGTTACGTATAGGAGGAGTTTGAAAGAAAAAAAAAAAAGTTAAAAGCCATAAAGACAACATTCAAGTTATTAGCCTATTGCAACTTTTCAATTTGTAATCTAAAAAGTAATGAAATGTAATAAGGTAGATTTTAACATAATAATAAACAAGAATGATTAGTTTTCATCAACTTTTTGTAATGATAAAAATCTTTTTGATATTTAGCTACGGAAGATGAAATTAAACATTAACCTAACCCATTTAACATATCATATTAAGTCTTGTGTTGAATATGATTGATTAACTCTTATTATGACTTTTGGTATAATTATTTAATACTAACCTTTCTGAACCACTCATTCAATTCTCATTTTGTGCCACGGAAATCATTGTGGGGTATATTTGCACCTGTAAGCAAAAGTTTCTTGGCATCTCTGACAATTCTAAAGTTGGAGTCAATCAAAAGCTTTCAGGATTGCTTACTTGGAAGGTTTGTTGGTTGATTAGAACACGTAGAAATGGGTTTGCAGAAAAAGTCAGATTTGTCTTGACAGTTGGCGCATTGCATGCTGTGGTATTGATTTTTTTATATTTCAAATCATCCAAATTTTCAGCCGGCCAGCTTAGTCAGTAGTCTTGTCATGCTGACATGGAGAATTGCCAATACATGGAGTGTTGCATGGGATATGGGGCATAATAATGACATCTTTTATCTAAATAGGGAAAAAAAAAAAAGTCATTTTAAAACTTGTACAAGTTGCCGATGATACTTTTCAAAACTAAAACTTCTGAGTTTCTTAGCAAAAATCTTAGAATTTTCCTCACTTAGTTGAGATCAATTAGTTATAAATTTCTTAGGTAATATTGTGTGGAGGTGTTCGTTTTTCTGCTTTTGATTCATGGTTTTAGTTAGTAGTTTTTAAATGAAGACTGTTTTGCAGCAGGAATTTTGGATGTAATTTAGGGAATAAATCTTGTTTTTTCAAGAATTTTAAGACACAAATCTTGTTCCAAAGGATGAATATGCATTCCAACTTTTTAAAACAAACAACAATGTGCTTAGACAACTTTAATAAATTGCACTTGCAGCATCTATACCTTTTTGTTTAAAACAATTATTTTTATTTTATGCAATTTTATTTTGTTTAGTTTGTTCTTCAGATTTTGAGTGTCCTTGATCACGATTCGGGCAGAAAGGTTTGCATCGAACGGATAACGATTGATATATAATTTGATACTTTATGAAGACAATTTTAAAATTAAGGTGCCAAAACAATTTCACAAGAAGCTTGATATAATTAGCCAAAAACCATGTTGCTATAAAAGGATGAATAGAACATGAGGACACATATTAGAGCAGCAATTAATAATTACCAAAGCAAGCTAAGTTTCAAATTTTGTGTAAACCGGAATAAGTGAAAACTAAACTAGAATATATTAATTAAAGTCCCTAAATTATACAAACTCTTCCATTCATTCATTTTACCTTGGCTTGTCTTTCAATTTTTTTTCCTTTATTTTTTTCTGCCTTGGATCCAACATTTCTTTGAATTTCATGAATAGCCGTTAAAGAAAATAAGCCAAAGATTACTAAACTTCTTGCAAAGGTACAAATACTAGTTCACAAAATTAAAGAAATTAAAAAAAAAATTACAATAGTACATATGAATTAAGGAAACTAGATATGCATTTTAATTATTAGTCCAAAGATTTCAACAAACTAATTGAAAGAAATCTAGCAGATTTAAAACTTAAAGACAGAAAATCTTAGAGCCTAAAAAAATTGTGCAAAAATTTTGTGGCATTTTGCAGCATATTCACCACGCACGCATAAATGCTACATCTTTTGTTTGAGTTTTGGGCAGTCGTGTGTGGCTATATGCTAATAGGTTGCCTCGGGCCCAATCCACTCAGGTTTTAGTAGGGCATATCTGGGCCGGACGAATGTGAGATGTATCGATGTTTGTCCGGCCTAAATACCCAATTAGCCTGATTGGCAAATGCTCATACTTAAAATCATATGGCTAAATCCTGAGGCGCAGACTAGAACGACAAACGTATTACATACCAAAAGAAAATACGCATTTTCTTTTTCCATGCACAAATGAAAGCAGAGAAAATAAAAACCATAAAATTTGAAAAAAAAAAGTGTAGAAAATAGAACGGGCTGGTTTGGAATTTTCACAAATTTTGGCTTCTAAGTTTGGTTTTAGTTTCTGATTTTGAAGAATGAATGCATACGTGCAGTTTTTTTTTGTAGAACTAAATGGACAGGTAGTTCTTTGAAAAACTAAAAAGTGCCTATTCTTGGACAGACATTTCTGATATGGACCGCAGTTCATGAGGTCTGCGATTTATGTACTGAAGTCATGACAGAAGGTCCCTCCTTGGGTACTTTGTTAAATATGTTAACCAGAATATAAGACTATTTGTATAGAATTCATTGGGCATATTAGTTTTATACTTTATCTTGGTTATTTAATGATTTAGGCAAAAACTAAAGCCTGCACAACAATGAAGAAATATGTTGTGTTTATTTCTTAGTTCATACAAGAATTTCTTTCTCGATTGTGATGTGGATGTGGCTTCAATCTGATGGATGGTGGTCAAAATAAGATAAATCAGAATATGGAATTCTCTTTTGACATATTTTCGACCAATCATAGAGTTTATAGGCGATCTTAATGTTTCCACTAAAATTTAAAACCTCTCCAGGGTACATCTACAGTCTTTAGAAAGCTCTAAAGAAAACATCTGAATACACTCCAATCACATTCCTACTTGAACAACATATACAACTAAGTAATGAGAGGGAGCTCCCAGAGAGACATATATACCCCTTCAAACTGATATATCAAGTTAAACAGTTGGCCAAATAAGCAGAGAGTACACATGTAGAAGTGAAACTGGATGCATCTTAAATAACATTACAGACACAAGCAGCAAGCTCCATTACACAAATTTAACTGTCTTTTTGAGATTTTGAAGATCAGGAAGGAGATGGCCGTGGGAGTCTCTTAGCTATTTCCTGACAAAAAGACAGCCCAAGATAAAATATAAATGTTTCAGCCTCCTAAATAAATCAATCTTCATTAGAGAGAATTACAAGAGTAGCATAAGTAGTTGAGTTTCTTAATAATGCACAGTTATTGAAGTGACCATCCATGTATATTATGCCATATAAAATAACAAGAATCTTCTGATGATAATTAGGATCCTCTTTCTTTTTCTCTTTCTTTCTTTCTTCCTTTTTTCTTTTTTTTTTCTTTTTTTTTTTTTTTTTTGTTTTGTTTTTGGGTTTGGGCTAAATCTGGGAAAAAAGGGCATAAAGAGAAACTTGAGAAAATTTCAGATGGATGGACAAAAGATTCTAGGAAAAGGGGAAACTTGGAATTTTGCTTCAATTATGCCATCAATACTAAATCATGCTCATGAACTGCAACATAGCATTGTTTCCTTCACTTAGAACAAATGAAGAAGGTTCCATATGACTTCTTCATATTTTAAGGCAAGGGCATCAGCAGAACGATGAGGATTCTGCATACATGACAAACATTACACAGTACAACATACTCCTTTTATCCCATCTTACAATGCACATACATAGCTTGCCCCTAAATATAGCTTCCCACATGACTCTTCTAATCCACTATTCCACCTAAACCTCATGCTATATCTCCACATAAAGAATTCAACTGGAAAATAATACAGCACTAATACATGTACACATTGATCGATAAATAGGAGGAAATTCCATCTAGTAATTAGCTAATCACCAAGGAGGTGCATCTAATGAATACCAACTTGCTCCTTTTAGCTTTTTGCTTTTTACTGTATTTATTTTCTGGGTAAACCATCAAATTCTCCATTTTCAATTTAAAGGAAACAAAACATGGATAACTGCATATCTCTTAGAATGTTGCACTATTTCTCTCTAACAATATTCTGCAATATCTTAAATTCTGGTCCAAGTATGATAGATAAGATGACAAAAGATCTTTGTTAAAATGATCAGAAACATCTTTACAGATAAAACTCAAGTCTACTGGTTTGTGAAGTTTTACCAGCTAGAAGGAAATGCAGTAAATAAATTGGCATATTTGGGTTTCTTGAAAGCAAATAGAATGTACCTCAAACAACTGGTTTATATTATCTGCTGTCTTAGCAGATGTCTCGATAAAAAACATCCCATTTTTCTCCGCATATTCCATCCCATCCTTCAAAGGTGAACAGGTATGTCAGTATGAGATGACACTGTAATGTTGGAGATGAGAGGAAGAACAACAAAAGATTTGACACTTACTTGAGCTGACACTTCTCGTTTTTCTTGGAGATCTGCTTTGTTACCTACCAAGGCCATGATCATCTCGGAACTTCCATGTTTTTGTAGTTCCTAAACCCAAAACAAAAATAGATCAAGTCCTAGCAAAAGAAAGTTCTTGATAAAATATCCAGATAGTCCCCCCCCCCCCCCAAAAAAAAAAAAAAGGGAGCTACGCAGAAGGGAACTGTTAGCACAAGTTTTGACTAGCAATGTACCTTGACCCAGTACTGTGCTTTGGCAAATGATTCAGGATTAGTGATGTCATATACAACAACTGCCACTGCAGCACCTCTGTAATACAATGGTGCTAATGCTGCATACCTAATTAACGGAGATTAAGAAATTAAGATTTTTATTTCTTGAAAAAACAAGGTGGTGGAGAGACTCCATTCACAAAATCATAGCAGGAAAAAACAAACGGTCCTGGATTGTGAAACTTGGCAAACCTCTCTTGACCAGCAGTATCCCATATTTCAAACTTAACAGTTGTAGAATCCTGTAAGGCTATTGTCTGAGACAAGAATGAAGCTCCAATAGTAACCTAGAATCAATGCAAAGTAACACATAAGTAAATTATTGACAAGCATCCATCTTATTACATAGACACACAGTCCATATTAGAGATTATATGGGGTTAAAGACAAATTAAAAGAAAATTAAAGTGTATGACGAGAATGTTCAAGTCAATCACTACACCTATAACTTCACCTTCGATGTTGGATCAAACTGGCCACGTACAAAACGAAGGACAATGCAGCTTTTCCCAACACCAGAATCACCTAACAGCACTAGCTGCAAAAATGATTCAAATAATGGATTAGTTTGCAAATCCATTTTCTTGTAGAGCAAAATCTCTTTTTTAAGAATGCACTAAGCACCATGAAATAACTTCAAGTTGAATCCTATGTAGAAAATGCTAATCTGATATTGCTATAGCCAAATCCGGATAATTATCTCAGGATCCACACATAAATCGCACAAGCTACCTAGTAAGCACTGGGTGATAAAGGGCATAACTATTGACCAATGAGATCTTCTATGTGTGTCTGCAGTTCATGGTTCTGAATTGTGCCTGCAATCTTTGAGACACTTGTTCACCAGATAACCAAAAGAGTCTCGGGAGGACAAGGGTAGTTCATTCCCTTCAGCAGTCTTAACCAAATTAACTAGTAGCCTCCTTCAGCATGGTAGTAAGTACACAACATACACTCTGCAGTAACTGATTAGAGAAAGACATGGATATCTACACGGGGAGTATTTATAAGGCATGTATATAAACACCTAGGTACCATTAATTTAGGCCTACCAACCAAGTTGAAGGCCTTGGATATCATATGCAGATCATTGAAAGCTCATCCATGTATGTTCCAAAAAGGATAGGATTATCTTTGTACTTTTTTTTTTTTATACATTAGTACATAATATTCATTGCCCGGGGGGGGGGGGGGGGGGGGGAAGGTCACATAAAACAGTGAATCACCTCTCTGTACGCTGTGCTGGGTAACTGTTGTGTTATTCTAATATCAACTTTCTGCTTTTAGACTGATTTCTCTTTAGTTAAAAACTCCAGTATTCCATCTTTCCAATAAAGCCTATTGTACAAGGCATGGCATCTAATTACCAGTGGAATATTCATATAACATCTGATTATCCAACAGTGTATATGCAGAAAAGTTTTACTGCATTTCCTAAATTTATTGGATTTAAAACTATAGGCATATTCTGCAGGTATCTTGTCTTCATCCCCAGTTTGATACAGAAAGAGAATTCTGATGGTACTGATGCATGGTTCATAAAGGATATGGGGGCTTCAGGGCTTTTTTGCAGAAATAGTTATTATATTCAACGACATGTTATGTCAAGCAAACAAGAAATTGCATGCTAACGTGAATTAAACATTGTGATCTACATATATAGTGCCAAAAGATAAACTATGGAGGACAAAACCAATAGTTAAATAAGTCCATTAACGATAAAACTCTAGACAGGAAAACGCAGACAAAAGATAATGTGTATGTTTGTCCTTCATCCAAAACAAGAATGTAAGCTTTGTCGGAAGAAGAAGTATGTAATATTCTTACAGTGAGAATGTTCACCATGAGGAGAAAATGTTGCCTACTTGATATAAAAAGAGAGGGTGATTAATGATGCTTTCTGATTTTTTGTTTGTTATCAATCTATGCTTGACAAAAGAACATTAGAAATTGAATTTCTCCTTTACTATTTTTACAATTAAACCCATTACAATGAGAACATTAACCTGTATGCAAAGATGAATATAAGAAAACTTGCACCACCAGAATAAAACAAACTGGCCAGTCAGAGGAGGGTTACTAATGTCAAGCCAAGAAGGAAACGAGGATGGATTCCATAACAGAAAATGGTATGATACCTAGGAGGATTGTACAGCTACTATATGCTCAGTCATTCATCTATGCCCGTTATTCCCTACTGGTTCTGACTGAAGAGAAGTTTGTTTCTTTACTTCTTGCTGAACCCCGAATCCATTTAAAAGCCAAAGTAAAACTAACAAAGTCTATTTTCATGGCATGTTTTCCCAACTTTTCTAATCCTCAAGCTTTAGGATCTTATAGTAATTCTTTAAGCTCAATTCATTCAACAAATACACCAACTTAGAACCTTTTCAACATTATAATCTTCAGAATCACTATAAGTCACAAGAGTAGCAGTTAGAAACTAATTACACGTATCATTAGGTGCCTCTGAAAAAACAAAGACACCGCCTTTACTTTGTCCTCGCCGTCGCATCCATAAAATACCCCAAAAAATCCTAATTCACTATATGCTACATTTGCAGTTTACTTCACCTCCATATCTCAATCAAATGCACATAGCAAGACATTGTCCTTGTTAAAATGTTTCCGTGATTACATCCTTCTACATGATAAAGAAAATCCTGAGGCATAAAAACTGCAAACTTCAAGCTTTAAATACATAAATATACCTTCACGCGGAGGTTTTTAGCATCATTTGCACCACCATTTTCCTGATTAAGTCCGCCCAATCGCCTTGAATTCCTATCTGCACAAATTTAAAAAATAATAATAAAGAAACCAATAATAAAACAAATGACAATAAAAGGATTATACATATTTAAGCCACCCCATAAAAAATAGTCAAGATCACCAAAATCATCAAAAGGGTCGCTAATTTAGATACCGACAAGAACAACAAAGAGCTGAAGTACTAGAAAAATCAAGTTAAATTACCAGGTGGAACACAAAGGCGATTGAACATTTATTAAAATTCAAAATAAATTTTCTTGCTGAAATAAATTGACCAAGAATTAAGAAAAAACCAGAAAAGGGAAGAAAGGAAGAAGGTTTAACGTTGGTTTCGGAACCTAGTAATTAAAAATAAAAACAAAAAGAAGATGGGGTGGGATAAAAATTTAAACTTTATCAACCTGGAAGCGAAGAAGAACAACCCATGGACTAGCGAGATTTTAGATTCAAGATTGTCAACTGCTTTCTATTTTCTTGTATAGAGGAGGCAGCGGCCAGATGGGTTTTTTTTTTTTTTTTGGGGGGGATTTTTTTAGCAATATTTTATGTATCTTCAGAATCTGACTTGGCTTATACAACAGCTAAAACAAAGAATTTTTCACGCTGAAATGGCGAAGATTGTTAGTTGAAGAAAAGGGATTATTTTCCATTTTGAGACCTGAGGTTTTCTCTAATGTTACTTGACCCCTTTCACAGTTTTGTAATTTTGGTAGATTTCAATTTTTGTTTCGGACTTGGGCCTCCGGGTTTGTTTATGGTATTGGCTTGGATTCCTTCAGGCTTCAGCTTGTACAGAATGGGTAACATCACTTTTATACACAATCCAACAAATTGTAGAGACATTTTTTTTTTATTTACATTTTGTTAACGAAGATGTACAAATTGTGTGTATAAAAATATATATTGTTTTACAGAACTGAAAGTCAAATTAGTTTCAAATCTGATCCCACCGGTGCAAATTTTGCAGAGGGTTGCTCTTTATAAATAGGAAGTTTTTTTTTTTAACCATCTTTTCCTTGAAAAGGAAAGTCGTTGACTCTCAAAATCAAGCTTTCAATCATTAGTTGATTTTTTAAAATTTAGACCGTATTTATTTTTATACAAAGTATACAGGGTAGTTAATGTCATTTGATATGTGGTTAATTGATTTTTGACCAATTATAGTAACTCTTTTCTTCTTTTTTTTTTCTTGTGAAACTTTAAAATGCACTAAGCAAACGTCTAATCCCGGGCGAAGGTCAGTAACAAAAAATCTAGTTTCCAAATAAATTTGTGCCTTATAACTTGACCCTTTCCTTTGCCTGGTTCATTGTGATCTATCTCAATATTATGCATCTAGAAACAGAAAGAAATAGAAAGGATAAGGGGAAGAATTCGTGATATGGGAGGACAAATAAAAATTGGTAAGATACATAGTACTAGTGGGTAAATAATTAATCTCCCGGCTAAAAATGCACGTCATGTCAATGAACAAATATTTTCATTAAAGGGACATGCACCCATGAGAGTATACCTGTTGGCTAGAGCCAGCTGCTTACTGTGACTTGAAGGCCTTAAATTATATAATCTTTTTCCGTTTGGTGATAGTTTGATGATTATTTTGAAAGACAAATACAGAACTGAATTGTTGATTCAATGTTGGATGTTCATAAATAATTTTTAATGTCACAAAACTTTTTCTTGCCCTGTGAACTAAACTGAACGTCTCGTGGACTTTATTCGGCGAGACTCAATTAAGCTGTCCATGGTCTTTGGTATATATCGAGATGACTAGCCTCCATCAAGCTACACTTTTGTTTTCTACCACCAATATCCACAACTTAAGGGAGTGGATGCTTACCAGCCACTCCACCACATACGCCTTTTTTCTTTCCTTCGATAATTTAGCACTCTTTAGAAGCATGACAAGCAATTAGCTCTTTTTTGAGATACTTGGCTTCATGACCAGTGGACTTGTATGGCTGTATTCGTTCACAAGAACCTACATATATATTTCTTTGATTATGCTAGCTTCTCCATTAGTTCTGGGATTTACATTTTGCGCAAGGAAAATATATATAGTACTCACTTTTGAAACTTGATTAATTCTTGCTAGTTATCCTATACGAAAATCATACTGTCCTAGTAATTACCTACTTTGTGCATGAAAACGTTCAATTCCTACTACTTCCTAACGAGATAATTACTAAGGTGTATAGAACACAAGCGGTGGGTCTCTTGATTAACGTGACTCCATGTAAGTCCTTCCCTTGAACGAATAATAGGGACCAAAATTTCATGCCAGAACATATTTACTTGTATCTGTTACCTTCTTGTCATCTCTTATACGATCTCACCAATATTTTTTCATGCAAATTCATCTAGCTTCATTTAATATTTTGATTATGTGGTTTAAAGTTTTGTTTTGGGCCTGCCATGAAAACCATCAAATGCATGTTCACGAGAAAAATATCAAATATATATATTGGATTTCTTCATTATAATAGAAACCCAGAAATTTACATTCAGGGAGAGAGAATTAAAGGGTACAGGCCTAAAGAAATGGTGTATATATATACTAGATCATACACTTGTCAAAATACCTATATAAAAGAAGAAATAGACTTAATGCTGGATTACATTCCAATCCACAAACGAAAGAAATACACATATGCCATGCTTTCATGGTTTATTCTTCTTCTCACTTGTGGCACACATAGTTGAACCAAGGGTTTGATAGTTTGTGTATCGGCTAGGAGCAGAAGTTCTTCGAAACCCTTTAGGCAAGCAATCATCCACACCTTGACCTAATTGAGAGCCATTCTCATCTTCATGGTTTTTCTTGATTCCAAACGAAACGTAATTTTCAGACTTTGATCCCACCGGCCTCGCGGCGGCTGCATACATGACCTTCGCACCTTTGGTAAAAACTCCAAAATAAGGAGAAAAAAGTAGTAGGAAATAAAATGAAACCATGAAGGAGGAAGAAGTATTTCTTCTAGACATTTTTTGAGGTTGTTTTTCCTTGGTACCAAAGACAAAGATTTCCTCTGGTGTATGCTAAAAGAGAAGGAAGAACAAGTCCTTAAATAGGCTTGTGAAGGCACAGATTATCATATGAAAAGGTGATACTATTAATTGAGCAGCTCATATCCTAGCAATCAAGTTGACTATAGTACTAGTGGTTGAGTGTTAACAAGTTGAAACTGCCTTTGCAAAAATGCAGGTGGAGAAGCTCGTGCACCTCATTACTAATTCCTAAATTTCTTTTTGGCGAAGTCAAATTGCATTATTGCATCATGGTCCAAAAACAAAATAATCTTATAAAATGATGAATATGGAAGTTACTATTCCTAATATGTTGTTCTTATTAATTGAACCAATTTTAAGCCGTAACGCTACTAAAAGTAATGTTTGATATAGCAACAGAACATATAAAAAGGGTTCTGACTCAAAAAAAAAATTAATCGCTTTCATTTCATTCAAAAAATCAAATTTCAATTGCATATTAATTTTATTAGCTACTACAAAGTTTGTATTAGATCAAATTTTCCCATGTATGTGAATTGGCAACTAGATTTCTAGTTTGTATATTAAGTAAGACTTTGACTCTGCTGAAGTCTGATTTCTTTTCAATAGAACGGAGAAGATACTTCAATCAAATCCAAGCAAATAGAGCAAAGGGAAAGATTCTTTTTCTTCTTCCTGATAAACAAGGGAAAGTAAACGTTAAATCGAGTTAATATAGCCAACAAACCAAACGGGTCTTTTTGACAAACAGCCAATTTTCACTTGGCCACGTGGATTTAGTAGCTTACCTGTTTAGATTTGCCACGTGTATTCACATGTCAAAGTTTGACCTGCCACAGTGCGAGATCTCAACTAACCATCCAATAGTCAAGCTGAATAAATTACTACGTGTCTGGGATTTTATTTTTCGAGAAAAAAATTAGAAATACATTAATATTAAAAGAAAAATATCAAAAAACAGTCATCCAAACGAAGTGTAGAATTTTTTTTAAAATTTTTTGGGCCTTATAAGAAGAAAAAATAAATAGAGAATTTGACCTTATATAACAATCCAACATGTATTTTAAGAAAACAATAGATCGTGTAATTCAAAATTTAGAAGTGCCTTGAATATATATTGCAATTTATGATATTTATACTTGCAATATTGTACAATATAATTTTCTTTCAATATCCGTATACAGCAACATGTTATTCTTTTTATTTTGTAACAGTGGGTAGTAACTTATGAATTACAAATTTTGAGCATTTTTTCCAACATGAAATTTTTTTGTATATATGGACGTTATTATGTGAGTTTTAAAGCATAGAATTAAAATGAGATTTTATGCTCTTGAAAAATGGACAGCATGTAACGAATTATATAGTGCACAATTTTTTGTTCCTTTTGCCAATATTTAGAATTAGAAAGTAATTATTTATTGATGTTTGACAAATAAGAAATTAGACTTAGTATTTAACCGAAAAATTGGATCAGAAGGAAAAAAAAAAAAAAGAAATGCTGGAGTTCATTTTATTGGGCCATTGGCTGATGAGGAACCGTATGAAAAAGCAAAATGTAGTTTTACCACTTCAGGTCCAAGTATCTCGTCCAGCTTTGGCCCAATTTCCAGCCCAAAAGCTATAGTTGAATTGCGGCCTGCGATTAAACCCCAACAGAAATAGAATTTGAACTTTGGAAAACTAGAACCAGATGGATGGAACCTGTTTAGACACAAACCAACCCAGGAGAGAGAGTTGGTCCAAATGGTGAAACCAGTAGGTTTTTTAAGGCAAAATTTTTTAAGGCCTCATCTTAGATGTTTGACAAAAGTTTCATCTCTGATGGATTAAATTAATGGAGAAACTTCTTTTTTTTTTTTGTTTAATTTTTTGAAGAAAATTAATGGAGTAACTTCTAGTCATTAATGCAGTCCAAATACTTAAAAATGGAAAATCTTGGGTGGTGTTCCCACCTTGCAATCGGAATCAAAATCATAGAGAAAAATAAGACAATCAGAATTAGATTTGAGTTTGCAGCAAAACTCACCAAATTAAAAAGAACTGTGAAAGTAGGATTTTTACGTTTGAATCCGATTCCCTGATTTCGATTCCTGTAATCCAAACAACGAATATTGAGTTTATTTTGATTCTTGATTATGATACTCTCTTAACAAACAAGCCTTAGTGTAGCAAATCAAGGATTCCCGAAGAGCTAAATACCATGCATCTGTGGCTCCCCCCCCCCCCCCCCCCCCCGTCGAAAAAAAATCTACAAATAAAAAAGCTTTGTCTCATAAATTCGTTACCCGATGGAAAAAAATTAGTCCCAATATAATCATTTCATGAATTTTACAATCAAGTATACCTAATGTCACAATGAATAGGTGGAAACTATTGTACATTTTTTTAACAAATTTTGGATATTTGACGTAAATCCACTAAACAATTTCAATTGAATTACTCATACGTTAACGTATGAAGCGGTCTAATCTTGACTATGTACTGTTCCAAACAATAATTTCAAAGGCCTAAATTAAATATTTTTTTTACAACTTATATTCATGTATCGCAACCCCAATTTTACAGTCAACTAAGAAAACAACAGAAATTTGGTTTTAAGGCCACCATGTGAGCCCCAATAGGGTTTTCTATAATTCATCTATTGTTTCCATTTCTTTTGTAGAAAGTGAAGAGATTCAGGGACAGAAAATTAGCAAAGAAAGGAAAGTACTAAGCTAAAAGTTTGCAAATCTATGAGGACGGCCACAGTTGCCAGTTTCTTCTGGGTACCTCGTTTGAGTAATGCTCCTCCGTTTTAAATTGAATCTGTTGGCGTTTCAAAACGTTTACTTTATGTAAAAGGAATTTTTAGATTATTTAACAAATATTTTATACACTACATTTGAATGTAAATGAATTCATGTATATATTTTACTATTTCAATATATTTCAATTAACTAATATTTGTAAATTATATCATTTTTTATAAATATTTGAATGTAAATGAATTCAAATATATTTGACTGTTTGATTTTATTACAATTAAGTAACTTACAGATTATACATGTTTTTCACTAATTAACTAAATTATTTAGCTCTTAAAATCCGTGCCGAATCAAACTAAAAGATTATAGGGTAAGTAATATAAAGTATACTGAACTAATTAGCTGTAGTTTCTGAAGTGTGTGTTAAAATTTATGAATTATAATTATCAGTTGTCAAGTCGAACGTAGCCCAACGGGGCATCTAATCGAACTGCCACCTCATGAAGAATTCTAAAGAATTTTATTAAAAGCTTTTCTTCTTTTAATTATAAGTCATGACATATAAACAAGAAGTAAACCGCCCACAGTTTCATGAGACTCTAACATTAAAAATTGGAAAACCACTTAAACAAGATTCGAACCAGGATTAGGTTTTAGATCTAAGTTTCTGAAAAAGGTTAAATTTAATTGGTAGCGTGATTAGTCTGGTACTTAATCATAATTAAAAAGCATTACTCATTAAATTAATTAAATAGATTAGTACTCATATTAATTTAATATAATAAAGAGCTTATTCAATTTTCTCCAGACATAGGGTGTCCACATTGTTTTCCCCAGTTAATGCCCCGACAGATAGTCCATTAACGTCAAACCTATCATAAGTATCCAGTCAGATCGCCACCAACTTAAACCCGGCAAATTATTGATAATCACGTGGATTAAGCATCAATATTTACATGGGCAGTTGCTTTGACAATTAATTAAGCACATATGCTGTTGACATTTATTAGAAGTAAATGATTATTATAAGGCTGCTGAAGGAAGAGTGGGTGAACGTGTGGGGAACATCAGCCAAAACGATGCTAATCTCATGTGCCATTAGATGGTTTAGTGCTTAATTAATTAGCTCAAACTTCAACATCAACAACGTTAGCCAAAACGGTACTAACCATGATTTTTTTTTTTTTAATCTTTGGTTTCTTTTTCTTATTTTAAAACTTGTAGTAATGCATTGAACTGAACTGAGACTGCAACTAGTGCGATTGATGAATGAAAGCGCATGTGTACACATTTATTATGTACTGTTAAATGCAAATTACATAACCTAACGAAGAATATACTTATTCGAAATTCAAACATAACTTCACATTAAAAATCGTAATACTATTTTGAAGAAGTACATGATATTATAAAGGGATAATTATAGAAACCTCCCCTGAGGTTTCTGACAATTACACCTAGCACCCCTGAGGTTTGAAAAATTACACTAACCTCCCCTGGCCACTTAAAATGACTATAATAACCCTTGACTTATTATTCTTATTATTATTTGCAAATTGATTTATGAATTTAGGGTTTGGAAGTTACAAAGTTACTAATATATAATTGGTTTTGGGTAAATAGATTTGGATATCTTGCTAGGGAATATTTATGAATTTTGCCTCTATAATACGGTTGCTTGTGATGGTGGTAACTGATAAAAATGGAGCTAGCGTGATATGGTGGTGGTAGTGGTTGTTGTTCAAGTGGTAAAAACAAGATGAATTTTTTATTTTTATTTACCTGATTAGTTGGCAGTGGTGTACCGGTGTTGGTGAGATTGTTTTGTGGTTGCTAATGGCGGTGTTCATGAAGTTGGTGGCGGTAGTTCAAGTGGTAAAAAATATATATATATATTTTTTTGGTTTTTAGATTAAGAAGGGCAAAATTGGATTTTCATTTAAAACTTATGTTGATAGGGGAGGTCTTGTTACTAAAACAATAAATGTAGGGGAGGTTTGTATAATTTTTGAAACTTAAGGGGTGCCAAATGAAATTGTCAGAAACCTCAGGGGAGGTTTCTGTAATTATCCCTATTATAAATAGAATGAGAAAACTGTAAAATTACACAAATGAACACCGAAATAAAAATAAACTCATTCACCGGCATCTTAAATCCTAAGTCTTCCATCTGTAGGTAACACTTATCAATTTCTAAGTTGACTATTCTACTCTCAAACATGGAAAATGCAAGTGCCCTAATTTAATCGACCAGAGAATATAATATCGGAACCTCCAACATGGTCTGACTAGGTTAAACAAGTGACTAAAAGAAGAGCCAAAACGTTGATAACCTTGAAGAAGTAAGACAGCGATGGAAGTAGATAGCGAGCAAATAAATACGCAATGTTTTGAGGTAGGCACAACTCACAAGGAAAGAAATATTACTAATTAAAAGATAAAACCACCTTGATATTGAAGAAACAATAAAAAAAGGAAGATTTCTTTTTAAATGGGAAGCCAGTGTGGATTTAGTTTGGATTAAAGATGGCGTACTAGGTTGCTGGCCATGATCGGGGCATGAAGCCCCACTTCCCTCTTTGACAGACGATTAAAAAAAACACCAACATGAAGGATCATTGCACGAGTTTTCCAGCTGGATTTGTAAGATAATCATAACTTCGTTTTTTTTTTCTTTTTTCTTTTGTACTTTGAAAGGTGTTCATGACCTTTTTAATTTTTTTCCCTTTGGGGGTTGAAGGGGAATTCGAGGTCATGCAAAGGAAAAAAAAAAAAAATAGAGGGACTTCAGAATAGAATTATAGTCTTCAAAGTGACCTAACTAATATCTCACATGTTAATTGGATTTTTAAGGCATGACAATAAATTTATGACTACACCTGAAACTCAAACAAAAATTTTAATTAATCACACAAAGCAGGGAATTGATCATCTTTCACTGTATCACGGGTCACCCTTTGTCATGACTCCATTTTTGGACTCGCGAAACACGGGTCCACAACCACAAGGCTAGATGCCGGCTATATCATGAGAGGCACACTACAGACCAAAGCACATACAAAATGTTGGAATAAAAAAAAAAAAAAAGAGTTAGATATATTTAATTTTCTTTTAATTTATAGCTGTTTAGTACTCGAAACTGATCAACAATGATTCAATATAGATGACTTTCTCATGACAGGAATCTTCTCCATTCTCTACCATCTCCAATCCGGCCATGCTGTCTAGTTGCACCTCTCTGTCATTTAAAATGCTACACTAACAAAAACATCTCATATACATTCAAGCTTTCGCAACCCTTGATGAGAATTCTTGGGTTCATTTACTCGATATTTCTTTTTTTTTTTTGGACTTTGGCCATTGTAGTGAAACTCCCACCAAAGTATTGATCTATCGTATTATGCTCGTAAATTAGTGAAAAAGAAGGAAATTTAAAGAAAAAAAAAATCAACTTATTTTTCTTTAGCTTGGCGTGGCAGGCATGACTAAGGTGAGTTGTTAACATATTAGGTAAGCATTGATTCAAGTAGTCAAAACTATCTTTTACTGAGTGATATGATAATTTTTGACATTCACCGTCATATATATCATCCCATTCTTTTTTTCCCCCCTCTTTAAAACAGTGTATTTGATGTATTAATCTACCATTTCACTACTGGTATATCCTTTTTCTTTGAATCGTAATATAGTGTACTTATAAAGGAAAAAAAGAATCCTGCAATTGCAATTGTAACACGCGACGGGTTCCGATATAGTATTTTCCAACCCCAAGTACACGAATATTTATGAACTGGGTACGAATAGCGGATGTGTTGCTTTTGATTTTATGGCTGCTTTAATTAAGCATTGCTGATTTATGAGACTGTCCTAACCTACTCAGAAATAAATATTTGAACATGTCCTTTAGACTTTTTTAATTCCAACTGCGAACCAAACACCCCTTAATGGCAAAGTTCTGATAGCCACAGAGAAATTGCCAAGAATGAGTTGCTCAAATGCTTAAAGAATATGAAGAGCACAGATATACTAACTACTTTCAACCTAATAGTTGATAGCGTATTTACATTCTTAATTTGATTCTTTACATTTTCTAACGTCGTAATTTGACAGGGGACAACACAATGTCCGAAGTGAACATTTGATGAATATATGGAAAACAAATTATTGAATTAAAATATGAGGGATAAATGTATTGAAGCCAATGCATATAAAGGGCTTGTTTTGGAATTTCCTAAGCCAATGCATATAAAGGTACCGAATACCTTAAAACAAAACGTGAGAGATCAAACTCAAAAGTCAAAACTAGAAGGCCATAAAAAATGCAATCCCCCCTTGACTCGTGGCGCTTTCTTCTAAGCACTGCAACCTTACTAGGCAAGGTAGGTGCTTAACTTGGTCAAGAATTCGTAGTAGGTAGATTTTAAGGAAGTTTTCTGGCAACTAGGGGAAGTTTATTGATTAAATAATTGAAATGGTTGTTTAGGTTCTGATCGGATCGGTGTCCTGTGACAGCATGCCGAGGCTTCATCCATTGGTGATATCTACTGTTTCGGATTGAACTCACATATATCTTAGAAAAGAAAATGTACTATACTTCCTCTATCCAACTTTAAAAAGTTAAAAACATATATAGTTACTAAAAAACTTCTGATTGAAGCCTAATCTAGCCCTAACCTACCAAAACTAGATTAGTACGCAATTGTTAGCATTGTCACATTTGAAGCCTTGGACAATAGGTGAAGATTCAGGGAAGATTGAAGTTGTAGGGAATGAATAGAGGATCTAGCGGTTAAAGTATATGACTTCACCCCAGAAGTGGGAAGTTCGAATCTCATCAACACTAATTTTCCACTCCAATTGTAATAGTGTAGTATTTATAAAAAAAAAAAAAAGTTGTAATACACACTTGAGGTTTCAAGAAATGAATAAAGGTAACACCGCAACAAGTCTTAACAGATTTCAATTTTCTAAAGGTATTTATAAACGATGACATTACTCAAATTCAACAAGCTAGAGAATCCCCAGTATGCATGTGAATCAAAATGACCTCATAATGTTAACCTTGAATGGCACCATAAAGTTTGAAAAGGTATTTAAGGAAACAAAAATTGAATAGAATTGCGATCTTAATTTTACGGTAAGCATGACATATTGGTCACTGAAACTTGCAATGCATGAGACAAAAGCAACTGCTAAAAGAATGACTATGTAAATGAAAGAAAAACATGCAAAATTAAACAAATTAAGTAAACATCTTTTGATAACTCTGAAATCAATCAAGAGAAGCTCTTTTTGATAATTCGACAAGACCTCTTGCACGACTGCGCCAAGTGTTCGGCCCTTTTCAGTGTACAATTGGATGGGATAAAACAATGCATCTCAATAATTCCGATTGAATGTCCACAACAGAATGTACGGCTTTGTGCCCCATTCCAGGGTGTCGTTGACGTGAAGAATCTTTTTTTTTTTTTTTTGGGGTAAGTATTCTCTTTTTCCATTGTGCCCCAGTCAAATTTTTCCGTTTATTAATAATATTTATCCTAGTATGTTTCTTTTCCTTTGTTTTCCCTAGTTATTCGAGGGCAAATCTGCACCTGATTCTTCATTATCAGTAGGAACCCAAAAAGCATGATGGTATAATCATGATCAATTATGTATTGGTTGTTTTGGATCAAATGTGATTATTATTTTTGATTGTTTTGGATCAAATGTGATTATTATTTTGGATGATTTGTTTCGGCTGTTTTTGTCTTTGGTGCATGAATATTACTGCAAAAGTTAAAGTGCTTTAACTTTTAAGAAAGTTTCAGGTAGACTTGGTGTTAAACCTATCTGGAATCAAGTTAAAATGTGACAGGAATCAGGAAAATATAAAGGTTTCACATAAGAACCAAAAAAGAAAGTACATGTTTCATGCTTTTCTTGGAAGAAGAAGGACTAGATTCATACAACAAGGAAAAAAAAAATCTAACTTCTTGTAGCATACTACATGAAAAGATGATGTGGACAATTATGCTAATTAAAAGATGACATTGCAGGCATCACAATGATGCGATCACAATGAAGATGTTGATGCTAATCGCAATAATATTGATGATGATTTTAAGTGATTTGTCCTTCCCCGCTGTGACATCAAATCAAGATTGTTGCTTTGTGGGAATTTTGTTGCTTTGCGGGTTCATAGTCTAAGCTGATCATAACCAGGTTGAACTAAATATCTGTTGTAATTTTGCTCTAAATCTTTCTCTTTGCTATCTATATGTAAAATTTCAACTGAACTGCGTAGTTTGGTGGTCTTAGTTTTGCGCTCCAATAATATTAATAGGGTCAGGGCCTCAATAATTGCCAAGAAAAATTGTTGGTGGTAATAGTCCTGCTCCAGCACTATTAATAGAGGGTCTCAATAATTGTCAATAGAAATTGTTGCATACGTTTAATATTGCATGTAGAATATTAATTCTAATTCAACATGTGTACATATAATAATTCTAGATATTAAAATTATAAATTGTAAAAATATGTAATATATACTTGAATCTTATCATTAAATATTTTAAAAATTTTAATCTCAATTATCTTTTTTTTTATAACTTTTAGTCTCAAGTGTGAACTACACGTTGCAAATTGCTCTCAAATTGTCAAGACACTGAGAGTAATACATTTTGAGCATCAGTCGCATAGACATAGAAACTTTGGAATTAATAAAAACCACTAGAAGAGGGATGGAGTTCCCATGTAAAACCCAAAAATTACAAAAGTTGCGTAATTTAATGCGTGTCATAGTTAATTAGTGTTTTCTTCATTACCGTCCGAACTTAAGAATAAGATAAAATCAAGAAAGGATCTCGTGCACATTTGGAGATTCCTTAACATTAATTAAGTCAAAATTAAATATGTTTATAACATTGGGCTTGGGAGACAGCAGCTATTGCGAAGCTGGGTGTAAGTATTCTTTATGCCCTCCCAAAAGCATGGGTTGATTAAGTAACAAACTGGGGCAAGACCAGAGATACAGGAAAACGTCTAGAGCTCGATTTATTAGCAATTCATTACAAATGATTAGCACTAAAATAATCATGTTGATCTTGATCGTAATATTTTAACTCAATAATATTAATTAAACCCGTATTTGAAGATAGGTTACTTTCACTCCTAGGCGGGCATCTTTCTTCATTTTTTTTTACCCGTTAATCAGATATTATATTTTGGAAATCTTTCAGATTTTGACTCTCAAGTAAAATTTTCAGATTTTTTTCCACAGTGAAAAGATGTAACAGAATCATGGGGATCAAACCATGCATCATTAGCAATATGAATCAATCAAGAAAAATTTAATGCAACAATTATTAACATCTGGAAAAGGATTTGGATTTTTAAACACGACACTACGCAAATTTTATCTTGAAAATTAGTGTTGGCATTATACTTTTATGTTACATATAACATGATATTTTTGTATTTCCATAAATAATTAGATCTCATATGAACAACTAGGTAAATTTGCATCACCCTACTATGAAATGATGTGCTAATATAAACTCCGACGCTAATGTTTATTTTGATTGGATCTCAGGGAAACATAAAAATTTCAACTGAGCACAAAGAAGCCAAAAGGATTTTCAGTTTTTCACCACAGACAATGTAAATTTGGTACTCCAGTCCAGTAATTTTGAAGAAAATTTAAGAAACAATTAAGAAAGCAAAAAAGGTAATAGGCTGGCTCTCTTTGCACTGTATATATATTGGCTACGCACATATCATCTTCCATCCACAAGCCAATTAAGGAATCTTTTTGGATCAGCTTCTCCTCTCCCAGTCATAGCTCCTCCGATTTCTCCTAATTCTCCCAACAGTGATACCGTTTTCAGTCTTTCCCTGAAACCCTTTTCTTTTCTTCATCAATAGTTGTATGTACATACCACTTTAAGGGAATTATGCCATATGAATTCACCTTTATGTTTGTTGGTTTCTAAGTTTCAGTAAGTTCAGCTTCTTTTACTATTAATCGGATCAAAATGAAACTTTCTCAACTAGGATCCAACAGGAGCTTATAGCTCCTCCTTCTTCTTCTTTTTCCCCTTTGTTTTGTGGTGGTTTTTGTGAGGATCTCACAACCAAGAAACAAATGTTTGTATTGTGAATTAATTTAAATATTTTTCGAAATATTCCTTAAATATGTATTCAATCACATCTTTATTTGAATCACTAACTTTTTATCTTATATAGATGATACTTGATCAAAATTCGTTCTATGTGAATTGTTGTTTTTTAGTTTCTTTTCGAAAAATAGTAACATACCAATTTTTTAGATCGATGTGTATGTGAGATAATAGCTAAGTCAATAATAGTTCAGGAAAGGGAAAGTGAAACTGACACTTAAATACCCCTGTTTGGGTCCACTCCTTTCCTCCAACAAGTCCTCAGTTTGGTATGCTTTTCTTAGGGTTCCTTCCATCCTTCCTTGCCCCAATGTTCTTGAACTTTAATTTAAAGACTACTGACTGGTGTGGACTAGTATTCCAATGAGGGTCCTGAAATCTTCGATCCCAAGATGAACTTCCACCACAACCAACCAGTGACATATGAGGAGCTCTTTAATAATTAATAGTACTATATAGTCATGAATCTGTACAGATCGATAATATACCAAGTTGATGGTTGCAGGTGCGGCACCATCAAGATTCACACAACAATTTTTGGTGGAACTTCCCTCTTTTCTGCCCAAGTTTCGTAAGTGGGAATCTTGATGATGCTGCAACAGCAATCAATAACTTAACACACTTTTCAGATGTTAGCTCCTATTCTTCCAAGAGTTCTCCTGCTTTCTTTGGTGGATATTTTATGTGCACCACTGATTAATTTGATACAGATCTGTATTCCGTATTGATCTATTCAAGATGATTAATTTCATGGGTCGAATCAGTCTTCACCTGCAGACAGCAGTAGCCTCAGTAGAACCAATCTGCTGTACAGAATCCATGATGCATACTTTTTTTCCACTTCTTGAGTAGTCGTACAAAGGTTAGTGAACTCAATCTCTTCTTTTAATAGATATCAGTACGGTCGTGCACACTCACAAGTCTTTCTATATATAGTGATAGATTCACCATACATACAGAATTTCTGGAATTGGTTTCCACTGAATCAGCGTTTAGATAGGATATTATAAGAGATTTCCTAATTTCTTTCTTTTACTAAAGGAGATATTTGAGATTTGGTTAAAAAAAAAAAAGGTTTGCCATTTTCTTTGGGTATAATAAGCTGAGTACTTGTTAGATTTTCAAGTCCATATTATATTTTGTCTAATTAAGAGATAATTAATCATTAGCAACAATTTAGCAGGCAATTTTAAAATATATAAATTTCATGATTTTTCCTCCTCCGACTGATGTATATTACACGTGTCTAGTCTCCCCCCCCCCCCCCCCCCCCAAAAAAAAACAATACATAATTATTTTGCCATTAAATTGTTAATCGACCATGGATTATCCTAACAAAAAACAGTCTAAAATTTTAGATGAACTTGTTCTCTGAAAGAAAGAAACCCATGGAATGGTTTTTGTGAGAGCACAGCCTCCAAAGAAATGTATAATTTTATTTGAAGCACATTGGTACATAGTACTCACAGTGTCAGGGCTTCTATGGATGGGTTCAGGGCTTTTATGGGAGCAAGTTAAAACCTTCTTTTGATCCATCTTTACCATTCTAACTAAACCAGGTCACCCTGGGATTACAACTACTGTTGCGTTAAAAAATTAAACAAATTAAGCATTTTTTCTTCATTTATGGCAAATAATTTTCTCCTATTGTTGTTTTCTTAATGGACACACTTCGAAGTGGAATATGTAGTTGATGGTAGTGTGAAGAGTATTAACTCTAGAGATATTTCATTATTGTGCATTACCTTTGATGTAAAGACTAACTTCTCTTTAGTTTTTTTTTTTTTTTCACTTGTGAAGAAATAGCAAATAGCAACACAGAAGCAAATATTTATAAATGCAAGCTCTCAACAGATCTTGTGTTGTTTGCGATCCAAACCCCCCCCCCCCCCCCCCCTCCCTTCTCTTCTTCTTCCCCAACCCAATTGTGAAAATAAAATAACATCTGTTGTCCCTCTTACAAATGAAATGAGAGAAATTTTGCTGATCAACCAAGAAAATCATAGCTTGCTGATCAATTCCGGATTTTGTTTTGATAACATTTACTCGCTTTCTATATTATATGTTGAGAAAATTCTTCATGTAATTAGGAAGATTAGATACACTCATGGTATCCATTTGAAGAAAAAATTTGTGGTCAGCTCTAATATATCACCTGACAAGATCATTGCAAATCAGCTTTGAGGATCACAGTATATGTAAGTTTGCTTTGCTTGTGGAGAAACTTGTCTATCTGGATGTCAACCATATTCATTCACGCATCCGTGTTGAATTTTGATTGCATTCTCATCCTCAACGTTGCACACATACAGGCCTAAAGTGGTTGTTTAAATCCTTCAAGAACTTAGAATATGGAATATCTGAAATGGCTATGGCGAATGCAGTGACATTGTTGTCAAAATTCAGTCAGACCATTGCACAGAACAAGTTCACATATTATAGTCACTAATCCTTCATTTTGCAGTCACACAAACTGATTGTAATTGGTTTTTTTTGGTACATGTTTTCATTTGCATATCATCCATGTATGAATTTGTGAGCACTCACCTACAATCTATTGTGCTTTCTTAAATTTCCACTTTTTCATCGGGTGTTAATCTGTTTCAGTTGCATTTTAAACACTTCCATTTTCTATGTCATTGATTATAGAAGTTTTTGAACTATAATGAGAAGAAGACTGGAGTTGCAAAGTGATCAATTGAGGAATGGATCCGGATCATGACATGTAATATAGAACCTGGGAATGCTTAAATTAAATGTTGAAGCAGTACAAAATTTATCGTACTTTCTCTGGAAAATAATTGGTCACCAATATTTCCTTTCCATTAAGTCTTGCCTGCCTAAGGATTAGCTTGATCATCTACATTTCTCGATTCATTCGCATGCAGTAAATCAGAATGAATACAGATTTGGCCCCGGTAGATCAAAGATGGAAATTGCACACGAAATTCATAATCTATGCTTGTATGGTGTGTATTAAATTAGTCCCATAAATTATTGTAAGTTTTAAGGATATCAGTTAAACCTCGTACTTCCAGTGGATAATGTGGCATAGGATACTTTACAGGAAAGAGTTTATGTATAGTACCATTGGAGCACTAGCTCATTAAGAAATATCCCAATTGCACAGACGTGCAAATCAAATAACTCGCAAAAGGATTTGCAATAATTTCAATCAATGGCAGCCAAAAAAAAAAAAAAAAAAAGGTTCTTGTGTTCCTTTTTTCCTTAAGAAAAACACTTAGTACTATAGATTACTGGTAATTTGGGCACTTAAAATAGGAACTCATGTCAAGTGTTGAGATAATATAGTTTTAGTCTAAAAGATCAACTAGTCGAGGCGCCTGCGAAATGAGGTAAAACTATATGTAAGCGGTATATAGCATCATTGTTTGGACAACAAATATAATCTTTTTAGCTCTCTTTCTTCTTTTAGGCAAACCAAGTTATGCAGTTCCTTACATGGATGGATCCAGAAGAATTACTTTATGGGGATGAAAATGTATTCACAAAGTGTAATATGAACTTCTAATACAAATTTGCAAGGGAAAATCTTTAAATTCTCAAGGACTTTTTCAAAAAAAAAAAAAAATCTAAGGGAATAAGTATAATTTTCTGAATCTTGAAGGAGCAAAAGCCCCTTCCTGCCCCTCTCTAGATCTGTCTATGGTTTGTTATGTTTTGGTAAGATAATATAATATGCAATTAGATAATTTGTAAGCTATATATTATATATTTTTCTACGCAAATCCTTGAACTAATTCTAGCACTTTCAATATCTAATCCTATTTAAATACTACTAGTTATTAATTAATTTAGAAATACTACACCTCTAACATATCCATGTGCTGACAAATCTAATTCAATTTAACGAATACAATGATTTTGGCTTTAAAAGTGACAAATTCGAAATGTTGACAAATACTGTTTGTTAGATGATTAAATATCAAAAAGTACAACATATACTAGATATGTATAATAATAATAATAATGATAATAATAATAATAGCATCAATGATAATTATGTAGACTTCTGTGGGTTGTGAAATTTCCAATGCTCATTTTGTTCCTCAAAGAATTCTAGTTAGATTCAACAACTAGAATATATTTTCAAAATTTTAGTTTTAGTTAGTTCTTCGAGTAGTATTACTTGTCTTAATATTAAGTTTCATTTATTGAGATTCTTTAGGAAATAATCATACCTTATTGTTTATGCATTTTGGATAAATAGGAGGTTATTTAAGAAAAAATATGAGACAGTTCCAAATCTTCATTTTTTGAATATCTTTTTAGAGCTTTTTTTTGCCTAAATTCCTACAACTTGGTCCAAAAGCCTATTGTTCTCAGGGCCTGTGTTGTTTGAAAGTGATGAATCTAGTAATAAATCCTTTTTATTTCAAGACTAAGCACTTTACCTTCAATCCAATATGCTAGGAAATATTTTTTTGGTTCAATCATCCAATTTTCAAAGGAGAAAACTACCAAATTTGGGTAGTAAAATTGAAATCTCTTGAGGCTGGTTATCTTCGGGTTGTGGTGCAAAGAGATGATGTATGTATCACCATTATCTGGTAATCGAGCGATGGTAGATATCATAAATTATATCAAAGAAGTAGAAAGAGATCCACGTCCATGACTTGCATTCATTTAGCAGTCTCAGACATAGTTTTCACAAGGATCATAGCTTGTGAAACTGCAAAGCAGGCATGACATGTTCTCAAAGAGGCTTTCCAATGCAATAATAGAACAAGACAAATACAAGTATTAAATCTCAGGAGAGAAATTGAGCTTTTGAGAATGAATGAGAAAGAAAACATAAAAGTATCCTCATAGAATCTTGAATGTTGTCAATAAAATCAGATTGATTGATGAAGAACTCCCGGACAAAAGAGTCATGGAGGAAGTAATGGTGGATTGACCGGAAAGATTTGAAGTAAAATTAAATTTCATCTCTTGAAGATTCAAGAGATCTTTCTCAAATCACTTTGCCATAATTAGCGAATGCCTTGCAAGCACAATAATAAAGAAGGGCCATAAGCACAGAGGAAATTACAGAATATACTTTTCAGGCAAAAGGCCAAAGACCAAAATCAGTAGGGTGACAAAGACAAGAACTGCGAGAAGAAGGAAGCTCAGAATCCATGTTCGCCCTGTAAATACACCTCACATCTACAAAAATTGTCATTCATGTAGCCAGGCAATGAGGCGGGACACAAGGAGAAGGGTTTGCAAGCACAACTCTTGTAAAAGGTGGTTTACTAGTTTATTGACAGCGGTTGCACTCATCACATCATAAGTCCAAATTCAAGAAGTCAAAATTGGAAATGCAAACTATACTGATAACAAAGGCAAAAATGTTGTTGCTATTGATTGTGGGTCAGATATAAACTTACTCCCAATTTTTTGTTTGTATTTGCAATGAATAAAAAATTTTTAAGTGTTGGACAGTTATTCAAAAGGGAATATTATCTCTGATTGTCAACGATTAAGACGGCATAATTTATGATGCCCGCCCCCGGGGGGGGGGGGGCGGTTTTTTTTTTTCAAAAAAAAAAAAAGGAAAAAAAATTTCTCTAAATTGGTCACAATGGGACAATTCTAAGTTGAAGTTTCATGAAGCAAATCAGGAGGAGTTCATTGATGAATCGGTTGATGATTATCGGAGTGGACGTACCAAATTAATTTCTGATATTGACAAAAAATGTAATATTGTTGTTTTTGAGTCTACAAGTGATGAAGAATTTTTCAAAGACTATAAGATGAAAAATTAAAGTGGATGATGATACTGAAAGGTTGCTGATAGACTACAAAAAAGTCTCAATAGTTGTTTGGTGTATCTCATAATAATTATGATGTGTATTTTAAATTTATTATCCATGTTCGTTATGTTAAAGTGATTTTCACTTTGAAACTACAGAAAGAGTACTAGAATGTATAAAAAACATTGATATTGGAGATTGGTTCAAAAAGTCAAAAAAATATTTTATATGGTTTTGAAAATAATGACTTGCTGATTTTTACGATAACATGAGAAATTGTTCAATAATTAAACCTTCTAGATGTTATTTTATTGGAGAACAAAAAAGTTATTTTAGGTTAGGGTAATTATTAGCTTGCAAAATATATACTGATAAAGATCTTGTCCAAACAAGAATTGAGAACTTTAATAAGACAAATGAAAATCTGTAGCCAAATAGCAAGAAAGAGAGTTGAGTTGTGCAACTTCCACTGCAAAATTTATTTCTAGAATAATTCTAATTAACTCAAAACAACTGGAATTTATTTTCAGATTTGTAGCTTTAGTTGGTTCTCTGGCAAGCTATATTTATTTTGAAACTAAATTTTATTTGTTGAGATTGTTTAGGAAAGAATCACACTTTATTATTTATGTAATTTCTATGATCACACAAGGTCAACTAATAATAAGAGTAATGATATGTATCACCTGTCTATCCCTTCATATGAGGATGTTTAACTAAAAAATGCCATGTCATCATAATCTTTTTTTTTTCCTTAAATATAAATACTGTAGTTTTTTAATCTTAGAAAATCTGAAATTAGGAAGATTTCTAGCTTGGTTGAATTTCTTTATGCACATATATACTAATCTTTTTTGTTAGTCACTCAGAACTATGGATGACTCCACCCTTGACAAAATGAATGCAGATGGGAGGGTTTCACTTGATGAAGAAAATAGATACTCAAGAAAGCTTTGATCTCAAAATATTATTTACCTATTGTACGTTGATCATATTTTTGTTGTTGGATTTGGCCATTCAAGGATTTTTAAACTTATTACATGTTGCAACTTGGTGAAATTTTTTAAACCATATTATTACATTCACACCCATAATGTGCTTTTACTAATTGTTTTCTTTTAAGTCTAAGTTAGTAACAATGCATTAATCCAGGCATCCATAAATTGATGCTTTTTAATTTTGGTAAAAAAATCTCATTTATAGAAGGTAAGGATGAGAAAGAAAACTGATTGCCACATCAACAGTACATGTAGGAAGGAATACATGAGTGACAAATACAAAATATGAACATTTGGTGCTACGTATCATTTCTCTAATAAAATGTAAAACAGTTCTAATCTTCATTTTTTGAGTATCTTTTTTAAACCTATTCTTTCCCTAAAATTCCAACAACTCCGATTTAGATTTTCTGCTGCTCTCTAGGGGTAAGCAAAATTTCAATTTTCCAATTTTCTGTCCGTATTTGATTTTAATTTGGAAATTCAAAATCAAAAAATTAGAAAACAAAATGAAAAACGGAACAAACGATTTCACAATAAACGAATTCAAATTAAATTAGGTTTGGACATTTTTTAATTCGGAATTTCCAATTTCGAATTCATATGACTATTAGTCTATTGGATAATATCTTAAAACTACAATGGCAATAGGCCAAATGTATAACTAATGAATAAAACCCTAATTCTCTACCTTCTAATTACCTCACCTTGCTCACCTCAAACCTCTTCTCTAATTTCTTCTCTCCTCCCTCCTTAGCTCACTCAAACCAAACGCCCAAGAACTCCACCAACAGTCAGCAAGCACCATTATCACTCAGCGCTTTTTCTCTATATATCTGTTTCTTTGTAAACTATCAATTCAAGATGTTATTTGGAAAACAAATTAGGGCAAAAGTGAAATGTAGCTCTCATGTGGAGCAATATAGTGCGTTAATTTAAAGGAATTACTACTGTTGCTATGTTTCATGGACTGATGGTCTTTTAGGCTAATGAAAAGTGCAAGTTGCTTTTTTTTTTTCAATTTGGATTTTTCGAATTCGAATTTGAATTTGAATTTGATTTCTGACCAAATTGATATCAAATTCAAATATGATATATGTATATTTGAATTCGAAATTGGAGGTATTGTGCTAAGATAAATTTTTGAATTATCTGAATTTATAGTTTTAAATTTTTGAATTCCATTCCGATTCTGATTCTCACTCCTACTGCTCTCTCCAGCAGATAAATTTTTGAATTCATAGTTTTGAATTAGAGTAGATAAATTTTTTGAATTATCTGAATTCATAGTTTCAAATTTTTAAATTCGATTCCAATTCTCACCCCTACTGCTCTCTTCAGCAGATATATTTTTGAATTCAAAATTTTGAATTAGAGCAGATAAATTTTTTGAATTATTTGAATTCATAGTTTCAAAATTTTGAATTCGATTCCGATTCTCACCCTACTACTCTCTTCAGCAATTCCAAATTAAAGGATCTCTTTTTTTTTTTGATAAATCTTACACTATTACAATGTAGGTAAAAAATTTGTGTTGATGTGATTCGGACTCTGAACTCTAGAGTGGAGTTATAAAACTCTAACTGTTCGATTCTCTATTCGTTCACAAAGAATCTCCTTTGTTTCGCTCTTTATACATAGCAAAAGTGTGGGCGGATCAGTTCTTGGTCCATAGGCGGACAGGTAATAATTTTGACAAAATCATTACCAGCTCACCATTTCATCTACCAACTTCTTACAGGTGCAGTTAACATTAATTAGCAAGGTCAAAAAAAGGGTTAGAAAAAAAGGACGAAGTTAATTATACGCCAGATCCTTCATCTCAGCCAAATGCAGTACTAGTTGTTCTTGTTATAGCTATTGCTTTTACTGGTCACTGTTAAAACTTTTATGGTCCCAGTTTGAAACAATGATAAAGATGCATATGATGTAGGTTCTACGATTAAGAACAGATCGTACAATCACCATGAGGGGGTGGGGTTAAGCAGACATGGACACGTCTGGCTGAAGCCCACATTGGTTGATCTTACCAATGTTAAGAGAAAGCAAGACTCCGATATATTATTAAGCAGAGCCCCCCCGCCCCCACCCTTCATCTTTTCCACCGACCTGTGACTGCTATCCAATCACAGACAGGATTCCATTCCTTTTAATGCTTCTTAGGCTAACCATCAAAAGCTGCGCCTCTAACATCACCTGTTTAAAAAACACATAATCTAGGTATATAGCTCATGTTTTATCTCAATGATTTAATTAAACTTGCAATGCTTCCGTCTGTCTTCTTCCCGGGGTACATATATAGTAAGCAAAACCGCTAGGAGTTTTCCTAAATGTACATAAGCTTCAAAGCGAATTTGAGTTTAAAAAAGAAAAAAAAAAAAAACATTCACATGGATTGGCCATTGTCCTTGACATTTTCATTCTGATATTGGTGAAAAACTGGTGCACTAGTCAAGGCTCAGGACCCTAATATGTGTAGCCTTCCCAAGAGAAAGTGTTATCTAAAACCAATGAATGTTAGTTTTGAAACTGCCTTCTGGATGACAAATTTGTAGCAAATTTTCCAGGCTTTGTAAAAGTCTAGTGGGACGTGTAAAACGTGCTCCAGGCTGTGGAATTATTATTATTATTATTTTTTTGGTAAAGGCATTGGAAGTTACTAAGTTTTTCTTTTGATTAAGGTATTGCGGGAATAAAATGTTTGGAATGTTGTATGTAGTAATCTAATTTGAAAACCCTAGATACTTTTTAGCCTTTACAAGTGTTTTTTTTTTTGACAATTCTTTCAGAAGAAAAAAATGGATTAACAAAGATATTTGTAATGTCCCAGAAGGAGAAAATTAACAAGAAGTACTACAACCTTTGAACTTTCCTCTCTCTTTCGTTGTTTAGTTGAGTACGCGGCAGTACAAAAGCTTTAACTGCTCAACAGACTTCTTCTTCTTCAACAAGGGGAAAAAATGTCAGAAACAACGTAAACTCATAAGAGCTTTAACGATAACTTTTTCATCCTTCTTTTATACGCTTTTGTCATCACTAAAAAAAAAAGAAAAAATCTCTATCACTTTGCAGGAAGGGTACGGCCTACGTGATAAATTGACAAGATTTCTTGGGTAATGTTAACGAGGTTAAGTGCCATAAACTAACTTTTAGCTTTGCCTATATTTGCATTTTCCACCTTCATATGTTGAGCTACAATTAAAGTTAATGCAAGAGTAAGATTACTCGAAGATCCATGGATGCCTAAGATTACTCGAAGATCCATGGATGCCTCACCTAATCTTGTACCTAATCCCACTTCCCACTGCTGCTATTTCTTGATTGTTTGTGAACGAAAAATTTAGGACTTAAGAGAAATAGCTAGAAAGAAGAATTTTGAGCTATGTAATTATCTCATTGTTAAAAGAGTATATACAAGAAGAAATACCTGATCAACATGGGGTCATTCTTGACATCAGCCCTAAAGGGGCCTTTGGCTTCATGCTAACGGAAGGCAAACTTTGGAGTTTGAAGAGAGCTTAAATCAATTAACAAGGAGGATGCTATTCATTCAGTTGCAGGTTGTACTTTTGCTGAAAAACAATATTGGAGAGGAGGGCAATCTTATGAATTTGGCAACTTTAAGTGCTATCTCATTGATGAACACAAGATTGGAAACCAAACCACATTAAGCTTTCAATCTTCTTCACTAATGCAACAAACAAACCTTCTATATATATAGATCTTACTCCCAAAAATATTTCTGTAGGCTTTTTGTTATCACAATTTTTTATGTGTATGTGCTGGCCTTTGTTATCACAATTTTTTATGTGTATGTACTGGGGGCCAGTCCCCCCTCCATGTGCATGCTTTTATTAATTCAAGGACTCGGAAAAAATGTAGAGACATTTTGTGTATTCGTCATAAGTTAAAATGTGTATTTCTCAAATACGAATAAGCTTGTATTATACTGACTTCATATCTAATAAGTAATACTGTTGGAGGATTAATGAAATATTAATTAGGCAACCTCACATGGAGTTTATTAGTTCCTAAAATTTTTTTCAATTATCAAATACTGTAATCATTGTACTACTGCCATATAAGTTATTAGAGCATCAACTTTAGTTATTTAGCACTAGTAACTTCTCCAATCAAAATAAAATTACAAGGAAAAATGATACCTATCACGAAAACTAGAAGAAGACAGAATGTGCCACATTTTGGTTTACTTTTCTTATTACAAGCAATTTCTTTTCTCTCTTTTTTTTTTTTTTTTTTTTGTTTCACCCAGGTGGGAGAGAATTGGGCCTTGTACACAGGCTTGGTAGGTCTTTTCCCGGGTTTGAAAGGTTGGACTAGTGAGAGAATCAAATGGGCTCCCAATGATACTGCTGCAAAACCAAGTTCCTGTTCCTAGCTCAATTCGTTTGTTTAAACGAGGTATTTTAATTTCTTTGTTCTAAATTGTCTCTTCCTTAAGCGAAGTGAAAACTTGTTTCTGATCTGAGCACTCTCCCATGAAACTCAAAAAAATTATTTCAATCCCCATTTTTTCAGTGTTTTTCGTGGTGGGTTTTGTTTATTATGTCACAATTTTCATCTTTATAAAGGATTGTGTTGGTTTGAATAGCTTAGCAGGCTCAAGGAATGCTTTGATATTCACCTTATTGGTTTTCCTCTTCGTTTTCTCTTTTCTTGTCTGTGTCCTTACCGACCCAGGTGGTGTCCCTCCTGGATTTTTCCCTGATGTTGAAAAAAGTCTCCTCTTAGATCAAGAAAATAAGAATACTGTAAGCAATTTTTTTCTTGGTTTTTTTGGCGGTGGGGAATGCTTTACCTTGTATTAATTCAAAAAAATTTGATCTTGTGTTATTTTTTCCATCAATTATGGTTTCTTGTATTTCTTCAGAAGTGTATGAAGCTTTTCTGTACTTGGTTTATGTTGTTTTTCTTGTTTTGCTTGTCTTGAGATAGATTATCGTAATGACACCATACTTTGGTGTTTGGTTAACCAAGTTTACGGCTTTGTGGGAGTTTGTTCTTTGGATGTTATGCTTTGTAGCCACTTGAATTGCTATAGACTAGTGTGAGAAGGAAGAGTGGGCTATGGGGGAGAAGGAAAGAGAGGAAAGAGAAAGGGGGGGGGGGTACAGAACAAAGGATATGGTCTTTGCCACTGAATTGGCTAATGTAGTTCATTGTGATGCTAGTGAGGATGAATTAACTGCTTTAATCTTTTTCCCGTGTTTCTGAATTGATCGACATTATTAAGTTGAAGTGATAGCAGTTTTTATTTTCAGAATTTTTTGTCACAAGGTGTCAATCATAATTGTATCATCTTTTTTCATAAATTCTTTGATTCCACTACCAGAACAGCCCTACTATGCAGGACTATGATTAGTACCTAGTGATCGTTGGAAAATTCCTCTTAAAACTCTCTGCTTTCTTATTTTTATAACTTGGCTGTCAATCAATGGAATCCATGAATTACCAATAGCTATTTAATCGTAACGTTATTTGTTTCATAGAGAAAATGAAAAGCACTAAGCAGGCCAGCCCTCTTTCATTACATTTTGGATACGGATATGAATTTATGTTTCTTGATGCATGCTGAGGTTAAAAGAAGACTGAATTCATGATTTCAGCGTATTAACCAGAAGCACTGTAATAAGTGTTCAGCATACAAACCTCCCAGGGCCCATCATTGTCGTGTCTGCCGACGGTGTGTTCTGAGGATGGTGGGTGCTTTTTGATCAGTTGTATGTATACTTAACAATGTGTTGTTGGCGAATGCCACACAAATTAGTTGTGCTTAATAATCTATTTCCTGTGCAAATTAAACTGCAGGACCATCACTGTGTCTGGATAAATAATTGCGTTGGTCATAGGAACTATAAGGCTTTTGTTGTTTTGGTGTTCTATGCAACTATTGCCAGTGGCTACTCCTTGGTATGCCATGCACTTAAATATATTCTTCCTCTGAATTCCTCATTCTGACCTATGCCAAGCTTCAAGTTCTTGTTTTTGTGTTCTTGGCTTTCCCAGATTATGATTCTAAATTGTGCACTTCAAAAGGACAGGGATTTCAATGGAAGGATGCCTTTAAATTTCTTTTATGTGAGTTCGTAGTAGCTTTCTTGCTACATTATTTAATGCGCTTATATCTGGCTTAAAATGTTGAATGGATATATTATCTGGTTTGTTCATCTAAGTTAGTAATATCTTTTCCTCTTGATTCAATTAACTTCCATCTATGTCATTTTTGAAGGAGTTATTGTGTTTATACATGCGAAAAGGCACTTTAAGTTTCTGATATTGTTTTGTACTGCAGATTACATCGGGGTTAATGATTTTGGGCTTAACTTTGACATTGGGAACTCTCTTGAGCTGGCATATTTATCTCATATCTCATAATATGACGACTATAGAGGTAATGGTAATGTTAATTGCCTAATTCATTTCGTGGTTGTCCTTATTTCGAGTGGTTGATGACCTGATTACCTGTTGGTGCAGTATTATGATGGAAAGAGAGAAATGTGGTTGGCTAAAAAATCTGGTTTAAGTTATCATCGTCCTTTTGATCTTGGTGCTAGAAAAAATGTTACTCTGGTACTCTCTCTCTCTCTCTCTCTCTCTCTCTCACGCACACACATCCATGTATCTTACACAGATGTAGATTGCCCTCATTGTACACCGCCGCATGTCAAATTTGATTATTTGGTGTTTGTGCCATTGATTTGTATATCAAATGTTGAAATGCAATTATCATGTGCAAGTACTATAACATTCCTGCTTTCCAGGTGTTAGGTCCAAACATGCTAAAATGGTTTTGGCCGACTGCTGTTGGCCATATCAAAGATGGACTGAGCTATCCTACAGCACGTGACAATTCATGAAACAATCTGCTTCTTTAATGATCAAAAACCATCAGTAAGTCTTGTCTGTTTTGATTGCCCAGAAGCCCTGTAAATCTTTGTTCTCCTCTAGTGTAATTCAGAGATAAAGAATTCAAGTAACTTACCGACAGCAGATGCAGCATATCTGGAGTACTCGGGTATTCTCCTTTGATTCTTGTATATATTATGGAGTTATTACGTGGAGCCTCTCAACAAAGGCCTTACAAGTACCTGTTGTTCTGTGATGCCCTTGAATGAGTCTGATATGGAGATGGTTGTAAATTCTCTTTAAGTTCCCCTTGTACTTAATGCATAAATGGTTAGCAGGAAAGTAATTTGAAATGGGACAGTCTTTCCTGGTAATTCGAATCCATGGATTTTAAAGAAAATTAACTATATTCTATCGTTTGGACACGCTACAGAATTTTTATCAGGAAAATTAATCTAAAATAACTTGTACGGACACTATTACTGTTGTTGGGTTAAAAAGAAAAACAAGAAAATATGATGCTAAACTTCAATACAAATTGCAGCAAGTTAGATATACTTTAAATTTATCACTGCCTGTGAGTGAAAATTTTCAATTACAGTGAAAGGTTATATATCAAAAGTAAAAAAAAATTACATAAACAACACAATAACCTTTAGACAAAAATATATTGAACTTGACTGGGGAGAGGGAAAAGTGTAGCATTGCCAAATCGAAAGTTGGGAAGAGATTTGGTTCTTTTAATTGTTAGACGAATAAACCTTCGTGGGGGTAGTATGAGGGGTGTGGTATTTTTGTTTTGGTGGAATCTTGATTTGGCTTCTTCGAGGAAGAAATCTGGTTCTTTCGACCGTAAACCAAATCAACGTTCATGGGAGGAATATCAGAGCAAATCTGGCTTCTTGGGGAGTCAATTTAAACTGTTTAGAGGACTTTATTTCTCCACAAAGATGATTAGGGTTGCAAGTGTTTATGTACAAATAGAATTTTATCTTCAATACATGTAGAGGATGTAGCGTGAGTATGATGGGGTCTTTCATGTCATTTTGTTAAATTCCTAACGTTAGAAATCACAATATCAGAGATATGATAGGATTTACTTTCCTGGTATTTTGATGGGTCTTTCGTGTCAATTTGTTAAATTTCGAGCGCTAGGAACTACAATACCAGAGATATGATAGGATTTACTTTTATGGTATTTGGACGTTAAATTCTTAACTTTTAGGAATCATATTCCTTACCCAAAATTTAATTTACCAACCAAACACAGGAGTTTAAATTTAAAGAATCAGATTACCTTCCTTGGACAGAATTCTTGCCAGCCAAACAAGGCCACAGATTGAAAACATTTCATAGCATTCTTATTAAGGGGATTCATTGTTTAAGGTGCACTTACTATTCTTTTGTTACTTCTGAATGTATAGCAGCTTCTTCCCTCCTTTATTGCGAACCGACTCGTGCGCTCACCTATCCAATTGTTGAAGAACTTTTAACTATTCGTGAATTATTTAATTCTTCATCCTTCTTCTTATGCTCACAAGATGCCAAACACCGTTGCATTATTGAGGTTGGCCATGATCAACAAGATTGGAGGTAGTGGTATGGTGCACAGGGAAACTGAGCAAGGAATTGCCAAGAGAATATATGAAATGTCTTTACAATGGGCTCGAACTACAGATTTTGAGCCGAAACTGGTGCACCTGTTCATCCTTTTCCATGCTAGCACGTTCATAAAGCTTAAGGTACGGATTGATCCGATGAAAATTGATGAATGGGTTGAACCGATTGATAATGACCAGAATAGATAAAAGATTGGCCAACTGCAGACATGACGTGAGTATATGACCATGTGCATTGACATACTGTATGTCATGTCGTCCTCAACTATCTGATAAATTACACGGAAAAGTATACAATACACCACGTGCATTGCCACGTGGTGTACTAGAACCAATAATTTATTACCATGTGGCAATGGTGGGTCATACTTTGTATTATTTGGCGATGTGTGATTGGTTCTAGTGCACCACGTGGCACGCCACGTGGCGCGCGTGGTGCACGCAATACTCACTCAAATTACACAGAGTCAAATTTTGAAAACCCTACTTTACTCCTCAGACAACATTTTTCTGAATTAATAACTTGCATGCATGTTCTTTCTTAGGATTTTTATTTAATCAAACCTATACTATTATAATTGGGAGAAGAGAAATGGTGCTTGGCAGAATTCAAACTTTTGACCTCTAGAGTAGAGTCGTAGTGCTCTAACCACTCGACCTTTTATTCTTGAAAGTTATTTTGTGCGAAGTAATAACTTGCGCATATGTTCATTCCTTGGGAGTTGAGATGCATTGGGAGGCTATAAACTCCTACTATCCTCAAAAAAAAGTTTATAAACTCCTAATAAAGCACAGGAATATGCGTTAGGACAGAAGGAATATTCCTTAAATTGATTGTCTAAAACACGTACTAGAGTAATAAATAGAAAGAACCAAAGAAGTATTTCAGGATAGAATACTATGCTGTACAAATGTTCAATTATAATTGTAGGACCAAATTTTGTTATGATGGACTCATCTCATGGAAGGGAAAGTCATATAGCACACCCACCCAAACCAATGCCTGAGTTGCTTAAAAACTTTAGTCTCCTCTTATTGATGTCGAAATGACCATCAGCTAATTAGGGTAACATCAGTTTTTGGGTATAGTTAAATAAATTGTAGCAACATGATAACCATTTTATTGATGATTTACTATATATTTATATGATTGAAAACTCAAAAAACATTATTATGCTCTTTATTGTATAATTTACACCATTTATTGTAAAATTTACCTTAATTGCTCCAAATTTAGTAACCGATGAAACCCGAATTCGATAATACATGCATACCACCCTGTTCCTTAAAACCTGGAAATGCCAACTCAACCGAGAAAGCACCAAATAGCTTTAACATTTGAAAGAACTAAAAAGCCATACTTACTTCTACCTGATGCTAACAAGAATCATTCTAAGCTCCTGTTAAGGGAATTGGCATGCATCCACAATAATTTGGCTTGCATTGTACAATACATAGTCAACAAAACTTTTCATGAATCCTCGGACTACTTAAGGAAACTAAGTTGACGAATTCAAACAAATCATTGAGCTTCCCACTTTCCACAAAAATAATTGCTTTAGAGCCTTCCACTGATGATTCTCAAGAATTAATAGAATTGGATTCATACAATGTGTGAATCTTTCCTTTCAGATACCTTTGAAAATAACATATTTCTGATAAGCATTCAAAAATTTAATGCAATCCACGTGGACATCACTTTATGGGGTTGAGCTATTGATTCATAATGATTTAGCACAATTAGAGACAGTTTCTTTAAAGTCCAAAGTCTGAGGAACTATTCTTTAATGTTTAATACCAAATTCAGTTAATTAACTACAGCACACATCAGAAATCCAATAGAATATTTTTCCGAAGAGGCATTTGCTTCTACTTTTTCTTGGCATTAAATTGTTTGTGACTGTTCTCTTTTTAGCGAACAATTTAGGAGTTCCCAGGTTTGTTTTACCGATGAACAGATAAGAGACAATTAGTTTTAAGGTTGCAATTTGCAATGATTTTCAAAGCCATTTTCTTCTTGCCACATAGGAAAAAGATTAATCTCAAGGGATATGTGTACTAGTTTGAGATTTTTTATTGATGGAAAATATATAAGCTATTTCTCCTTCGTGGACTTTCTTCTTCTTCGTTTTTTTGGTACTTATTTATTTTTTATTTTTATGAAAGGATTTATCTGAGTCTGTCTTACAGAGCGAGTTAATGATTAAAGTTTACAGTAAACTCGAAGCTTAAACATTTTGTTTATAAAAAGGCCAAAGAATGTGGATATCAAGATCATGGTGGGTGACTTTTGGATAAGCACGTATATATATAAATAAAATATAAAAAGTATTTGTACTATTTGATTCTCTAATGAGATAGCCTAAATAATTGATATGGGCTTTCTGTGAACTAAATCATGATGCTTCCAGACATGGTTAACATGTCTTAAAAGTAATCATAATTTTTCTTTTGGCTCACTGATGATGTTAACATAACATATTATATCATTGGCTTTCGTCCATTTCTTGCTTTGCGGAGCCATAGATCAATGGAAAGGCCATAAAAATTGAACATTGGATAAAGTGCTCATAGACAACGTACTCCTGATGGCATAATTGAAAAAAGTGAATCATATGTATGTGATTATTTTTTTTTTTTGATATTAAAAGGGTAAATTACACTGAATTTCTCCTTGGGTGATTTACAAATTACTTTCTGTGCTTTAAAAGTCTAAACTTTACACATTTGTAGTTTAGACTTTTTTTTGATAAATGGAAAGAAACAGCCAATCCAAAGGAAAATGTGCAAAAAGTAATAACTACCTTTATATATGTAAGCAAGAAAGATTAGAAATTATATTTTAAAAATTAATAAAAATATATAGTTACTTTTCAAACTCAATTAGTTCTTGCGTGTTTCATCCATTTTTCGAATAATTTCAAAATACAGAAGGATAAAGTGTAGGCTTTTGTACCACAGAAAGGTAATATGATAATTTGCTAAATTACAAGGAAGTTCCGTATAATTACACCTTGTTAAAAGTACAGTTTTTGGACTGACAATGTCTTCCACCTTTAATGAAGATATCATTTTTCAATACATTCTATTCGTGTGTTTTAATAAAGGGCTCTGATTTCAGCCCCTGCAGGTGTCATAATAATCGAACCACATTTTACTTTAAGAAGAAATCATTCTCCTTTGGAGATACAGAAGTTCTTGCCTAGCCTCCAAAAAAGTAATATGGAAACTTAGAGACAACTCAAATTGGAATAATGATACATCAAGTTCAATCATTATTAAGTTCTTTTCCCAGAAGTAATTATCAATGAACCTGGACATGATAATACAGATGAGACGTGGAGAATCGAAAAACAAATCTTGTGCTACATAAATGTTTTATGCTGTCACAAACAGCCTGGCAGATCTGGTTTTGTATCTTAGGAACAAAAATACAACGTAGCACTGTTCTATTAAAATGACGTCCATCTGCCCATGCAGGAGAACCCGTGGATCTCAATGGATCACCATGAAAATGTCGCTGTCCGTGAGTAGTAGCCTAGTAGGAGGATCATATAAAATAGGTCCTCAAATAAAGACAAGTTGTCCAACTTGGAATACTATTATATCAGGGATGGCAAATTTGATTTTGCAATCTGTAATGTCCACAGGAGAGGTGGTTATGCATATTTATGCATGTTTTTTTTTCCCTGCCATATTTGAGTTTGTCTTATACCATTTCTTTTAAACATTTTTGGTAGGTGATGACATTTCCCTGTCAAATTTTCATGCTTTGATGCATAAAACTGAAATGTATAACATTCCTCCTCTCAATATATACTTTCATGTTTTAACCCCCACTAAGCTTACATGGTCTGCAAAATGGCAAGAGAAGGTGTGCTGAGGTTAGATATACGCCCATGACTGTTTAGGGGTCGCTGTATTGCTGCAGTGACCGTATTTCTGGGGTGATTTCACATGTAACTAATTTTTGTTTACACAAACTAAAAAAAGCTTGCAATGGCTTATAATAGTAAGCAAAATATATCGCTTATAAAGTTTACTTTCAATGGCTTAACACAACTAAACATATCATCTATTTTATCACCTATTTTGTCGTGCATTGATGTACATTTTAAACTATTTATTGAAATAAACACTTTTATTACCTACGCAATTAAAAGTTACTGACATGTTATTGCAATATACAATAACCGCAATAATTAAATGAACATCGAAATTTTTATTAAGTTGGAACTGTATACTATGAACTTCACTCTAGTTGGACAAGATGGAATTTTATGTCAAAAGGGCCACAACTTAAAATATAAAAAAGTCACAACACGAATGTTAAGTACACTTTTCTGTCACTCACTAAATCTTCCACATTCTCAATTCTGAGCAAGCATGTATTCTTTTTTCTTTCTTTTTTTTTTTTTTAAGGGGTCAAAAACAAAGCATGTTCTCTCTATCATAGGGATCTCGAAATCTCTAATATAAATAGCAGCTTAATTGGAGCGGATTAAACTACACAGGAAACCTGCAAAAGAAGTAGCATTTACTACTTCACTCGCCTACGCACAGAGTCGCACACTGCCCAAGAAGAAACTCCCTAACTGGAGTTCGTTTATCGGTGACTTCTTGTGAGTGAGTCTCTCAAGATCCAAACAACATTCATCTTTCTTGCTATCTGAATCCGTGCGTAGAAAAGAGTAAAGTGTCAGAACTTTTAGACCAGAATCCACACGAAAAAGGCCGGCAATTTTGGCTTTAGAACCTGAACTCAAGAAAGTAAGAACATCTTTCTTTTTCTCTCTCTTTTTTTGGTTTCTTGTAAAAACTACAAAACTGGTGGCTTCTTTCTATTTCTGGTCCGTTATTTCCGGGCATCATTTCTTTTCTTTTATTTTCTTTTCCTTTCGTTTCTCTTTTCTGTTTAAATAAAGTCCATCACCTAGATTTTGGTCTAAATATAGACAGGCATGTATTTTCATATTCTTTTCTTGGAAATTTGACCATTCTTTTCGTCACGCAATATTCAGTTCGTGCCTCATGGCATAATCAATTTTATTCTGTATGGGAATTTATAGGAGTTTATTCATTCTCTGAATCTAGTTCGTCTTTATTAAATAGATATAATTGAATGCTAAGAACTGCATTCTTCGTGACATTGATGCAGGTTTTCTGAAGGGTGGAATTTAATTTAGATTTTTCAAGTTTTGGGGAGAAAGAGATCAATAGAAAGATGAATAATTCGGTATCAGAACGGAGTTTCTACATAGACAGCGATGAGGAAGATGAGGAGAAGGCATCGGAAAAAGGTGAAAATGAAGATCAAAATGAAGATGGCAATGATTCTGATTCTTCCAATTATTCCAATGATAATGAGAATGAACGTCAGCAGAGCAAATCTATCACTCCCTCTTGGCCTCAAAGTTACAGGTATATGTTTTCTATGTTTGTTCTGCTTCCATATATGCTAATTTTGGCTACGAGGAATTTATCTTCATGGCATTAATCTGTGCTTAATTGTATACCAAATCTTCAGTTTTACCTATGTTTCTTGAGCCAGGAGAGATAATCGTAAATGGGATCCAAATCTTGTACTTCCTCAAATCTTTTCCCTATGTTTTTCGCCTTGAGTAATAGAGATGAGGTGGGACGGTGGAAGGATTGATTTGTTTTATTAATTATGAGTTTGCATGATTATGTAACTTTAATAAGATTTAGCTATACCTGAAGGTAGGCCATTTAATGACGTCTTTCTAGGATCAGAGGATATTATCCCTTTTATGCTATAAAAAGAGGGTGATTTTATGGATTGTGATTGCGGGTCACTGGTGCAATTATTTGTATCAAAAGACTGGTATTATGATTGATCTTGGCCATTCCTAAATTAAATGCTATCTGTTTTCTTTTTTCGTTTGTTCTGGACTTTGTAATAATTATTTTACCTCTTACTAAAACCTATGATTAATGGCATTATGAAATTGACGAGCTAGTTTATAATAGGGTGTCCTCTATATGCTGTTCAAAGAAAAAAAAAAATCTTGGATTCTAGTGGAGAAAGTTTTCTAATACAACCCACACTATTCATGTCAAACTGACTTTAGACTGAGCTAATCCTAATCTAAGTTGTCATGATGTTTTAATTCAGAGTAGAGGTCTTTGTAAATATTTGTGGCACAATCCTTTGGATGTCTTTTGTATGCTGATTTTTTTTTTTTTTTTTTTTGGTATGTTTTTTGAATGAAAGAAGTACCAGAGATTCAATCTCCTCTTTCGATTGTTAGCCAGGAAGAAATTATTTTGCATCTTTTTTTATTGCTTTTAAAGATTTTTAAAGTTACTGGTTTAATCGTCACTACCATCATAACTCCATTCCTTAGGTGCTTTTTGTGAACAGCTAAGGATTTAAATCTTCCCTTATAAAATATTGATTCAATTTTCATTTGGTAATGTGTTATACGTTTGCATAACTGTATATATATATTTCAAACATGGTTGCATTAGTCATCTGTGTTGCACTATGTTCAGATTGTAGTAATTAATAATGCTTGGTCATTGCAAATGCTTGTGTCAGGCAGTCTATAGATCTATACAGTAGTGTACCTTCTCCGAGCCTTAACTTCCTGGGGACGCCTACGCTATCACGTTTAGGCAGCTCATTTCTTTCATCCTCACTAACGAGGAGACACACTCCTGAAGTCCTACCTACTTTGCATAAACCTCTATTACCACCAGTAGCAGATGAGCAACAGCCACCAGAAAGGCGTAGTTCCCATTCTCTGCAGCCCCCAATTTCAGAAAGGAGGTCTTCTTTAAGAAAAGCCATTGCTGAGAGGAAATCATCCAAGGTCTCACATGAAGTTCCTATTGGTCGCCAGAGTTCATATGGACAAGCTGTGGTGAATGGTAGGGTTCTTTGAATTGAATATCAACTTTTCTTGAACATGCTAGAAGATTAGTCCAAAGCATTTATCAAATGAAAATCTAATCAAGTTGGATGATGGACATCAAGTTTGTGATTCATTAATTGTTTCTGTGAGTGTTTAACCAATAGACTTGCTAAATGCAAAATGCAGAAAACATTTGTATAAATTTCCTAAAAAGCCTGCTCAATATCACACACTGATGAAAAAAGGTTGTCATAATCTCCTTTATTCACTGGGTTATGCTTTTGTATTCTGATGGCTGGCTCAATACTCTAAATTCTCTGCTTCCATCTGCAGACCTTTGTTATACTTGCACATTTGACCTTTTCAAATTCCCACACATTAAAGAGAATAGCATTATTCATCCTTGCAGTTCCTCTATTTTGAAGTGAAACAGAAGGACAAACTCGCAACTTTTAATGAAACATCTGCAATCACACTCAAATCTCGAAAAATTGGGTTTCTCCGTCGCATATAGCTCGATTATGTGCTTATGGGGAACGATCACTTATAATAATATTGTTAATGTTTATTTTGCACAGGCATAAATGTTCTTTGTGGGGTTGGAATTCTTTCTACTCCTTATGCTGTTAAAGAAGGTGGATGGGTTGGGCTCTCAATTTTGTTCATCTTTGCTGTGCTTTCTTACTACACGGGAATTCTCTTACGTTCTTGCTTGGAGAGTGAACCAGGGCTTGAGACTTACCCAGACATTGGCCAGGCCGCCTTTGGTACTGTGGGACGTATTGCTATATCTGTAAGTATTTTACATCTTTCAATAGCTGTCTTCCATTTAAAAGTTTTTTCTAAAGATCTGAGCATGTGAAAGGTTTCCTAACTTGCATGGGGAAACATGAGCCGATGACAACCACAAAAGGAAGAAGGAGAAAAATAAAGCGACCTTATCAACTCCTTTCTTCAACTTTCTGAAGTTACTTGAAACTAGAATACTAATCTCCACTTTTAGATCTGGAAGAGAGCAAATTATTGAGTTAAAAAAAAGGCAAAAGGAAAAACTGGATGGACAGTTTGTAGCATTTGATGGTTAAAAATCTTCTCTTGTTGGAAGAGAAATGAATGCGTGGTGTGGAGTTATTAATTATAAAAAATGTGCACCTGCCATTATTCTCTCGTTGAGAATATTACATCCATTAAGGTTCAAATTGCTTTCTTTGCTTTCCTATATCTGCTCCTCATCATCAAGTTCTTACTGTGTAAAAATTTTACTTACACCAATGTCATGCTAACATAAACATTATTTATCTCCTGAATTAGGCATAGTAAGTTGTTAGGTTTCAGTGATTGAGAGCTTAAAAACTGACAATGCTCTTCAGTTCATTTCATTTCTTGTATCATACAAGATTTGTTGATACAAAGGTACTTGAAATAGGATATGAACTCATATGAACTGCATTTCAATTGTGGAAGCTATATTGTTGTAGCAATATAAAAGTTTCAGGTCCATATACACTACCCACTTGTTATTCTGAAATGATCATCTTTTTCTGTGCAAATTTTCTAAATTTAGAAGCTAAAAGCTGTTCCAAGATGCAATGGAGGACTGGCTTTTTTTAAGCTATTGATGAGATTTAAATTGTTTTTTCTACAAACTTCACCATTTACTGACACTGTTGATCTTTTGTCTTTTGTGGATGCAGATAATTTTATATGTGGAATTATATGTAAGTACATCTTGCTCAACTTGGATGTACTTAGATTCTTTTTACTGTTATTAAAGTTATCAAACCTAGGCACTATAAACTAATTACAGTGTTCTCATAATTTACAAATTAAAATAGAAGACAAGAGAAAGTATGTTTATATATTTGCTACTCTTAAAATCCTGGTTCTCTACTCTATCAGTGATCTCAATTCTGGGGGCATCCGGATAAAACTGTTGTTTTTATCTAGCTATATTTTTCGTCCGTGTAATTAGATATATACCACAGAATCGAACTATAATACATCAATGGTGATTTATGCTCCATCTTCTGTTTTTTCTTAATCTTATTTCCCATTCCTTTGTGTTTATATGGTAATTTTTTAGAAATGCATTCAATACAATTCTAGTTCAAGATTAGTTAGAATGTTTGCATATGAAGTTAATATATCTTGTTGGTCTCAATCCATACCTGTGACATCTACACATCTTCAACTCTTTCCATAGTTCCCTTGGTTGTAGATCAAGAGATATTGGGCAGCTATGACCATCATCAGTACACCTAATTCATTTTTTTATGGTAACTAATAAACATTAGGTTGCCAGTGGATTTTTTTGTTCCTCCTTTTCATTTTTCTTTGAATTTTATCAATGAGTTTTCTATTTTGGAATCTAGTTGCTGAAAAGTGTGTGTGGATTTGGCTAGATGAAGACATGACTTTAATTAGAGGCTATGGGCAGCGGAGTGAACTGCTGGAACTCCTCTCACTAATATTTAAAAAACACACGATGTTCTGTCCACATGCTGCATTTCCTACACTTTTGAGTATTGTTTACATATCTTACTAAAAATGCTCTATGTTCCCTTCACGCAGGCTTGTTGTGTTGAATATATAATATTGGAGAGTGATAACTTATCATCATTATTTCCTAATGCACATTTGAGTCTGGGAGGACTTGAATTGAATTCACACCATCTCTTTGCATTGCTCACTGCCATAACTGTTCTTCCGACCGTTTGGCTGCGAGACCTTAGTGTGCTTAGTTATATCTCAGGTAAGTGTAATTATTTGATTATGGGATTTACTGGAAGGAAAAAAGTATTGATTTTGAGTGTGGTATTGTTTAGATTTTCTTTCTTTCTTCTGCATTAGTCATGATTTTATTTGACACAAACAAAGCAGCAGATTGTGTCTGCTCTGCATTCAGGTGAAATTTGCCAATAATTGCCCAAGAGTTCTATTGCTATACCTTGTGATTCCTTACCAAGTCAATGCTATAGGACCTTTTAGATTTATATTGAGTCAACAGCATTCTCAATTATCCATTGAAGAAAAGTAGCTTCCACCTGTACTGATTTTCAACTGTTTTGTTGAATTTAGAATATCATGCACCTGATTTCATTTACCCTGAATTAATCATTGTCCTGATTTTTACATTTCTTGTCTGTAGCTGGAGGAGTTATTGCTTCAGTTTTAGTGGTCTTCTGCTTATTCTGGGTTGGCTTGGTGGACAAAGTTGGCTTTGAACCCAAGGGGACAGTATTAAATCTCTCAACTCTTCCTGTGGCAATTGGTCTATATGGTTATTGCTACTCAGGCCATGCTGTTTTTCCTAATATCTACACATCAATGGAGAAACCTAGTCAGTACCCTGCAGTCCTCTTAACCAGGTTACACATAATACCATCCTATATACTGTTAGACAGAGAGCTGCTGCAGAAAAATGCTCTTCGTTTATACATTATAGATATTTGAAATTTTTTTAACTGTCAATCTGAGTAGAAATTCTGAACTCAAAACAATATTTTGTCATTGGAAGCTCAGAACCACATTCAGTATCAATTTGCACATTCCTTCCTGTGCTGATCCCAATGAGCCTAATATTTATGATATTGCATATCCTCTTAAAATTTTATACTTCTTTGGCCTGACTTTTCTTTGCTGAATCCAGTTTTGGAATCTGTACTGTGATGTATGCCGGAGTTGCTGTATTTGGATATTTGGTATTTGGAGAATCAACAAAATCTCAGTTCACTCTCAACTTGCCTCAGGATTTAGTTGCCTCCAAAATTGCTGTTTGGACTACAGTAGGTCATTGAAGTTCAGTCAAATGTACAATTTAATGTTTTATCATCACATTGGGTTTTCTTTGCTTCTATATTATGGACGCATGGTATGTTTACTGACATTTAACATGTATAACACCATCTGAGAGTCATTATCTTTCACATTAGGGCTAGTATTAGGTAGTATATGCTTTGAGTTTAGTTTTCTGTCCTACCTATTGGATGCCTTGAACATTAGATAAAATCAAACTGGTATACAAATTTAAATGGCTTTAAAATTGAACTTTCTGAATTGTTTTACTTATGAGTATATGTGTGAACATGCGTGCATTTAAGATGCAATTTCGCCATAATAACTTTTTTTTTTCCCTTGCAGGTTGTCAATCCATTTACAAAATATCCTTTTCAGACACAGTGCTTACTTTTATGGGAACACTCACTTCCTATGGCAGCCCAAAATTTTGATCAGAAAATGATATGGTACTGGGTAAAGGATGGAAAAGCATATTAATGGAACTGTTGATAATTTAAAGATATTGGTTTGTTTTCAAATTCATGACCCTAGTATTTATGCATCAAGATAAAGAAAGCTTTAGCTTTGCAAGTATCAATGCTCTAATTTATTTAATGAATACTAAAATTATTAATTAGGATGTAATATTTTAAATAGTATTGTCTCTTTGAATTTGTCAAACTGTGACATCAAAGATCTCTGTTTTAATTTGCAATGTGAAAATTTAGTTTCCTTAATTAGAAACACGTATGCTTTAACCATGACCCCTGTCGCTATGTGTCTGGAGGAACTGATACCAGCAAACCACATCAAGTCTCAGATTTACTCGATCATCATAAGGACGGTGTTGGTTATCTCTACCTTGATTGTGGGCCTTTCTGTGCCATTTTTTGGTAAGTCTTCACTTGTATATTAGATTAGAGGTAGCTTCTCAAATTTTTCTTAGACTATGTTTATTGGCCCCGTCCCCCATGATACAAGATTGCATCATTTTCCTATTTACTTAACATCTAAATTATTTTGTTATTCATAACATTATTACGTTGATTGAATTCCGTTTCCTATTTTCAGGTCTGGTAATGGCACTTATTGGATCTTTGCTCACAATGCTGGTGGTGAGTCCCCCTATACCATTTATGTGCATTAATTCTTCTAGCACCATTTCGCCTTTTCAATTTCATTTTTTCTTCAATAAGCTGAAATGAATATTTCTTCAGACGTTAATACTCCCTTGCGCTTGCTATCTTCGTATCTTGAAAGGGAAAGCAAATAAATACCAGGTAAAATCAACTTGTTCTCTATGCTATATTGGTATAACACATTGCACACCCCATGCTTAAGTCTTATGAACGTGAAACGAAATAGTGATGGATCCTTAGCTGTGGTTAATATGCAATTGCCCTATGGTAGCTTCTTTTTGGCTACAAAGTGGAATATTCAATTGTCCATATTTACCTAGACAGGATTGACTCGTGGATATAGAAAGGAATGTGCAATTAAAAGGGATGGGGGAGACTAAAATGTCCATTTTGTTTAATCCACATAGTGGCAACTGGAAGAAGGGAATCACTTTGAAAACATCTAATGCAGTTTTGTGAATTGAGACATAAGAAGTACAAAGGGCAAACAGATTCCTAAGTGCCAAGTAGGCACATGGCGGAGCGTACTCTTTCTTCGAGCTATAGTACTAGAGGAAAGTTGAATAGGTCATGTAGAATGGATATTATTTGGCACAGAGTGAATCCAGCTTAAGATGGACTTAAGAAGGCAAAGTCACAAAACTATGATGCTTTCAGAGGGAACTAAATTTCTTGCATTATAACTTAAAATCCTTTAGGTGCATTCTCCTTCCCTTATCGGGCAGCTTTTGTTTAATAATTGTTCTAAGTTTCCTCTCTGGCTTTCCTCTCTGTGTTGCAGGTATCTGCTTGTATATTGATCATAATTGTTGGATCTATATCATCAGCTTTTGGTACTTACTCAGCCGTCTCCAAAATTGTTGAAAACTTGAGCAGTTGAGCCCAAATTTTGTGTCGCATTTACATCAAGCATAAGTTTCTTTTTAATTTCCATTCTTTCTCCTTGTGAAACTGCGATTTTGTGGGGTAATTTAAAATCTTGTGCCATCTCCCCAAAATTTTTGTATGGTTCAATGTTGAGTTATTTCATCAATCTGCAAGAATTGAAAATAAATTTCTTCATATGATATTTGTCCCTCTATTTACACTGATTAAGTTGTCCACAGGTGTGCATAATTCCCTTTTTGAGGATTTTATTAGCTTATAGTCGCTTACATTTCTGTCAGCTGTAAAGAGAGGTCCATTGAAACTAGAGTGAAATTCAAAGTTTGGTAGGTTTTACAGATGAGAACTATGCTTTTTACTTGTGATTTAATTGAAATTGATATATTGCAGTAAATTTCAACTTAGATTGTTGTGTCACCCATATGTTCCAAATTCGAGCAGTGCCATAGCATCTGTACTGTTTCATCCCATGTTCTTTGAGAGGCTTTCTTAAAATGGGTAAATCACAATGCCATTCCTTAAACAGTTTTTCATTATAACAGAAACATCACCTCTATTTTAAAGATTATGCAAAGAAAAGCGCTTCAGTCCTCCCAAAAGTCAGTAATTGTCTTTTGGGTTGAGTTGTGGATTCAGGTTTATTTTCAAAAAAAAAAAAAAAAAAGTGCTTCAGCATCTTAGAATTAACCTATATAAATGATGATGCAGAAAATATTTTTCAATAATTGTGTCCGCTAGATTAAGACCCAATAATAGCTCATTCCATTCAAAATTCATAAAAAACTCCCAGTAATATGTCTTTACATATACCATAGAGATAACACTTATTTTTAAAGCATTCTTATTTGCTCGAAATGAATTCATTGGAGTAGCGTAGAAGGTTCTCCCTAGATGCTGAGTGGAACGGGTGAAATTCTTATCTTTTCACCCTATTTTATAATGACATTGACTTAAGCTTCAGACTGCAATCGAAAGAAAAGCCAAAAACAATCAGGAAGAAAGCCCAGATTTTCTAGGACAAGGATTTAGGAAACGATCGCGGAGTCCAATTTAAATAACAAAAGGCCCAACCAAAAAAGAGGACAAGGGGTCAGGATTAACTGCTTGTAACAGTTATAAAAGCAACATTTGTAATTTTCGACCAAATTTGTTGTCCTCCAGTACGAGAATAAAATCTTCTAGGAACAGCAGAATAAAGTGGCACTTCAATAACTGCAAGCCCATAAGAATTTTCCAAGATTTGATATTTCCTCAATGAATTCCACATTTCTTGTCCGACTTTTCCACAATTTTTGACACAATCCCTCCTCAAATTCTCCACCAACTATTCCGGGGCTTAAGAACTTCAACTTTAATTCCCTTTGCTCATCTCATTTCTCTTCAAATCACACAGTCAACACATAATACACACAACGAAAAAAAAATGTCTGGAATAATAAAAATAGCTCCAAAATTAGAGATTTTGCAAGAAGGGAAGCGTTTGTTTTCTCCAAGATTGGAGATTAAGATGAGTTGTTTGGTTCCGAATGCAATACTTGAATCAAAGAAAACAAGAATACGTTTAATTGGTGGAGGGAATATGAAGGGCAAAGCTTTTTTAGCTAATTATAGTGAAGAAGGGTCTGTTCAAGCCTTGGACAATTCCCCGCTTTCTATCGAGCTAGAGCATATTTTAAGCGAATCCCATTTCGATCGGGTCATTGCTGAAGCTCAACAGCTTGAAGAACCAGTTGTAATTGTATGGTATGCAACTACTCACCAACATATTTATTCTTGTTTGATTTTATTTATCGCTTACCTTTCTGTTTTATGCTTCTTGATTTATTTTCATTGGAAAAATTTAATTTCGGTGTCTTATTGTGATGAGATGTTATGTTTTATGGTGTCATTTGATTGGTTTGGTTATTTTTCTGTCATTTTGAAAGGGTTAATTTATTGTAGAAGGCTAGTGCTACAGAAGGGCATAGGAAGAGCTAGTTTAGTTTAATAAGGCTTCCTACACCTCATGCCGCTAGAGCAATCTTATTGATTTTATGTTTGGATGACATTACCAGTTTTTTTGGGGAAAGCCCTTTTCATGAATTGGAAAATTATTGCTATGTCAGATTCAATTGCTCAGTTGGATATCGTGAAAACAGTGGAATGACAAAGTCAGTGATAGCTCGTCAAATTGGGAGTTTCCGACTCAAAGACTGGTTGTTGACGTGGATTTTCTTATTAGTTTTCTAAAATATTCAATGTCCTATGATTCTGCATAGTGGTTTCTCTGTGAAGTTTCACTGTAGTTTTCTAGAAACTTGAGAGCAAAGGTGAAATATTGATCTGGAAAGAGGCACTTGACTGTGGAATATCAACCATTGCTTTATGAAATCTAAATAATAATATCCTACATATGTTTATATTTGGGATAATTTAACATGTAAGATGATACACTACTTTGAAATAGCATTTTCACTTTCTTTTAGAACAACCCCCTACCTGAACCATTGCTTTGAAGTGTGATTTTGTTCTCTGTGACTAATGCATATTTGGAGACTCAAAGTGTAGGAAGTGTGTTTTGCTCATTCTTAGAAATAAATGCATTTTTTTGGAAAGGTAGGACGCAAGTACAGTTGTATTTAATTAAAAAATACCTATTTTGCTATCTACAGTTGGCTAATACGTAGGACAAGTGATCAAAGAAGAAATATTGGAAGAAGGAAAGATAACAAACTTGTAAGACAAGACCTAGTCATTTAATGATTTGTCTTCCTATACACCGCCAAAAAATTTAAACCTCTTATTGAGCTTTTACACTCTCTCTTGGTGACTGAATGATATAATCGTTCATTTGCCCTTGTCAGCTTTTAGCAATGGGTACTATAAATAGGAGAGTATTTGACTAGTCTTTATGTGTTTGTAATATTGTACATCTGATTCTATATGCTTTGTTGCTATAACTTGACATCCAAGAAGTATACAACAAAATGGAAGAAGATGAGTATTTTTTTCTGATCCAGATAGTGTACGAGAAGGACTTTCTGGTATCAGGTTGAATGGTCTAATAATTTCTGTCATATGTTTGTATCACATACACAGAGTAAGATATTCACTTGCCTTCATTCCTTTTCTTCGGATTTAAGTTTTTTAAATCAAAAAGCTTAAGCTTACATGGCACAGAATTTTACTGGTTGCAGGATGGCAAGCTGGTGTAGGAAGTGCATATATTTAAAACCCAAATTGGAAAAATTAGCTGCCGAGTATTATCCAAGGTTAGTTGAGCTAATCCACTTGTCTGTTACAAGCGAATTTTTGAACTTTTTTGGGTTTTGCAAGTAGTGGATGAGCTTCCTTGGGTCTTCCCTTTCTTCTGTACTTTCAAGATATTGATAGATGACTCTATCATTTAAGTTTTGCGTTGCTTCTTCTTTCTCAGCCAAGTAGTTGAAATCTTTACTTTGTCGCATGAAGTCAGATCTGTGATGGTTGTTAAACAGGTGTACTTGATGATTTCTTATACTGCCCTTAAGAAAGTTGCTTCTGATCCTTCTGGTGCCACTAATTGAATTGAGCAGTTTGGCAGGAGAGTTCCCCAAAGTAGTGGTAATGAAGAGAGGTGGAATTAGCATTTTGGAAGTCCCATTGGACTTGTTGCATGAGTATTGTGGTAGCTTTTGAATGTTTGTTGCTTTACACGTGTGCTTATTAACTTGTAGTGAGAGATCCCTCATAGAGTAAGGATGACGACAGATGCTATTTGCATTTAAATAAGGCCAGTTGTACTATCATGAAAAATGAAATCTTAACGGCTTTACCATTATGTGTGGGTGGCTTCTACATGCATCCTTGCTGCTTGCTTTACTGGGAAAGAAAATTTCTGCAACTCTGAATACTAATATCCTTGTTTCCATTGTTTTAAATATAATTCAACGCGTAATTATTTAGGGTTTTAAATTGGTATGATATCTTTTTGTCTCTCTGTGGATACCTGTGCAGTAACATAGATCTGTGGCTTCTTTCTGATGCAGAATACGTTTTTTCCATATTGATGTTAATAATGTTTCACACAAGCTCGTGGTTCGAGCAGGAGTCACTGTAAGTTTCCCTCTAATGATTAAAGTCTATAAATGCTATTGACATCTACTTGCCAATTGCCACATCTTTTTCTCTGAAGGAATAAATCTGTTTCTCTGCTGTAGGGGCTACAGATTGGCCCAGCATGACCAAATATTTTAATACAGCCAATTACTCTCTAAGTTGTCTCTTCAGATTCTTGTGCATGAAGTAATTCTATTGTTTCAAAAGGATATAGTCTTATAATAAGAATAATTAGCCTTATAAAATGATATTCAAAGTTAATTTTTTAAATGTCTCATTTATAAACGTGCAAATATATGGACCCAACTGTTTCTTTTGAAGGAGTTTTTCTTTGATAGGCTGACATTTTTCTGATAGATGATCTTTTTAAAAATTTAATGTTTGGATTTTGACTATTGAGAATGCTAATCTTTCTTTTACTAGACTGAGTATTTCCATTGAACTCATACATAGTTCTGTGTTGGTTAAAGTTTACACAAACAGCCCACCTCAAAAGAAATCTGACTGACTTAATTCTGGATTTTCATGTATGTCCAATTGCATCTTCCAAACATGAGCAGAAAATGCCTACAATCCAGGTAACTCAGTTGTATCTACTGGAAATTTTTACTTTTTTAGACAGTTTTTAGCTTAAAACATTTCTACAAATATTTGCACCATTAATGATACTGAAGAAGCCTTTGCAACAGCTGTGGAAGGATGGGAAGAAGCAGGCAGAGGTGATTGGAGGGCACAAAGCACATTTGGTAGTTAATGAGGTCCGTGAAATGATTGAAAATGAACACACCTTGTAACTTGGTCAAGTGCCAGGGTATGTATTTAATTGATATCCAAAGTAGTCAACTGTACAGAAAAGGCTGCATTTTATATGTCCGTCATAGGGAGATCATTAATATACTTGTTACTGTTGTTTACTTCGTGCTTCTGCTCTCTCCCTATTCCTTTTGGATATCTAGTCAGCGTCCAGGTTTCGTATAAATTCAGAATGAGGAGGTGCCACCCTTTTGTACTCACCAATAGTAGACGAGGATGCATATTTTTTTCAGTGGCAAGCTTTTCGTTCCATCTTCACTGGTGTTTTGTTAGGGTGAAACTAATTTGTCTTCTTGCATTTTGAGGATTCTCATTTTGTCCAGTTTTGTTGTATGGGCAAGATTAGGATGATAGAATTGACAGGAACACCAACACATATATTGTGCTATGCAGTTGATGAAGAAACCTTGAATTGAGTATTTGAGGTTTATATGCACAGTTTGTTACACGATCCTAAGCTGCCTACATAATATGCATGAGCTGTTTGATGAATCATTTTGTTGATTATAGTTGGATGGATGTAGAATAATTTGTTTCCCTGTACCTCAATTATCATATGGTATCCATTTTTGTAGTTTGAACCATAAGCAAATAAAAGAAAGACACATGGTAGCAAGTGAAATTGTAAAGCACAAACTCGAAATTTGGTGATTAAACAAGTTTTGGGAGTAATCGTGTCATGAAGAAATACCGAGGAAAAGTTAATAAAAAAAAATATCAATTAGCTACAAAGAAACTCAAATGAGGTATGTTATGTAGTTAAACATGATTTGGCGCTTGAAGAATATTCAGCGACTCTTTATTTTGGTTAGTTCGATGGTATCTAATCACTAGAAGAGATTTTATTAATTAAGTCCTACAAAAAAAATTTTCAATGTTTTCATTGACTCGAGAAAACTCCTCTAAAATACTCCTAATCATGACTTCGGCCCGTGGGCCTTAGAAAAGAGATATTGATGATTCTATACTCATCCTTCAACCTCATCTTGCATCTATATTTTCTTCATTTCCGGAAGTGAGGTTTCTATAAAAAACAAAGAAGAGGAAAAGGGAAAAAGAACATACAATTCCTACATGCGAGAGACGACTGCACAAGGTAATTTGCTATTTTGATCTATGTTAATTTGTAATTCCAATCTATCTATGTTAGTATTCTTCAAATTGGGTCTAGACATTTTAATTTTTTGAACTTCTAAATTTTATGATCTAAATCAACAAGAAAAATTTATCATGGATCGGATCTACAAAACCCAACGGTGGAGATGTGAGCCACTAAGGTTCGATGAACCCCACCGAGCCTTGGTGACTCATTTATGCCCATTGGGTCCACGATCGAGGCCTGTAAATCCAGTCCATTTAAGAAAAATCCTAAATCAACCTAGGTTATTGAACTTGGCTCGTGCAATAACCTAGAAATAATACACTAATGAGTAAACAAAATAAAACAAGCACGTGTAAAACGTTGCTTCAAACATATATCTTTGCCTAAATAAAAAAAGAAAAAGTAAAAACGCCAGTCTTGGCGTCCCCGATCCCATGCACGTCAGACGCAAGTCACGTAACCTCGTCACATAAAAACCTATAAGTAAGCTAATCTTCCATAGCCGCATATTATTTATTTTATTTAGTGAAGGATAGTGTTACGTGCAAAATTCCAAATTCCAGATTCTGTTGTCATATTCATATCTTTTCACAAACCGACCGAAAAATGATTCCATAATGTAAAAAGTTGCCATAAACAATCTATATGGGTAACAAAGTTAGAACCATTAAAAATTCCCAGTTTCCTCTTTGATCATAATGCCAAATATCGTACGTACACTTGTTCACTTGTTGTGTACGTGTGTTTCTTTAGGTAGCAAATCTTTGCGCACACAGCCAGAAATTCTCTCATTTTTAGTTAGTTTCTTTCTCTCTCGCTTTCTTCTCTTCATTCTGAGAAATCTCCTTGGAATTTATCAATCTTTTCAACATTCTTGATCGCTTCTAGATTTTTGTTCTGCAATTTTGAGGCGGAAATAAATCAAGAAAGCTGAAATTTTCGCAAGCCAGAAGAATTTCTTGAAAGCCCAGTTGAATAGCCTTCAATTATACATCTTTGTAAGTCCCCCACCCCAAAAACAAGTTTCATGTGATTATCTGAAAAGGTTTCATAATTTTGACAGCATTAAGTTTGTGGGCTATTTATGTATTAGTAATTTCACCAACCCCATTACATGCAGGTGATTGTTGGAGATTTATTTGAAATTTTTGTGTTAATTCTTCTTTTTGGGGGTCTTGTTTCCTGTGTTAATTTACATGTACGAGTAATTCTTTTATGCTGATTTGTTTGGTTTTATTCTTGCAAATTTTGTGTTTTCTTGATAGAGGAATTGATAAGATAATTAATGAGGGGAGGAAAGATAATTTCTTGATGTCAAGTGGGAATCTAAGGAGTAATTCAGGAGATAATATCATGTTGGAAGGATCGAATTCCAATGGGGATTTACAGAACAATAGTCATACTCTGGAAAGTGAGCTTGAATTATTGCTGCTACAAAAAAAGCAGCACAGGCAGCCAAATCGCAGCTTTTTTGTTGAAAGTGAGAGGGATTTCAATATTTACAGGAGTGGCAGTGCTCCACCAACTGTAGAAGGGGCATTGAGTGCTGCTGGAAGTATATTGGGGAATTCCAATTTTGCATTGCACAATGGTGGTGCTAGTATTGGTACTAAAGGAGTTTTGACAGATGAAGAAATTAGATCACACCCTGCTTATTTAGCATATTATTATTCAAATGAGAATCTTAATCCTAGGTTGCCTCCGCCCTTGTTATCGAGAGAAGATTGGCGGATTGCTCAAAGGGTTCAGGCAGCAGGGTCTTCGATTGGTGCGACTGGGGACTTTAGGAATAAGAACTTGGTTGATGATGGAATCAGTACTTCAGTGCTCTCAATGCAGCCTTGGTTATCTTTGCAGAAAGCAGAAGATGATATGATGGAATTGAGAAAGGCTGCGGTGAGGAATCTTTCACTGAAAAATTCTACTGAATGTCTTGAAGGAAGCTCTTCTGGTCTGGTTGCACTAACAAAATCTGGAATGGGTGCCACGAGGAAGAGTTTTGCAGACATAGTTCAGGTATAGTTGTTTGCCTTAATGCAACAGTCAATATAATGTTTTCCTTTGTGCTTCAGTTACGCAGATTACTTTGATAACTTTCAATATCACCATTTCTTTTTTCAACCTCCATTGTAGTTTGACAAGATCAATTATTGCCTCTTCACCAGTGAGAGCTGTACCAGTATAACTATGTTTCTAGGATTTTCTTGTACTTGTGTTATCAGCGTCTTGCACCTCATTTATGTCATCTTAGAAGAAATTAGATGACTTATTCTGACTTGTCAGTTGCCATGCCAAGGAGTGCTAATGCCTTCATTAGTTCAAAATTTGTAGTTCTATTTGCGGTAAGGAACTTCTGTTGGAAGACTGTTATTCATGGAGAAATCTTTTGATGACTTGTATGGATTTTGTCTATGATGCATAAGTTATGCAGCCTCTGTGGCATTTTCATGACTTAGGCTGTCCATTGATTTTTATTATCCGTTCACCAAATAAGCATTTCAAGTGATTCTGCAAGTAATATCTAATATAGTATGAACAGTAGTTAGCAGGGTTTTGAAAGCAAGATCAAGCTCCTTTCTCTGGTAAGAATAAATTGCTCCAATTGAGGAAGGTAAGACTTACACTGAAGGTGAATCAGTCGATCTTACAAGAATTTACATCAGCACCAGAAACACAAACACGGTTAACTCCACTTCTGCTCAAGTTTTTATCTCTTTACTTGAGTTCATTTGCACTTGCATTCTTTTGAAGTATGGCTTTCTGCGACATCAAATAAAGAAATTCCTGTAACTGATTTTGTGCTGCTACATTGATTTCTTCAATAAGACATCGAAATATTTTAAACAAACAAAAAGTTAAATCCATACTTGAAGCATTATGGTTAAATTAAGATTCACGTGGTAAGTAGATGTTCTGTACGTACATTACATGAATCATGTTAGATATTGAATCATAAACTATGTTTAACAGCAACAAGTTCTCAAAGTTGTATAATGCACTCCTGAGATCTGGTCAGATAACGATGTAGAACAATGTCATTGTTCGTTTTGCCATTGACTTAGTGGTAAATAATGACTTCTGATTGAAACGTTTGCTTTATTTAGTAATACATCTTAATTCTAATGCAAATGCCAAACAGGATGTCTGCTACACTGATGACCATTATTATCAATTGAAAGCATATTCTTGCTGTTGATATTGTAAAATTTCCTCTTATTTCTGTCATTGGAACGGGGATATCTTGCTGAGAGAAGTTAGATCCACTTTTATGCCACTGGTCTGGCTTACCATATCAAAGTTACAATGCAAAGAAAAATAATAGAGAAGCCATAATTATATTTTTTTTCCAATTTACTAGATTCTGGATGCATTACCTCTTTTCTCACATCTAGTGCTCTTTCCAAAGACTGCTGTTTCACGTACAAACTATACATCCATTGTTTCATTGAACTGTTCAATTATCGTCAAATGTTTGGATATTCATTTTCGTAATTTTGGTTTCAAATTTTTTTTCTCTTTGATCTAACAATTCCTTTCAAAATGGAGAAATCTCTCTCACTCTCACTGTAGACATGATGATCTGTTTATTTACCAGTCCAGTCCATCTTTTTCAACTGAAATGAGTCCTTTTACAGGAAAAAAGTGGCCATCCTGCCTCCTCCCCAGGTCGTCTCTCATGCCCTGAAATCCAGATCTCATTTGGAGATACCATGGCTACAGCAAGTATAACAAGTATATCTGATACCTCTTCAATGGAATTACAAAATAAAGCAGAAGCCTTTGAGTCATTTCTTCCTGGGCAACTTTCCCCACGCTTGTACAGGGGTCCAGTCTCCCCTAGTGCACATGTACCTACAGTCATTGCATCTTTGACATGTCCTCCTAGTTTTCCTCTTGTGGGTGGCCAAGTCTCCCTTGATCAGAAGAAGAAAATTAAAGATGCAAAATCACAGGACCTTTTGTCCCATAACACTGAAATTTCAGATACTTTGGCTACTTTCCCTGGATTAAGTGTGAGTCAAATCAGTGAAGGTGCTATTTTACGGTCTCCGACTCACATGGCTTTATCAGATGGCCATAAGCAGAATTTGCAGCCGCAATTTATTGACAAGTCCAGAGTTGATAAATTGGTAACTGCTACCGACTATAATGAATTTCTGAGTGGGAACAGATATGTATCACAGGTAGATTATCACAACTTTAATTTGGACAGAGAAATGAATCTTCCCAGAAGGGCATCCTCTTTGGTCAATCTTCAGTCTTTAGTAAATCCCTCTGAGTTCGCAATGCTGGAGAATGCTAAATTTCTATATCAAGGTGATAATTTATCTAATTTGGGTTCTCTTGTCATGCTTTTTGTGGATATCTAACTAATATAATTAGCACAGAAATTGATCTTGAAGCAGGCTGTCTCTCATTTATCTCGTAATTGAATTTGTGTTTTTCTTTTGCAGAAACATAACCTTTTCCGTTTTATCATGTTAGGTTCACATTTAGATACTGCCACTCTGAATGGACAAAATTTGAGGGGAAGTGGCAATCTGGGTCACTCTAATCTTCATTCTACAGATGCACATCATGCTCAGTATTTAGAAAAACCACTGAATTATTCAAGTCATGCAGTATCTATGCCAAGAAATATGTCTCAAGGAAGAAACTACATTAGCACTTCTTATAATGATTTGCAAGAGTTGGAGAAAATGTATATTGAAGCATTGCTTGCACAACAAAAAGAACGATGCCAGTTGCCCTTCTTATGCAAATCTGGAGGTTTGAATCTCCAATATCCTGGGAATCCTGCATTCGACCTACATATGTCATCTCAAGGAAACAGAATGCTAAATTCCATGCATCCTGCAGTTGAATCCATAGGTCTTTCTTTTCAGAATGAGCAAACTGCACTGAAAAATCAAATGGGAGGTTCTTCTGGTTCACAGAATCAAGCTAGTGGAACTAATTTGGAAGATAAATTAGTATCATCACTACTAGGAGAGCTTAAGGACAGTAAAGGCAGATCGCTGGAACTTGCAGATGTTCTTGATCACGTTGTCGAATTCAGGTTTGTATGGTCCAATGGCTTTTCTTTTTTAGTTATTCTCCTTTAGTTTATCCTCTGAGTCATATCTCCCCTCTGTAATGCAGTATGGATCAGTATGGCAGTCGCTTTATTCAGCAGAAGCTTGAAACTGCTTCTGTTGAGGATAAGATAAAATTATTTCCGAAGATCATTCCTCATGCTCGAGGTTTAATGACTGATGTCTTTGGTAATTATGTCATACAAAAGGTAATCATCTTGTCATGTAATAATTCTTATAAAAAATTGCAATTATTTATGTGTTTGTTACTTACTTGAATATGCAGTTTTTTGAGCATGGCACAGAAAGTCAACGAAAAGAGTTAGCGAATCAACTTGTTGGTCATATTTTGCCACTTAGTCTTCAGATGTATGGCTGCAGAGTAATTCAAAAGGTCTGCCCTCAAGCTTATTCTTATTTCTGCCACCAGCAATATAGAACATTAGTCCTTTTGAGCAAGTCATGAACCATGAATTCTGCTGATGTTATATATATATATATATATATATATATATATATATATATATATTTCACAATCTGTTTCCCTAAATAAGAGGGATATGAAACAACAGACATCTTTTGTAGGAGCAAGAGATGTATGAAGCATCATGTATGTGGTCTTATGCTTATCCAAATAGATCATCTCATTGCTCTTCAATGCAATTCAACTTGCACATTAACTGGTTCCCTGGTTAGTTTTGTTGCCAGAAAAACTTGCATAGGTTGGGGAATTTGAATTGCAATTATAATGTTCTTTTTTCTTTTTCTTTTCTGGAGGCATGTAAAGAATTGGATGTTAGAGGAGAAGTGACAAAAGTTTGAGAAGGAACATAGATAAATGGAGGGATACATGGGTCAGAATGCCTAGAAGTGCATTTATAATTGATTAATTAGATGAAAGTGAGAATTATATCTTGAGCCTTGATGCTGTATGCTACTTCACTTGATGCTTTTTTGGGTTGCTCATCAGATCATCCTGCTGCTGATTGTGCTTTTATTCTGTCTTGTTGTATGCTTATTACATAATTCATATCCTGAGTATTTACTTTTAGGATATTGCTTACAAAAATATAGTGGGGGTGGTGAAGAGGGAGAAAGAGAGTAGTTTGTGAGAGGAAGGACTGAGATGTGTTGACTAGCATTCTTGTTCTCGTTTTGTGAGAGGCTGATCATAGACGATTGCAAGAAAGACACTAAAAATACTGCAGGACCTATTATTATTTACTTTAAGTTCAAGAGAAGACTGCAAATTCCCCCTTCTAATTTGGCCTCTTCCTCCCTTTACTGGAAACTGTGGAAAGATACGATTTTTTCTCCTTAATTAGCTCTTTGTAATTATGTGAATATTTATCTCCTGGAATTTAGGCTAGAGTTTAGGGATTTGAATGATAGAAAATCAGGGATCCTGATTAGATGTTCCTTTTTTAGATAGTTACTATTTTTCTCTTTGTAATCTTTTTGTATATATAGCCCATCATAGGTTTTTTGTAAAACAAGTGAGTCAATACAATTTTATTCACATTTTCCACATGGTATCAGAGCTTTAGGCTCTTTTCTGGGATTAAAAATTCCTGTCACAAAGGCCTTCATTGCCACATTATTTGTTCAGCTCTCATTGCTGTAATTTTTTCTGTTCATCAGAATCGATAATCCCTGTCACAAAGGCCTTCATTGCCACATTCCTTGTTCAGCTCTCATTGCTGCAATTTTTTCTATTCACCAGAATAGTTTCCTTTTTCCTTTGCACATTCCATAAATTTTCTGGATAATGTCAGAAACAATATCATCCACCCCAACTAAACTTACGACTCAACCATCCCAATCAGCAGAGGAAGAACAGATGCAGCGCACCATGGGTGAACTGCAAAACATCCAATCAGCATACCGACTCAACGGCAGAAACTACCTGAAATGGTCTCAACTGGTTCAGACCTTTCTAAAAGGGAAAGGAAAATTGAGCCATTTGGTAGGGAGTGGACCTAAGAACGGCGAGGTAGGTTTTGAAGCATGGGACGAAGAGGATTCCATGATCATGTCTTGGTTGTGGAATTCCATGGCACCCGAAGTCAGTGACACTTACATGTTCCTGCCAACTGCAAAGGCAATCTGGGATTCACTGAATCAAACCTATTCTAAAGTCCATGATGCAGCACTAATCTATGAAATCAAGACCAAAACAGCAGCAACAAAACAGGGGAGTAAATCTGTAACTGAATATGCTAATTTCCTACAAAACCAGTGGCAAGAATTGGACTATTATCGGGTGATTGATTTAAAATGCAGTGAATGTGCAGGTGCAATAAAAAATTTTATAGAAAGAGATCGGGTTTATGATTTTCTTGCAGGTCTAAACTCCGAATTCGATCAGGTAAGAATTCAAATCCTAGGCCGAGTATAGTTACCATCTCTTAATGAGACAATTTCGTTGATTCGAGCTGAAGAAAGTCGGAGAGGAGTTATGCTTGAACCTCAACCGATTGATGGCTCTGCATTTGCAACTTCCAGTAGCAAACAACGAGGTCCCGCCTTGGTGCAGTCACCAAAAACTGAGGATGGAAAGGTAGAAGTGTCAAGGGGAGCTAATCGAGATGATCTCTGGTGTACTTATTGTAAAAAGCCAAGGCATACAAGAGATCGCTGTTGGAAATTACATGGAAAACCTTCAATAACCAGCCGTGAATGGGGAAACAAAGGGGGACAGCAGCAACGACAGCAAGGTCAGGCCCATATGACCACACAAGTGGGTCAAGATCACACCCAAGAAAATAGAGGGTTCAACAATGAAGAAGTAGAGAAGTTGAGAAACCTGTTGGGAACTCTTGAGAAACCTTCCTCCGGTGCGTGTTCTCTAGCTCTCTCGGGTAAATCTTTATTCTCTCTTGGATTAAATGTTTTCGATAAATTGTTTGGGAATTCATGGATTATAGACTCGGGAGCCACAGACCACATGACACACACCTCAAACCAGTTTAGTACTTACACCCCATGTCCAAGTAATAGAAAAATCACTACTGCTAATGGAGCTACAACCACAGTGGCTGGTGTAGGGGATGTTCATATCACACCCAGTCTTGTCCTTAAAAATGTTTTACATGTTCCCAAATTATCAGCTAACCTTGTGTCTGTTAAAAGGCTTACAAAAGACTTACATTGCCATGTTATGTTTTATCCCTCTTACTGTAAATTTCAGGACCAGGATTCGGGGAGGAGGATTGGACATGCTGAGGAGAAGGATGGACTTTATTACCTTGAGACATCGAACTTTCCAAGTATGATCAGGACGAATTTATCCTCTTCCTTTCTTTCTTCTTCCAAAAAGGACGTCATATGGTTGCACCACTTTCGTCTAGGACATCCTTCTTTTGCAGTTTTAAAAATCATGTTTCCTTCTTTATTCAAGGGGTTAGATATTAGAACATTTCACTGTGATATTTGTGAGTATGCAAAGCACACTCGTGTGTCTTTTCCTATTAGCAATAAAAAATGTTCTTCCCCTTTCTATTTAATTCATAGTGATATATGGGGACCTTCTTCAGTCCCAAATGTTTCTGGTTCACGGTGGTTTGTATCGTTTATTGATGATTGCACTAGAGTCACTTGGATATTTTTGCTCAAAAACAAATCAGACGTGAGTAATGTCTTTCCCAATTTCCACACAATGATTCAAAATCAGTTTGGTACAAAAATAAAGAGATTTCGGTCTGACAATGCAAGGGACTACTTCAATCAAGTCTTGTCTCCTTTTTTTCAAAAAAAGGGAATTATTCATGAGTCATCTTGCGTCAAAACCCCACAACAAAACGGGGTAGCTGAAAGGAAAAACGGTCATCTCCTAAACACTACTAGAGCACTCTTGTTTCATCAAAACGTACCAAAACACCTTTGGGGGGAAGCAGTTCTCACTTCGGCCTATATCATAAACAGAATTCCTTCACGAGTTTTAGGGTCAACAAGTCCAATGGAAGCTCTTTCCAAATTCTACCCCGACATTAGTACCACAAACAACCTTACACCTAGGATATTTGGGTGCACTTCATTTGTTCATGTCCATAGCAACAATCGAGGCAAGTTAGATCCTAGATCCATTAAATGTGTCTTTGTAGGATACTCGTCCACACAAAAGGGGTACAAATGTTTTCACCCGCCCACCAGGAAGCTCTATGTCTCAGCTGATGTCACATTTGCAGAAGGGAAACCATATTTCACTAAACCTTATCTCCAGGGATCATCTATCATGGAAGATAAGGATTTTTTCTTACTCGATCTACCCCCTTCATCTTTATCTCATTCACAATCCTCATCTCCTGTGTCAAACTCTCAGTCCAAATCCGTACCTGAATTCAATCAAAACATAGAACCGGTGTCTCCTGTCTTGTTACCTGTGCCCTGTGATTTGTCTCCTGCACAGGAAAATAGAACTCTTGATCATATACGTTATGGGAAAGGGAAGATGTACTCAAGGAAACAAGGTCCAGTTCTCGATCCGGCGCAAGTCCAAATTTCCAATCCGACTTCTGAGAATGAGGTAACAGTATCCGAACCTACTTCACTTGTAGAACACCAACCCCAAACAACTGACCAAGATTTACCCATAGCTGTGAGAAAAGGAACTCGAGAGTGTACCAAACGACCATTATACCCTCTATCTCATTATGTATCCTTCAAGAAGTTCTCACCATCCCATAAGAGCTTTCTCACGAGTCTAAATAAAATAGCTATTCCAAACACTTTATCGGAGGCATTATCTAAGGAAGAATGGAGGAAAGCCATGAGAGTGGAGATGGATGCATTGGAAAAAAAATAGAACGTGGGAGTTAGTTGAGCTACCAAACGGAAAGAAGGTAGTAGGGTGCAAATGGGTATTTTCCTTGAAGTTTAAGGCTGATGGATCATTAGAACGCTACAAAGCAAGGCTAGTTGCTAAAGGATACACCCAGACGTATGGAGTTGATTATCAAGAGACATTCGCTCCGGTTGCAAAAATGAACACCGTGAGGATCTTGTTGTCATTAGCTGCCAACTTTAATTGGGATTTACAGCAATATGACGTGAAGAACGCCTTTCTTCATGGAGACTTGGAAGAAGAAATTTATATGAGCATTCCACCCGGATTTGGAGGAGTTGAAAAGAATAAGGTGTGCAAGTTAAGGAAAGCTTTGTACGGACTGAAACAATCGCCCCGTGCTTGGTTTGGGAGGTTTACTAAGGTAATGTTGGCTACGGGATACAAGCAAAGTCAGGGAGATCACACTCTTTTCATCAAGCACTCAGCTTCAGGGGGAGTCACGGCCTTGATAGTCTATGTGGACGACATTATTGTGACTGGAAATGATGAGAATGAAAAGCAAGCCTTGAAACAATGTTTGATCAAAGAATTCGAGATCAAGGACTTGGGGAGGTTGAAATATTTTCTCGGGATTGAGGTTGCCCATTCCAGACAAGGTATTTTCATTTCACAGCAGAAATATGTCACGGATCTCCTCAAAGAAACAGGAATGCTCGCAAGTAAACCAGTAGCAACACCTATAGAGCCGAACCATAGACTTGGAGAGGCTATTGGAGATCGACCAGTAGACAGGGAGATGTATCAAAGATTAGTGGGAAAACTCATCTATCTTGCACACACCCGGCCAGACATAGCATACTCTGTGAGCGTCATCAGCCAGTTCATGCATGATCCTAAGGAAATTCACCTTCAAGCTGCCTACCGTGTGCTTCATTACTTGAAAGCTAATCCTGGTAAGGGGATAATGTTCAAGAGAAACACAGAGCTTGTCCTTGAAGCCTATACAGATGCAGATTATGCAGGGTCCCCTATGGATCGAAGATCTACTTCAGGTTATTGTACATTCCTTGGAGGCAACTTAGTGACATGGCGGAGTAAGAAGCAAAATGTTGTAGCCCGATCAAGTGCAGAAGCCGAGTTTAGAGCAATGGCACAAGGTGTTTGTGAGTTGTTATGGCTAAAAATTATATTGGAAGACTTGAAGATTAAATGGAGTGGGCCAATGAGACTCTATTGTGACAATAAATCAGCAATTAGCATTGCACATAATCCAGTGCAACACGACCGAACTAAACATATCGAGATAGACAGGCACTTTATCATGGAAAAGCTAGAGAGCGGATTGATCTGCACACCATATGTTCCTACAGGAGGTCAACTAGCAGATGTTCTTACAAAGGGACTCAATAGTGTTACGTTCCAAGAAAGTATAACCAAGCTGGGAATGCATGATACGTATTCACCAGCTTGAGGGGGAGTGTGGAAAGATACGATTTTTTCTCCTTAATTAGCTCTTTGTAATTATGTGAATATTTATCTCCTGGAATTTAGGCTAGAGTTTAGGGATTTGAATGATAGAAAATCAGGGATCCTGATTAGATGTTCCTTTTTTAGATAGTTACTATTTTTCTCTTTGTAATCTTTTTGTATATATAGCCCATCATAGGTTTTTTGTAAAACAAGTGAGTCAATACAATTTTATTCACATTTTCCACAGAAACAATCCATAGAAACTTCTTATTTCTTATTGCAGGCCTTGGAAGTAGTTGATGCGGAGCAGCAGACACAAATGGTAACAGAGCTTAATGGTTCGGTTATGAAATGTGTCCGTGACCAGAATGGCAATCATGTAATCCAGAAGTGTATTGAACATGTCCCACAAGATCAAATTCAGTTTATAATCTCATCTTTTTTTGGACAAGTTGTGGCCTTATCCACCCATCCTTATGGTTGCCGCGTCATTCAGGTTTGATTTTACCATTTCATCTTTGCTTCACCAATCACTACTGCTTTTCAATCATGTATGATGTCCTTTGTTTTTGTCAGAGGGTCCTGGAACACTGCAATGATCCAAATACTCAACATGTCATCATGGATGAAATAATGAACTCTGTATGCACCCTAGCACAAGATCAATATGGAAATTACGTTATTCAGGTATGGAATTATCTCTTGGTTTTAATTGTTTGTGTCATGCATCATTACTGGCTACCAATATTTTATCCTCTGTAAAGCATGTGCCTATTTGGTCTTTATCTTCTGGTTGCACCTAGAGTGTTAATTCCTTCTCATTATGTTATCACATTTTTTTTTTCAAATACTGAGTCACCTATAATGTGGTTTGTTTTCCTTTTCACCTTTCTTTTCTTGGCACGTAGATCTGCATTATATAGTAAGTTCTAACTGCTGTTATTGGTCATTGGACCCAGCTCTGTCACTATTTTAGGAATTTTTTGCTTTACAAGATAATAATAGAAAAGGGAAGCCTTGGAGCTGAAACCATGTTGCTTCATCATGACTGAGAAAACAGAGGTTCTATGTTATTAAATGCACTCCTCGAATCCTGATTGCAGGGGAAAAGTTTCATCTTCCTACCCTTCCCAAATACTGCAATACCAGGAGGTTATTTTTCTTAAATGAGAAAAGTATCAGATTTGGTGTTTGTCCCTCAATTTACAAAAATGAGCATTCCCATTGTAAGAGGTCAGAAGTGCTGAGGTTGCCTTATTTTGGTTATTAGATGTTTGAGAAGTAGTTTAAAGTTGATGAAATTCTTGCTTTGCTCTCTGACACTATTATCTTAGTTCCACCATCACTATTTCCTTTATATAGGGCTGCCGTCCTTACCTTGCTGTTCTACTCCTGTTCCAATTGAATGTCTTGGTTGCATTTTCAATCCATCCCAAAGTAATGTCTACTTCAATTGCATTATGCCCTTTAAAGCATAAAATGCTTGTTTTTAAATATTTTATACATTCAAAGTGATATCTCCGTGTGTTCCTTGCTATGACCTTATAGTTTAATTTTCCAATATGGAAGACTCACATGTTTCCAGCTCTCTCATTTAACTATTATAGTTTTCCAACACTTTGCTAACATTATTACCCAATCAAACTATGCCATGCAATTTGGATTCAAGGGGATGCTTTAAATGTTGACTATTTACTCAGCTTCTTAGATCTTGAAGCGAATTGGTGTTAACCAAAAAATCATGCATTAAACTATTGTTTACAGTAACCTTTACAATTTTGTCATGATGTTGTCATAAAATTTCTCTCATCACGATAGGGGGACAGAAATCACGATACAAATGAGCTGGCCATACTTACAGCTAGTTGGAAAGTTTATTAGAAGTATGATCTTGAAAATTTATAGAACAAGGGTGAACTGATAGAGTGATATATCCAGAAACTGATATGTTTCCTGCAAAGCTTTCTGTAGGCATGAAAGGATCTGATACTGTACTAAATGTCAATGGAGAACATGGCAAGAAAGAAGGATTTTTGAGCTGTTGATTTTTCACTTGGCTTTTCTGTTCTTGAACTTCTTACACAAACAAGAAAAATCTTTTTGATTCGGCTGTGCATAGAAAACCTTTTACTTCTTTCCAATGCTCTGTCATGTAATTTGTTGTATTCTTTTGGTTTTGTGTAGCACATCTTGCAACATGGAAAATCTCATGAACGTTCTGAAGTTATAAGCAAGCTTGCAGGACAAATTGTAAAGATGAGTCAGCAGAAATTTGCTTCCAATGTCATAGAGAAGTGCTTAACTTTTGGTGGTCCAGAAGAGCGTCAACTTCTGGTAAATGAGATGCTTGGTTCCACTGAGGAAAACAAGCCATTACAGGTAGGCTACAAGTTTTCACTACATCTAAATCAGAGATTCCAATCTCCTTAAAAACTGGGTACAAAAGGCAAGGACAAATTTGAGAATACAAAAGCATTGGATATAATCAAGCAACTATAAACAGTTTTAAACAGTTTAATCTATGCTTGAAGCAGTCTCATCTTTTGCCAAATATGATGTGTAATGACGTCACTTATTTGGAATACTTGACCTTTATTGATAATAATTGATGCCACTTGAACTAAAAGTTGGTTCCTTCAAGTGGTCCTTCATGCGTTCAATGTACTCACAAAATTTTGGCACTTCATATGAGGAATGCAGGAATTTAGATTTTATCCCGTTGTTTAACAAGCATTTGATTTGCTCATGATATAGATCGCACAGAATTTCTTTTATGTGCCACGGTTCCTGATTCATCTTTGATTCTTTAATTCTTCTTTCTTATGGATGTTAACGGTGATTAGAAATCATTTTCCAGGTTACCTGTTGCTAGACACTTACAAATAGTTATTTATTTATTTATTTTTTGATATATCCTACAAATAGTTAATGAGTTGTACATGAAACTTGTAGGCTATGATGAAAGATCCCTTTGGAAATTATGTTGTACAGAAGGTCCTTGAGACCTGTGATGATCAGAGCCGTGAGCTAATTGTCTCTCGTATCGAGGTGCACTTAAATGCTTTGAAGAAGTATACTTACGGGAAGCATATTGTTTCGCGTGTCGAAAAGCTCATTGCGACTGGAGGTGAACATTGATGTTATATAAACTTTCTCGTAGATAGTTCCTTAACAAACATCCTACACAATCATGACATTTAATTGTCATTGACAGAGAGGCATGTACGAGTATTGACTTGATAATCTTCTCAACATAATCTGTCTTGGACAAAAATGCATTGTACAGCATATCTGCTTGATTGCTCCCGGAGATAAACACTCAGGAGTCCTTTTTTCTTTTCTTTGTTTGATGGAGCTTCTTGCAGTTGTAAATAGGCCCTGTTTTAATTACTTTTGTTGGAAATAAGAAGAGATTCGTTCTTATTCTTTCTGGGTATGTACCTCCCAGAAGATCATGAAAAGTTTTTAGGAATTCAAGAAAGAGACTAGGAAGATTTATAGTTCGCCTTTCCTCAATGAAAGAATGCAACTATTTGGGCCATTTTCTGTAGAAAACGGCCTTGTTTGTTTGTTTGATAATGTTTTTTAAAAACATAATTTTTAAAACTTGATGTACATTTTTTAATTTTCTTTTTATTTTACATACGTATTTATCCAAAAAAATTCTTTAAAACAATTACGGTAATATTTTTTAAAAAACACTTCAAAAAACATCCATCAAACGCATTGTAAAAGTTAACTTTTGACCTCTGGAAAAATTTAGCAATCCGACTTGGCAGATTGATTTTGACTACTAATGTTCTTATGCATGCCTATTTTCCCTGAGTTTCCATAAGTCTAGAAGAGCCTATGCCTTTTCTCCCAGATAGTAGCATGCTTTGTTCCCCCTTCTGTTTAATAAGGAATGATGTATTGACAGTACAATGTGAGCACGTCTCTCTTGCCCAAAGATTTGTAAAATAATCTAGAAAACACATTAAATGGACAGGAATAACTTGCAAAAACACAGCCCATCTTAAGTTTCTCCACTCAAAAAAGTATCATCCACGAAAATCTAAAGCTATTTACATAAAGAATGGAGCATCCAAGAAATAGTAAAACTTAATATATACATAAAGAATGTAAGTCTAACCACCCCTATCAGATCCACTGCATCAAGCGCTGGAAACCATTCCAGAGGCCTACATCGTTGGGACAACATCTAACTCCCATGCCACCACCACCTCCTCTTTTTCTTGGTCTCTGAGGCAGGGAAATCTACCCCAAAAAAAAAAAAAAAGCAACATCAAGGAAAGCATTTCAGGCTGAAACTTGATAAAATATGCAAGGCACCACTAAAATCTTTTCCAATCACTATTGATGGAATTCTGCAACTTATAGGTCACACACTACAGATTAAGTGGGAAGAGTAAACCCATAACATCAGACCATCTATTACAGGATGTCCTAAAATCACCAAGAACAAGCATTCACTAGTCTCTTAATGAGCAAATGGTGTTACCTCCAGCAGTGGCTTCCACAAAGTGTGCTAGAGAAAAATTACAAGACATCACTCTATCTTCATGCACTCAAGAATTTAAGTTACAATAGGCAACTCGGAAGAAAAACCAATTTCTCCTAACACATCAAAGTGGTGACCAGTCAAGTAAACATATGGTATGATATATTCTAGCCCAGCAGACACAGGCATTCCCTAATTCAGCAAGAAAGGAACTTGAAGACCCAACTATATGTGAAATATCTGTTTTAAAGAACATCTTATTGTCTGCACTAAGAAAATCCGACAGCTGTTTATACATGCTTACCTCCTTGTGGGTAAATGGAGTTATAGTGCACTTCTGCCCAAAAGCTCAAAGTTATTACTGCATGAGAAGTTATAAAATCAGAATCTGTTGAACGCATCTTAAACCTCATAAATGAACAGATTGTCAACCTTTCACATTACCATCAATAGAATATACAAAGATGACAGATACAAAAGGTAAAAATGGTCATAACAAATGAGGTTCCAGTCTGACCAATCCACAATAAGACCAAAAAATAACATATACATGATGTGAGAGAATACTGGAACTCACAATAAGAGACAGAAGAATGCAGCTCCATTCAGCCAACGCAATTGCTAACTACTACTGAAAATGCAATTGCTAACTAATACTGGAACTCACAAGAAAACTTGAAAATGCACACATCATCCGCACTTCAATTAATCACCTTATGCTTCATCAAAATACTGAGGGAATAACTTCTCAGGGATTCCATAATTACAAGAAAAGGAGAAAAGCATTTCACTCAATGACATAAAACAAAGGCAAATAGAAGAAAAAATTTTGCTTGCCAAGGCCAACAGTGAAACAAATAGAAGTGCACCACTTAAAAATACAGAGCCTGGTTTCTTTCAATACCGGCTAGGAGAAGCATGACTATTTGTGTAAGGACAAAATTTACATGAAATAAATTCTCTTTCAAACTGAATGAAAAATACAAAAATAAATAGTTCAAACAATTAAGTTTAAAATTCGTATAGACTCAAGAGTGAACTCCTTGAATATTTTAAAAAAAATTTTGACTAGGTTTAGCAACATGATTTCAACTTGATCAAATTGAATCATACATATGCTAAAACATGAGAGGCTAGCTGAGCATATGCAATCAAAAAATGAAATTAGGAATCCACTAACAACAGTCAAGTCATGAATGAGTGAGTGTGTGTGTGTGTGAGAGAGAGAGAGAGAGAGAGAGAGAGCATTTGACAACAAAAGTTTCTGCGGTGCCATGAGATCTTAGAAGGAGCCTCAAAAGATTCTCCTACTTAATGCTTTAAGTTGCTTGCTGAGACAGACTTTGTCACTCTGCATCAGTTCGTGCTCCTCACATGCAGTGATCAACCATGAAAAGCCTACTGACCTCCTTGAATCTTGAGTGAGTATGCTTCTGACTATAAGAGCAATTCTACCAGTAAAATTCGGCTTTCTTTTTCAGCTTCCAAATTTTATAACACCAAGACCTAGGCTATGCCCACCTTAATTTCTATAGTATATTGCATTTCTTCTATACACATGTTTCACAAGTTCCTTAGTGTTATTTCATCTTACAAAATATAATCATAAAGCAAAGATTATTCAAATCAAAGGCAGTACAATAAAATTTCCAGGTAGATTAACTTTCACAGCTAAAGTATACCCCAATTAAAGTAGCATTGATGATAAGTGAGCCATCTTGGCACATAAAAGGTTACTTATTTTAAAAATTTTGTTTCTTGAATTTGGCTATGTAGTGAAACAAAACCAAACCATAAATGGAAGAAAAAACTTACTTCTGTTTGACTTCTGAATTTGTGGAAGAATTTCAATATAGCATGTGTCCTTGAATGACGTTATCACAAAAATCCTCACACCATACTGCATAAGATTCTGACACAGCATTAGTTGCAATAAATGCATAATATTCCACAAAAACAGAAATTTAAAACTTAATTAGCAAAATGAGAAAATAAGAGAGAGAGAGAGAGAGAGAGAGAGAGAGAGAGAGAGAATCAAAAAGAAAAAGCCCACTGGCCAGGTTCGGAATTATCCACCAAGATAAGACTTAATCCCTAAACTGTTATGAGATTAATATGTGCAAACACTGGGGATGTGGGTTTCAAAATTTGTTCGAGAAAATATTATTGTCCATGACTGACAGTGTAGGGAATTTAGATGAGTTAAAATTAGTAGCATACTGCAGTGCAGTTTAAATCAAGTAGAAACATCAACTTCAATTTACAAATAAACATCAACTTCAGTTTACAAGTAACATTTATGTTTGCCCTTACAGAAATTATGAAGAATGAACATTTTTGTGGGATCAAGACAGCGTGCAACTACCTAACAACATTAGCTAAATAGCAAATTTCTACACACTTCTTAAAACTATGCTCCCAAAATTTTCTTATCCAACTAGTTCCATAATACCCTCTCGCCAAAAGCAACCAATGGCTTAATAAAGTTCTCATATTTGGAATATCTGTCTAAACATTTCCTGAACATTCTGAAGAAAGATAGCTGGATTTGTCAAGCCACAGATATACTTTTGATAACAAAATCCTATAACTTCACTTTCAACTAAATGGAAATCATGTACGAGTTGCTTTCACCTAGCAAAGAAGACAACAAAATAAGAATCCAAAAGAACTGCCACAAGCATTAGATTTAAGTACCAAAATAAGATCACGCCTCTTGCAGAAACTATCAATTGCAGTATGAATACAATAAAGCATTGTGAGAGCACAATTTCAGAAATTCCTAAACAGGTGCGCATGCACAAAATATATCACAGAACAAGTGTTACCAGGAAAGTGTTAAATAGTGTCCCCAGGCTGTATTAGAGTGAAAAGACATGCTTACAAAAATGCCAAAATTTAATATTTATAGGAGAATGGAATTCCATTTTTCAAAATAAGATTTATAATAATAATTAAAAAAACTCAAACAGCATCTTATACCGAATCTGCTGCCGCCTGCAATGTTACATGGTCACCCCATTCGCCATTCCTGTAAGGTTAAACTTGACATTAAATGGAAATATACACAAAGCAAATTACACAAGCCCAAACAACAAGAATAAAATAACATTTATAGAATGATATCATACTTGGCCATTCTCTTCAAGTAGTCAGCATAGGCCATGGGAACATAACCTTCGTACAACTCAGGATGAGATTGCAGCTAATGATTGACAAATAGGAAATATTAGCATTATACAAAATCAAAATCAACAAGGATCAGACATTCATTTCCTAAAAGGATGAGAAAGACTAATTTAACTTTAACAGTAACCAACCTGACTAACAATTTGCTGTCTAACAACTTTATGATGCTCAGGAGTGCGATATATTTGATCTGACAATGAGCGGAACTACAAGAAGACCAAAGCAAGTAAAAAAGTTATTGGTCATACCTCAAGGACAACACAGATATATCTTTGTAAACAATTTCACTAGGATCAAGAGATAACCCCCAAAGGAAGAAAGAAACATGTGAGATTAAATAAAAAACTCATCCATGTATAGATCATAATCGTATCTATTCATAAAAACAGATAGCATGAAAGTTACAGATTTCCACTACAAAACATATTTGCATTAAAACTTTTCTTGTTCAGCAACTTGGGAGTGCAATGGACAAAGACAAAAAGCATTCAAAATGGGCCCCATGAAAGACTTGTTTAGGGCAAAACCCACATATCTCCTTTCTCTAGTTGATTTAGTTTAAAATTTATGGAAACCTTCAAATTGCCCAAAAGCTGATTCAAAGTCTCATAAACTACAATGAATTTAACAACAACAGATATTTTTGCAGCAAAAGATTCCAAACAATGGTTCTTTAATTTGACATGTCTAGAGGATGCTTTTCGAGTACTATTCCAACAATAGGAAGAAAAGAGGACTGACCAGAGAATGAGAAAGAACCAACCTGGCAATTACCATCTCCTGAAACTTTAAGCTCAACCAAATCATACAAATCCAATCTGAAAACCACAAAAAAGAAATTAAAAAAAAATAATAATAATAATAAAAAGTAATAGTGCTGTTAAAGGCATTGCAGTCGGAAGTCAAAATATTTATGTTATGTGCAGAAATTAGAAAACTTCACACAAGATACATTCAAAAGGACATATGCAGGGAATAATAATAGTGCAGCTGTTAAAGGTATCGCAGTGCAAGATCAGGTTCTTGGAAGTCAAAATGTTTAGGTTATGTGCAGAAATTAGACAACTTCACACAAGATGCATTCAAAAGGACATAATAAGTTTGTACATTTGATGTAATACAAAGTATAACTCATAAATTTTGCTCACAGAACAAAACACAAAGATCCCTGAAATACCAAAAAAAAAAAAGGCAATCCTCACAATCTAATAAAATGTAGCTTTCCAGTCAAATAAACAATAGCAAACACAGTTTATAGGAGGAAAGAAAAAGTACTCCCCCTACAAAAGGAAATACTTTTTTGCATTTCAAAAACCTATTCTTCTGCATTTCTAGGAAGATCAATTATGGGAAACTGAAAATGAAATGGAGAAGCAGCTTCAGCACTACTCCTTCATACAAACATATAACACAACCGAAAACTAAACACAATACTGGCTATGAAGTCTTGTATAAATGTTAAAGCGTATTTTTCAGGACCAGCATAACTAAGAAAGAACATCCAGAAAATGCCACAGAGATATAATAGGTTAACATCCAAGAATCCCAATCATGGTATATCATGTTTAAATACCAAATATAGTTTGATCAAGATAACAATTGTTAGACAAATATGTAATAAAGAAAAGAGTTGAAACGATAATCCAAGAAACTCTGCAGCAACAACAGACACTCATAATAAGAGGTCACAAAGAGAAAAATGCTGTAGATGACCTGTCAAGCAGTCTTTGATGATCAGATGTAGCCTCATCAACTGAAGGTATTTCTCCATTAATTCTAGGAACATGCTGCATAAGTAGTCGTGATAAAAATGATCAATTACATCCAATGTATCGAATAGGTTATGTAGTAAAACCTGATTAAGGAGAATTAAATCTTCCCACATACCCAGTCATAGCTACACTTCAAAATGGACGAAATTTAACATCAAGCTCATAAAAATATAATCAGAGCTCTAATTTTAAACTAAACATCATACATAAAAAACAGATACCTGACAGTGTAAAAACATTTAAATTAAAAAATTCCTCTTCTACCATAGAGGTATGCAAAGTTAGGAGTGCTAATCTAACTAGCCCCTGACAGCAGCGAAAATTGCCTACAGTCCACTAGCAGCCAAAACTGGGCCTTTTTAAAAATTAAAAAAATTTGAATCATCTAACATACAAAATAAGTTTTCGTTATTGTATTAAAAAATAAATCACATGATCATCCTGTAGTTAACCATCAAATAAGGATCCTGAAGAGCAGACCAAAAGCCACATATTTTTAAGAAGAATCAAGCAGCCTCTTCATGACAATGGATAGACTTTAAAAGTGATCCTCTATAACCAAAGCTCAGACACCAATACAAGCAAATAAGAGAAGACAAAACAACTGGTACAAAGTTCAATTATATGGACAATCTAAAGAATAAATGCTTTGTTCACAATATATTCTGCAAAACTAATGATCTGTATGATACGTCGCAAGACAAGAATTAAAACAATTTCAGTGCAAATTTGGGGTGAAAAGCCAAATTTAACTCAGAACTGTTTCAGCAGCTAGGCTTTTGGAGAAATAGTAGACAATCAATAACTATGGGAGTTCAAAGGAAGCGCTTAGTGTAAACGTTACCATGAAGAAAAGAGATATCTGAAGGGCAATCTCATGAAAACAATGAATAAAAGAAGGCAATAACTGCCTTTCGTTGTTAAAATTGGTGAAACTAAGAAAAAGAAATTAAGAAACTAATCCAAGAAATGAGCCATAATCAACGGTACACATACAGACCTACAGTACCATGATGATGACCCTAAATAAGGGCATGATATTCAACCAGACAAGCCATTATACTCTGCATCCTTAAAGTGCAAGAGAGAGATATAAGATAGGAAAAAAAGAACTAGTACCACCATTAAAGTGCAAGAGAGATAGATATAAGAGAGGAAAAAAAGAACTAGTACCACCATCATCTACATTCAGATGCATGTATTAACATTTTGAAACACAAGTTCAATACACACAGCCTTTGCACTGCCAATTCAGAAAGAAAATAAATCAACGGCTCAAATTAAACAGCAAAGACCAGCTTACAGGAACAGGCAACATCTGATTCAACCTCTTGCCAACTTCTCCATCGAGAGCAGATTCATCTTCTATCTCAGGCGAACCTGGTTGGTCCTCTATGCTAACAAAAGTTCGTCCTGGACTGGGGCATAGTTTAATTTCAGATTCATCATCAGGGCATATTTTAAAAATTCCTGCTTCATCAGCATCATCCTGATTGCCCTCATACTCTGCAACTCGTACAATTAATCATCAAAATATATACAGTAGAAAAAAATTGCAAACTAAATCGGAAACTCAACTCCCCCCTACCAGAATTGCAGTGACTCCTTGAAGAACCACCCCAATCCTGTGCAAGAATTGACATTTGCTGATGCTCTCCCTCGGCATGTGAAGATCCCAATGCTTCGGCAGCTGTAAGTCGTGACAGTTCTTCCTGATAAGCATGTGCAATTATCTCATCATCATCCACATTTGTGTGTATTGACTCACAGTATCCTTCCTTGACATATCCAACTTGAGATAAGTCTGTATCATATCTAGTAACAGTACTTGGGGAACCACCATCATTTGGGGAACAAACATCTAGAAGATGGAGACCCCACCGAATGACATCAGGATCATACTCATATATAGCCATCTGGCAGAGCAAAGACCACAAAGCCCTGTTCCAACACCAAACATTTAGCCCGTTATATTTCCTTCTGCAAAAATCATTGTGCTCATACATAACTTAATAAGCATAATGTAATATAAATTATTCTTCTAAATACCATAAAACACTTCAAAAATAATAACTTCTCAGTGTTTCTTCTTGATAAACCATCAAAAACCAATATTTTTCAGTATATAGCATGAACACAAATTTCTTTACAAGGTTTTGGCCAAATGACTGCCAGTCAGCTTGATCAATTTTTAATCAGCTTCTGATAAACAAGAAATTAAAATGCGAAACAAGAGAATAAGTACTTGAATTCGCACCATTGGTGAAATCAAAATTTGGAATAATCAATCTAGCAGGCATATGAAGTAAAATACTAAAATACTATTTAATCCAAATGAAAGAAGAAAAAGGAAAAAGATACTGGCGACCGCAGACACAATACCGTATCACTTATACAGAACTAAAAGATGAGCAAAACAACATAAAGCAGATAAAATTTAGACATTAAAACTAGAAATTTAAATCCTATCATGAATCCATCTATCTAGTATTTAAGTCCAGAAAAGAACTTCAATTCTTTGACAAAGTCCTTGTGAATAATCCCTGAAAGTCAAATCACAGTTACCACCTAAGCCAACATCAATCATCTCAATAATTCTTCAGTTTTATTGGGTTCAAACTCAAAATCTTTCAAAAATATAACAAACCCACTGTTTCCTTTCAAATATCCAATTCTACAAAATTCAGCACATCTTTTTTCCATGACAGATGTACATACTTGCAAGCTGCACCAACCATCTTAGCATCAAAAGAACCCGCCAAATCCTTAAACACCAGCAATTCACACTCAACATGATGAGGTACCAAAAACCTAAACCTTTGCAGATATACATGATCAATTCCAGTCCGAATTCCCTAAACCTGAATAAATAAAAAAGGTTTTAATCAAATCAAGTACTGTATGATTAAATTTAAAATGAAGCGCTTTCTGAATCACATATTCGATGCTTATCATCATGAATAGAATATTTCCCAAATCACTCTCCAGGTTTCTAGAATCCCTGCATAATCACTTCAGCACAAGTTAAAATCTCTAAATTTCTCAGGCTATACTCCATAGCACACCTCCTTTATTTCTATAAACTTTTCAATCCCTCTCAAGTTTAACAGTTGCATCACATTAAGCTACTCTCTAATTCATCAATAAAACAACTTTGTCATCACTATCATTGATTCAAGCTATTCTAAAACCAAAACCCAAAAAAAAATAAAAAAAAAAAAACCTTAAATACAACTTTTAGGACTCTGATTGTTAAAAAATTACCAGAAACTAAATCAAATCATCAGAAATTTTAGGAATTTGATTGTTCAAAAAGGAAATTTTAGCAAAAAGTAAACATGTATACCAAACTTTAGCAGTACGAAACCTAGAAATTAAAAAAAAAAATTTTGTCAAAATTCAAATTGTTCACATATGCCAAAAGAGAAAATTAAAAATTTGTAAAGCATATGAAAACTCTAGAAACTAACCTTGAAAATCGAAAACGAGCCTCGATCGTACAGCAGTCCTACTTTTGGCAAGGGATTATTAAAGCTTTGGCTCTCTAATCGTTAATTAATCAACCAACTGTAGTACTGGTAGTTTGATTATTGGTTGAATGGTGAAGGAGGAAGATGAGACGCCGCCGTTTTGAGACCAGGAGCAACTACTGCCTGCCGCCGTTTTGAGAAAAGGAGCAACTCTCCAGTTTCGAATAGGAAACGGAACGGAACGTAATGGGGGCGTGGATTTGGGCGGAAAAGCGGGTAATTGATTTTGATTGACGGGATACAGATAATGCTTTGATATTCTTTCCTCTCCCGTTTTCTGAAAGGCAGTTATATGGGTGGGTCCCGGGTCTGGGTTAGAATTTGGGGAGTACTTCTTTTTGGGTTTTCTTCAAGCAGCGGATTTGGGTTCGCTGGTATCAGTCGGCACGGACACGTGTCGGTAAAAGGAAGTTGCTTGCGGAGCAGTTGGTGGCACGTGGACTGGTGTGTTTGGTCGGTTGTGGGATGTAACATTCCTTCCTTTACTTGGGTACCGTTGCTTTTTTTATTAGCTTGCTTGGGTGGAAACCCAAAAAAAAGGTAAATAATTTGTACATTGTATACTTGTATCAAAGTAAAATGATATCAACGATTGACTACAAAAGTAAAATGACCTCAACAATTGAAGGGTAAGACAAGGTGTGGAACCCATAAAACATTAAAAAAAAATAAAAATTACTAGTTCTAAAAGCTTAGTTGAATAAAAAGAAATTTGTTTGAGTTAGATTAATATTATGATAACTCCTTTTGTTTTAGTTGCGTAGGAGGATATTATGTGAATGAACTTGATACCGAAATTAATGAATAATGTAAAATTAATAGTTTTATAGGGTTATTTTTGGTTCTAAAATCAACAATAGATCTGATTTTTTTTAAAAAAATTAGAGAACATCCGAAATAACTAGCAAATTACAACTCTATTGTACCATAATTGGTGTGTTGCTCCTCACAGAATTAATGCTTTTTAATAATTTGTTTCATTACCATAACTAGCAAACTACAACTCTACTCTACCATGATCCTCACAGGATTAATGCTTTTTTAATGGTTTGTTTCATTACCATAACGCAACATGAAATTAAGAAAAATATGTAAGACCAATTCATAGTTCAGAACCAAGAAATGGGAGAAGGGAGGTTGTATGGATTCACAAAGATTTTGTTTATAGAAACTTAAAAGGAGAAATATAAGTAATTAATAATTGGTTAATCAGATCAGTTCATCGATAGATCCAAATGATGGTTATTCATATATTTTGATGTATTTCGTGCGTATCTAGACAATGGATTTAAAAAATCTTACAACTTTGACATAGGTTACAAGTGTTGTTATTTACCACCTCTTCTGATATAACGGCTTAAAATATAAAATTCAAAGAAAATTATGTGTTCCATAAAATGATTAGAAGAGTAAGAACCGTATGAAATTGTAATTGTAAGAAGGCTTTTATGATTTAATCCAAACCACCAATTGTTTAGAAGAATTTCATTTTCTTCCTAGACCTTTTACCCGGGGAAACATTTATGCAGGAATGCAATACAACAATATCTAGTGACCGGCGTGTAAAAAACTAAAAAGTATGCACGCAAACGGGATAAGTAGGCATGGCAATGGGCTGACATTACGTTTACTCTTCCTTGTGCTCCCACTCTATTGGATTTCCCTATGTGACTGTACGTGTCAAAATGGCTTTTTGTGAGTATAATTTTTTTTCTTTTGTATGAATTCAACAGTTATGGTTTGTCAAGCTAATCTGACAGTTCTTTCTTCTGCATAGATATATTTAGAGTTGACGACAAAAATAAGTACAGTTTCTTGCTGGAAAAAATAGCGGAAATCGGTGCATTTTCTTAATTTTGGTAAAAATTTCAGGCAACATTCAGATATCGAAAGAACAATCTCCAGAGTACATGGAAATGGATAAAACTGTCAGTTCAGATTTTGTGGTATGTCAAACGACTCACATGATCTATTAAACTTGAAGCGAGAGTAAACTCTCTCTCTTGTAAGCCTTTTATCAGAAGACATCAAATTTGTCCGTGAGGATGCACATTCGCATGAGAGATCCCATTAGGCATGTAAGCATTTCCTTTTATTTTTCAAAATCGAAATATATCTTACTTCTCATTTCTTTATCTTAACTTGCATCTTTCATTGCAGAAAACACAGCAAAATGTAGGCGAACTCTTCAAGACAAGAAGCTGCTTACTCCCTAAGCTTCATGTGATTGAAGAGAAAATCTTCCAAGTACTTTAACATCAGTCAAGTTGCCCTCACAAGCTTAGGCCTCCATGTTCTCCAAACCAACCATTTATTTTCTCCTGTTACATGGTCTACAAATCTTCTCTTTAATCCTTCTACCATAGGTTTCTCCCCGGAATCTTTTAGACTGGCAGCAATGGGAGCTTGAGGACTTCCAGTTAGACTTTCTTCCACAACCTTGTTTACAATCTCCAGAACATCACTCATCCTGGGACGATTCTTGGGATGTCTCACTAAACATCTGTTGGCTATGGCTGCTAGCTTTTGAGCAGACTTCAGAGAATATTTTCCTTCTAGCCGAGGATCCAGAATTTGTTCGAACTTTTTAATGTCAGAGAGATGTGGCCTAACCCATTCCAGGAGTTTCTGCTCATCTTTTGGTCGGTTTCTATCCAAAGGACGTCTACCGGTGATTAGTTCATAGAGAAAGACTCCATAGCTCCAAACGTCACTCCTTGAAGTAAGGCGCCCAGTTTGAATATATTCTGGAGCAGCATATCCGACAGTTCCCACTACCTGTCATTTCCAAAATAATTTGTTTGGTTTAATAATACAGTTAAAGGTTCAAGCCCATGAAAACACATACAATTACATTTAAAGGAAAAGAGGGGAAATGTTTTAGCTCATCTCTCAGAATTTGCAATTTACTTGCACTGATTCTCTATTATATCATACCTATTGTGATACCGACCATAAAAAATTTTAACCAAACGGCTCATTAATTGAAGGAGTAATTATAATGGTCATATGACTACTATGGAAGAGGCATCTATAGGGTAGCTCATGGACCTATTGTTACATTAATATATTTCTGATGCATATGCATTAGCAACATACTGCTGTAAAGGCTTAAAAGCAAACTTACCGCTGTAGAGACATGGCTATGACCATCTGAAGGACCCAGCCTGGCCAATCCAAAGTCCGAAAGCTTTGCATTCCATTTATCATCCAAGAGTATATTTGATGATTTGAAATCTCTGAATATAATCTGCATCAAAATCATATATACTGCATTAGAAATTTCCAGGATGAAGTTTCAAGGAGAAGCTCACAACCATTCTCTTTACCTAGAAGAAAATTCAGACCTAAGGTTTTCATAGAAGAGCTTGGCAAACCTTAACTATTTGCTTGTTCTTTCAGCTTGAGATTCATAGCGGGTCAAACTTCATTGTTCAAATAGTTTATGACTTAATTACACATCCTGAAGGCAGTTATGTTATAGGAACTGCCAGACTGAACTTCGGAAACAGCCTAACTACAGGGTTCTCAGAGCATGGAATAAATGCTATTACAGCCCCTTGCTGCAAGAAACCTAACAAGCATTTTGGTGAGATCTCTTCCACAAAGTAATGATGTAAAACATAATAAATCTACTTCAAAGTTATGGTTTATTTGTGTTTCTGTAAAAACTGGTTAGATTTTGAGAGTCAACATAGTGATTGGTTTTTTCTTAAAATTTTAAATTGTGGAAATGTGTTAGAACAAGATAATGAGGCTTGTAATCAAGTTGCAAATAGATGCAATAACAAATAATTTTTGAATGATTGTGTTTTCTATAGGATTATTTTAAGCATCTTTTCTGGAGAAAGGAGGAATCTTCAAATCCAAGTCCATGCTGAAAACCACCATAATTGATTGGTGATGGCCCTATCATTTCAAAAAGAATTATACTGCAAATAATTGTAAACTATTGGAATGAATGACTAGGTAAATAGAAAAAGTGACTGGAAATTTAGAATCAGGAGAGTAGTAAAAACCTGAAAATCCATTCCTTCATGAAGGTATGCTAACCCGTGAGCAGCATCCCGTGCAATCCTCAATCTAGTGGTCCATGGCAAAGGTGTCTGAAATCGACTGGATAAATGATCTTGCACACTCCGGTTGGGCAAATATTCATAAACCAAAAGACGTTGGATCCCTCTTTCATCGTCCTCAGCACAATAGCCATAAAGTTTGACAAGATTTGGATGTTCAACAATACCAAGAACATTCACTTCTGTCACCCACTCCTTATGGCCCTAAAAGTAACACCAAAAGTAGCAAAATGAATAAGTTTATGTGCACAGATTTGCTGCAAATAACAAAGAAAAATCAAGGAACTTAGTAATCGAATTGGCAAAGAAAATGAATCCATCAGACTAACACTATGTCCACAGTGATTTGAAAGCTCTAGAAGCCTCAGGTAACTTGTCGAAGAAGAACAATCATGTAACTGTCAAGTTCTAGATAAGAATGCTGGTTGATCTCAAGATCATTATTGCAGATCAAAGCCCTGTTTTGACTATATCTAACAGTCAGTTTGAGCTGTAGTAAAAGCCTTGTTAGTTCTGAATATGAACACGGATAGCAAAAATATTGTCATAAATACTAGGGAGTACTATCTATCCAACCATGGATTGTATGGCATAAGAACTAGTTGACTCGAGTACGAATTTTAGGATGTTTTATGTTCTTTTTTAATGTAAATTTTGCTTTATTACTTTTCATCAGAAGAAGGTTTAGCAGTTAATAAATACTAAAAAATTGAGTTGATATTGCTAGTAAGCTCGAAACATGGAATCTCAATAAAGAACCCCCCTTTTTTATTCTTCCACCTTTGCGTTTCAACTGACACTTCATGTAGTTTAAAGCTAGGACTTACCATCAAATTCTATCAATGTCAGTCAAGTTGCAAGGAGGAAGCAACTCACCTGCAATCCCCTTCTGCTGAGCTGTTTCACAGCAACATCAAGATTTTTGCCTGAATCTTCTACATCTCTCACAACACCCCAATATACACCCCCAAAACCACCTTCTCCAATCAGAAGGGAACGACTAAAATTCCTTGTAGCTGTCTTGAGCTCTGCAAATGAAAAGACTCTCAGGTTGCTCGGTCTTTTAGACAAGCTTGTAAATGAGATCCCCTGATTTCCCACAGAAGATCCTGTGCTAATGTCCGAGGCATCTAGAGAATTATATTCAGACCCTGATCTCCTCACCTCATGATCAGTTGACAGTGAAGTAGATGAGCGAACTGAAATAGACTTTGTAGTCTTTGGTTCGTCTTTTTTATCCGTGTTAGTGCACGAGAAACACCTCATAGCCTTTAAATTATGATAGTTTCCCTCACTGCAAATTGCACACTTGTAGTCATCAAATCTTAAAAATTGGTAATAGTTGCACTAAATTTGACAACATTTAGCATTTGCATCCTGCATTTGGATTAAGCTCTTCAAACAAAAAATATTATTTGCTGATAAAATACCTAATACAAGCATATAATCAAGATGTAGAAATAGAAATTTCCTTTAACAAATAGAAAATTCCCTCGATTAAAAAGTATGGATCGTAAAACTTAATTAGAAATCCTTGTAGAGAAACCTCCTGAACTTTAAAAATTAAAAATCACAAGTATAATATTCCTCTCCAATCAACAGTTTCAGTTTGTTTGTGTAAAGTAAAATTCATCACTTGTCTCATGCAATGACTTTTATCTTCTTTTGGGCCCTTCAATAAACAGCACTTCAGTGTTATGTTTCCAGAAATACCAAGATCTACAAAATTCCCCAGCTTCATATGCGACAATTCTTGTAGCATTCCTAGGTTAAGTTCAATGCTAATTCCTTAAATTGCACCCACATTTTTCCCATAGGATTAGATTTCATCATTTTGACATGCATATAAATTTCCAAACAAGTGGTAACTAACACATGTACTTGAAGAAAAATCATACGAGAAGCTACATAATTAGAGGACATCATTTATACCATACAGAAAGCACAAATTCAGACATAACAAGAATATCAGTAGATAGAAGATGGAAGAAAACTATACCTCTTGGAAAACCAGAACGAAATTGAGCGTGCTAGCGTCCAAGAAATTCCATTTTGAGGGGTTTTAAGAGGAGCCCAGAAACCAATAAATCTGTTCAGAAAATCGAGAGGGAGAACGAGCATCCCATGATCTAAGGAAGTCAATGCTAGGCAGCTGGATTTCAGCTCACCAACCAAAATTATTGTCCCGTTGGAAGATGACACGAGGGAGGAACAAAGAGAAAAAATTAAGAGACCCCAGAAAGGTCCAATCTGTGAAAGAGAAAACAGAATAAAAAAGGTAGGACATATTTAATGATTGCTTTATCCTAAAGAAAATTCAAGACTAGTGGACGAAACTTGAGCTAACAAGTCGTACTCAGGAGGGATGATAAGAGGAATCAAGACCAAAAAAGTACACCGTTGCGGTAGTGCGGAAGTACAGTTGGACTTCAATCAAATGCGGAGGAAATCGGATTCACATTTCTCTGGTGCAGTACGTGGTTGCATGTTTTCATTTGGCAGTTTTGAGAATTAATGCACCAGCTGACATAACGTACTAGCACTCCCTGTTGCATTTTTGTTGGTTTTACTCAATTTTAAAAACAATTTGTTTTGTCTTTTTCTTGAAAGAAATTTTTTTGCCTTTAACTCTTTATTTTGATTGATGAAGTTTTGTACCATATAAATAATCAATAGTTGAATGAGAATAAGAATGGTAGGACCACATAAGTTGTCAATTTAATTTATAAATAAACAAGCTCACATGAATTGTCAAAATTTTACTTATCCTTTGCAAACTTGTATTGTGTATCATAGAATTGTTCACATATTAGTACTTAAATCCAAAATGTTTTATCCAGTTATTTTGCAAATAGGTTTCACTAACTCGCCCTTGTGTGCAATATTCTGACTTTATATGTTGTTCAAATGTAGATTGAACATAAAGGAAGTATTCAAACGATGAAAATAATATGTAGGGCACAATAAACATTTTCATTTTTCATCTAGTTAAGGGATCAGTAAATGATGAATTTTGGCTAGTTTGGGAGTTTAGTATGAAAAAGAAAGAGAGAGGGGAGGGGGGGGGGGGGGGGGGGAGAAGGAAAAGAAAGAATGAGAAAATAAAGGACTTTTTCCTTCCATTTTAGCCTAGTTTTGGTCAGAAAAGATTTTGGGGTTGAAAGGGAGGGGAAATCTATCCAAATCCTTTCTTTTCCTTTTCCAGATTTTCTCCCAAGCACAAGAAATTTAAAAGCATCAATTTTTTTTTTCTTTTCTGGCCATTTCCTTCTTCCCAAACGCTCTGTTAACGTGTTTTTAGTTCTATCTTTTTTAGTATTTCAAATAGAAGAGAGATTGAATTGATCATACATCATGAACAAAGGGTAATTTTGTGTCCTTTTTCTTTCTCTCCTAAAAACCATTTATGTGCAATGCAACAAACAAACCATTTATAGTATTGGTATCAGTTGTTTGCTTTTAGTTAATGAGATCATACATGTTGGACGAATCATTGAAGAAGTGCAATGTTTGGATACCATTCACCCAATAAGAGTCATGAAATTAGGTCAGCTATCAGACAATTTCACATGCAATTCCAGCTTTATTATTCCTCTATTCTTTCTTTGGTTAAAAATTTCTTTGTAATTAACAAGTTTGTATGCTCTAAACTTAGTTTTAGTTCGTTTAGTTCATAACTCCAAATCTGTGAAACTCAAGACGACAAAAACGTTGAAACAGGCTGATGTTGATAACCCACACTGAGCTGTCAATATATCACTTTCTTAAAATTCTATAAGCCCAGAAGATAAATAAATTAGCTCATGCGGCCAGCGTACGAGTGCCCACGTTTGGAGCATTTGTTTAGTCAAAAACCATGGATTGTTGTACACTTGGCCCATAGATGGATTGCTTAATTAATAATTTTGAGATTGGGTCAAACTTAACTAGGTGATTTTGTGCCAGAGAGAGGCCAGATAAAAATTATCAGTTGGGCTTAACAAGAAGATAAATTACCCCACCTTGGGCTTTTGTTGTAACCTGCACCAAAAATGTAAGAAGTATTTGTTGCCAAAAAAGAATCCAAGTGATGAGCCACAAGGCCCAGAAGCAGTACCCTATTGTGAAAGTGCCCACTATGGAGAAATTGTAATGGGCAAAGTTAACTTCACTATTAAGCACCCACTATTCATAATTTCTTCTTAAATTCATATAACATAGACACTAGCAAATGTAAGAAAGCAATATGACCAATTAAACTCAAAAAAAATTTGAGATAAATCCTGTTTCAGCAATATTTTAAACCAAGTTTACCACTCTCCAGCAATAACAGAAAAGAAATATATACGCAAAAACCCAATTTTTTGTGTTTGCAAATACACAAGTCATAGATACATGCTTCCACGTAGTCTAGATAAATTGGAAAATCCAAACAGATCATTAATAAATTGATAGTGAAATTAAATTCTTAAACCCTTTATTGATAAGTAATCATTTGAGCATTCCAAGTGAAAAATAACCAAAAGATATAAATTGTCAGTTTCAAGAAATTAACAATATATTTCCTCCAAAAAAAAAAGAAATTAAAAATATAAAGAAGAAAAGACAGAAAATGCTCTACACCTCATCATTTGAAGTCTAAATCATTTCGATACCAATCATAAATGAGAGGAAAGAAGAAAACCTTATTGGTCCTTGCTTTGATTCTTCTTGGCAGGTGTCCTTATTCCCATACTAAGATAATTATTTGTTTCAGAAAGAAACAATCCGTTTGGATAGATTATTTGGAATATTTTTTTAGCATTATTTGAAAAAATTGTTTAGAGTGTGTTTTTTGTTGACTTTTTTAAAAAAGTTAAAAATGAATCAATTTTTTGTTGGCTTTTGTTGCAAACGAGGGGAAAGTGTTTGAATTTTGAAAAACTTATTTGAAATGTATAAAACTTTCTAATAACTTGTTTCACTTTTTACACAATTATTCACGAAACATAGCATTTTTTTCAACAAATTTCATTCAGAAAAACGGAAAAAATTGTGACGAACATTTTGAGTTCCATTTACAATATTAATAAAGTTGTAATACAGTATCGAGCATTGGCACCGGATGTTGCCAGCATCCGGTGCTAGCATCCAATGCCATGAGAAAATTGTTGAGAGGGAAAATTGCATTTAAAATTCAAAAAATAAGAGGAAAAAATTTTTACTTTTGTTAAAAAAATCTCCAAATAATTTTCACTCATCCAAACTCCTTTGGAAAATTTTTTTTATATAATTCTCAAATAATCCTCAAATAATTCTATCCAAACGGATCATGTCCAAATATTCTTATCTTTACTTCTAACGTAAAAGACAAGCAAAACCACTGATAAAGTCCAAATAGAATAGTCAGCTATGAAAAAGAATTTATGATAAAATATTGCAAAACTTGTCTGATAAAACTTATTGATAGACAACATCAAAAGCACAAACAAGTTTTCAATTATTTGTTGAAATTTTTGTTTGTCCAAAAGAGATTCTAAATTTTATAAAGTGGAAGAGGAAAAAGAGAAAATTTGAGAACTGGTTGAGTTAAGTCTTGCAACTTTACAAGTAAAGACGATCTAACCACTTATTTCCCGTAGAAAACAATGAAGTTTTCTTGTTTTCACAACAATTTTAGAATCTTGCATGACAACCTGTTTCTCAACAAGGTCCTCCCCAGTCTCCCCAGCCACGCTTTAATCTGATTTTCCAATATATAACATCTGTACACTTTGATCTCTTCTTTGCTTCAGAAGGAATGATATACCTTGTCAGCATAATGAACATAATCAATTTTTTGGATCTGGATGCATTATTTTGGCATTTGTAAATGCAAATTGTCCCTTGTGCATGAGTTTACTATTGGTATTTCTTTGACAAGTGGTGCTATCAAATTGAATACATGATTCAATAAATGTGACAAGAATTAAGAGTTCAGGCCATGCAATTTTGGTCAAAGAACAAATGGGAGTTGATCCAAAGAATAATTACTTTAATAACATTAGAAATAAGGTTCCATTTTCATAATGAGTGAATTTTTTAGGCTACCTACACTGCTCATATACATGATAGTTCTTGTGTTGAGAATAACTGATCAATTATGATGATCACAAAATAATAATAATAACGAAAGAAAGCACAGAAAAATGGGAATGGGAAAGTGCTGAACAAGAGACAAATATTGGTTAGGATGATAGCAAACAATATATCATTTAATGGCTTCAAACTGCTTTCTATATATGTTTTCAAGAATACCAAGAAAACCAATAGAGAAGAATTGTTCTAGAAATGTTGATTGCTGTGTCATCTTACCATATGTGAATTGACAATGATCAAGCTGCTTGGACATTGAACCAATCAATCACTATTAATTAGTATAAAGACAAGCTTAAAAAGATCAGAGCAAGAAAATCTTGAGTTGGACCAATGTATGGTAGCAGCACGTTTGAGTAGTAGTAGCAGGCATGCACAAGCTAATAACTCTTCTGGCTTTGATCTTTCATCTTCAGGAAAAACATCTCTTTTCTTGGTCTGGGTTGACTCATTCATTCTCATCTGTCCTCTGGCATTCTTGTCTTGTCGACCTGTAATTACAGCAGACTATGCTAGATTAAAAAATAAAGAAAATCAAACCATCTGATAAATCAAAACACAGATAACACGACACGACACCCGCAGAATGAAAATTGAAACTATTGATTCCATTTCAATGCAGCTGAATCGTTTGCTCCGTCGAGACTTAGGACATGTCCAACTGGGTCCCACTTCCCCATCTCCAGCTCCCATTTCTTCCCATTTCCTCATTTGAAGTATATAACTAGTCAATTATTCTCTGTCTCCTTATTATATTCTTGCCGCCTAAGTATTTTTTTTTCCCTTCACCCTTTTGCATTTTATCAACTGGGATTATCTTACACTTCGAAGAAAGTCATCTCTGCTTAAGGGAAAAAAGTGAAGTAAAATGAGCAGCAGAACCAGAGGGAAAAAACCAAGAAAATTTGTGAAGTTTTTTAGCAGTAGAAATATCACGTTGGCAGTTTTGATCGTTGTAATTTTGCAGTTGAGTTTGTTGAAGTTGGTAAAGTGCCAGAATTTTGACGACTACACATCTGGAACTGAAAACAATTTTCCAGTTGATAATGAGGAATTTGTTAAATATTTTACTGAAGTTGCTTATAGCAGATTGTCCAACCTTACTACTCTTTTACTCTCTAGTGGATTTGTCAAGAATTCTAGCTACTGCGTTAAGGATGCGTAAGTTACTTGTTATTAATTTTTTTATTTTTCATTTTTTATCTTTTTCTTTTGGGTTTCGTTTGTTTTTCAAGAATGTGGATTGATAGTTCTGATTGTGTTTTGTGGGTTGGTGTGGTTTATAGGAATGCTGAATGGAACAGGGCTTTTAATTATTCGTCGAATCTCGAGTTTGTATCTAACTGCATTAAAACCATCAAAGGTATTACACGGATTTGTAATTATGAAAAAGAGAATTAATTTTGAGTTCTTCCTTTTCTTTTCTTTTTTAATTTGATCGAGTTAAAAAGGTTAATAGCTTAATAACAGCTGAGGGATTTGGGATTTGTTCTGTTCCATGCTGTTTCTCTCAATTTAGTTGTCGTTGACTTTCTTACGGTTAATATTTTGGGATGCTACAATCAATAATTTCAGTCTGGATTCTAGAGTAGAAGTAAGGGTGTGGCTTTTATCCATTTGTTAAGTTTGAAGTAATTGATTGGAAAACTAAAATCTGGGACTCAAAAATATACAGTATATCTTGTTAATGCAGCGGTGAAGGTTAAAAACTTCTTGTTTGTCATTATTGGAATGATCATAATTTTCAAAATGTATCTCTGACATATTGTTCGATGTTTCTAGCCAATGATTGTTACTTTTAATAAATCTTTTTCAAATATTTGTTTGTAAGTAGGTAAAATTTATATGCTGGCTATTGCATAGTAAACTAGATTTGTCAAAATATCATTAACCAGATCTCAAATGAAACTCACCAAAAGCCTTATTCCATGTGGTGGAATTTTATTCGTTAATAAATGCCTGTAAAAATTTTAGCGTTACAGTTTTAGCTACCTTTAGAAATAAGAGATACAGATTGATGCAGGGGGGGAGATCAATCTAGGATTCTGTCTGCTATGGGGTTGCCAGTTTTCAATGCATTCCTTATTGTACACATTAAAGCATGTCTGAAAGTGTTTTGATCCATCATTTCTAGATTCTAATTCTCAAATGCTCAGCAGGAGATATTACCCAGCGAGTGTGCACAGCCGCTGAGATAAGAGCTTACTTCACTAGCATCCAAACTTGGAGTGCTATGAGACCTAACAGAAACTGTAACAGGACCTCTTGGCTTTCTGGTTGTGAGCCTGGATGGGCATGTAGCGTTAACTCAGATCAGCCGGTTGATCGTAAAAATTACCATGACATTCCAGCTAGAACTCTGGACTGTCAGTCCTGTTGTGCCGGTTTTTTCTGCCCCCGTGGCCTCACTTGCATGATGCGTGAGTATACAAGAAAATTTTGAATCTTTTTAAAGCTTTTCTGATGATTTAAATGACTACTATTGTTCATAAATGAGACTTGTCTTCTGGTTTCTGTCTTTTTATGTTTCATTCAGAAGCGAGCTTAAGAAATTTCCTTCTTTCACATAGACACTGGCACTGCTGTTTATTCTCTTCTTAATTTGTTTAGCATTTTGATGTTGGCATTATACATGCCCATTTAAGAAGCACAAAGTTTTATAGCAACTGTAATCTATTGTCACGATCCGAACCTAAAGGCCATGACCGACACGTAGCTCGAGGTGGAATAAACCGCCCCAACCCACGTAAGCCTAACTTTCCTTTAAATTCTACCGAAATTTCGGCAGCATCTCCTCTGTATTTGGACCTTTCCCAAAAATTTAAAAATACCTGCACAAAAATTTCAGCCAACCCAAGGATTTCCAATATATTCACAATATATCATATCATCTCATTCACAACTTTACACCATATTTTCATAGGTTTACAACCTACTAACATAAGTCATCAATCATTCATTTCAACCATAAAGTAAATGCTCATAAGAACTTCATCTATTTCTATATAAGCATCCCCAAGATTCATAATTTACAACCAACGGAGCAACTATGCCAAAAATAATATTTACAATATCAAATATTGCATCACATGGCATAAGTGCAGAATAATACTTATACTATACTATCCTATACCCGGAACGACAAAATAATCGAGTAATACCTCTGATTTCAAATGGCTCTGAGATTCTCCTCTTGGTTCTAACTCCTGCACTTTCTACAAAATACTGAAAAAATATTGAGGGGTGAGTTTTCACACTCGGTAAGCATAATACATATTATAACCATTTTAAACAATTTTACTCAAAATCCCCACTTTTCGTATAAAATCTGTATAGTCATCACATATGACATAAAACAATTAGTAAAATCACATTTTTGGTTTCATAAACAATTTTGATTATTTTTCGAAATCCCTACTATGCAGAACCTACTATCCCCCGAAGGGTAACTATCCTCCGAAGGGTATTCTGTCCCCGAAGGGCTATCCCCCTAAGGGTATCTGTCTCTATTCTCTGAAGGGCTATCCCCCGAAGGGTATACTATCCCGCGAAGGGAGGGAATCACTGCGGACATTCCCTAGCCGGCATATACTATGTGCACCCAGACTAACAATAACCCTGTTAGTTTTAGTTAGCTTTGCATAGAGTTACTTTCAAATCATTTTCACAACTAAATTCTTTCAACTTTATTTGACAAAAATCATTGTCACAAACAACCATTCACTTTCTCATTCTTTAATGTTAAAACTTTAACAATATATAAAACATACTTTGAAAAACGTCAAATGTATTATCTTATACATTCAACATAAATCATTCACCGTTAAATGATTTGCAAGCTCATTTAAACTTTCACGTACAAAATAAATCACTTTGTATGCATTTTCTCAACGTACATCCATTTAACAACATATATGTATGTCAATTTCAATTTATACATATTGCATACTTTAAAATACTCACAAAATGCTTTGCAAACAACATATAGTACTAGTGATTCATAATATGTATTACACTTACCTCAAATTAGGCTATGGACAAAAATCTCAACTCAATCACCCCCTTAGACGGCTTCCTCCGCCAAATGCTCTCTTGAATCTATTATATAACATAACGATCAAAATTAACAACTAAAATACTTTAGAAAAATAATACTCTAACTTTAATCTAACCTCAAGGCTTAACTCAATTACATACCCATCTTACACGGCCTAACTATAATCAAATCTCAACTTTAATTTCTCAAACCAACTCTTTCATCTTCTAATTAGTAATTAACACCCTAACAAAACTATTAACTCTAAATAATACCAAGAAATCATTTTCTCCAAATTTCCTAAAATTTCCTAAACTCTAAAATTCTATCTATTCAATTTCCATGCATGCTATCATTTCCACTCCATGCATGCTATCATTTCCACCAAAAATATCATATACTATATCATAACTTACTTAATAAACAAAATTTAAGCATAAAAATTACCTTATTTAGCTTAATCCAAAATTTTCCCCTTTTTCCCTTATTTTTTTCTTCCCTATTTCTCTTCTGCCTCTCTCTCTCTCTCTCTCTCTCTCTCTCTCTCTCTCTCTCTCTCTCTCTCCCCTGCTGGCCGGACTTCTCTCTCTCTTTCTCCCCTTTCTTCTTCTTCTTCTCTCTTCCCTTTTCTTTCTTCTCTCTTTTCTTCTCTTTCTTTCTTCTCTCTTTTCTGTTCTTTCTCGCTGCTTTTCTCTTCTAACTTGCAGAAAGTTCTGCTGCCTTCTTGTGGGAAAAATCCCACCGACTGCCTTTTCTCTTTTTTTTTTTTTAAGGCCAAATGACCTTTTTGCCCTTTACTTATATTGGGTATTACATCTATAAACTTGATTATACTAAATTTTTCAGTCCATTTTCCAATTTCAAAAATACATCTAACTTCTTTAAATTGGAATGAATTAACTTTTTGTTCAATCTCCTAGTAAGCAGCTTCCCTTTACTGCCATTCTCATTCTCTTGTTCATCTTAACCAGTGTATTTACTAGAAACGTACTACTGTGTCATTCATTCGTAATATTATGGAATAAGACATCAGATCAACTATAAGTTTTTGCAAAACATAGGCCGCATTTTGGTAACATCAGTTGAACCTGCACTTGTTCTATAGCAAGTACTTAACCCTTCAACTCATTCACCATATTAAGTTTTCACTTTGTCCATGGAAATCCTTCAGCGCATCATTTGTTTGTGCAGTAAAGATATTGACTGCAAATAGGTAGGATAAGCATGTTACTTGTGCTTTCTTTTCATGTGCTAATAGTCAAATGAATTTTGATGCTTGTTCGACTTCAAAATTACAAAATTTTTAAATTTTTTGACTGGCAATGAGGTGGAAATGTTTCTAATAAAATTTCTGGTTTATTTAAAAGCATGCCCATTAGGTTCGTACTGTCCACTTGCGACGCTTAACAGTTCTACCGGCAATTGTGAACCGTAAGTTCTGCTTCTTGTTGCAACACATCTGCTAAGGCTATCTTTCTCTATCCTGTATGGATTTTACAATCTATTGGTAGTATTCTTCAGGTACAATTACCAATTACCAGCTGGACAGCTGAATCACACTTGTGGTGGGGCAGATGTGTGGTCAGACGTACGCTCTAGTGGTGCAATATTCTGTTCAGCAGGTTCCTACTGTCCAACAAACATAGAGCAAAATGCTTGCAGCAGTGGGTACTATATTTTGATCCTCAACTGCATTATTTGTCTCTAAATTTTCTGTAATTTGGATTACAGTTGACAAAAGAAAATCAACTGGAAGCATGAAGCGGTCTTAGAGTGGAAGCATAAACTTTTACTACAAATGGAAATTTGATATGCATGTGAGATACCAAACGAAAATTATTTACAGTTTCATAATTCTCTTGATGATCAACACCAAATACCGTATTAGTTACAGAAAAGATCTTGATTAATGCAGAAAATTTTTTATTTTTTCAAAATTATTCTCCAAGCGTTTACACGTATTGCTTAAGTTTATCACAATTTTATACTGTACATGCGAATGTATTTATGAGAAGCATTATTTTATCCAAGAAGCATTCATACTACTAGGATCTCCGCTATCAATTTAGATGATATTTGTTGTGATTAGTGCCTATGATATCTGAATAGTATTCCGGTTAGTGTTGCGGCAAAATCTCATTTTACTGCTGCTAATATAATTTTCTCTTGAAATTCCAGGAATTACTGTCCAAGGGGTTCTACAACTGAGAAACGTAAGTCCAAGTTAAAGATTGAGTTAGCTCATCATTAGTGTTCTATCTAAAACTCAAAGCTTTATGCCCACAGCGACCCTTATTTACAAATCTTGCAGGATGCTTTAAGTTGACCACTTGTGATCCGAACACTGCCGATCAAAATATTCATGCATATGGAATAATGCTTATAGTAAGTAGTTCTATGTTCTTGAATTTATAGTATTTGTTGCACCCTTTGTTTGTCTCATAGGTTCTTTTACTGTCAGCTCTAGGTACATACACATCATTTGTTTTAGTAGGGGAGAGTTAGATGCCAGAGCAATCGTGTTTCAGGATTTGTGTTGTTATCATATTAATATTTTGCTTTGCATTCTGATAAGGCACTTACGGTCCTGACTTGGTATTCTGGAATCACATTTTATTATCAAATTGCTTAAGAATTTGTGACATCTTCACTGTGCCTCTACCAGCTTTTCTGAATTGGAGCATGATATTGGAATTCCTGGCCATCTTGGCTAAATCCTTGTTATCTTTTCTGTCGCAACTACAAAAAATAAATAACACTCATTTTCCATAATCACAGGCTGCTTTGAGTACTCTTCTCCTTATTGTCTACAATTGCTCTGACCAAATTATCACCACCAAAGAGAGAAGACTGGCCAAATCCAGGGAAGCAGCTGCCAGAAGTGTAAGAGAGAAAGTTAAAGCACGTGCAAGGTGGAAAGCTGCAAAAGACGCAGCTAAAAAGCATGCAATTGAATTGCAAACTGAAGTATCTCAGACGTTCACTCACAAGAAAGTTGCCAGAGAAAATGAAGTGGCTAGGATATTGAACAAAACAGATGGAATAGATGAGGATCTATATCCTTCCATGAATTCTAGTATTTCTGGTGCATCTGAGCAATCACATGCTTCATCTGAAGGGAAGAAAAAAGAAGCAGGTCATCTTATGAGAATGATTTGTGAAATTGAAGATCGTTCTGATAGTTTCTCAAGTTTCAGCTCAGAACCAAAAGTTAGCAAATCAAAAGCGGCTAAGGAAAAACAAATACATACTCATAGCCAAATATTCAAGTATGCTTATTCACAACTTGAGAAAGAGAAAGCTCAGCAGCAGCAGAACAAAAATCTTACTTTCTCAGGAGTAATTTCTATGGCTGCAAATGCTAAAAGAAGAAAAAGACCTGTAATGGAGATTGCTTTCAGAGATCTAACTGTTATTCTCAAAGGAAAAAACAAACATCTTTTAAGGTCTGTCAATGGAAAAATCATGCCTGGCCGTATCACGGCTGTAATGGGCCCATCAGGGGCTGGAAAAACAACTTTTCTCTCTGCTCTGGCAGGAAAAACAGTTGGATGCACAATAAGCGGTTTGATTTTAATAAATGGAAAGACAGAATCGATCCATTCATATAAAAAGATTGTTGGATTTGTTCCACAGGATGATATAGTGCACGGAAATTTGACTGTGGAGGAAAACCTATGGTTCAGTGCAAGATGCAGGTATGTGATGTTGAATGCTGTGGCATCTTCTGGTTGCTTATCTGATTAGCACCCAAAACATAATTTGATTATCTAAATCTTAAAGTTGTATCAATTGAGCATTTTGAAAATTATCTTCTTTAACTTTTCCACTTTAGCCTCAAAACATGTTCAAAATTATCCCTTCAATTTTCATGCTTGTCTCAATTTGTGCTTCAGTAAGAAGGCAACAACCCATTAAATTTTGACACATTAGGGGTCTAGTGGAAAAGTTAGTAGTTGAGGTGACTAGTGTAATTTGGAAGGCCAAATTGAAAAAATTTAAGTTTAGGAGGGCCAAATTCACACACGAAGATATCCTGGAACTCTTGATTGAGTTAAAAATTCCGAGATCAGGATGATGAAACACCCCCTATTTCCTAACTTACTCACTAGTGGAAGGAAAAATAAAAAGAACTTAGCTCAACCAAGTCATGTGAAACAGGATTACTGGTCCAGGTTTACGTTCTCTTTCCTCCATCAAACTTATACTGAATCACAAATGATTAATAATTTTCGACATAGTGAAGTAATAATATTACTCGATGGCGCTTGTTAAAGAGATTTTCCTTTCTTGGATGGCTAGTTTAGGCATTTCAGACTCACTGATTTGGATGTTTTTTGTAATAATCTAGTGGATCCAGATGAAAGTTACATAGAAACTTTGTTTTTGTTCTGTTTGATAGGTATATCTCTGCACTATCCAATGCATAAAAGTATACACAATTTGAAGTTTTTTGGACAATCATGAACATTTTCAAACACTTTTTTTTTTTTTGAGAAAAACTGTCTTCCAATCCCTGTAGATGTGTTTTTTCTTTTAGCAATAATCTGCCATTTGGAAGCAACCATTTAACTTTTGTGCATATATTTATGTCAATGGGCTCTCCACTATCATTTATGTTTGACATATTAAGTAATTTCTGCATCTTGTAATTTCACCATTAACTGCTCTTCACTTCTTACAATCATTGAAGGCTTTCTGCGGACTTGCCAAAGCCAGAGAAGGTTCTCACAGTTGAGAGGGTCATTGAATCTCTGGGGTTACAGGCAGTCCGTAATTCCTTGGTTGGAACAGTAGAAAAGAGAGGTATATCTGGAGGTCAGAGGAAACGAGTAAATGTTGGTCTGGAGCTGGTAATGGAACCTTCCCTTCTCTTTTTAGATGAACCCACATCTGGATTGGACAGCTCATCTTCCCAGCTACTTCTTAGAGCACTTCGACGAGAAGCTCTTGAGGGGGTAAACATCTGCATGGTTGTCCACCAACCAAGGTAAACATCTGGTGTACTTCAACACATTTGTTTCTTCTGTAAAGAATCTTTAGCATACATTTGGGAAATTCCAATGCATTATTCTTAGAAAACTTTCAAAAGATCACTTGAACACAAGTTGCCATGTTTTTTAAATGCTTTAGTTATTAACATAATACTTTGGATTTAGAAGTCAAAATATAGTGTTGGCTTTTTTTTTTTTTGGGATTCAATTGTGCCGGTTTGGATCTTTTCAGCCTCTTAGTTAGGTGCTCATCTTCTTGTTTCAGCTACACATTATTCAAGATGTTTGATGATTTGATACTTTTAGCGAAAGGTGGCCTTACAGTCTATCATGGTTCAGTGAGGAAAGTTGAAGAGTATTTCACCAGCCTTGGAATCAATGTCCCAGAACGAGTTAATCCTCCAGACTACTTTATTGACGTTTTAGAGGGATTGGTCAAACCAAACACAATTTCCAGTCTGAGTCATGAGGAGTTTCCAGTTAGATGGATGCTTTATAATGGTTACCCTGTACCCTCAGACCTACGACAGTATTCTGCTGCCATTAATGCATCTCCAACAAATGTAAATTTTGGTAATTACGAGAATTCTGCTGAAATAACAAATGATGAACAATCTTTTGCTGGAGATATGTGGCAAGATGTGAAGTGTAACATGGAACGGCGGCGGGATATTATACAGCGCAATTTCTTGCGATCAAAGGATTTGTCCAATCGAAGAACCCCGAATGTGCTCCTGCAATATAAGTATTTTCTTGGGAGGTAAATGATACTTTAAATCTCTAATTATAATTCCACAAGACCTCAGCTATCTTCTTCTAACTGTTTTTGGCCCGTCACTGATGTTCTGTGATTTATTGGAAAAGGAACACGTTGTCCTTCCCTCTTCCCCTACTTACCAGCAGAATCTGTCCACATTGAATCACCAAAATGTGGATGGAAGTCACATATCACTATAAGAGAGGTCCTTCTCTTTATAAAATTTGTTTGGTTGAAAAGTCTGTTTCAGCTTCACAAGAAGCCAAATTACTCTTCTTCAATCCTCGCTCACATAAACACCAACCCGCAGGGAAAAAATGGAAAGAGTAAATCATGTGATTAAGGGGAAGTGGGAAGGCTAGATGCACAAGGCCTTATCTGGCATATAGAAACCTTATTTCCATGTGCTGAAAATGTCACCTCATAGCATATATATGAATGTGTGAAAAAAGTGTTGTGTGTATCTGTAGTGATGCCTCTCCTTCCTAGACCATATCACTTTAAATTCTGAAGTGATCCCCGTCTATTGCCCCTACACAGGGAAACTCTTCCTTGAATCTAGAAAGCGGAAAAGCGATCTACGTGGCATCTTAAGAGTAAAATAACGAACTTGAACACTCATTAAAAACTAAGTAGAATAAGATAAATTGGAGTAAGTTCCGGGACTTCCAAAAGAGTTCAAAGATTATGCATTCAAATGTCTAATGTAATTTGAAAAAAAAAATAAACATACTGAATTAGTCTGTGGGTAGCTCCTTAAGTTAGGAATTGAATACTTGAGTTAATAATACAAGCTTTCCCGGTTGAAATTGTGAATAATTACAATATTCTCTGTGCTGAAGTGTTTGATGGCCCTTTATGCATAAAGATGCTGTCTTAATATACGGATCCTTAAATACTTAACTTTCTTTATTTCACGAGGCCATACTGTGATGTTACTCGTGGCTGTATTGATCTTAGGGTTGGCAAGCAACGATTACGAGAAGCTAGAATGCAAGTGATAGATTACCTCATTCTGTTACTTGCTGGGGCCAGCTTGGGTTCACTTAGCAAAGCAAGCGATGAAGAATTTGGCTTTCCTGGTTATACATATACCATTATTGCAGTTTGTAAGTTGAAATGACGAACTGCCTCTAAATACATACTGATTTTATTTGCTGTTCTGGTTATGAAAAATGACTCAACTAATTAGAATTTCACACAATTCTGTATTGAAGAAATTTTTTCCTTCGACCTCTTGACTTGCTTAGAATTATGTACTTCATGCTAAAAGATGTACTTAATTCACAAACTGCACAAATTTAATCTTTTGATCATATCATTGTCTTTTTATCTAATTTCAGCTCTTCTATGCAAAATTGCGGCTTTGAGGTCATTTTCACTGGACAAGCTTCAATATTGGCGAGAAAGTTCTTCAGGCATATCCAGCCTGGCTCATTTTGTTTCCAAGGATACAATAGATCAATTTAATACCGTCATCAAGCCTGTGGTCTATCTTTCAATGTATTATTTCTTCAATAATCCCAGATCCTCATTCATAGATAATTATATTGTTTTGCTCTGCTTAGTGTTTTGTGTGACTGGTATAGCGTATGTGTTGGCCATCTTTCTTGAACCTGGACCTTCTCAGCTGGTGCGTAGTAATTTGTTTTTAGGCCCAGTATGATCTCAATTTGCATCACTATAAATTATTTTCTTTCATTTAACCTGTTATTTTCCACCTTGTGCAGTGTTCAGTAATCCTTCCTGTGGTTTTGACTCTTATTGCAACTGAGACAACAGACAATAAAGTATTGAAGATTATATCCGAATTTTGTTACCCAAAGTGGGCTTTAGAAGCATTTGTTATTGGAAATGCAGAAAGGTATGCTACTTCGGTGCAAAGTTAAAACACCTCTAGAGTTTATATATATTGATGCATTGCATTGGTTTTTGAATGGTCTTCCATATGAGCCTATATGTTGATTTGACCAGAACTGCATAACATCCTTATGTACCCAGTTAGAATATGATGTCAAAATGGTGAAAGGTTAACTTGGCAGTAAGTGAATTGGTTGGGGGATAGTATTTTTCATACGGCAAGCATGGATAGGTCCTGTGTGGTAATATCTGCTCACGGTGCTACTGTACTTTTCTCTCAGTAAAAGATATCAGAACATTACACAAAGCAAAAACTCCGGTCAGCTGTCAATTTTTTTTCAATGCTTCACGCTGTATATGCTTATTATTCAGATCATTGCATGTTAAAGCCTCAGTTAGACCACTCCAATAGAGAAAATGCCTAGTTGCTGGAATATATATATAGTAGAGCAGACTGCAATAGGGAAACATATATTGTGTTTAGTGTTGCACTTAAGTTCCTGATAAATCTTACTTGGCCATAACAAAGAAAAACTTCATAGCAACCAGCTTTCTGTTGGCGCTAGTTTGTCATAAATTGGACCAGTTAGATTAATCACTCTCACAAATTATAACACATCACAATATATTTCGAAGAGAAAATTAATCCGTTATCCCTAGAATTAGTGGTAGAATACCCGGCAACCCTTGCTCAAATAGGAACCTGATTTATCCTGAAACGAACCAGAGAAAAGCCTGATAATCCTGAATCCAAAGACAGCCAAATTTGGCCATTTGTAAGCTGGTAAAGTTGGCCCTCATAATAGCAATTATTGCTCTTCTTATAGCAGTGTGATCGATCAGCAACAAAGAATGTAAACAAAATGACCATTTTGTTTTCTCTTGGTTTTTCTGTAGCTCCTGGAATAGGTGCTATGGCAGCCTGTAGTTAAACTTTAATTTGGTCCATTTTTGTTGTGATGACCTCAATATGAGGTTTGCCATGGGTTACAGCTTTAGAGTTTCTCTTGATCGTCTGCTCATCCTTCAGTGTTTACATTGGCAAACATTTTCTTGTTGTCTGAGTTGCAGCCAGATAACCAAATTGAATCTAATTTTAGCCATTTAACACGAATGAATGACCTCATCTCCAAAGTTCAGGATGTTCAAGAGCATTGAAACTTCTAAACTAGATGAATAAATGACTGATTACTTTTTGGTTTTAGGTACTATGGTGTCTGGATCATAACTCGCTGTGGTACACTCGGAAAATTTGGCTATAATCTCCACGACCAGATACTTTGTTTAACTATTCTGCTCCTCATTGGCATATCTAGTCGTATTATAGCTTTCTTAGGCATGTTGGTTCTCCAAAGGAAGTGATTTGAAAATTTGACCTTGTTTTTAGTTTAACTTATTGCATAGAAGCTGTCAGCTGCAACGTGATTCTGAAGGCTTCTTGGTTTCCAAGTTAACAGTTACTCAAGAGTGCTCCATGGTGTAGGATCTAATTTAGTTAGGACACTTCACTAGTCACGAAAATTGTATTAAATTTTTTTAACCTGTGATCATAATATACTTGTTAACTGTATACCATATTAAAACTATCTTCATCTCAAAGGAGACAGGCTATGTGGGTTCTCCTTGTACGATGTGGATATGCTGTAAATTTTATGTGTTCTCTCCATGTGTACAGAAGCAGCAGTCAGTAATGCTTCAGAAGTTAGAACAACAATGACTCCAACTCGAAAAGCTTGCCAACTTTAGCTGTCAATAGTACAGAAATTTCAATGGATTTAAGAGTTCGAACATAGTAAATGATACGAAGAAGCAGACAACACTGAAAAATCCAGCGTACACTTTCCCATTCACATTTTGAGGCTACAAGAAAGAAAGAACCTCAAAAATAAAATATAAAAGATAAAAAACTAGAAGCATGCAAATATCCCAAGAACCAGATACATTTTAAAAGCACACTATATTTTTCCTTAGTTTTACTGATTATTCAAAACTACTAATATATCTTTCGATAACGAGAGAAAATTTTTAGGTCATTTTTAAGATGATTTATCCAAGAAAAACAAAATTGCGGAGCTGATGTATGGTCCAAACCAAAACCCACAAACAACTTGGTTATTCTAAAAGTGGGTTCATTACTGCTCCAGTGAAAAGAACTAATCCAGATGTCTCTTCTTTGATGATGCAAATGAAGGGATGGTCAGCCACAAAACTTGTAATTTTTATTTCTTCCGCAGGAGCACCGCCTTCCCGCATAAAATAAGTGACAGCTGCCGCCTCTGTGCCTTCCTCATCCACTTCAATAAAAGCTTTCTGAATAATATTTGAGATGTAAGGGTAAGGATCTACAGCATGGAGCATCTCTGTCAGATCCAGGTGTTTTTCCATGAATGGAAATCTTATATTGTCAAGGCTGCATGAAAACTTGAATTTGGGAATCCAGAATTCCGTGAGCTCGGTTTCCCGTAACTCAAAATGCCAGTTCAAAAACCAAGATTCTGCATTAAACTTCTCTAGTAGATTTTGCAAGCCATCTTTCTTGTTTGGGAGGATGAATTGCATAGAAAAATTTTTGTGCTTTTCTTCCTTGCATCTCTGATATGGAATCTCAAGGACTTTGAAATCATCAAAAGATCCGTATAGGTAGGATCTTGAGCTAGTCATGAAAGGAACTGAAACCTTATCTCCATTGAGAAGGAAAAAGTCCCTATTCTGTGTCCATTTAGGATTAAAATTGTTTTTCCAAGCTCCTTTGAAGTAGAGTGCATTTCCTAGTATGAGTGCAGTAAGAGGAGTAAGGTGGTGAGGTTAAATCACATTTCTGATCGGCCATTGGTTTGGAACTCTGCACATAAATTAATTTCTTCCACCGCTTCATCAGGCTTCATGAAGTTCCCGTCATCGTGTCCAAGATTCAAAAAATTAAAAATCGTTGACAATATTTTCAGCAACAATGATCAAGGAATAAATAATACTTTGGCCAAACAAAATGTAACACTTTTTATACTACAAAATTGGTGTCGACGACTACCACAACATTTTTACAATATTTTAAGTACCATTCTTTTGCACGTTTTTATAGTTAAACAACGTTTTTTAATAATGAATATCACACAATGTATTTGCAGATTTTTGTAATAAATAAATATGACGAAATGTGCTAACGTACGCAAAAAAAAAATCTATAAATTTTCTCAAAATATAAAAAAGTTATCAAGAAATATCCAGTAAAAATATTTATATTTTGTCAAAAATACTTACATGCACCCGGTACACAAGTGAGTCGTGAATTGATCTAGATCTAGATGCAGCCACTTCATCAATTAAGTGGGCCATAGTGTGCTACATGTGGACCACAAACAAAGTAGCTGCTTCTGGACTATAAGGTCTACGGCTCAACCCGTGACCAGTATATGTAAGTATTTTTCTAACACCGTCCCTATTTGACTTAAATTTAGAGAATAATAATCCTTGATACTAATAGATTTGTACTACTACACTTGGACACTACCAACACAAATGGTTCAATCTCTAATTCCCTTAGGTATTTATTTAGTTAGTGAGTCAACTCGGTATGACTAGGAAAAGAAACTAAATAGAAATCTTTAGTCTACAAGAATACCTGATCAAAGAAATCGACGGTTTTGGCCTCTGATTTAAAGATACCAGTAACGCACTGCTAGTAAAGGGGCTTGAGAGGAGTTCGTTTATCCACCCAAACACCGTTGGCGAATGCAATCTTTGGATAACTACGGCTGCAGGAGGACGAGGGGTAGGTTGCAATCGTGGCCATCATGTCTGAAAACATTGATTTAACGTCGTCCAAAGTTTTGCACCTTAAAAAGCTAAGAACATGTTCCAATGAATGTTTCGGACATCCGGCGGCCACCATCGCTGAGACGGCGTTTAAAGACAGCGGAGACACCAAAATATTTCTTGAAAACTTATTCCAGACGTTCTCTCGCAAAAGAAGATCTCCAGCCAAAGGAAGACAACGATTCATTTTCTTTTTTCTCATCTTTCTTGCAGTGTAAGAGTCTTCCCTTCGATCAACAATCCCTCAATACTACTAAGTTTAAAGGTGGTCGGTTGAATAAGGATGCGTTGTGAATCTCCTCTTATGCTTATCAATTGCCTGGATGGGAAGCTTGTAGTATTTAGGTTGTGATTCGGTAAGTATTATATAATTTAGGTAATTGAAAAAATATATTTTAGCGCCAGTAAGCATTATAATTCACAAACTGATTGTCATTAATCAATAAATAGTACTTAATAAATCAAATTATCAAAAAATGAAATTTATGAAAACAAATTTTAAATAGTTAATATACTATATCAGTATAAATTTTTCATTGTACATCAAATAATTGCATTTGATAATTGATAATATTTTAAATATTGTATATTTATACATAAATACAAATACAAGTTATTTATTAATATATAAGTATTTTAGAAAAAAAGTTCACATATATCGAGAATGTATATTATATTTACTATAGATTATTATTCATAATTTCATATATAAATCTTAATTTTTATACTTGAAAAAGCTTAAAATAAGTTGAGTTATATGTATATGTATATGCTTGATTATATAAACTAAAATTTTTTATTGTACTTATAATGTTATAGTTTCACTAGATCTTTTAATTATAAAGTTTACATTTGGGGGTGTTTGGTTTAGGGGAATCAAAATGACATCCATTGTTAATGTTTGTAAAATAGATATCACTATCATTCAATAGAAATGAAAGTGATTAATTGGGGTGTTAATATTTCCTCCAAAAATATTATTTTATCAAACCCATTAACCCTTATAATTAAGGGCAAAAACGCACCCCTAGAAAAGCACACATCTCTTGAGTTGTCCATCCCCTAGGCCTGTCAATGGGTCGGGTCTAAACCAGAACCTGACCCAAACTTGTTGATTTTTTTTGGGTCCAGGTAGAGGTATAGTTCCGTTTACCCAGACCCGTTTTCTTCTAATAAAAATGGATCGGGTACAGAATATTTAATTCCGACCCAACCCGAACCCGGATCCGTATCTGTTAATATAAAAAATTACATACCCCCCCAACACACATACCCACACCCACACCCACACCCTACCCATCGTTCCTCTATTACTGTTCTCCATAACCGGCTACCTCTTTCTTCCTCCTCTAACACCACTATTTCTAACCAAATCTTAGCCACATCCATCTCAATTTAAGCCACCAAAACCACTCCTCAAACCCCAAAATCAGCCATGACCACCATTACCACACAACAAACAACCAAAAACAACCATCAAAACTCCAAATTTCAGCCACACAAAAAACAGAAGAAAAAAAAAACCATAGTCATTCTGGTCACCACTATCAATTTTTTCACCATCACCACTACTTCGAACCACTAGCAAGCTCCACCACGCAACACCATCGAGGCCCACCACCATTGCCAAATCCTTTTCCTCCAAATACAAGTATGCTTCCTGTCTTTTCTTTTTCCTTTTCTTTTCTTTCAATTTTGTCCAATTAACATCCAAATAAATGAAGTTTTAACGTGAAATATCCTTTGATTTGTAATGATTTGTCCATGGGCTTGAGAAATTTGATATTGATTTGGAAATTTGGGGTTGGTGGAGGAATTAGGTAATTTATGTTGAAGACAAATGATCTTGGAGGAGGTGGTTCTAGGTTTCTTATTTCCTTTTGTTAATTTTGAAGTCCTATGTTTCTCTTAGCCTTTTCCTTTCTTATTTATGCTTATTAGTATTTTTCTTTTCAAATTTAGAATGTCAACTTAACTGACTAATAACTGAATTTTGTTAAGGAATTCCAAAATTTTTGTCAATTATCATGTACTCGGACCCAGACTCGATCGGACCTGAACCCTACCGGATCCAGTTTCGAGAAACCAAATTTAGGACCCGTAAAGTAACAAATCCGGGTCCAGAACACATTCCCTCAAATGGGTCCAGGTCCGGAATAGTCAATTTTGGCCTGAACTCAACTTGTTGACAGGCGTATCACCCCCTCCCAATATACTATTCTTCTCTCTCTCTCTCTCTCTCTCTCTCTCTCTCTCTGCTATGTCTTTTGATTTTAAATATTCTTGATTGGTATTTTATAAAAATTTTTATAATTTTTTTAATAAAATTTTTTTATAAAAATTGGAACTGAAAATCAAAGATATATAATACTCTATATTAATATAATAAAAATGACTTTTTTTAATGTTATCATTTGCATAAAACTTAAATTCGAGTATGACTATATTTATAATTGAAGAAGTTTTTTCAGAAATTTTCTTTAAAAATGTCACGCCCCGTACCCTAGGACATAATACTGTCGTGACCAGACTAAGCTGAATCACAAGATTCAAATGGTCAAAGCATCTAATAAAACATCCCGAATATCATCTACCCAAGCTATTAACAATATCCCAAGTCAGATAAATATCAAGAATTACAAGTACAATGTCTTTCAATATCATAACCTTCAAATTTTCAAATACACCATTTTAGATGCCTATCACAATCACTAGAGTCTTAACCTAACATATCATATAGTACAAAACTACTAATATACCTTTCAATGACAAGAGAAAATTTTTAAGTCATTTTTCAGATGATTTATCCTAGAAAAACAAAATTGTGGAGATGATGTATGGTCCAAAAACACACAAACAACTTGCTTATTCTAAAAGTGCGTTCACTACTGCTCCAATGAAAAGAACTAATCCAGATGTCTACTCTTTGATGATGAAAATGAAGGGATTGTCAGCCCCAAAACTTGTAATTTTTGTTTCTTCCACAGGAGCACGACCCTCCAGCATAAAATAAGTGACAATTGTCGCCTCTGTGCCTTCCTCATCCATTTCAATAAAAGCTTTCTTAAAAATATTTGAGATGTAAGGGTAAGGATCTACAGCATGGAGCATCTCTATCAGATCCAGGTGTTTTTCCATGAATGGAAATCTCATATTGTCAAGGTTGCATGAGAACTTGAATTTGGTAATTCCAGAATTCCGTGAGCTCGGTTTTTCATAACTCAAAATGCCAGTTCAAAAACCAAGATCCTTCATCTAACTTCTCTAGTAGATTTTGCAAGCCATTTTTCTTGTTTGGGAGGATGAATTGCATAGAAAAATTGTAATAATTGGGCCCTTCATGGGCATATAAGTAATTCTAATCCTTTGGGCCAATTGGTAGATTAGAAAACTTTGAAGGGCTTGGATGCGATTTTATCAAATTGATTTTTCGCCAAAAGACTAGGGCTTCTCTTTTTCTCTTTTCATTGTTTTCCTCTTCTTTGTGAGCTCTCTCTCTTACCTCTTTCTAAATCTTTTCCCACTTTGTTTGAAGAAGGTAGTGGAGAGTTTCATCTTCAAAGGGAAGCAAGTAGTGATTTTGTTGAAACTTCCTCTCAAGGTAAACTTCTCTTTGAACTTATTTCTCTTCTTTCTTTGGTCCTTCCGAGTTTGGGTAGAGGAAGAATTGATTGAGTAATCTTTGGGTCCTTATGCTTGTAGGAGATTATACCTTTGATTGTGGGTAGGTGTGTGTGTGGGGGGGGGGGCTATAATGTATGGGATGTGATGGATGTTGGGTGAAGAATCTTGTAGGTTGATGTATGAATTATGATCCATATTGTATATTGTGTTAATATAGTGTTTCCTTGTCATATTATGCCATTTTGAAGTTATATTAGTGTTTGAATGGTGTGGGATTGAGTTGAGAAGTTTTGAGTTTGGTTTTCAGTATTGCAGGGATTGCAGAGTTCGTGCTTGGGCTCATCTGCGGTGCTATCCGCACCGCGGATGAAGCCGCGGCTTGTCAAGATTGCCCCTCTGGGGTCATACGGTGCCAGCCGCGCCACGGATAGGACCCCTTGTGGCTCTGACCCAAGCCGCGGCTGGAACTATGGCTGGGTACTGTAACTGAGCCGTGGCGTCAAGGCAGTTTATGCCTCTTTTTCTTGTTTTGCGTGTTAAGTTAGGTTTAAGCCTCCATTATGATTTCTTGATAGAATTAGTACATGATACAAGTCTTATTTGTGCATTATAGGAGACGAAGGCATCTATCCCTATTCTGATTATTTGAATTAGTCTTCGTTTGAGGTAAGTAGCATTTGATTCTCTTTGCTTTTGAAATTCACTTTGATAATGATAAAGTTTTGAACTGATATTTTTACATAAATTGGTTTAAGTTTGGTTATGTTGGTTTTGCTATGAAATGAGTATATGTGGTCTAAATAATTATTTGATGAGTATGTGATTGAGCTCTTATATGTGAAATAGATTTGTGACGGGACTAGTTCCTTAATTTGGTGTTTGTAGTAAAATATTTGGACCGTACTAACCGGGTGATAGTTAGTCTTAAACCGGACCAACCGGGTGGTAATTGGTTTTGGACCGCGTTAATCGAGTCATAGTTAACAACTGGAATTCCAGGGTCATGTGTCCACTAACTACTTGAGCCCTCTTTCTTTGAATCGCATTATGTTATGTTTGAGATTGTATACTTTGTAAATTGACCACGTATCATGAATGATGATAACTTTGATTTCAATTTAAAAACTATCTATGTATGAATAACAAGCTAAAGCCCTAAAGAGAACTTTTGCTACTTACTGGGTGATATCACTTACTCCATTTGTCTAACCTCGCAGGTGATGATTTTGTAGAAGGTGATGGAGACGAATTTTGGGCCTCATAGTCATAGTTAGTCTAGATGTGGATGAGGTTATTTTAAAAGCATTGATGTATAGCCATACTTTTAGTATAGATTAGGTTATACATGTTTCTCCCAACTATTTTTGTTATTGGGGAAAAGAAATGTAATGTATAGTGTATATCTTTTGGTTATGAATGAAATGAACTTCTTTGGGCGTCCTTAGTATTTTTGAGCTTTATATTGTGATTAGATGATATTTGTTTTAGTTTAGCCTTGTGTCCTAACTTAGCCTAGGCATGGCGGCACGTGGCGTGACAAAAATTCTTGTGCTCTTCTTCCTTGCCTCTTTAATATGGAATCTGAAGGACTTTGAAATCGTCAAAAGATCCGTATATGTAGGATCTTGAGCTAGTCATGAAAGGAACCGAAACCTTATCTCCATTGAGAAGGAAAAAGCCATATTCTGTGTCCATTTAGGATTAAATTTGTTTTTCCAAGCTCCTTTGAAGTAGAGTGCATTTCCTAGTATGAATGCAGTAAAAGGAGTAAGATGGTGAGGTTGAAGAAAATCTCTGATCAAGCCATTGGTTTGGAACTCTGCCCATAAATTAATTTCTTTCACCGCTTCATCAGGCTTCATGAAGTTCCAATTATCATGTCCAAGATTTTAAAAAAAAATCATTAACAAAATTTTCAGCAACAACATCAGTAGGCAAATAAGGATGCCAGATAAATTGATCAAGGAATAAATAATGATTTGGCCAATAAAAACGTATTACTTTATTAAAAAGGTTTACTACAATTTTTTGGTGTTGACGAAGCATACCACAATATTTTTACAATATCTTAAATATCATTCATTTGCACATTTTTATAGTCAAACAACGTTTTTTAATAATAAATATCACATAGTGTATTTGCGGAGTGTCGCGTCCGAAAAAATCGTGAAAGTAAAAAGGTAAAAGGGGTGCTAGTGGTGCCGGTGGGGTCGTTGACTGTCGCGTCCCGAAAGATGGTTCGGTCTCGGTGACCCTTTCGAAAATAAAGGTTTTGGAAAAACCGTGCGTGTGTGAGAAAAATCAAATTTTATTAAAAACTGTATTTTTAAGAAAAATAGTATTTTAAAAGAAATCAAGGCCGGGACTAAAAGTGCGACATGTTTGGCCAACTAATTTTGAAAAAGGGTTTTATTTTAAAAGAAAATGGAGTCGTCACTTGGTACTGAGTTAGGGTGTACCAAGTCACCCGAAAAATTGTTTAACAAAAATAAAAATAAAATTTTAGAAAAAACATTTTAAAACCCTTTTTTGACTCCGGTCTACGAAAAAACGAGAGAAAAATGTCCGGGAGTCACATTTGAAGAAAGGGAAGGCAAAGGCTTGCGCCTAAGGCACCCTTTCAACCTAGCCGAGGCTAGTTGCGAGGTTTAATCAAAATTTCCTAAATTAACCCTATATTCTATCGCGTTTGGATGTATCTAAATGAATGCAAATCCTAAGTCTAAATGTAAATATCGGGAGGGTCGGAATGTTCCGTCGAGGTTTGGTCGGAATTATCGCATTAATTGCGAAACCCGATTCGAGACCTCGAAGGTGTCACGAGTGTGAATGCAAAAATGAAATGCAAAAAAGAAAAGAAAATAATAATATAGATAATAAGTGGCCGAAGAAAATGGGGATGTAATATGACGGGTACGGGGAACTAATATCTCATGACTAGATGTTTCTACTCACGGAGGGGGGAACGGCATATACGCCACCGCTTCCCACGTGAGTAGGTGACTATTTTTAGTCAAATCACACAAATGTCCTAAATCCTAAGTGACATGCAACCTATATGTCATGTATTTTTAAAAATGTATTAAAATAAGTAAGTAAATAATAGTAATAATAATAATAAAAATCATGCAGAATGGAAAGAAAACTAAAGTGTGTGAAATGTAAAATGTACACGAATACACCTAACACTAAGATGCCCTAAGGGTATAGCATTGGACTAGCCCGTTTTAAAAAAAATTCCACTAGCGTTGGACTAGTGGGAAAAGAAAGAAACCACAACTAGCGTTGGACTAGTGTGGTGACGGAATACCATAAATTATGAATTAAACATTTAAGCATGAATTAAAAGCAAATTAAACATTTAAAACATATAAGATAACATAGGAGCACATAACATATAAGCATAATATTCTAGATGCGAAAATCCTAAGGAAAGCGGTAAAAGAAATAAACACATAAGCACGCAAAAGCAAATAAACCCTAACTATTACATCGGGGGGGTCAATTTACAATTTAAAAGGGGAAAATTAAAATGCCCTATCTATTACATTTTCAATCTAATTACACAATTCTTGCTAAAATATGAGAAAAATAATCTAACTATTACATTGACTAGCTAAATACAAAATATTACATTTTTTGTCAAAACAATAATATTTAAAATTAAATAACACAAAACAAAATAAATAAATACGCGAAAAGTGCATAAAACAAGAAACACATAAAAAATTGCATAAAATATCAAATTAGAGCACGCTGGAGCACATAAAGAAGCAATTAAAAGGTGACGAAAATACCTTTTTGAAGACTCGGTACAAAAGCTTAAAAACGAACACAAGAGTCAAGGTATCTCAATATAAATGAGCAAAATATATACATGAGTATTGACAAATTCGACTAAAACATGAAGCCCAGGAACCAAAGGAACTAAAAAAATAAAGTTTTATAAAGCTTAAGATGTAAAATTAAAAGTTGCCAATCAATCGAAGGGTCATGATGCAAAATAAAGCAAATTAGAGGGACAAAGTCACGAATTCAAGCAAACTTGGGGCAGATTATAAATTAAAGGACTTAATTGAAATGTAGTCAAATTCAAAGGGTCAAATCATAATAGATAGGGACTTAATTGCATAAAACATAATTATTTGGGGGCATAATAATATTGATAAAATAAAATAAAATAAAACTGAAATAGAAATAATTACATCAATTAAAACATAACAAGACAGTGAAACCACTAAACTTATTCAATTAATCAAGTTAGTTAAGTTGATTGAATAGATTGACAAAACTAAGTCTAAATTAAAATAAAATAAAATAAATCACAAACAAATAAAATAAATAAATAAATAAATAAAATAAAAGAAAAAAAAACAATTAAAGTTAAAACTAAACTATCGTTGCAAAATCAAATGCCAAATTTCTCTCAACACCCAAATCCTATTAACCGGGTCTTGTCCTTCTTACCTGAAATATCCTACTTTCAGATTTTGATTTCTCTGTACACCTTCGTTCCTTTCTTTCTTTTTGATTTCTCTCCGTTTAATTTCTCTGTTTTTCTCTCTTCAATTGGCTTCTGTCCATCTCCTCTCTCTCTCTCTCTCTCTCTCTCTCTCTCTCTCTCTCTTTCTTCTTCTTTTTTTCTTCTTTTTCTTCTCCCTCGCTGATTCTCATTTCACTTTCTTTCTTTCCCTCTCGCTCACCGGTTCTCTCTTCTCTCTGGTTCTCTCTTGTCTTTGTTCTCTCTCCATCTCTTGCTTCTTCCCCTTTTCTCCGATTTGGTCTCTCATCTGCTTCACTCTTTCGATTTTCTTCTCTCAATCTCTCTGTCTCTCGTCCCTTTTACTGTCTCAATTTCTCTTCTCCCTTGTTTCTTCCTTTTCTATTTCTTTCGTTCTCTATGTTAATCTCTCATTTCATTTTTTTTTTGGTTTTTTGTTCTCTTTGCAGGAGCTTTGGGTGGTGACGGTTGAAGGTATGTGGCGGCAATGGTGCGAATTTGTCATAGGCAGCGGAAATGGTGGTTTGGGGCTGGATAGGGCAACTGAATTGTTTTTCTACAGGTTTTGTGCGATGGCAGTGGTGTGAATTTGTCACAGGCGGTGAAGATGGTGGTTTGGGGTTGGACAGGGCAATTGAATTTTTTTCTGCAAGTTTTGTTTGCTGAGACAGGGGATAGATTGGCAGAAGAACGTGTATGTGTGTGTAAATGAGCCCGTGTTTGTGTGTGCTGGAATCTCTGTGTGTGTGTGTGTATAGTGTGTGTGTCTGCGTATGTGTGAGTGTTATTTGTGTGTGGGACGAAGGAATTGGTGGTAATTTGTTGGCAATTTGTCTCGATTGTGCAGTGGTTCTAGGGGTTGAATTTGGTTGTTGAATGATAGCTCTAGAAGCATGGATGGAGCAGTTTTGGCATTAGTTGGGATGGGGCTTTTCTGTTGGGGGTCTGATGATGATTTCAGTGGAATCTGGTGGTCTGGTGGACTCCAGGGGTGGTATTCAGGGATATTGGTTGCTGGTGATGTGGAGCTTGGACTAGATTATTTGCTGGTAGTAGTGGGTTGATTCGATGATCCCAGGTGATTGCAATTGAGTGGAAGTGGTTAAGGGAATTGGGGCTGGTTGTTACTTGGTCATGATTGCAGATGGTTAAGGCATGGTCTGGGTATTTGGTTTTATCATCTAGAATGATGGAGGGAAACGGCAACTGAGGGAGCAGGTCGTTGAAGGGTAGTGGGGTGGTGATGGTGGTGCAAGGTGGTAATGTGCTTAGGTTTTGATTGTTCTGATTGTTCTGTAATGTTTGAAACAGGGATGATAATGGAGGGAGAAAAGTAACGGTGGTGGTTCTAGTGAAGGTCTAGGTGTTTGGGGGCTTTGGGTTTCAGTTGTTTTGTATCTAGATGATAGGTGGTTGACGGTTGTTCATGGTAGAGAAAGGAGGAGAGAGAAAAAGAGAAAGAGAGAGACGGTGGTTGAGGGAGAAAGAAGAAGCAGCACAAGTACAGAAACAATAACATAAACTCAGAAACAGAAACACAAATCCAGAAAATAGCGATTAAAGAAAAATCCAAACAGAAGAAGAAACTTAACTAAAATTCTAAGCAATTAAAAGAAAACATAATCAGATTTTGCATAAAAGAATGAAAGAAACATGGGTAAAAAAAGTCTTACCTTTTTAAGCTTGAAGACAGACGTGTAAACAGTAACAACTCTTGAAGACAGAAGATGATGAACACTGATCGAACGTTGAAGATGAACAGTGAGCAAACGTTGAAGATGAACAGTGAGGTGGCTGTTATGCGTGTTTTTGAGTGTGAAAAATGTGTGTTTTTTGATCTTTTTGCACAAAAATCAAAGTGTTTTAGGGTTTCTCTTTTTTTCTTCCTTTTTTTTTAATACCTAAGTGGGGTATTTATAGTACACAAATCTTAACCTCCAAGAAAGGGCAAAAAGACCAAAATGCCCTTGACTACAAAAATTATAATTTTATCCTTAAAATTTATTTTTCACAATAATAAAAAAAATCAAGAAAAATGTAAATAATAAATTCATTAACACTAATTCACTTTGCAAAAACTAGAAACTTAGAAACATGTTTAAAAACTAAAAACGAATTTTGGGACTCAACAACTGGTAAAAAATGAGTTTGGAATGTGAAATGACAATTTTGCCCTTGGATGACAAAATTCACAGAAAAATAGTTATTGTCCTCAGAAAATTATCAAAAATTACAAATAAGTTTAAAACACTAGAAAATACATTTTTGACACAAAATTGGTGAAAAATGAATTTAATTTATAAAATAACGATTTTGCCCTTAGGCAATGAAAATTTGCAGAAAAATAGCTATTGACCTCAAAAATTATCAAAAATTAAAAATAATCTTAAAAAATTGGAAAACGCCTTTTCGCCTCAAAATTTGACAAAAATGAATTTAATTTGTAAAATGACGATTTTGCCCTTGGGCAATGAAAATTTGCAGAAAAATAACTATTGACCTCAAAAATTAAGAAAAATTAAAAATAATCTTAAAACGTTGGAAAACGCCTTTTCGACTCAAAATTTGACAAAAATGAATTTAATTTGTAAAATAACGATTTTGCCTTTGGGCAATGAAAATTTGCAGAAAAATAACTATTGACCTCAAAAAAAATTAAGAAAATTCAGAAACATGCCTCAAGAATTTGAAAAATGAATTTGGAACTTAAAATGAGCTAAAATGGTATTCGCGAGACGAAATTACCATTTTACCCTTATGCTGGTAAAAATATAAAAAATACTAATTAAATCTAGAAAAATCATAAGAAATTAATAAATTCATATAAAAGTAAAAATATGAATTTAAAGCCCCCAAAAATTGTTAGAAAAATATTTACAGATAAAATTACTATTTTGTCCCCCAAATTATTGAAAAATTAAAAATTTGTCACAAAAGTACAAACATGCCCCCCCATGTTTGAAAATAAATAGTGTGTCAAAATTTGGTGTCTACATGGAGTTTTGTAATAATAAATATGATGAAATGTGCTAATGTACGCGAAAAAAAAAATCCACAAATTTTCTCAAAATATAAAGAGTTATAAAAAAAATATTATTTTCAGTAAGAATAGTTATATTTGTCATCCAACATCATCCCTGTTTGACATAAATTTAGAGAATAATCCTTGATACTAATACACTTGTACTACTACACTTGAACACTTCCAACATAAATGGTTCAATCTCTAATTCCCTTAGGTGTTTATTTAGTTAGTGGGTCAACTCGGCATGACTAGGAAAAGAAACCAAATAGAGGTATATAGTCTACAAAAATACCTGATACAAGAAATCGACGGTTTTAGCCTCTGATTTAAACACATCAGTAACGCATTGCTGGTAAAGGGGCTTGAGAGGAGTCCGTTTATCCACCCAAACGCCGTTGGCGAATGCAATCTTTGGATAACTACGGCTGCAGGAGGACGAGGGGGAGGTTGCAATCGTGGCCATCATCTCTGAAAACGTTGATTTGACGTGGTCCAAACTTTTGCATATTAAAAAGCCAAGTACATGTTCCAATGAATGTTTGGAACATCCGGCGGGCACCATCGCTGCGACGGCGTTTAAAGACAGCGGAGACACCAAAATATTTCTTGAAAACTTATTCCGGACATTCTCTCGCAAGAGAAGATCTCCAGCCAAAGGAAGACAACGATTCATTTTCATTTTTCTTATCTTTCTTGCAGTGTAAGAGTCTTCTCTTCGATCAACAATCCTTCAATACTAGTATATTTAAAGGTTGTCGATTGAACAAGGGTGCGTTGTGAATCTGCTCTTATATACTGGCAATAGTAAGTAATCAATTGCAGTAGTAAAAGCTTGTAGTACTTGGAAATTTCCTATGTAACTTAGGTTGTGATTCGTTAAGCATTATCTAATTAGGTAATTGAAAAAAATATATATTTTAGCGACGGTAAGCATTATCTAATTAAATAATTCACAAACCGACTGTCATTAATCAATAAATAGTACTTAATAAATCAAATTATCAAAAGATGAAATTTATGAATACAAATTTTAAATCAGTATAAATTTTTCATTGTACATTAAATAATTGCATTTGATAAGTGATAATATTAAAAATATTGTATATTTATACTTAAATACAAATACAAGTTATTTATTAATATATAAGTATTTTAGAAAAAAGTTCACATATATATAGGATGTATGTTATATTGACTATAGGTTATTATTCATAATTTCACATATAATTCTTCAAATTATACTTAAAAGTTTAAAATAAGTTGAGTTATATGTATATGTATATGCTTGATTATATAAACTTTTTTTTTATTGTACTTGAGATGTTTTAGTTGCACTAGATCTTTTAATTATAAAGTTTACATTTAGTCATATTTAGCTATATAAGTATAATTTATACTTAATAAATTATAAGTAAGAATATATATGTATAAATAAAAACTTATTGAATTGAATTTGAAATCGAAAATAACGATTTGCAAATCTCTCTTTTCAAATAATGCCCAAATTTAACTTTTTGAATTTGGTATATACTAAAATGCCAAACGATTTACCTAATTAACAATTTCAGATTTCCGAAATCAGTTAGAAATTGATTGGCAAATCAATTTTTTTCAATTACACTCACTCTTATGTGCAACTAAATCTTGTTACATATTTGGGTCAAATCTTGACTTCCCCCCTCCTCCTGTAACATCTCAAGTCTGGGCTAATCCAATAACTTTTGAGTGGAAACCACAGACTCAAAATGCTTAAGTCAAGTTATTTAGTAGCCCAAACTCCAAGATATTATATACTAACCCATTTCTTTTTCTTCCCACCGATGTGGGACTAAATATGGGGCATCATACCTTTCCCTCCAACAAAAAAAAAAATAAATAATGAAGATTCTAGGTAAGCCTTATAAGGAAAAAATAAGACTCTAGGTAAATCTCATAAGGAAAAAATTAAATGGAGAACGAAAATCCCACGATATGAAATTTTTTTGAATAAACTCCAATTTAATCATGTGGCTTTATGACTATTCAAATAGCAAAACTACATGCAACGCAATATACACGCTTGAGATCACAAGGTTTGCGAGTGAGACGGTTAACTTAGTCCACCAAAAACATCCAATAGTATTGACTATTTCTAACAAATGAAACATGGCTGTAGAGATGAATATGTGTGTATATAAAGAAATTATTAGCAGGAAGCAACATTAGGCCAAGGTGAATCAAACCACAGCTCAGCCCCATAGGTGATTGTTTTTAAATGGATTTGTTAATCTTTTTTCCAATCAAGCTTGAAAATAAGTATTATGAGTAAGTAACAATTCATTTTGTAATCTAAAACCTTATGCTGAGAGAAGTACATAACCTATAAAAGCTCGTCTAAAGTAAGTCTTAAATGTATCGATATATACACAACTCAAGCATCATTCGAGTTAATCCCAAGTTTGGGTTGATTTTTAACATTTGTCTACAATTGGGATGATTTTGAATGTTGTTTCTGGGATTGAATTCATCACAATTTGGAATTTCGTTGTCAGAATCCTTTTGTTTTCTTTTTAAAAAGCTGATGATTCCTTACTACTACTAGGAGTGGCAGCAGCTCTCGTGGACTGATAGCGCAAGTTCAAACAGCGCATTTTGCACTTGCGCTGTCAATTGGTTTAAAACCCTTGCTTGAATCTCCAATTTCAATCACCAAAGCATCCTTTCTTCTTCCTATTCTAACCTAGGTATATGGCAAATTTTGGCGAAATCTACTCCTTTTTTACCGTCCACCACTTGGATTCTGTTCCCAAATTCTTTACGCGTATCCTTAATCACCAATTATTTGAGTGATGTAATGAATCTGAGAGCCTCAAGAATCATTTCTAATTTGAAGCAATAACGAATCTCAAGACGACAAAGGTTGGATATGGCATCGTTATCCAGTGTCCACTTCTGTAAGTTAGGTAAACACTGGAGTTGAAGGAATCTTAGTTGAGAAAAACCCATTGAATGACAAACCATTTCTTCTCCCACAAAACTTCTGTCGAGCTGAATTCTTCCCAGCTCCCATTTCAGTTGTAAGCATAGAATACTGGGTGGAAGAGGTCGGGATGCAAATTAAAGAAAGGGATGATAACGCTTTTTTAATTACGAAAGGGATGCAAATTAAAAATTTTTATTTTTCTAATTAAGAATCAAAGTTGTCCAAAAAAAATTAGAGTAGTCCAAAAAAAAAAAAAAAGAAATCAACAGACAACGCATTTCAGAATTGCCTTATCAATTGCCAGCGCATTTCCGAAATGTGTTGTCAATTGACTTCCATTTGATTTCGCCTTGATTTCCATTTTGATTGGGCCAAATTGTCAGGGCTAATTTCTAAGAATATAGTTAAAATCTAAATTTATCTAAAAAATGTGTAGTGTGAATAAGGCAAACTAGCTTAAGGGTTGCCACCAACACCATTGGCGGCAACCCAGACATTTTTCTTTTTTCCTTTTACATGTACAGTGTCGCCGCCAACAATGTTGGTGGCAACACAAAAAAATTTCATCATATTTGCACTCCAGTCCTCCAAGGACTGGAGTGCAATTTGACTAATTTCTAAGAAAATGGAAAAATTAAAAAAAAAAGTAAATAGGTTGGCGGCAACAAAAATTTTCATAAATTGCACTCCAGTCCTCCGATGACTGGAGTGCAATTGGCTAATTTTTAAGAGAAAAGCAAAATTAAAAAAAATATATTAAGTAAATGGCGGCAACACAAATGGTCATTAATTGCATTCTTTTTTTAAATTGCCGCCAACCTATTTCTTTATTTTTTTTAGTTTGATTTTTATTTTACAAGTTAGACAAATTGCACTCCAGTCCTTCATGAAAATTTTTTGTGTTGCCACCAACAATGGTGGCGGCAACACTGTACAATTAAAAAAAAAAAAGAAAAATGCCTGGGTCGCCGCCAATGTTGTTGGCGGCAACCTTTTATCTAGAAAACCCTCCTAACCCTACACATTTTTGGGATAAATTTTGATTTTAACAATATTACTAGAAATTAGCCAATTGTCAGGGCACTAGACAATGCATTCCGGAAGTGCGTTTTCTTCTGCCCAACATTCCAACATCGCATTTTCAAACTATGATGTACCTACAACCGGAAACACCATCCAAAATCATCGCAATTGCAGACAAATTTTCAAAATCAATCCAAACTTGGGATTAACTCAGCATCATTCATGTTGCAGGAAAGATACAATCTTATTGCTGTGACCCATTGACATTCCCTTCATTATTTTCTTTTGTTTGCCGCCGAGTTAAATACAGATATGGTTTTCTTTCCTTGTGTCAATATCTCCTTTACTTCATATTTAGGGAGAATAGAGGTGATTCGTAATAGTCTCATAACTGTGGTTTCATTTCCATTCAGTCACTTTCTTGTGAATTTCGTTAAAATTATCATACATGTTAAACAGCATCACTGGAACGTTAAGTCTTGGGACGACTGCATCTGTTAAAGCAAAGCCATTTTCAGACAGCATTAGCGGCAATGGCACGAAGATTGCTGGCAATACCTGTGTTAATCAATGAAAGAAATGTGAATACATGCAAAGTTATTATGGAAGGAGTCAAGAGAATGAAGCTGCCACATATGAGTGCCTGCGTCAACTGATCTTGCTTTGACATCAGTTGATTTTTGGTTTCTCCTTGTACAACGTAGATATGGTGTAAAATTTACATGTATTCTTTCCATGTATACAGAAGCATCGGTCAGCAATACTTTAGAAGTTAGAACACTATACTCCAACAACTCAAAAAGCTTGCCTACTTTAGCCGTCAGAAATTTCAATGGGTTCTAGAGTTTTAACATAGTAAATGATATGGAAAAGCTGATAACAATGAATAATCCAGTGTACGCTTTCCCATCCACATTTTGAGGCCATAAAAATTAAAAAACCTCAAAAAAAAATTTAAAAAAAAAAAACTAAAAGCATGTAAATATTCCCAGAACCAACATAAACATGTAAATATTCCAAAAACCATATACTTTAAATAGCACATTATATTTTCCTTAGTTTTACTAATTATTCAAAACTGCTAATGTACCTTTCGATAACGAGAGAAAATTTATAGGTAATTTTTCAGATATTTATCCACGAAAAAACAAAATTGCAGAGCTGATGTACGGTCCATAAAAACAGACAAACAACTTGTTCATTCTAAAAGCGGGTTCATCACTGCTCCAGTGAAAAGAACTAATCCAGATGTCTCTTCTTTGATGAGGAACATGAAAGGATGATCAGCCACAAAACTATTAATTTCTGTTTCTTCCGGAGAATCACAAGAAGCCGTCAGATCCGAATAAGTCACGGCTGCCGCCTCTGTGCCTTCCTCATCCACTTCAATAAGAGCTTTCTGTATTATATTTGAGATAGAAGGGTCTGGAGCATGGAGCATCTCTGTCATCTCCAAGTGTTTTTCCATGAATGGAAATATTATATTGTGTAGGCTGCATGAGAACTTGAATTTGGGAATCCAGAATTCCGTGAGCTCGGTTTTACTCAACTCCAAATCCCAGTTCAAAAACCATGATTCTACGTTTAACTTCTCTAGTAGATTTTGCAAGCCATCTTTCTTGTTTGGGAGGATGAATTGCATAGAAAAATTCTTGTGCACTTCTTTCTTGCCTCTTCGATACGGAATCTGAAGGACTTTGAAATCATCAAAAGATCCGTATAGGTAGGATCTTGAGCTAGTCATGAAAGGAACCGAAACCTTGTCTCCATTAAGAAGGAAAAAGTCCCTATTCTGTGTCCACTTAGGATTAAATTTGTTTTTCCAAGCTCCTTTGAAGTAGAGTGCATTTCCTAGTATGAGTACAGTAAGAGGAGTAACATGATGACGTTGAAGAACATTTCTGATCAGGCCATTGGTTTGGAACTCTGCCCATAAATTAATATCTTTCACAGCTTCATCAGCCTTCATGAAGTTCCAGTTTTCATGTCCAAGATTTATAAAAAATCAAAAATCAAAATCGTCAACAAAATTTTCAGCAACAACATCAGTAGGCAAATAAAGATTGAGCTTATCATATGCCGGACAAATTGATCAACGAATAGAAGTTTTGGAGTCAGCATGAAACAAGCGAGAAGTGGTAAATTTTAGCAGCAAACAAAAATGATAAATTTTTGTGCTTGACGCTTTTTAAGTTTACAATAATTTTTCGGTGCCGATGATGCGTACAATAATATTTTAAGTATTATACATTTGCATATTTTTATAGTCAAACAACTTTTTTAATAATAAATACCACAGAATGTATTCGCAGTTTTTTGTATTTCAATAATAAATATGACAAGAATGTGCTAAAGCAAGCAAAAAAAAAAAAAAAATTCTGCATAGTTCCTAAAAATATAATCAATTTCATGAGAAAATTCACACCTCGTCATCTAATATCGTCTCCATTGGACACAAATTTAGAGAATAATCATTGGTACTGGTAAACTAGTATACCACGACAATTGAACACTCCAAATAAATGGTTCAATCTCTAATTTCCTTAGGTATTTATTTATTTAGTAATTCAACTCGGCATGACTCGGAAAAGAAACTAATTTCCTTAGGTCTATAGTCTACAAAACCTGATGCAAGAAATCGAAGGTTTTGGCCCCTGATTTAAAGACGTCAGTAACGCACTGCTGGTAAAGCGGCTTGAGAGGAGACCGTTTATCCACCCAAACGCCGTTGGCGAACGCGATCTTTGGACTACTGCTGCTGCTGGACGACGAGGAGGAGGAGGTTGCAACCACGGCCATCATCTCTGAAAACATTGATTTAAGGTCGTCCAAAGTTTCGCATCCTAAAAACCTAAGTACATGTTCCAATGAGCGTCCGGAACATCCGGCGGCCACCATCGCTGCGACAGCGTTCAAAGACAGCGGGGACACCAAAATATTTGTTGAAAAATTATTCCGGACGTTCTCTTGCAGGAGAAGATCTCCAGCCAGAGGAAGACAAGGGTTCATTTTTTTTTTTTTTTTCCTTATCTTTCTTGTGTAGGGTTCTTCTCTTCAATCAACAACCCCCTAATGCTACTACGTTTAAAGGTGTTAGGTTGAACAAGGTGCATTGTGAATCTGCTCTTTATATACTAGCAGTATTAAATTAAGAATAATGGTGTCATACTCAATGTAATGTTATAGACCCTTGTCTCTAAATTAATACTAGTTTAATCTAATTTCAAAAACGTTGTATGTTATCTCAACTTACTAAAAAGTTTTACTCTAAATTAATATTAATGTAACTTAATTTTAAATAATACCATATTATCCTAACTTACTAAAAAAAATTTAAATAGTTCTTAACAAATAAAAAAGTTAATCGTAATTTTGGTTAACAAACCAAAAGGCAGAGTTGTCACTATTTTTTTTAGTCTAATTAAAGCCCTAAACCATAAACCCTAAATCCTAAAACAAAAAAAAATCGTAAACCCAAAACCCTAAATCTTAAACCCTAATTCAAAAGGAAATATAAAATCTAATACCAAAAATGTCAGCAAAAGTTTTTTTTACCCCTAGAGTCTATGCTGCAATAAAGAAAAATTAAGTGCAAACAAATATATATATTTACGTGAGAAACGAGTTGCATAAGTTATAGGTTGGATAAGGATGAAAGTTTGTAATAATAATAACTCTTATACGGTCAAGATTTGTCTGTAATTAAAAACGTAGTAACGGTCCTTGATAATTTTATTTTACTTAAATTAACAATTGTGGGGATAAGAATTTGTGCGAGGTGACATACATTATAATACAACAAGGATTGATAAAAAAAAAAATTGTGGGGATGAAAATCTTTTAGCATTTTGGTAAGTTCCTAATTGGATTAAAAAATTAATTGCGTGGATCAAAAGCTTGTCATATTTGGAAATTTTCTATGTCACTTAGGTTGTGATTAGTAAATAATTAGGTAATTGAAAAAATATATATCAACTTGTAATATTTGGAAATTTATTATGTTTTTTTAGGTTGTGATCCGGTCAATAATTAAATAATTAAAAATATATATATCAACACCAGTAAATATTATCCAATTAAATAATTCACAAATCGATTCTCATTGATCAACATATGGACCTTAATAAATAAAATCAGAAATGAAATTTAAGAACACAAATTTTAAATAGTATATATATATATATATATATATATATGCATATTATGCTTAGTTATATAAACTGGATTTCTTTAATTGTACTTGTAATGTTCTAGTTGAACTAGATCTTTTAATTATAAATTTATTTAGTCATATTTAGCTATATAGGTTTAATATATATTTAATAAGTTATATATAAGAAAATGAACAAAAGTCAAGATTTCTTCAAATTTTTACTAATTTGTAAACTAGTCTTTACTAATTTTGTTACCCAAAGTGGGCTTTAGAAGCATTTGTTATTGGAAATGCAGAAAGGTATGCTACTTCTGTGCAAGGTTAAAACACACAGAGTTTATATATGTTGATGCATTGCATTGATTTTTGAATGGTCTTCAATATGAACCTATATGTTGATTTGACTAAAACTGTATAAAGATACTTGTGTACCCAGTTAGAATATGATGTCAAAATGGTGAAAGGTTAACTTGGCAGTAAGTGAATTGGTTGGGGATGGTATTTTTCATATGGTAAGCATGGTTTGGTCCTGCGTGATAATATCCACTCACGTTGCTACTGTACTTTTCTCTCAGTAAAAGATATTAGAATATTACAAAGCAAAAACTCTGATCTGCTGTCAATTGATTTTCAATGCTTCAAACTGTATATTCTTGTTATTCAGATCATAACATGTTAAAGCCTCAATTGGACCACTACAATAGAGAAAACACCTAGTTGCTGGAATAAGTATATTGTAGAGCATACTACAATAGAAAAACATATATTGTGTTTAGTATTGCACTTAAGTTCCTAATAAACCTTACTTGGCCATAACAAAGAAAAACTTCATGGCAACCAGCTTTCTGTTGGCACTAGTTTGTCATAAATTGGACTAGTTAGACTAATCACTCTCACAAATTATAACACATCACAATATATTTTGAAGAGAAAATTTGCCACGCTCCATGTCCGGGACATAACACCACCATGACCAGACTAATCTGAGTCACAAGGCTCATGAGGTCAAAACATCTAACATAAACATCCCAAATATTACATATTAAAGCCATTAACAACATCCCAAGTCAAATAATATCATTAGGTACAAGTACATTGTCATCCAATGCCATGGTATTTAATACTTTAAATACACAAGTCTAACTGACTATTACAATCACTAGAGTCTTAATCTAACATATCATAGTACAAAACATAGCCCAATAACATAAATACCCAAAACCTCACTAGCATACTATAGTCTAATTACCTTGTTTCTTCCAAGTGCTAATTCGCCCTTTCTCTACAATTCACCTATCACTGCATGTCAAAATAAAAGGGGTGAGTGATAAAATCACTCAGTAAGCAGCAAGAGTATTATCTTGTGGCTTGAGAGTGTTGTACATATACTTACGTTCAAAACACACATTTAATAGTTCAATGAAACATAATATACATTAGACAAATTCACATTCAATCACAATTCAATATCAAACATCAAAACCAAATGAAGCACAACAAACAAAGCATCATTTCATTTGTACAAAACATCATTACGTTCAAACAAAGCCCTGGATATCCAGTCATTCACTATAACCCGGTTGCCCGGTCATACTGACTTTTACCTGGTCAGTTTGGTCAGACTAACTTTAACCCGATCAGCTCAATCATACAAATATTTACCTAGTCAGTTAAGCCCTACTGACTATCATCTAGTCAGTTCGGTCCTACTAACTATTACCCGGTCAGTTCAGTCACTCATATAACATCATACATGCATTCACTTCATTGTACAAACAAGTCATTGTTTAACAATTCATTTGTATCCCATATATTGTCAATTCATACTAAGATAGAAATGTACCCAGAATCAAGCCATTTAATAGAGCAAATACAATTTCAAAACATTTACACTTTGGCAAATACTAATTTTCAAAATCCAAGGGATACAAGTCCTACTTACATCGGTCCAAGCAAACTCAATACTCCGCGAAGGGTTGATTGTGTTCTTCGCCTAAAACATATAGATAATATCAAATTATACACTAGTACTAACAAGAAACAATAGTTAGAGCTTAACTCAAGACTTTGTGCATAAAATGGGACGAAATCCAAGACAAGAAAGCGATCCGTGGGTGAACCAGGATGATCCGTGCCTGCAGATCACTAAGAGGCACTCGCGGCTTCCAAAAGGTTGAGCCGCAGGTAGGCAGTGCACGAGCCGCGACCGCGGCTCTCCTGGCCTGACCTGCGGCTCGCTCCCGCGAACTTGGCCACAAGGCCACGGCCATGGACAGATGTTTGGTTACTCCAGCTGCGGTTCCAATCGCGGTCACGGTTGGGGTCGCAACTGGCACCAGAAGCACCCAGAAAGAACCTACAACACGATTTTCCCACACCCAACTCTCTCCAACTTCAACCAACATCATCCAATCACCAATTCAACTCCAAAATGGTTTCATATTCCAAGAAACCAACACATAAATATAGTAAACTTCATAAATCACACAACTCAACCACAAATCACACATAATCTCTCAAGGTTCTTTACCTAAAATTCATCATAGCAAAGCAACCAAACAACTCACACACCCACACACTAATAACACTAAGCACCAAGCCATTAAAGCATAGACAACCCCAAAATCTCTAATCTACCATCTAATCTACCAATCCTTATATAAACCAAACAAAGGAAGCAAAGTTGGGCTTTGAGGGAAAAATAACTTGGGTAGAAGCTTTAAACTTCCTCTACTTATTCCCCTTGGAGAATGAGATCTCTCACTTCCTTCTTCAAGAGCAAATGGAGGAAAGATTTAGTGCAAGAAATAAGGAAGGTAGAGAGAGAGAGAGAGAGAGAGAGAGAGAGAGGGAGAGTTCAAGGAGAGTGGGAGAGGAAGAGAGAAGTAGAAATGAAAGAAGAAATAAAGAAGCCCTAGTCTTTTGGGCAAAACAATTTACCAAAATCGCAATCAAGTCCCTCATGAATTTTCACTTTACATCTTCCCCCCCTAATCATCCCAAATTACCGGATTACCTATAAAGGTCCTTGGTATTACAAAATTAATTCGTTATCCCTAGAATTAGTGGTAGAACACTTGGCAACCCTTGTTCAAATAGGGACTTGATTTATCCTAAAACTAACTAGAGAAAAGCCTGATAATCCTAAATCCAAAGATAGCCAAAGTTGGCCATTTGTAAGCTAGTAAAGTCGGCCCTCATAATAGGGCAATTTTCTCTAATTATTGTTAATTTAAAAAAAAGTCCCCATTTTGGGGTCACTTTTTTTGTTGATTCCAGGTTTATAGTCGTCGCACAAGCTGTGTGCATCGACTGCTAAATTTTTTTTTCCACGTGTGCAAGTGTGCAGGTGTGTGTCAGGAGGACTTTTGTGTAATTTTTGGGCAATTGTGAGAGTCACCGCACATGCTTTGTGCGGTGACTGTCACAAATTCCACTATCTGAATTTGTTTTTTTCGTTTGGGGGCCTTTTGTGCAATTTTTGGGCAATTGTGAGAGTCACCGCACAAAGCTTGTGCGGTGACTCTCACAATTACCCAAAAATACAATCTGAATTTTTTTTTTAATTGAGGGGGCCTTTTGGACAATTTGTGGGCAATTGTGAGAGTCACCGCACAAGCTTTGTGCGGTGACTCTCACAAGTTGCCCAAAATTGCCCAAAAGACCTTTTTCTTTTTTTAATTTAGGGGGCCTTGTAGAAATTATCTACATCTATGCAACCAAACATATAGTCTTCCATTTTTTCATTATTTTGCCTTTTCTCTGAATACAAATTTAACTTTATTTACGTCTTAGCTCATGCATGTGCTCCATGATTTGTTTTTACTTGTTTTTCTTTTAATTTAAACTAAACTTTAAAAAGAAGATTACTAATTGTTAAAAGAGTACTTCATGAGAAAACTCAAAACAAAAGTAAGAAATGGGCAATGTACGTAGCTCTTACCCCACTGTACTAGCAAACTATACGCAGAAACTAACAAGCAAAGCGTACGTATAAATTAAATTCTTTGGGTACTTCAGAGTAAGAATTCATTAATGACTTTTTATGAATCAACCTAAATGCTTTAGCTCTATTTGGTTATGAATTTTACAAAATATCATTTTTCAAACACGTTCTCGATTTACCTTTTCACATCTTAAATACATTTATAAGATGTACAGTAATATTTCAAAAGTTCATAGGTATAAGAATTTATACGCATTCACTTGCACAAAAATAGATTTGCGTATATTCATTTTTAGAATTATATATGTTAGAACAAATTAAAAAAAATAATTTCTTACTCCTAACTCAATCAATATTTGCTTAAAGAAATAGATATTCAAAATGTATAAGAATACACTCATACACAATGTATCGTTTGGTGGAACTGAAAATGATAATGGAATGACCAAATATTTTTTTTTAATTGAGGGGGCCGTTTGGGCAATTTGTGGGCAATTGTGAGAGTCACCGCACAAGCTTTGTGCGATGACTCTCACAAATTGCCCAAAATTGCAAACTGAAATTTTGTTTTTAAATTGAGAAGGGCTTTTGGGCAATTTGTGGGCTAACATCCAATTTGGATTCAATGTGAGAGTCACCGCACAAGCTTTGTGCGGTGACTCTCACATAAATCCTTAATTGCATCTTAGCCCCCTCTCTTTTTTTTTTTTTTTTTAACATTTGAGGGTGTTTGTGCAATTTGATTTTGTTGTGAGAGTCACCGCACAAGGAGCATGTGGTGACTCTCACACCAAATTCAAATTGCACAAATTGTACAAATTGAAATTGGAGTTTAGCCTGCATTGTAGGTGCGTGGAATCGGGCTTTAATCAAATTTTTGCAGCCTTGGCATGCATGCTAGACAGAAGGCTACATTGTCAGGCATGCAATGCAGAGAAAGTAATGGCTTTGTTGACCAAAAAAAGCCAAAAGTGGTTGAATTTTTTTTTTAAATTTGTTAAATGCTTGGCCGAGTCTATAATTATCGAGCTTCCTTCTTTCTTCTTCATTCACAAACTGAAGCAATTTCTTTCTTCTCTTTCACTTACTCTTTAGATTATTTCTTCCGATTATTTCTCCTCTTTCAGTTACTCTCTTGCAAAATCATTTCATTTTTGGTGATTTATCTTTCTCTAATTTATGTCCATAAGGTAAGAGTGAAATATTGTTGCTCTCATATGTATTCCTTTTTCTCTTATTATCTCGTCCATCTAACTAAAATGTTTAATCTTGCAGGCAGTTGGAAGCTGCAGAAGGCTGTGAGTTGCAGTAGAAAAGAGGGTTGGAGAGGCTAGAAATTCTCACATTCAGTAGGATTTTGGCATTGAAGGTTAGTATTCCTAAAACCAATTTAAATATTTTATAAGTAGAGTTAGGTTTAATAATTTTGTTAGATATTAATAAACTGTGAATTTTGAATTTAACATTTTATTAGGTTTAATAATTTTGTTAGATATTAATAAACTGTGATTTTTGAATTTAACATTTTATGTCGTTATTGTTGCTGGAATTTCATCTATTAGTACACATATTATTACTGGAATTTTGTTTTCAAGCATTCGGATGGCTGGAATTTTCATTTAGGCCCATTAGGTGGTTGGAATTTTCATTTAGGCCCATTAGGTTGCTGGAAATTTGATTTTGGCCCTTAATTGGTGGATGTAATTTTCATTTAGTCCTATTAAGTTGCTGGAAATTTGATTTTGACCCTTCATTGGTAGCTGAAATTTTCATTTAGGCCCATTAGGTTGCTGAAAATTTGATTTTGACCCATCATTGGTAGCTGGAATTTTCATTTACGCCCATTGGGTTGCTAGAAATTAATTTTTGACTATTGATTGGTGGCTGTAATTTTCCTTTACTCCTAAGTTGCTGGAAATTTGATTTTGAACATTCATAGGTAGCTGGAATTTTCATTTGGCCCATTAGGTTGCTGGAAATTAATTTTTGACCCTTGATTGGTGGCTGTAATTTTCATTCACTCCTATTAAGCTGCTAGAAATTTGATTTTGAACCTTCATAGGTAGCTGGAATTTTCATTAAGGCCCATTAGGTTGCTGGAAATTAATTTATTGGTCCTAAAATATTTCAAAAATTTTAATTTTGTCCCCTCCCTAGTTGCTGGAATTTTAGGGTTAGTACCTTTAAGTTGCAGAAAATTATTTTTTGGTCCTTATGTTAAAATTATTAGCTTTAGGGTTTTTGTTATTATATTATATTAAGATGAAGTTTATGTTGAAATATTTAATTTTTCATGGATAATTAGTTATGTAATAAATTTAGATTATTATAGATAATAATCTAATTGTTATGTTAAAATGTTTAAGGGCATTTATTATTACGTTTAGGGTTATTATGTAAAAGTTATTTTATTTTTATTATTTTGGTTATATTATGTTAGGATTAAGTTTATAAAGTAATGTTGAAATTAATAATTTTACTTGGATAAATAGTTATGTGAACATTTAGATTATTATGATTGACAATTAGTGATTATGTTAACATGTTAAATTGCCTTTATTTTTAAGTAAAAAATATTATCTTTAGATTACGTTAATTGTGTTATTGTGATTATACTATGTTAAGATTAAGCCTAATATAGTATGTTTAGGGTTTAGGTAATTTTACACGTATAATTAGTTATGTGAAAATTTTGGATTATTGTAGATAATAAATTTGTTATTACGTGCTAAAATGTTACAAAGCCTTTAATATTACGTTAAAATATTTATGTTAAAATTATTTTAATATTATTATTGTGAGTATATTATGCTAAGACTATGTTTATATAGTAATGTTGAAATAACTATTTTTACAAGGATAATTAGTTATGTGAAAAATTTGGATTATTGTGGATAATAAATTTGTTATTACGTGCTAAAATGTTACAAAGCCTTGATTATTACGTTAAAGTATTTATTTTTTGAATTATAATTAGATATTGAAAAACATGCATTATACATAATAGTTAACTTATTATATTAAAATGTTATATATTGTTAAAATTATTAGAGTTTACTCAAGATTAAGGGTTTATATAGTAATGTGAAAATATATATTTTAACATGGATAATTATTGATATGCAAATTTTTGACTATTATGTATAATAAATTAGTGGATTATGTTAAAATTTTACAATGAGTTTATTATAATGTCGAAATAATATTACAATGAGTTGAAGTAAAATTTTACAATGTTTAAGTAATATTACACTGTTAAAATTTTACAATGAGTTTAAGTAAAAAATATTATCTTCAAGATTATGTTAATTGTGTTATTGTGATTATACTATGTTAAGATTAAGCCTAATATAGTATGTTTAGGGTTTAGGTATTTTTACACGGGTAATTAGTTATGTAAAAAATTTGGATTATTATGGATAATAAATTTGTTATTACGTGCTAAAATGTTACAAAGCCTTGATTATTACGTTAAAATATTTATTTTTTTGAATTATAATTAGATATTGAAAAACATGCATTATACATAATAGTTAACTTATTATATTAAAATGTTATATGTTGTTAAAATTATTATAGTTTACTCAAGATTAAGGGTTTATATAGTAATGTCAAAATATATATTTTAACACGGATAATTATTGATATGCAAATTTTTGACTATTATGTATAATAAATTAGTGGATTATGTTAAAATTTACAATGAGTTTATTATAATGTCGAAATAATATTACAATGAGTTGAAGTAAAATTTTACAATGTTTAAGTAATATTACACTGTTAAAATTTTACAATGAGTTTAAGTAAAAAATATTATCTTCAGATTATGTTAATTGTGTTATTGTGATTATACTATGTTAAGATTAAGCCTAATATAGTATGTTTAGGGTTTAGGTATTTTTACACGGGTAATTAGTTATGTGAAAAATTTGGATTATTGTGGATAATAAATTTGTTATTACGTGCTAAAATGTTACAAAGCCTTGATTATTACGTTAAAATATTTATTTTTTTGAATTATAATTAGATATTGAAAAACATGCATTATACATAATAGTTAACTTATTATATTAAAATGTTATATGTTGTTAAAATTATTATAGTTTACTCAAGATTAAGGGTTTATATAGTAATGTCAAAATATATATCTTTAACACGGATAATTATTGATATGCAAATTTTTTACTATTATGTATAATAAATTAGTGGATTATGTTAAAATTTTACAATGAGTTTATTATAATGTCGAAATAATATTACAATGAGTTGAAGTAAAATTTTACAATGTTTAAGTAATATTACACTGTTAAAATTTTACAATGAGTTTAAGTAAAAAATATTATCTTCAGATTATGTTAATTGTGTTATTGTGATTATACTATGTTAAGATTAAGCCTAATATAGTATGTTTAGGGTTTAGGTATTTTTACACGGGTAATTAGTTATGTAAAAATTTTGGATTATTGTGGATAACAAAATTGTTGTTATGTGCTAAAATGTTACAAAGCCTTGATTATTACGTTAAAATATTGATTTTTTTGAATTATAATTAGATATTGAAAAACATGCATTATACATAATAGTTAACTTATTATATTAAAATGTTATATGTTGTTAAAATTATTATAGTTTACTCAAGATTAAGGGTTCATATAGTAATGTCAAAATATATATTTTAACACGGATAATTATTGATATGCACATTTTTTACTATTATGTATAATTTTAAAATGTTTATTTTCATACCACCGATTATTAATTATGCTAAAAAACATGTATTATGTAAAAAATATGCACTAGCCTTTATTATGTTAAAATTCTTATGTTAAAATGTTTATTTTACATGAATATTATTATGTTATAGGTAATCTTTATGATTTGTATTATTTGAAATAAATAGGCAAAATAAGCATTTTAATTTTGGATTTTGTGATTTAAATATTTTAATTGTGTAGCTTATGGATGGATAAATAGTATATTAACTGTAAATATTTTAATTTTTGTTTGTGAGTAATAGACAAGTTTTGTCAAATGAACAACGGTCTGATTATTCAGCTATACTGGGGAGGAAAAATTGTAGATAATGGAGGATCATTGGCCTACAATCCTCCGAGGTGCAATAAAATGATAATAGTCAAGGAGCGGGTAGGGTTTAACGGATTGGTTGAAAAAGTATACAACGCAATGCAAAGGCACCCTAACAAAGTTGGTAAGATAAATCTTCTGCTGGGAAATCATATTGGCGGGTATAGTTATACGGGTGTACCAAAAACAAACGACGATGATGTCGATAACTTTTATTAGGGTTTAGGGTTTAGGGTTACTCGTTAAGGTTAGGGTTTATGGTTTATGGTTACGATTAGGGTTTGGGTTTAAGGTTTTAGGATTTCAGGTTTATGATTAAGGTTTAAGGTTAGTGTTTAGGGTTTAAATTGGTTTAGGGTTTTAGGGTTTAGGGTTACTCGTTAAGGTTACGGTTTATGGTTTATGGTTACGATTAGGGTTTGGGTTTAGGGTTTTAGGATTTAAGGTTTATGGTTTTGGATAGGATATATGGTATAGGGTTTAGGTTATGGTTAAGGTTAGAGTTTAGGGTTTGTGTCAATGTAAAAAAAATTATGATTCACGTAATTAATTTGGGAAAAACTGTTGCAAGTAATTATCATTCAATGAAGGTAATTAAGAGATCTTTATTTTATACCACCATTTTTTTTTCATTTGTAGGTGAAAAAATCACAATTACATATAGCCCCCCAAATGTAATTTTTTTTTTTACTTTTTGAGGTAAAAAAATTTATTATTCAAGTAAGTAATCAACACAACAATTTTTTTTACAACAATTTATTATTGAGGTAAAAATTTTTTACCCTATAACCTTATTCAAGGACAGAATTAAGACAAATACGTACCATTATTTATAAATAATGGTTTCTTTTAAGGATTAACTTAAAAAATACACGCCATTCCCTAGTTGTGAATTCCCTAAACCATTAACCATTCCCAACTTGTGAATTAACATACCATAATAATTTATTTTTATAAATAATTAATTAATTATTTTTAAGATACTTTTTTAAGGATTAACAAGTAATTCAAGTAAAGAATTAAGATAAATACATACATTTACCTAGTTGTGAATTAATTTTTTTCTTATTCTTTACAAAATAAAAATACTAATTGATGTAATTAAGACAAGAATTATTCAAGTAATTAATTAAGAGAATTATTTTTTTAAAAAATAATTTATTTTTTATATAAATTAACCAATTGATAACCTAACAATAACATTAAATTTTTTTTAACATTTTTTTCCTTTAACATTTGGGGGGCAAAACTGTTGCACGTAATTATCATACAATGAAAGTAATTAGGATATCTTTGTTTTATACCTCCAATTTTTTTTTTTTTTTTTTTTACATTTGTAGGTGAAAAAATCACAATTACATATAGCCCCCCAAATGTAATTTTTTTTTATACTTTTTCAGGTAAAAAAATTTATTATTCAAGTAAGTAATCAACAGAACAATTTTTTTTTTACCCTATAAACTTATTCAGGGACAGAATTAAGACAAATATGTACCATTATTTATAAATAATGTATTCCTTTAAGGATTAACTTAAAAAATACATACCATTCCCTAGTTGTGAATTCTCTAAACTATTAACCATGCCCAACTTGTGAATTAACATACCATAATAATTTATTTTCATAAATAATTAATTAATTATTTTTAAGATACTTTTTTAAGGATTAACAAGTAATTCAAGTAAAGAGTTAAGATAAGTACATACATTTACCTAGTTGTGAATTAATTTTTTTCTTATTCTTTACAAGATAAAAATACTAATTGATATAATTAAGACAAGAATTATTCAAGTAATTAATTAAGAGAATTATTTTTTTAAAACTAATTTATTTTTGTTAATAAATTAACTAATTGATAACCTAACAATAACATTAAAGGAATATGGGTTTTTTTTCCATTAACATTTGGGGGGCAAAACTATTGCGAGTAATTATCATTCAATGAAAGTAATTAGGATATCTTTATTTTATACCTCCATTTATTTTTTTTTTTACATTTGTAGGTGAAAAAATCACAATTACATATAGCCCCCCAAATGTAATTTTTTTTTACTTTTTTAGGTGAAAAAATTATTATTCAAGTAATTAATCAACAGAACAATTTTTTTTACCCTATAAACTTATTCAAGGACAGAATTAAGACAAATACGTACCATTATTTACAAATAATGTTTTCCTTTAACGATTAACATAAAAAATACATATCATTCCCTAGTTGTGCCCTAAACCATTAACCATTGCCAACTTCTGAATTAACATACAATAATAATTTATTTTTATAAATAATTAATTAATTATTTTTAAGATACTTTTTTAAGGATTAACAAGTAATTCAAGTAAAGAATTAAGATAAATACATACATTTACCTAGTTGTGAATTAATTTTTTTCTTATTCTTTACAAGATAAAAATACTAATTGATATAATTAAGACAAGAATTATTCAAGTAATTAATTAAGAAAATTACTTTTTTAAAACTAATTTATTTTTGTTAATAAATTAACTAATTGATAACCTAACAATAACATTAAAGGAATATGGGTTTTTTTTCCATTAACATTTGGGTGGCAAAACTGTTGATAGTAATTATCATTCAATGAAGGAGATCTTTATTCTATACCTCCAATTTTTTTTATTACATTTGTAGGTGAAAAAATCACAATTACATATGGCCCCCCAAATGTAATTTTTTTTTACTTTTTTAGGTAAAAAAAATTATTATTCAAGTAATTAATCAACAGAACAATATTTTTTTACCCTATAAACTTATTCAAGGACAAAATTAAGACAAATACGTACCATTATTTATAAATAATGTATTCCTTTAATAATTAACATAAAAAATACATATCATTCCCTAGTTGTGCCCTAAACCATTAACCATTGCCAACTTCTGAATTAACATACAATAATAATTTATTTTTATAAATAAATAATCAATTATTTTTAAGATACTTTTTTAAGGATTAACAAGTAATTCAAGAAAAGAATTAAGATAAATACATACATTCCCTAGTTGTGAATTAATTTTTTTCTTATTCTTTACAAGATAAAAATACTAATTGATATAATTAAGACAAGAATTATGGCAGTTAAACCCTAATTAAGACAATGATTTTTTTTAATACTAATTTATTTTTTTATATACATTAACTAATTGATAACCTAATTAAGAGAATGATTTTTTTAACTTTTTTTTTTTTAACATTTGGGGGCTAAATGGCAATAATTGGGCGGCCCCCCAAAAATTGCCCAAAAAGCCCCCCAAACGTAAAAAAATAAATAAATAAATAAAGGGGGCTGAGATGCAATTTGAGATTCAATGTGACAGTCACTGCACAACACCCGTGCGGTGACTCTCACACCAAATTCCTAATTGCAAAAAGGCCCCCCAAACGTAAAAAAAATTAAAAAAAAAATTAACAAAAGGGGGCTAAGATGCAATTTGAGATTTTGTGTGACAATCACCGCACGGGTGTTGTGCGGTGACTGTCACATTAAATCAAATTGCACAAAAGGCCCCCCAAACGTAAAATAATAATTAATAAAGGGGGGCTAAGATGCAATTGGGGATTTAATGTGAGAGTCGCCGCATGGGGCTTGTGCGGCAACTCTCACACAAAATTCCCAATTGCACAAGAGGCCTCCAAACGTAAAAAAAATAAAAAATAAAAAAAAATTAAGATAGTGGAATTTGTGAGAGTCACCGTACAAACCATGTGCGGTAACTCTCACAATTGCCCAATAATTGTACAAAAGCTCTCCTGAAACACAACTGCACACCTGCACACGTGGAAAAAAAAATTTAAGTAGTCGCTGCACACACTGTGTGCGGCAACTTTAAACCTGGAATAAAAAAAAAAAAAAAAAAGTGACCCCAAAATGGGGAGTTTTTTTTTAAATAACAATAATCAGAGAAATTTGCCCTCATAATAGCAATTATGGCTCTTCTTATAGCAGTGTGATCGATCAGCAACAAAGAATGTAAACAAAATGACCATTTTGTTTTCTCTTGGTTTTTCTGTAGCTCTGGAATAGGCTCTATGGCAGCCTGTTGTTAAACTTTAATTTGGTCCATTTTTTGTTGTGATGACCTCAATATGAGTTTTGCCATGGGTTACAGCTTTAGAGTTTCTCTTTATCATCTGCTCATCCTTCAGTGTTTACATTGGCAAACATTTTCTTGTTGTCTGAGTTGCAGCCAGATAACCAAATTGAATCTAATTTTTGCCATTTAACACGAATGCATGATCTCATCTTCAAAGTTCCGGATGTTCAAGAACATTGTAACTTCTAAACTAGATGAATATATGACTGATTACTTTTTGGTTTTAGGTACTATGGTGTCTGGATCATAACTCGCTGTGGTAAACTCAGAAAATTTGGCTATAATCTCCACGACCAGATACTTTGTTTAACTATTTTGCTCCTCATTGGCATAGCTAGTCGTATTATAGATTTCTTAGGTATGTTGGTTCTCCAAAGGAAGTAATTTGAAAATTTGACGTGGTTTTTAGTTTAACTTATAGCATAGAAGCTGTCAGCCGCAATTTTGCAGCAATAACAGCACGCGTGATTCTGAAGGCTTCTTGGTTTCCAAGTTAACAGTTACTCAAGAGTGCTCCATGGTGTAGGATCTAATTTAGTTAGGACACTTCACTAGTCACGAAAATTGTATTAAATTTTTTAACCTGTGATCATATTATACTTGTTAACTGTAAACTATACTAAAACTGTCTTCATCTCAAAGGAGACAGGCTATGTGGTTTCTCCTTGTACAATGTAGATATGCTGTAAAATTTCTATGTATTCTCTCCATGTACACAGAAGCAACAGTCAGTAATGCTTTAGAAGTTAGAACAACGACTCCAACAACTCAAAAAGCTTGCTTACTTTAGCGGTCAAAAGTACATAAATTTCAATGGATTTAAGAGTTTAAACATAGTAAATGATATGAAGAAGCAGGCAAAAGTGAACAATCCAGTGTACCCTTTCCGATTCACATTTTGAGGCCATAAGAAAGAAAGAACATCAAAAATAAAATATAAGGATAAAAAACTAGAAACATAAATTAAAAAAAAAAAAAACTAGGAACATGTAAATATTCCATGAACCTGATACTTTTAGCAGCAAACTATATTTTTCCTTAGTTTTACTGATTATTCAAAACTACTAACATACCTTTCAATAACGAGAGAAAATATTTAGGTCATTTATCAGATGATTTATCCTAGAAAGACAAAATTGGCGGAGCTGATGTATGTTCCAAAAACACACAAAACAACTTGGTTATTCTAAAAGTGGGTTCACTACTGCTCCAGTGAAAAGAACTAATCCAGATGTCTCTTCCTTGATGATGAACATGAAGGGATGGTCAGCCACAAAACTTTTAATTTTTCTTTCTTTCACTAGAGCACAACCTTCCACCATACCCCAAGTGACAGCTGCCGCCTCTGTACCTTCCTCATCCACTTCAATAAAAGCTTTCTGAATTATATTTGAGATGGAAGGCTCTTCAGCATGGAGCATCTCTGTCAGATCCAGGTGTTTTTCCATGAATGGAAATCTTATATTGTCAAGGCTGCATGAGAACTTGAATTTGGGAATCCAGAATTCTGTAAGCTCGGTTTTCCGCAACTCAAAATGCCTGTTCAAAAACCAAGATCCCGCATTTAACTTCTCTAGTAGATTTTGCAAGCCATCTTTCTTGTTCGGGAGGATAAATTGCATAGAAAAATTCTTGTGCTTTTCTTCCTTGCCTCTTTGATATGGAATCTGAAGGACTTCGAAATCATCAAAAGATCCGTATAGATAGGATCTTGGGCTAGTCATGAAAGGAACTGAAACCTTGTCTCCATTGAGAAGAAAAAAGTCCCTGTTCTCTGTCCATTCAGGATTAAATTTGTTTTTCCAAGTTCCTTTGAAGTAGAGTGCATTTCCTAGTATGAGTGCAGTAAGAGGAGTTAGATGGTTAGGTTGAAGAACATTTCTGATCAGGCCATTGGTTTGGAACTCTGCCCATAAATTAATTTCTTTCACTGCTTCATCAGGCTTCATGAAGTTTCAATTATCATGTCCAAGATTCAAAAAAAAAAAAAAAATCATTAACAAAATTTTCAGCAACATCATTAGCAGGCAAATAAGGGTGCCGGACAAATTCCAACAAAAACGTAACACTTTATTAAAAACGTTTACTACAATTTCTTAGTGTCGACAACGCGTACCACAATATTTTTTCAATATTTTAAGTATTATTCATTTTGCACATTTTTATAGTCAAACAATGTTTTTTTAATCATTTTTTTTTCTTCACTTTGCTTAGTTCTCTTTTTAATAATAAATATCACAGAATGTACTTGCAGATTTTTATGGTAATAAATATGACAAAATGTGCTTACCTACGCAAAAAAATAAATACATAAATTTTCTCAAAATATAAAAAAGTTATGAAGAAATATTTTCAGTACGAATATTTATATTTGTCATAAATTTAGAGAATAATCCTTGATACTACTAGACTTGTACTACTACACTTGAGCACTTCCAACATAAATGGTTCAATCTCTAATTCCTTTAGGAATTTTATTTAGTCAGTGAGTCAACTCGGCATGACTAGGAAAAGAACCTAAAGTAGAAGTCTGTATAGCCTACAAAAAAATACCTGATCAAAGAAATCGACGGTTTTGGCCTCTGATTTAAAGACATCAGTAACGCACTGCTGGTAAAGGGGCTTGAGACGAGTCCGTTTATCCACCCAAACGCCGTTGGCGAATGCAATCTTTGGACAACTACGGCTGCAGGAGGACGAAGGGGAGGTTGCAATTGTGGCCATCATCTCTGAAAACATTGATTTGACGTGGTCCAAACTTTTGCATCTTAAAAAGCCAAGTACATGTTCCAATGAACGTTTGGAACATCCGGCGGCCACCATCGCTGCGACGGCGTTTAAAGACAGCGGAGACACCAAAATATTTCTTGAAAACTTCTTCCGGACGTTCTCTCGCAAGAGAAGATCTCCAGCCAAAGGAAGACAACGATTCATTTTCATTTTTCTTATCTTTCTTGCAGTGTAAGTCTTCTCTTCGATCAACAATCCTTCAATACTACTACGTTTAAAGGTTGTCGGTTGAACAAGGGTGCGTTGTGAATCTGCTCTTATATACTGGCAGTAGTAAATAATCAATTGCGTGGATGGGAAGCTGTAGTATTTGGAAATTTCCTATGTAACTTGGGTTGTGATTCGTTAAGCATTATCTAATTCGGTAATTGAAAAAAATATATTCTAGCGACGGTAAGCATTATCTAATTAAATAATTCACAAACCCACTGTCATTAATCAATAAATAGTACTTAATAAATCAAATTATCAAAAGATGAAATTTATGAATACAAATTTTAAATCAATATAAATTTTTGATTGTACATTAAATAATTGCATTTGATAATTGATAATATTGAAATTATTGTATATTTATACTTAAGTATTTTTTAAAACAGTTCACATATATACAGGATGTATATTATATTGACTATAGGTTATTATTCATAATTTCCTATATAAGTCTTAAACTTATACTTAAAAGTTTAAAATAATTTGAGTTATACAGATATATATGTATGTATATGTATATGCTTGATTATATAAACTTGATTTTTTTTTTATTGTACTTGTGATGTTTTAGTTGCACTAGATCTTTTAATTATAAAGTTTACATTTAGTCATATTTAGCTATGTAGGTTGAATTTATACTTAATAAATTATATGTAAGAATATATATCTATAAATAAAAACTTATTGAATTGAATTTGAAATCAGAATTAACGATTTGCAAATGTCTCTTTTCAAATACCAACCAAATTTGACTTTTTGATTGAGTTCATTATATACTAAAATGCCAAATGATTTACCTAATTCACAATTTCAAATTTCCGAAATCAATTTGAAATCGATAGGCAAATCAATTTTTTCCAATTACACGTACTCCTATGTGCAACTAAATCTTGTTAAATATTTGGGTCAAATCTTGACTTCCCCCTCCCCCCTCTCAACAAAAAGAAATAAAGAAGATTCTAGGTAAGCCTTATAAGGAAAAAAATTAGACTCTAGGTAAACCTTATAAGGAAAAAATTAAGTGAAGAACAAAAATCTCACGATAATGAAAATTTTTTTAATAAACTCCAATTTAATCGTGTGGCTTTATGACTATTCAAATAGAAAAACTGCATGCAACGTAAGGTACATCCGTGTGGCTTTATGACTATTCAAATAGTAAAATTGTACATAATATACATGCTTGAAATGACAAGGTTTACGAGTGAAACCCTTACCACCAAAAACATCCAATAGTAACAGACTGTTTCTATAACAAATGAAACGCGGCTTTAGAGATGAATATTATGTGTGTATATAAAGACATTATTAACAGGAAGCAACATGAGGCCACGAATCAAACCACAGCTCAGGCCCATAGGTGATTGTTTTTAAATTGATTCGTTAATCTTTTTTTCAATCAAGCTTAAAAATAAGTATTATGAATAAGTAACAATTTCCTTAGTAATCTAAAAACTTATGCTGAGAGGACATGACCTATAAAAGCTCATCTAGAGTAAGTCTTAAATGCATCGATATATACACAACTCAAATATCATTCATCTTGCAGGAAAGACACAATTTTACTGCTGTTGCCCATTAACATTCCCTTCATTATTTTCTTTTGTTTGCTGCTGAGTTAAATACAGGTATGGTTTTCTTTCCTTGTGTCAATATCTCCTTTACTTCATAACTAGGGAGACTAGAGGTGATTCGTAATAGTCTGATAACTGTGGTTTCATTTCTATTCAGCCACTTTCTTGTGAATTTCGTTAAAATTATCATACATGTTAAACAGCATCAATGGAACGTTAAGTCTTGGGACGACTGCATCTGTTAAAACAAAGGCATTTTCAGACAGCATTAGCGGCAATGGCACGAAGATTGCTGGCAATACCTGTGTTAATCAATGAAAGAAGTGTGAATGCATGCAACGTTATTATGGAAGGAGTCAAGAGACTGAAGCTGCCACATATGAGTGCCTGTGTCAACTGATCTTGCTTTGACATCAGTTGATATGTGGTTTCTTCTTGTACAATGTAGATATGCTGTAAAATTTATACGTATTCTTTCCATGTCTACAGAAGCATCGGTCAGCAATACTTTAGAAGTTAGAACACCATTGACTCCAACAACTCAAAAAGCTTGCCTACTTTAGCCGTCAGAAATTTCAATGGATTTTAGAATTTTAACATAGTAAATGATATGAAGAAGCAGACAACAATGAACAATCCAGCGTACTCTTTCCCATTCACATTTTGAGGCTATAAAAATTAAAAAACCACAAAATAACATATAAAAAATAATAGAAAAACTAAAAACATGTAAATATTCCAAGAACCAACATAAACATGTAAATATTCCAAAAACCATATACTTTAAATAGCACACTATATTTTCCTTAGTTTTACTGATTATTCAAAAATGTACCTTTCAATAACGAAAGAAAATTTATAGGTAATTTTTCAGATGATTTATCCTCAAAAAACAAAATTGCAGAGCTGATGTATGGTACATAAAAACAGACAAACAACTTGGTCATTCTAAAAGCGGGTTCAGCACTGCTCCAGTGAAAAGAACTAGTCCGGATGTCTCTTCTTTGATGAGGAAAATGAAAGGATGGTCAGCCACAAAACTATTAATTTCTGTTTCTTCCGGAGGATAACAAGAAGCCATCAGACCCAAATAAGTGACAGCTGCCGCCTCTGTGCCTTCCTCATCCACTTCAATAAAAGCTTTCTGAATTATATTTGAGATAGAAGGGTCTGGAGCATGGAGCATCTTTGTCACCTCCAAGTGTTTTTCCATGAATGGAAATCTTATATTGTCAAGGCTGCATGAGAACTTGAATTTGGGAATCCAGAATTCCGTGATTTTCCTTAACTCAAAATGCCAGTTCAAAAACCAAGATTCTGCATTTGACTTCTCTAGTAGATTTTGCAAGCCATCCTTCATGTTTGGGAGGATGAACTGCATAGAAAAATTCTTATGCTCTTCTTCCTTGCCTCTTTGATATGGAATCTGAAGGACTTTGAAATCATCAAAAGATCCGTAGAGGTAGGATCTTGAGCTAGTCATGAAAGGAACCGAAACCTTGTCTCCGTTGAGAAGAAAAAAGTCCCTATTCTGTGTCCATTTAGGATTAAATTTGTTTTTCCAAGCTTCTTTGAAGTAGAGTGCATTTCCTAGTATGAGTACAGTAAGAGGAGTAACATGATGACGTTGAAGAACATTTCTGATCAGGCCATTGGTTTGGAACTCTGCCCATAAATTAATTTCTTTCACAGCTTCATCAGCCTTCACGAAGTTCCAGTTATAATGTCCAAGATCTATAAAAAAATAATAATAAATAATAAAAATAAAAAATAAAAATCGTCAACGAAATTTTCAGCAACAACATCAGTAGGCAAATAAGGATTGAGCTTATCATATGCCGGACAAATTGATCGAGGAATAAAAGTTTTGAGTCAGCATGAAAATAGCGAGAAGTTGTAAATTTTAGCAGAAAAAAAAAAAAAAAAAAAGATAATTTTTATACTTACCACTTTCTAAGTTTATAATAACTTTTCGGTGCCGATGATGCGTACAACAATATTTTTAAGTATTATACATTTACACAATTTTGATAGTTAAACAACTTTTTTTAATAATAAATATCACAGAACGAATTTGCAGTTTTTTGTATTTTAATAATAAATATGACAGGAATGTGCTAAAGCAAAAAAATAAAAAATAAAAAATAAAAAAGTGTACATATTTTCTAAAAATATGAAAAGTTATCAAAGAATATTATTATCAATTTCAAGACAAAATTCATATATCGTCATCTAACATCTTCTCTATTTGACATAAATTTAGAGAATAATCATTGGTACTAGTAAACTAGTACCACGACAATTGAACACTCCAATTGAACACTCCAACATAAATGGTTCAATCTCTAATTTCCTTCCTTAGGTATTTATTTATTTAGTGAGTCAACTCGGCATGACTCGGAAAAGACACTAATTAGAAGTCTATAGTCTACAAAGATACCTGATGCAAGAAATCCAAGGTTTTGGCCTCTGATTTAAAGACATCAGTAACGCACCGCTGGTAAAGGGGCTTGGGAGGAGTCCGTTTATCCACCCAAACGCCGTTGGGGAACGCGATCTTTGGACTACTGCTGCTGCTGCAGGAGGACGAGGACGACGAGGAGGAGGTTGCAACCGCGGCCATCATGTCTGAAAACATTGATTTGACGTCGTCCAAACTTTTGCATTCTAAAAACCTAAGTACATGTTCGAATGAGCGTCCCGAACATCCGGCGGCCACCATCGCTGCGACGGCGTTTAAAGACAGCGGCGACACCAAAATATTTCTTGAAAAATTATTCCGGACGTTCTCTTGCAGGAGAAGATCTCCAGCCAGAGGAAGACAAGGGTTCATTTTTTTTTTTTTTTCCTTATCTTTCTTGTGTAGGGTTCTTCTCTTCGATCAACGACCCCCTAATACTACTACGTTTAAAGGTGGTAGGTTGAACAAGATGCATTGTGAATCTGCTCTTTATATACCAGCAGTATTAAATTACTTAATCTGTTACATGTAGATTAATACTAGCTTAACCTAATTTCAAAAAAATCCTATATTATCTCAACTTACTAAAAAATATTTTTCTAAATTAATATTAATTTAACTTAATTTTAAAATAGTATCATATTATCTTAACTTACTAAAAAATAAAAATTTAAAATAGTTCTTAACAAATAAAAGTTTAACCGTAATTTTCCTTAATAAACAAAAAGTCAGAATTGTCACTATTTTTTAAATTTAACTAAACCCCTAAATCCTAAAACCATAAACCCTACACTAACAACCTAAATCTTAAACCCTAATTCAAAAAAAAAACATAAAATCTAGTAATCAAAATATCAACAAAAGTTTTTTGATCCCTAAGGTCTATATTGCAATAAAAAAATTAAATATAAATAGATATATATTTACGTGAGAAACCAGTAGCATAGGTTATAGGTTGATTAGGATAAGAGTTTGTAATTAATAATGACTCTTATACGTTTAAGATTTGTGTGTAATTAAAAATCTAATTGTAGTCTTTAAGAATTTTATTTTCCTTAAATTAACAATTGTGGGGATGAGAATCTTGTAGTGTTTTGGTAAGTCCCTAATTGTATATTAAATTATTAATTGCGTGGATCAAAAGCTTGTGGTATTTGGAAATTTTCTATAACTTAGGTTGTGATTCGGTAAATAATTAGGTAATTGAAATATATATATATATATATATATATATATTAACTTGTAATATTTGGAAATTTATTATGTAACTTAGGTTGTGATCCGGTCATAATTAAATAATTAATATATATCTCAATGCCAGTAAATATTATCCAATTAAATAATTCACAATTTGATTCTCATTGATCAACATATGGACCTTAATAAATAAAATCAAAAAATGAAATTTAAGAATATAAATTTTAAATAGTATATATATACATATTGTGCTTAGTTATATAAACTAGATTTCTTTAATTGTACTTGTAATGTTCTAGTTGCACTAGATCCTTTAATTATAAAATTTATTTAGTCACATTTGGCTATATAGGTATAATATATATTTAATAAGTTATATATAAGAAAATGAATAGCAATCAAAATTTCTTCAATTTTTTTACTAATTTGTAAACTAGTCTTTACTAAGATTTTACCGGCAACCAACCTCCGTTTTAATTGTGTTTTGAGATACTGTTGAAAGTATACAATTATAATAATTTTTTAAACATAATATATATAAAATAAAAAGGCAACTACGATTATGAAAATTGTAATGAAAAAATATTATAAGTGTTATTGTATGATGTGAAATCCGTAGTTTATTTTTCTAATATTTATATTTTGCGTCTAACACCTATTCTTGACACACACTAAATTTGCATGTCTAATATTTGTATTCTACGCATAACACTTACTAATAACAGACAATAAAGGTACCTCTATTATTTATATTTGGAATCTAGGACCTATTCTTAGCGCATAATAAAGGTTTCTATATTTAAATTCTGAACAAATTTTGATGATATTATGATCATATTTGTTATCGAGGTGTGTAGGTAATTTTAATTGAATAGAAGAAAAAAAAATGCGAGCATACCTTTCGGAGTTTGCAAAACAACTGGGAAAAATGAGTTTCTGTGGCTAGTCACAAAGTTCAAAATGGTATTGTGATGTTTAGTATTGCTTTGAAGATTACAGAAATTCTTTACAAGACTTAATACAGTTCTATCGTATAATATTTTTTGGTTTCAAGATTATATAATTTGCTTTTTTGCATGACTTAACTACGTCTAATTCATAAATTATGACATCATTGCTATTATTTTGCGCGCCTATCATTTGACGAGCTTGCGGAATACCAGATGCAAGCATACTCAACAAGAACATCTACAAGAATATAACTACTAACTAAATCAAATTCAATATAGATAATTAACATTTCCCTGTAATCTTTCTATTCACCAATTGACATTTTCTACTATCACTTGTAGCTCTAGGTGGTTCGGCAGCAAGGACTAACAGTACTTCACTTCGATTACATCTCCAGGATACGGTTGCCATATCCAGTCTTACAAAGCAGGCAGAGCAGAAAATTTCCGCTATAGACAAGACAACCAAAAGGCATAATAATTGATTAAAAAGAAAATTCATAAGACAAAAACTTCATCTCTAAATTATGTTATATTGACATCCCCACTGCCATTGTACTCCAGCTTCTGAACTGCAACTCTTTTAGAGGTCAAGTTTATCCTTTCCAGCCAGATCGTCAAGTGTCAAATTTATTGTATCAGCAGATCCCTTTTTCACCTCCTCTCCTCGAGCAGCCAGGAACTCCTCTATGCTTCCAGGTTCTCCAAACCAACCCAGCCGATCAGCAATCAGGTGTACATTATTACAGCCACCACACCTAGCCAACACAACACCTTTTTCATATGACGCACGGGAAACTGTCTTTACAGATCTGGTCTCACAAACTTTGCACGTGAAAATCATTGCAAGATCGTGTGTTCCGGAGATCTTCAGGTTTGATGTCACCCTGTGATTTAGGATATCCTCATTGGCAACTGGACTGGAGACACCTTTAGGGCAGCTGGAATCTGAGTTCAAGTTGCTGCTTTCTTTTCCTAAACCATCTTGAACAGATTGTTTGCTGTCTTCTACAATTGTCTGAAGTCCCCTTTTGTAAAGTCCATCTTTGTGAAACAATGAATTTGCTGCAGGAAAAAAATTAAGAAAATGATTCTGCAGCTGCAATCCAAAGTAGGCAAGAGAGAAATAATTACTGATATAACTAGAGAAAATATTTATTAGAAAACAATCGCAAACTCAAGGATAATAAAACAACGCAACCCGCTAAAGGCAAACCTACAATGCACAGTTTGCTAGGGTATATAGTATGCTGCCTTTAATCCTATGACGTTTTGAATTATAAAGAAATCAGCAACCTCACTGTTACATCCAGGTATAAAAGAAAAGCTCCAGGATTCACCCAAACTATCAAATTAGCCATAACTTTATATTTTACTAATCCTCCTTTGTTTGTATAAAGATATATATTGAGACATGAATAACAAAAAGAATACCAAGCATCTCTCAGATCTAAATCAAAATGTAGGATAATCCAGCAGCATTTATTTTTTTATAGGTTGAACAACTTTATTAAATTAATCTGTCTTTTTGCTTAGACTTAATAATGCAACACCTGCATACTTTCCCCATAAGTTTACCAACCGATTTCAATTTTACTTTTACTCAGGTCACAAACAGATTGTTATCTGAATCAAAATATCTAAATTTTCTATTCTTAACACTAAAATGAATGCGCCGAAGGTACTCCTACAATGTAATAAGAGTACTTCACATTGACAGTTAAGAAATAAAAGCCATTATGCTATTAGTCACACTACAAACCACTGAGCCTCTATTGCCTTTTCTTTCGGTGTTATTGTGGGAGAGAGAGGTCTTGATGGGAAGTCGCTTCATCACTACTAACCAAGTTTGGCAAAAAATCAAGTTTGGCAAAAAATAGAGTCTGAGCAATTTCTTTCTTTTCGCTCTTCCCTCTTTTGTATAAAATGACCAAGTCTACCAATTTGATTTCAGCTCATATCTTTACTAGCTTTATTGACAGTAACACACTCGTGAAATCAAGGAAAATTCAAACATTTCAGCTTCTTACTGGCCAGATCAAGTGTTCGGGAACCACAGCAGAATTTGCAATCCGAGCCACTTTTACATATACCATCCTATCAATAATGAATTCCACCACCATTAATTGAATAACACCACCACCTCAATGTCCAACTCAAACAAAAAAGTTAAAAGGAAAAAAAAAAGAAAAAAGAAAACATTCGCCACTCTAACAATCTAATCACAAACTATTCACCTGCCTCCAAATAAAAACATCAAATTCTCAACAAGGGACATTTTTATTTCCTTTTTTGCAAGGACTAATTTTTCCCATCAGTCCTTTCAGTTAGATAGCACAAACAAGCACATAGACCTGTGTGGTTCTCCTTAGTAAATACAGTAGTAAAGTCATCAAGAAATTATCATACATCAGTAACTAAAATTAACCTTCCCCACCACCCAAACAACAGAAAAAGACAGTCGTATATTCACCCAAAAATCAAATTAAATTAAAAAAAAAGGAAAAGATGCAGTTTTTGCAAAGCAGTATTGAGGGCTTCCAGAAAAAACACACTCCAGAAACTAAACAACTAGATATGAAGAGGAGAAGGGATGTGTTACCACTGAGAAAGGAGGAGGAGGAGGAGGAGGTATGAGGAGGCTGTGTGGAGAGAAGGCGAGAGAGAATTCTCCGTGTACTTTGTCCAGCCGCCATTTTCTTGAAATTTTTCTGTGTCTAAAGCCCTGCAAAGGCCCCCAAACTTACAACCCTTTTTAGTTTTAAGTATTATTCTTAAAACATTTGGAAAGATCCATAATTGTCTTGGGGCTCAATGCACTACCGATACTGTCGGGAATACTCTTTAATTTTTGCTTCTTTTTTTTTTTTTTTTTTTAGGCCCTTGAAGATTTAAAGTAACACACAGGCTCAGTTTGAATACCGTTTTTTGTCAACACACACACACTTCATCCTTATTGATATTTGCAATTTTTGGCCCTTGAAAACTTAAATTAACTACATAGGTCCTCCGTTTAAATTTTTTTTTTTTTTTGACATGTTATTCAAAAAAAAAATTATCTTGCATTAATGTTAAATCATAAAAGTGTCACAGTGATATTTTTTAACAAAATTCTTAAAATAATCATCTCAAATCAACCCCAAAAATTTCAGGGTAGTCCAAATATGTGCTACAATTTGTAGTAATCCAATTGAATGAGCCATAAGATAATAGTAACATACATTGGTTTGTTTTTTAATCTTACAGACTACATTTGACTTGGGAGGACATGCATTCGAAGAATTTTTTTTTTTCCAAATATATTTTGTATTTGTATTTTTCTTAAATCAAATCACAAAAAATTCATTAATTATCATAATAGTACATTATACAAAAAATCATTTTTGTATTTGCATTATTATCTCAAGAAAATAACTCTTTTCCTTGTGTAATGTGCGCCTTTTTTGATAGATCATACAGAACTGACATTCCTAAACTCCTTTTATCCCAGTCCCTTCTTGCCAGTGTAGGAGCTTAATCTTTCTGCTTCTTAAAACAGGGAAAAAAATCTAAGAAGAAAGACACCAATAAAGAAAACAAGGGATGAAGGCAATTTCATGCCACTGATACAGTAGCATAAAAAAATACAATAATAAATGAGAAATTATTATACTAATTGTATGACTATAACATATTAACTGCTCTCTGGGATTCATAGTCTAAAAAGTCTGCATCACCCTGGCCAAATGATGCATTATAACCATACATATCAAATATCCTTTCATCGGGTGGCATTAGTCCACCTTCTCTTCCTTTAAAGCCCTCCATCGTTGAACCCCAAGGAGCTGTGGTCGAGATATTGGAGCTAGAAGCTTCTTGGTTCATGCTTGGTCCATTATGATTTTGTGGTGAATTTGCAGTAGGCCTCTTGTTTGAGGAATTGCCGGTTGTCAGAGAAATAGATGAAGACTGCTGCTGCAGTTGCTGCTGGTTTTTCATTGGCGACTTGGGACGCAATGACTCTATTTCAGGAGTTGTCTGGACGAGATGGGGAGCCTCTGGAGGAGGGTTTCTTCCTCCACCACCCTGCCAAACTTTCCCATCCTTATCAGCAAAACTTCGACAATATGCCTGCAGATGTTCCAATTCCATGGTCATGAACCAAGAAATGAAAGCCAAGAAAAGAAATGCAAGAAATAAGAGCTGACATAGAACATCTTTTCTCCTTGATTCCCCATCTCCAAGAAAAAAAGAAATATCAAGAGGAGAAAACACATCACTCATTGATGGTTCAGCCCTTCTGGAAGAAACAGATCCAGGATCGTTTTTCACTTACTCTACAGTAAATTCTGGCAACATATTATTCCTAAATCCTCATCCTATCTAAAACAATTATCATATATTTGGTTTCATAGGATAACATAATAGGATTTCATAAAAATATTCCAATCTTATATTCAGTAGCTAGGGAACAATTATTTTAATTACCAAAATGGATTAAAAGAGGGCAAACAAAATGGTATCTTGCACTGTAATTAATCCCACTAAGCTTCATCTCAGAATTGGTCCCGTGCCATCGAAGATGAATCACCTTAAGCATTATATTACCCAATATAATGAAATAAATTTTTAAGATGTCATTACTAATCCCATGGCATCCAAGGAACCAATTGAGCCTTTAAGTTAAAACAAATTATGTAGAATTGCCAACATTCTACGAACTTGGCCAAAGTAGTTACTTCAGTAGCGATCATGTTTCAGAAGCCAAGCAACTCAGTACATAGGAATCACAGTTTAAGGAATGAGAAGATCCTCGAGGAGAAAAACTTTAAGATTTCACCCATCTTTTCTTCTTCAAATAAGAAAACCTTTTGATGTTTCAAGAAACAAAGACAGCAAAGTATTTATGCCAGTTTACCTTGTCAGTTGAAACAAAGTCACTGATAACCTAAATACTCATAAGAGAATGAGCACCTCAAGTTGAGGACATGCAAATATCTGTCAGTTTCCAAACTTCACCCCACCTCCCTCTCCTTCCCCTCCCCCCCCCCCCCCCCAAAAGGGCGGCCCCCTGCCCAAAAAGAAAAAAAAAAAAAGACACAAACAACTGAGAAAAAAAAAATAAAGAAATCTTCATCTCACCAACCCAGCCCAATACACTTCCCATTTTCCATTGAGGATGATTAACAAGCTAAATGACAATATATGAAAATAAAGATGCAATGAAAAAAAAAAAAAAAAAAGATGTAACAGCATACCTCAGCATTAAAGTTTGATGAGGATAATCCTTTACCAACAGTTAACCAGCCAGATCTAATATTATGATCTTCCCCAAAGAGCTCAATTCTTCTCCGGCCAAGAGCAAAATGTTCAACTATTCGATACATATCTTCAGGCTTTGCAGTAGATCCTGCAATAGAGCGAAGATACTACTTAGTAGTTCATTTTTCAATTTTGTAACAAATATATTTAAGTACATGAACCATTTTATGATCAATCAAAAAAACCAAAAACAGAAAAAAGGTAGTAGTTACTGATTTGGAGAATCCTAAAGTAGAATATAAGATTCTGGTCGTATGTATTATAGAAAAGTTTGAATTATTATCATTTTTTGGAAAATTTTGCAGTTTAATGCTTGTGAAAACGATTGCCCACTCCTGATTCTGTGATAAAGTGGAGAGCAAATGCAAGAGAGGAGAGAAAAGGTGTCAACAGTATATCAGAAACAGAATATCAAAAGATGGAGAAGGCAACATGACCATTTACCTTTTATTCCATTTTAGGAGAAGTACTTAAGAAACCTAAAATCTACAGTAACAAGCTTTATTGCACATACAACAACCACAACATAGCCTTTTTTTCCCCCGTTTGTCATTTATCAAAATTTAAAACAACCGTTGGTATCCAACCAAAAGAAACCAAAAAAATTCAGAGGAAAGCTAGTGCACACATATACTTCAAATTGCACAAGACGCAAAGCTTTACATAGATATAAGAATCAGAAACCAAAGCCATTGGAATTGAAAATCACTTACCATAAGGTGGCTCCTCAGCAATTATTACATCAGTGTCAATGTTGGCATGAATTATATGACCATCAGTACTGCGACGAACAGTCCCTTTTATGCCCATTAAGCAATGTTCCTTAATTGTGGTCACAACGCAGCAGACAGATCAACAAATTTATACATGCATGTTTAAATATAAATAAACTAGCAAACAGCAGCCATCTGGATTGGCACTGTGTAAGGAAAAATTTGATTTCAGAGAAGCAATGCAGAGAATTACAGAAGTTTCTTACAAACCTTTGAGCGCTGGAATAATGTATGAGAATCATGGCGGAGTCCAGGTGTTGCATTGGATTTGTTTGTCTTCACCCAACATATATCTTCACACCTCCGAAATCCCCACTTCATGGAATAAATAACAACATAACCGGGGACAATCAGTTAACACTAGCCAAATATTCTATAAAACCGGCAAAAAGCCAAAAAGGAAAAAAGGAAAGACAAAGGATGATAATAACAAAAGGATAAGAACCAACAACACCAAGAAGAGGCGAATGACAATAAGCAATACAGTTTTTTTCTCAAGACATCTCACCCTACCTTCTTTAAACATTGCCGACCTTGCTCAAGCCCAACACCATCACCAACCCAAAGAAAAATAAAAGAAGGTGTATCTGCAATGGCCTGCAAGTGCAAAAGGTCAACTAAATTCAAGACTCGTATAGATACTTATGTAAAACCCACACACATAATAGACATGCATTATCATATAATCTGTGGATATATATTAAAAACCATCCAGCATATAACTAGCTAGTACAAAACATTAACAGATGTTAATCGAATAACTATAATACTTTTTGGCATGCAGCAATATTATATTCAACACGAAGCTTATGTATAAGTAATACAAACAACCACCTTTTCATTTTCTTTTTTTAATGTGAAAAAATCACAATCAGTACCTCAATTTTCAGATTCATTATTTCTTCAAGTGTCCAATATTCCATATGGTCAGTGACACCAGCGGCTCGATGTGCATATTCCTCCCAAGGGGGGTCCACAAGAATGACATCAAACTTTGTACCAAAGAGCTCTGGAGAAAGCACCTGCTCATGCAGGTCGCACTTCAAATAAACAGGCGGGGAAGCTGATTTAGCAACAATCTCGTCCTTCTTTTGTATAAGCTCCCGAAGTTTGGGATAATCCTCCACAACGCTAGTGAGCTCTAGCTCTCTGATAAAGTTCTGGGGACGCATACCTGTGTCTACAAAGTTTTGGGAGTAGTCATTCTGCTCTCCTCTGGAAGGAGCTTTGCCAGGGGGTCCATTAGTTCTAGGAGGGACCCAACCTCCAGGTGATTTGTCTTGTGATTGTCCGCGTCCTATGGGTACCATAGGGTTAAAATTTGGTCCAGGTATACTTGGCGGAGCTCCTCGTATAGGACCTACTTGGTTAAAGTACATAGGTGGATTTGGTGGAGTCGCCATATTCGGGGGGAACCGGGGAGCAGAGGGCCCAGGAGGAACAGGTGAGAGACCAGGTGGAACAGCTAGCATATTCATTTCAACACCTCGAGCACCAGGCCAAACAACTGGAGGCTGGAATGGTGGAATAAAGACACCAGGGGAAATCGGAGGGCCTGGTGCTGGCGACATGCTAGGAGTTAGAGATTGCATTGGACCAGGAGGTGGCATTCCAAGTGGTCCAAAAGGTGATCCTAGCATTGGCATTGGAGGACCAACCTGTTGACTGTCTCTGCCACTTGGCCTACCCCTTCCTCCTCGTCCAACTCTATTTCCTTTAACTCCTTGTGGTGCAGATCTCATAAAGGAAGAGGGCTCCCGATTCCCATGAAGCAGCTGAGAGCCAGCACTAGAACTTTGGCCACCAGGAGCACAATTAGACATGCCACCTTTCTGGCCCCTTGCTTTTGCAAAGTCATTTTCATCCCTCCACGAATTTTGGTCTTGCCCAGAAAAACTCTCATCCACAAATCTGTCTTTTGAGTCCTCCACAGACTGCACAGATATATATGAATTTCTAGCTCTTTCCACCCCAGGATAAGCATTCTCTTCATCATTTGGAGCCAATTTATCAGATTGCTGACCAAGTTCATTGCTTCTAGCAAGGATGGATTTAGATTCCTCTCTTGCATAATCAAAAGGTTTTGTTTGGATCTCTATCACATCATAATTCTCATTTGAAATTCCATATTTAGATGAGGTTTTCACTGCTTCAGTCCTGCTTCCATCTTTTCTACCACCCAAACGACCTTGAGGCCTATCATGGTCAATCCGACCACGTCTAGGAAAATCCCACTCTCTACCATGATCATAAGTTGTATCTATGTCTCTTATTTCCCTTTCAGTGTTGTTAGGCTGCCTTCTTTTCCAAACATCCCTGAAGCCCTCGCGATCCCGGTTCCTATCACTCCAACTCTCATCTCTTCCTTTAGATCTATCGTCTCTATAGCTCTCTCTCTCTTGTTCCTTCCTCCTAAAAGAAGTGCTTTGTTCATATTCCATGTCAAAGTTGTCCGACTCATATTGACGCCTTCCACTCCACTCAGCTGTCCTTGAACTGTCGGAAGTGTCCATTTCTCTCCTGTTCTTGTCTCTTGTCCCTGCATTGCCATCCTCATCTGCATTTAAAGACCTCTCACAGCTGTCAACAATGTCCCTACCAGTGGGATTCTTTGGCTGTCTAAGCTCCTCAGTACTCTCCTTACTCGAACGCGTCAACAAATTGCCTTTGAGATCTTCCTCCGGAACTTCCAATCTGTCCCTCTTACTTCTTTCAGACTCAGATTTTCTGTCCTCCCTGTCCTGAAATTTAACAATTTTGTCACCGTCTGAATCAAATTCCCTGCTTTTGCTCTCACTCAGATCATTTTTTATGGTATCACTTCTGTCTCTAGCAATCTCGAGCCTAGACTCAGTCGCCTTCCCACTCCTAATATCAGACTTTTCTGTGTAGTTTCCATCTTCCTCTTTCCAGACGGCATCTGACTCATCCCACTTTGTCCTTGAGTTCTTTCCATGCTCAGAAGATCCACGACCCTTTTCTCTACTACTCTCCCTTCTTTCAGAAAATCCAGAATCTCTGTCCAGAACCTTTTCAGGGTTACCATCAAACACTATCTCATCTTTGTCTTTATTTCTGACCTGGGAATTCCCGTGATCCAAGAACTTTGTCTTCGACCTTTTTCTCTCGCTTTCATTAGCTTGACCATGTTCTCTAGATCCACTATCAAACTTGGCTTCACCTTCTCCTTCTTGGTACCAATTGCTGAGTTTCTCCAATGTGTTCTCCTCTATTTTCTTCTTATTATGCCGAGTGCGTGACTCCTTCCTTGTCTCATAGTCATCCTCACCACTATCAGCTCTGCTTGAACCACCTGATCTCTTTCGGCCCTCATTTCTGTCCCCCCCAAACTTCTTTCTCCCATCACCATCTATTCCATCATCATCTTCAACAGTTCCAGGCTTTCTTGACTTGCTTGACCCGTGCTTTCTCTTATCATCACCTTCCCAGTCATCATCTTCCCTGAGCCTTTCATTCTTTATATCTGAATCAACCTCTATGTCCTTTTTCCCAGAAATTCTTATTCGTTCAGGTGAGTCCATCAGGAAATAGGGCCCTCAGAAATGAGTCCTTCCCAATAGCATCACTAACCTACAAGCAGCATCCAGAAAAATTCAAAGAGAGAATCCATAAAAATTGCTTAACTGTGTATTTAACCACTGCACAATAAAATTTTACCAAGAGATCTCTAAGCAGGCTTGGACATAAAAATCATTGATTCAACCAGGACAACTTGTTTTAAGACTTGACCATTGTACATTCAAGGAATCTAGGGCTTAAAAAACACAAAAAAAATGAAGCATCCAAATACAAACCGATAATACCAGACATATTGTTTTCTGCTAATAAAGAAACCACAGCTCATACTCTATTGAAATCTGCACTTAATGCCAACAGCTCAACCAGAAAGTTCACGATTAACTATATGTAGTTCACAAAAACGAACAATTTGACCCAATCGAAGAAGTTGATCATCGACAAGGCACAGTTGCATTGTTAACTTCATTCACCTATTTTATGCAATCATAAAATACCAAATGGCACATATAATTAGATAAACTTCTGTATAATAATCCATAGATCAATCTTGCCACTAAAGCCTTATTGCTACTTCATCATGACTGAAATTCTAAAGAGGTGTTTATGGGAAACTAACGATTGTAAAGCTCATTGGTGTTAAATCCAGATTTCTTTTTACATTGGTCTTTTTCACAGTTATTTCCTCTTGTGATGTTTTTTCTGGCTTCTTTTCACAATCATCAACAAGCCAGCCATGGCTCCTAGCTGGTCACTACTCCAACATCTCCCACACACACAAACACTAGAATTGCCCCACACAAAGTTCTCACATAAAAAGAGATGTCAAGACATAACAAACACATCAACGTAGTCTGCAATTTTTTATTAGGCATGTTCACCAATGGTTTACAAATGGAACCAATGCACTCTTTGTCACTTCATTTCCAAGAGCTCAACCCCAAAATTTTAACCCAAAACATTCGATTGATGCACTTCACAATCTTAATCCTCATAATCACCAATAATCTCTCCTAATAATTGCAGAAAATAATTCAGAGATGGCTCTTTCCCTCCTAACCTTAACATCAACAAAAATATCCCAGAATTGTGGCAAGCAATCATTAATAGGAGCAGCTAAAAAAGGAAAGAGAAAAAGTCAGCGCAAAGAAGCCGACAGAAAAGGAAAGGAGAAATTTCTGCCACCAAAAGTTGGGAGAGAAAGGGAATAAGATACATGGAGCAACAGTTAATAAAAAGGCAAACTTAGTAAAAGAGACAAAAAGGGCAAAACCAAAACTTTACAACGCAAGTGGGGATCATCACTTTTTATATTAGAGCGAAGATAAATCAGCTCTCATTTACAAGTTCAAACTCCAATAAAATTTTCTTTTGGAGGCTTACTTAAATATTTTATGAACAGTACTTTTTTTGTTTGGAATATGAAAACAATTTTACGTACAAACTTTTGCAGAAATCACATGTTGGTGCATCCTAGGTGATTGAGCAGTAAGCATCAGCAGCCAATACAAAGAGTAGTGGTAAACGAGATTCTTACATGACATCTTATTTCTTAGTCTATGTTTCATTTCTCCAACAGCTTTTCTCTGCTTGCATAGTTTCAATTTGTTGTTCGGTTCTGTTTCAAGTGTTGATAACCATTTCGAAAAATTTTCCTTCTTGAGTTGTGTAGCTGGTAAAAGAGCCTATTAGCTTAGACTGTATTCTCTCATAATGACAGGAAAGACTGTAATATATATAATATTAGAACCTTATCGATTCATTGTCACAACTATTACTAGTATCCTCATCATCCATGAGCAGGCACCACAAAATCTGTCAGATTATGTGAAGACATAAACCCAATGTAACCTAAACAAAAGAAGGCTGAAAGACATTTATTATTTTCATGAAAGGAACCACTTCCAGAAAATTAAATACTCAATTCCTTTCATACAATCTAGACAATGGCCCTCCATAAAACCTCATGGAGATCCTGTAAATTCAAAAGTCTCTCTGAAGTTCATAACTGATGGCTTCAATAGAGAAATACAACTAAAGACAATATCTGGGGGAAGCAGCACAGTTGGTCAGTTGAAAATGCTAAAATCAATAGGCCGCCAGCCATTTTTTCTGTTGTACACTATAAATTTCAAAATTGGAGGTAACTTTTAACCACTTTCAATAAGAATATGCTAAAATAAGAACTTGCTAAAACGAGTTGGTCCGGCACAATGAGATGTCTCAAGCCAAATCCATGCATAAATAGATTAGTACCAAATAGAAAGGGGAAAAAAACATTATACCCAAAACTAAAACCCCAAAGAAATAAAACGAGTAGACAGTTTCAAATATTCCACTGAGAAAACCATATCAAAACTCAACCAAAAGAAATCCAGAATTCACCAAACAAAGCCATAAAACTAATAGACACTCACATCAAGTTCATTAAAAACAAGCAAAATACAAACTCAAAATATTAAAGGAGGATTTAAGATAATTAAACATGGACAAAATCATGCTCAATTTCCACTAAATACAGTTCCTTTTTACCGGCAAAACCACTCCTCAACTCCAACAGAGACAAATCCCATCAAAATTTTACCAAACAAAGCACAACCCATTTACCATTTTAGATGAAACATGACCGAGCAGCGGATGACTAATTACTTCTATGAATACAACAAATATCTATGCATCATCAAAGGATACTGAATAATAGCTGCATAAAGAATTCATCTTTAAAAAAATGAAAATTAAATCACCTCCCGATTGCGTTGGTGGTTTCAGGACACGATTTTGCGGAGTCCCTCTACTAGAATATTGCTAAATACGACGTCGGAAAAATGGGGTTGCCAGATTGGGAGATTTGAAGCGGGGAAGGGAGTTTCACGACTGTCGGAGACTCGGACCTAGGTTTGAGGCATGGGCGTCGGTGTTATGTGAAAAGATAAAGAGGATATTACATTTTTTCCCCCAGAGGTTTGAGTAAATTACGTAATCATCTGTATATTTTAGACAAATTGCAAATACCCTTCTAAATTTGTGTGAGAGTTGTCTAGTATTTAGAATAGGACCAAACAGAAACAAGAATTGCAATGCAGTCCCTGTTAGTTTTATATGGCCTATTAAATTGTATTAACTTACAAGAATTATATATTATCTTTCAAAATGAAATAGCACCATATTTGATCCAAGTATATCATTGCAATGATATCAATTGGAAACATTTTGTGTATTAGTTATTGAAAAATAGCAATACAACCAAATCTGCAAATATATATCATTATAAATGCTATTATTTATCAAACATTATTTCTTTCAGTTTTTTATGCAGTTTGAATGCTTCCAACTATTTTATTTTATTTTATTTTTTGTAGTTACATTGTATTTATATATGATTAAGTACATTCATTCATGATGTGATACTTGTTATATTTATTCTATATAATACACACACATATATATGTGCATACACGGTCAGAATTCAGTTAATGTACCAAAAATGACAAAATCCAAACTCACTTTTGAAATGTTTTTCGATTTCAAAATAGGAAGTAACAAAAAAATTGACTGAAAATTGAATAATTTTGAAATTGATTGATAGGTTAGTTAAATCGAAAATTTCTTGTTGCTCCAAATCACGAAGGGCATGTAGAATGAATGATCATCAGAAAAAGAACAGCATAGATGACGTTGTCTTCAAAGGAATTTCTCAACTTCTTTATTTGACAAGAGAGTGGGAGAGAGGAGAAATAATAAATTTATATTTAAAATTAAAAACAAAAGGTTAAAACGAGAAAAAGAAAAAAAGAAATCAACGTGTAAAATGTAATGTAGTATTTTAATTGACTCGTCTTCACATTCCCATTATGTCAAACAAGAGAAAAATACTCGAGGATTAAAAATAATAAGTGAAGAGCGTTGAGAATATAAAACTTACAATTATTCATTATAAATTACACGCAATGATATTATATATCGAAAAAGCACTAGGACTACTAGTACTAACATATCTTTGTACACAAACAAATAGTGAGCCAAACAATTAAAACTCTATAACTCTTCTCCAAAAGTGGATTTCTACAAACTCTTCTTTTTCAAAAGGCCCCTGATAATAGAATAGACTTTAAAATATATATATATCTTTGTACTAATTACAAAATATCCCAAGTCCCCCACTACTGCTTCATTCAAGTGTTAGAGTTGATAGACCATCTGAAATCTCCTTGCATTGATGTTGAATATGATTCCCGTCTTCATTGCATCTGCTTATTCAATTAATGGACCACCTACCTATTCTTTGAACTATTTAAGGAGGTCATTTCTGTCTAGTGGCGTTTGGACTTTGAACAGAACACCTCTCTTTTTCCATCACATGTGACTCCAAGAAAGGCACTCCATAGTAATCCCAGCATCCTGTCATTCTCAAAGTTTTCTATTGGGATGGGAAATGGACGAGTTAGTACAAATTCTCCGCCAGTTATGACATCCCTTTAAGCTCTAGTCATTTCTTTTTTCCACACTGTGTCTGAAAACAATGAAAGACAGCATTACTCATTTCTTTTTCATTTGCAAAACGTTCACACATATCTTCTGCTTCCAAAGACAAGACGAAATTAAGAATGTGTCAACTTCATTTAATTTTTGCTAACAAAGATAGCAAGAAGCTTACTGCTTATAAATGAGTTTTTGGGTTACCATCAATTCTATTTCTACCAATTACAGAATGCAACTTTTCTGCTGAAGAACAGATGCAGCTCTTTTACTTTCTTTCCCACAAATTAATCCTCCCACCTAATTTGACACCCTTTTCTTTTTCAATTTTTTTAACAGATTCTTAATCGAATTTGATTGGATATTGATTTCCTTGCTTTTTTTAACATTAAATTATGAACATTAACAGTAAAGGGCTTGCTTCAGATTGCGACATTGCTTACCTATCATCACAGAAGCCGAAATTCAACTTGCTTTTCACTAGCTACAATTTTCTTGCCGGTCAAAAATGCTGCTGCAAGTCTTTGATCAAGTTAGCTAAATAACCACTAGACTAGGATTATGGCTTCCATTAACCCAATAACTTTTGACATATTGTGTGCTTGTTTCTTCAACACTGTAAATCCTAATAGTAATCTTTATGGCACTAACAAAGGCTGGCTTTCAACTTCATTTTCTTTCTGGAAGTTTGAGATGAGCCATTTCTAAAACAACTGAGTTGAATAGAATAGTATCAGAATTCAGCCGACATTACGAGTCAAATTTGAACAAATTCAACCCTCTTATAGTTCCACTGAGTTGAAGTCCAATTCATTAATACGTAAACAAAAGTATATTTGCTCTTACCCATCACATGTAGCAACATAATCAAACCTCAGATGAAAAATACCGGTGTATACGCTTAGTAAACGGAACCAAAATGAAAATACTTCTTCAAAAACAAAAAAAATTTATTGCATAAAGAATCTATTTACACCTATATTCACCAATGTTCTATACCTCAGATCCCTCAAAAATTATAAGAAAAAGAAAAATCAGCTGTTCTTAATCTACAAAATCAACCGAAAAAACACAAATCCATCTATCTCAGTGAACAACATTGTCAACAAAAAAAAAGGGAGAAAAATAGAACTGTTTTCATGAATTGCAAAATGACAGTCAGTGAGTTAGATTCGAGGCATCACAAGATCTAAGTGATGATTTCTGATCGATTCATCTAGAGCGAACGGTAAATATGCCAATCTGATCGATCGGTCATCTGGGCGCAAGAGAGACAGAAAAGTCGGTAGGCAGTCCACCCATTTTCTCTATCCAAGTTTGGGACTCCAAATACAACTGTGAAATCCGAACCACAACCCAACCCATATCAGGCCTTTTATCCGGGTCATCCGCCACACATTCTAACCCCAACCGTGCTACCTTTTCCACAACCTCAACCGGATATGAATCTTTCAACCGCTTATCCACCCACTTCCTCACCCCTCCACCACCCTCCTCCACCGCCTCCTTCGCCGATTCAATCACTGACTCCCTCACATACCCTCCGTACCCCGCATCAAACCTATACTTTAACGGCTCCTGCCCGGACAACAGCTCCAAAATCACCACCCCAAATGCATAAACATCAGTCTTTTCACTAGACACACCACTTTCTTGAAACTCCGGCGCCATATATCCCTTCGTCCCCTCCAACTTCATTGCCCCACTTCCCGATCTTTTATACTCCATTTTTGCTCTACTTTTCGACCCCACCTTCTCCTTGCCTTTGTCCTTTTCCTTGTCCTTATCCTTGTCCTCCTCCTCCGCATCCATAGTTATCTCCCCGCAAAGCTCAGCTGTCCCAAAATGGCATATTTTGGCGTTCAAATCCGGCGTAATAATAATACTCGTACTTTTTATATGATTATGAACGAAATTGAATCCCAACCCGGTTGAATGGTGGATGTAATCGATCCCATGAGCAATGTCAGCCGCAATCTTCGCTCTCGATAACCAATCTGAAAGAACAGTGAAATGAGGGTTTCTAGGATTTCTCAAACACTCGGCAAGATTTCCTCCTTGGATATACTCATAAACTAAATAAATATAATTCCCTGAAATCGAAGCCCCCTTCAACTTAACCAAGCTCGAATGATGACTCTTGCAAATTAATCCCAAGCGATCCACCAGCTCGGAAACATTCATGGGCCGGCGAAACTTGCGTTGGATTAGAACAACGTTTTGGCGGCGAATAGTACATCGCCATGAGGTGGAGGTCGAGGAAGACGAAAAGGGTTTTAGTACAAAGTTGTTGGTTGCAGCCGAGATTTCCGACAAGTCGTAGACGTGAGGTTGTTCGGGGAGGTTGTCGCGGAGCCTGGCAAGCGGTTGTTTGCCGGAGCTGGAATGGGAGGTAGTCACCCAAGAATCTTTATTGTAGTAGCTGGATCCGGTGCTGGGGATGAAATTATAATTGCTGAGGGAGGATGAAGGATCGGTGGACGATGAGGATTTCTGGGATTTATTTGACCTTTGAGAAGATGATCTTCTTGGCATGGTGGAATTAGGATTCGAGTGACGGGAATTGGAGGGCGATGGGGACGGCTCGATCACGTCTTTGCTCAATTGTCTCTTTGATTTACACATGAAGAATCAAAGAATTATTCTACGTCGACTAAGAAGCGAATTTGGTGATAGTTTTGTACCGGAATTAGGCAAGATGATTGAATTCTTGAGCTGGAAAAGTTGGGCTGCTCTTGCTGCTGATGGTGGTGGTGATGATGGAGATGGAGACGGGTCTGATTTGGGTTTCTGCAGGATCATAGCTTTTGGAGTAAAGATTGAAAAGGTTTCGGAATTTCTTTGGTTTTTGTCCCCTGAAAATTTTGGAGATGTTGAGGCGGTAATCAGGAAAAAAATGAAGAAATGTCGTGAGAAAAAAATAAAAAGAACCGGGTGGGCTAATTTTGGAGGTTTTCAGTGAAGTCTTTGTCGTTCGGGTTTTATCATTTATGCTATTGAAGAGATGTTTACCTTTATAGAAGGTATTTTTGAATTGACCAAATTAAGAGAAAAGACTGTCGGAATTAATAAATCGCTTAAATATTTATCTACTGTTGTACAGGTTCAACTCTTTCTAGGAGCTATTTTCTAGGAATCTTGCTGTTTCTTTAACTACTTTGTAACTATAATCTTTATTAGTATTATACTATGTGTGTTATTCTCAAAAAAAAAAAAAAAAGACTTTTTCTAGGAGCAGGTACAAATATATATATATATAAGAATTAGTTATATATTCATTTAATATAGATAAGAAAAAGGGATAAAACAAAATGCTTAATGCAGCCGCAAAAAAATAATACAACATGTGCAATCATCGTTTCTTCAATCATGGTTTGAGTTTTTCAAAGGGTTAATAACAGTTTATCCCCCTGAACTTATGGGATAGTCACACTTTGCCCCCCTGAACTTTGAATATATATACATGTCACCCCCCAAAGTGTCCTATTTGATTTTGACCCACTAATTTACAATTTTTTCTTCCAAAACTATCTTTGCCCACTCCTAAACTAACCTTAACTTTATGAATTTTTAGTCGTCAACTTTTGACTATTCTATTAATTTTTTCAACCCTTTTATATTTCCTGCATCTTATAGAATAGAGAAGATAAATCGATATCTCTATCCAAATCAACAAGAAATATATGAATCGTTCCAAAATATAAAAAATAAATCATGCAAAAATGATAAAATGATATTTCTATCTAAATCAACAAATTTAGACTGCACTTTTTGTTGTTTAATGCTTTTATTTTAGACTGCAATTTAATAGATTGTTACAGTCTTGTGTATATTGTAGCAGGGAAAACATGTTTCTTTTGGAATATTTTATTGCCATGTAAAACCTTCTAGTTTGTGTTTTTGTTGGGAAGAACATATTCTTCTCGAAAATAGTAATGGTAAAAATATCATGGCAAATACATATTTATTTGACATTTTGGAGCAATTTATATATTTGTTCTTATTGATTTGGAAAGATATATCATTTTATTTTATTTTTGCTAGATTTACTTTTTACATGTTAGAACGATTCAGATATTTGTTCTTGTTAATTTGGATAGAGATGTCGATTTATCTTTTCTATAAGATGTGGAGAATATATAGCAGGGTTAAAATAAATTAATAATAGAATAGTCAAAAGTTGATCACTAAAAATTCATAAAGCTAAAGTAATTTAGGAGTAGGCAAGGGTAGTTTTGGAAGAAAAAATTGTAAATGAGTGGGTCAAAGTCAAATAGGACACTTTGGGGGGTGAAATATATATATTCAAAGTTCAGGGGGGCAAAGTGTGACTACCCCATTAGTTCAGGGGGCAAACTGTTATTAACCCTTTTTGAAATCACATCTTTTATGACTTGTACTAATTAAAAGGTGCTACAGATTTATATCATGAAAGAAAAAGAAAACACTGTAGTAATATTTTTGTTTCAAAAGGAAAATGTACTGGAAAACACAATCTAAAAGGATTAGGTAAGTTTAGTGACGTTAGAAGATATGGTGTTACTATAATGTATTAGATTGGGACTTTTGAAAAATAGATATTGTGTATCTTAAACTGTGTCTTAGGATACCCATTTAAACAAATGATCGTGTTCTCTGGGAATGCATGTTCCTCGCAAACATTTAAATCTAAACTCTCTTATTTTCTGAGTCGTGCCAATGGGGGATACTCTGAATTAGAAAAGCTCGAGAAAAAAAAATTCAAAGAAGCTAAAAACCATTCAAATATAATGAACAAATTCTAAAGAAAAATCAACAGTGTCCCTGTCTGTAGCACTAGAAGAGTTGTGGAGAGTCTGGGACTGAGAAGCGTGGGGACTTTTGGACCATTATGAACAGCAGAAAACAAAGCTTGATGCGTTGCGAAATGGTCAAATATTTCTAATTTCTTTGCATTTTGTTCTGTGTGCAATGAAGAATAAAACCAGTTTTCAGAACAGTATATTAACAGAATCGAATCACAGGTTAAAGTCTAATTTACAGTTTAATAGCTACAAATATATCTCAGCCAATATGTTAATTAAGACCATAATCATTTTTCTGTCAAATCAAAACATCTTTATTGTGAAGCGAAAATATTGAAGGTATCAATTTGGTCAAGTTTTCCAACTAGGAAGAAATAAATATGCAATAATGCTTTAATAAAAGTAGAAGAGCAAGAAAGGCAAATGAGAGAAAATATAGGCAGACAACAGAACTTTGGCAGCCTTACATACTTTACTAGGTCATTCTAATAATCATGATGATCCAATTAATCAGCTCTTTTGGGATCAAGAGGAAGAATCAGCAGAAGTTGCCATTTCCATTATATATCAAAGGATTCTGCTTTTATTCCTAAGATTAAGGGGTCAAAGATTAATTAGCAAGTTTTATAAGGACAACACTTAGCATGTGGTCAAATGTGTCCGTGTTTCAACTCTCGAGTTTTATATGATGGAGATGTTACAAGGGCGTCGGGGGTGTGTATAATTACGCAAAACAGTTGACCAGTTAACCTGCCAACAATATTTTCTTTTTATTGTCTTTCATTTTTTTTTTTTTTTTTTTTTTGAGAAAGAGACTTGAATTTTTCTGAAATATAATTGGAAGAAAAAGGAAATTTCGAGTGCATATTTGATTTTGGTATCTCTTTGTTACCTTATAGTATTTTGGCACCATTTAAGTATATGAGAAACAATCATTTCGCAATTCGAAAATGTACTCGAGCATATGGAGGTAAATTCATTGCTTTTTACATGAAGAATAACTGAATAAGTGGTAGTTCAAAAAATATAGCAAATAAAAAGTAGACAAAGCAGAAAACACCTAAATCTTGAAGAAAATTCTTTGATTCCTCCGACTCCCCAGGATCTAAAACCAAACTACATTAATTAAATCATTATTGCCCACATCATGTGTGAAACGTGTGAAAATAACTACATAAAGACTTTTTCACAATATCCACTTAGTTGACTTTTTTAACAAATTTTTTTAAATGTTATTGTAACATCAGTTAAATAAGTGTATTTATGAGATAAAAAATTAATTAAGAATGTATTTTTAAAAAATAAATTTTTGAAAACATAACTATATTTTTTTTTATTATGATATTTATAAAACAAAATTCTAAATTGATTATATACTACCTATCTCACAAACCATCGTGAAAAGTTTGCCCCTCATAAAATTTAAATCTTCATCCTCATGCTATCAAAATATTTATTTTTTTTATCAAATTGTCAAATAAATTATAAGTTAGATTAAACATTTGAGACTTACCGAAAGACAATATATGAATAAAGTTAACTAAACATTTATTTGTCTTGCAATATTTGTAGCTTTGACATTAGAGGTTAAGAAATACATGAATCCACGTGGGATTGAAGTGATATTTGAGAGAAGTTGGAGGTGATTTCGTGCAATAAGCAAATTCTTTTGGTGATCACTAAACTTTTGTGTTTGTCTAGTTTTGGCCACTCATCTATTAGAAGTGTAGTAAACTGACCATTCCGTCAGATTCATCAGTTAAGTTTTCAAATTCCATTTGCACGCACAATTTACGAGGTAATATTGAAAGGGTAATTTAGAGAATGTAAGTAGTTCATCTTTTTTGTTTTTCCATAATCAAAATTTCACCAAAAACTCAATATCAAAATTCAAAAAAAAAAATCAAAGAACTCAAAATTTAAAATCAAAAATCAAAACCAAAATCAAATAACATAGTATATCCAAAGAAATCTAAATATCTAAATTAATTCACAAATCCCACCAGTAAAACACAGTTTTATCAAAAACACACAATTCACCGAGAACACGCATTGGCTCCCACAATCTCCGTTCTCCTTACTGTTGTCAACCACCACCACTAACTACCAGTCCTCTATTCTCTTCACCAAACAATCACCAGTAACTAAGTTGTCCTCACAAACCACCATTTCTCCCAAAAAACTCCAAACCACCGCAAATTAACCTCCACTAATCAATCACAACATTTCTACCACCATCAGCAACCACCATAGACCATTATTGCCCAATGATTAAAAAAAATAAAAAATGTTGAGCAAAATGATAAAGGTTAAGGTTCACCAGTTGTTTTTGCTATCTACTGAGAAAATCAATCGCCACAGCCACAGCCACCACCACTGTAATTGCCACCGCCACCGTCACCACCACTGCCACCGCCACTGCTATCTCCTCCTTTCTCCTCCTTTTCCTCCTCCTCCTCCTATTCCTCTTCCTCCTTTGATCAACATAGACCACCATTATCAACAAATTAGTAAACCCACAACAAAATAACTATAATTAACCACAACCACAACCACCGTCACCATCTATCGCCGCCAAAAGCCATCACCAAGTTCCATCAAATTATTGGAGTTAATTCTTCATTTAACCTACCACCACCATCACCATAAAAACCCACAACAAAGTAACTACAATCAACCACAGCCACCAAATTATTGGGGTTAATTTTTGATTTAATCCACTCTACCACCACCACAACCACCATCACCAAGTAAACCCATAACAAAATAACCACAATCAACCACAGTTATGGCCACCATCCGTCACCTCCAACAACCACCACCAAGATCTTCCGAATCATCGAGATTAATTATTGATTTAACTTAAATGATTTGGTAGTGAATTCTAAATACGTATTTGTGGTGAATTTTGTTGTTGAATATGTAATAGATCGTGATACTTTTATGGATCTAAGATTCAAGATGTTGATTTGGAATGAATTTTGAACAAAGAAAGGGTTTTGTCTATTGGATTTGAGAATTTGGTACTTGATTTAAAAGATTTGAGATTAAATACTTGATTTAGATGAATTTTGTCGTTGAATATGCAGCTAATCATGGTAAGTTTTTGTAGATCTAAGATTCAAGATATTGATTTGGAATGAATTTTGAACAAAGAAAGGGTTTTGTTTATTGGATTTGGAGATTTGGTACTTGATTTATAAGATTTGAGATTTAATACTTGAGTTAAATGAATCTACAACTTTTTTGAGATATTTTTTGTATCTTTTGTGCGCGAGCTTCTAAAAATACCCCTCTGTTATCTCACTTAACGTTTGGGTCCGACAAAATTGTCTGTTTGCTACACTTTTAATAGATGAGTAGTTAAAACAAAACTTTTAATAGTTTAATGGTCAAAACCAGATAAACCTAAAGTTCAGTGGTCCATGGCAATTTGCTCTCGTGCAATTAACCAAAAAACTACTAATTCTGAGGGATTATTATTTCCCTCCCCCGTCTCTTCTTTCCAGAGTGGCGGGTTCCCTCACCCGGACAGCCACCACAGAACTTGCTTTCTTCTCGAGTGAATGTAGCCGTTCCTCCGTCGAGATGGAGGAGGAGGACGACTTCGTCGAGAACGAAGAACAGCCCCCAAGAATTCGTAAACAAAAGAATTCATAAAGATTCTCAAATCCGACTGCGGACGGAATTTCCCAGCTCACATGTCCAATCGTCGCTAAATCCCATCGAATTCATCCAAGCTTGAAAGCTCCTAAAAGGCAAGCCAAAATTTCCCCACTTTCTAAACTTAATTTCAGCACTTTCAGATATCCTGTTAGAAAATTTGATAATTATGCTAGCAGTGGTTTACATTGGTTTGGGAGGGTAATTGTTGAAGGAAAAAATAATAGTAAAGAGGCGAAACGGCAGAAAGCTGTTTTGTTGTTGTTATTGGCGTGGGAAGTGGCGAAGGGGTTTGATTTTAGGGTTGGGAATTTTTAGAGGTTTGCGGAATGGAAGGTGAGGAGGAATGATGGGAAGCTGGGGTGAATGACGATGGAGGAGTTTGTTGGGTTTGCTATGTCGTTTTGGAAGTCAGAAACCTGCTGTTGTTGAGGGGGATTTTGCAGCAGAAGGATATGTATTCAGGGGTGCGAGATTGTGGTTTATGCTTTATTGTATGTTGCAGGAGAGAGTGCTTGTGGCGGTGTCATTGGTGCCCCTGGGGCTTAGGAGTGTGTTGTTGGGAGTGCTTCTTTGGAGCAATTGATAAGCATTTCTGGGAGGGAAGATGGTGGGGAAGCTGCAAAGGTCACACAGAGTAGTAACTGTGTCTACAGATCCTCCTAATGGGTTGATGCCGGATTCGGAGAGGCAACCTAGTCCTTCAAAGGAAACCTGAAGCGTTTATTGGATATTATGAAGAGCTTAGAGCCACAGAGGTTGAGTACCATAAACAGTTGGTCATTGTGAAAGGGAGACCAGCGTTTGGTTCAGCATACTTGGATGAGTTCCTCACAATCTTTGAAGATCTTGCTTCACCCAACTGGTTAGATATTTGAATTTTGGATTACTTTGGATATATCTTTTTGTTAGTGTGCAATGACTGAAGTACTTGCAGGTTCACTGCTGTTTCTCTGGCTGCAGATGTGATGTCCTTGGTGAGTGGTGGACTTACTTTAGGCTTTGTTAAATCTCGGTGTTGGGATCCCCCATCCCTTCATATTCCAGTAGTCCAAGGAATTGTAAAGTGCATAGGACCATGTCCATTCAAACAATTGGTAATAAATAACGGGTTGCTTCATTCTGATCCTCTTATGAAACATGTAACTTTGAGGCTTGTAATAGAGGAATTAAAACTTCTTGACTTTCTGATTGGTACTCTGGGTCGAGTGATGCATAAGTGGGCATCTCTCAAGCACAATGTTTGTTATATAGTCAACATTGTATTTCCTGATCCTCAGGTGCTATTATCACTACTTTCTTTACTCGGTGGCTATTGCAAGAGTCTTGAATCAAGTATGAAGAGACCTGCAGTTGAGCAAAATTGGTACGAGAGCAAGAAGATAAAGATGAGTAGGAGATGGATATTTTATCAGTGGGGTTAGATATACCCCTCTGACGGCTTTGTGCAGTGACGATGAAGTTTAAAGAGAAGATGTTGCCAATCTGATGAACAGTGGAGCTGATATCCTGAAGCCTGTTTGAGAAATTTTTGGTTTGCATGGATGCTCCACTGTAAATATCAGAATTGAAGATGAAGACATACTTTTACTCGAAGTTTCTGTCATGTTCTCGAAATTTATTACGTAAGATCTGAAATTTTGATAACCTTTTGTTGAATGATTGAGAAATTTGATTTTGCATGGAAAAAGGGTTTGAAAACGCAGGTGTTTATGAATTGTTTCACCTTTAGTTACTGATCCATTGTTTTGTTTTCTCAGAAGTTATATAAAGTCCCTAAAATGGCTTTGGCTGCTGGTAAATATCTATGGGCCATGCCGTCTTGGCTACAACAAACGCCTCTCCGCCAATGAATTAGAATTATAATACCTATGAAGGATCTTTGAGCTCGTATGGTTCAGAGTTTGATGACTTCATTAGGATCTGCATAAATGAGGGACATAAGAATAGCATCTATCGTGACCCTGCAGGAGCATAAAATGATGATAGATGCCCTATTATTAGAATTACTTCAGTTCAATGCTGGATTGAAGTACACTTTTTAAATGTTTAAAGAAAAGTTCTTAATATACATGGGATACACAAATTTGAAGAGCTTGCTTCCTCCATTACTTATCAGCAACACTTGATAAACATGACAAGCAAAATTTCAGCATTTGTAGTCCATTACTTATCAGCAACACTAGATAAAAATGGAAACCAAAATTTCAGCATTGGTAGTCTCAGAACTGCCACAAATAGCTGAAGGACCTTGTCAGCGTTGAAGGGCCTTCATGTTTGGTACTCTCAATGTTTGGCATGTCACGTAATGCACTTGCTGTGTCTTGTGCTTGCTCCTTCACAAGATGCAAAATACAGGCTGATTTCTTTTTCAGGCTCTGGTTTTAATGTCAACACCCGGAGAAAAATGAAAAAAAAAAAAAAGAGGCTTGACAAGCAGATAACTTATTAATTAAAAAAAAAGAGAGACTTATTGTTATTTAAAGGCACCCAACAATTTTTTTGCACGTTACATATAGGGCTGTCAACGGTCCGGGTCTAGACTCGGACCTGACCCGGACCCGTTGATTTTTTCCGGGTCCGGGTAGGAATAAAATTCTGTTTACCCGGACCCGGATCCGGACCCGTTTTTTCTTAATAAAAAACGGGTCGAATCCGGAATGTCATGTTCCGATCAGGACCTGACACGAACCCGTATATATATATAATAATTATAAATTATATATACGTATTTTAAATTTTTAATACATAATATTCAATAAATAATAATTATAATATACATACATACGTATTTTACAATTCTAATACTCAATACTTAATAAATAATAATTATAAAATATATAAAAACATTTTATATTTTCAAAACCCGGACCCGGACCCGAACGAACCCGGATCCGAAAAACCAAATGCAAGACCCGTCGGGTCCCGGATCCGGGTCCGGAACCTCAACACAAAAACAGGTCCGAATCCAGAACATTCAATTCCGACCCAGACCCGGCCCGTTGACACCCTAGTTACATACCATTAACTTTTGCAAAAAATCCCCCCATAAATACTAACCCTCCCCTCCCAGTTGGGTACTTGCTAGCAAACAGCAAAAACATTCCCTTACACACTTCCCATTTTCTCCAAAACTCAAGAAAGCCAAGCACTCCCACTACAACCAATGGCAGCGGCAGCACCGCCACCACCGCCCTCCCCGGCCGCAATACCCGAAACCATCGTCCCTGAATCCGCACCACCCCGACAGCCACTCTTTTCCCGCATCCGTTTAGCCACCATCTTCGACGTTCCCCACATCCACAAGCTCATCCATCAAATGGCCACCTACGAACGACTCTCCCATCAGTGCTCCGCAACCGAAGCCTCTCTCGCTGCCACTCTCTTCCCTTCCCCCAACCCACCTCCACCCTTCACTTCCTTCACCGTTTTCATCCTCGAAGTCTCCCCTGACCCTTTCCCACCCACCCCTCGGCAACAACAAAGCGACCCCAGTTTCTCCCCAGTACTGAAAACCTTGCACCTGGAGATCCCCATTGAAGATTTGGATAAGGAAACTTTCCGGTCGGTAATCGGCGGCGACGTCGTGGTGGTTGGGTTCGTGCTGTTTTTCCCAAACTATTCGACGTTTCTGGCGAAACCCGGGTTCTATATAGAGGATTTGTTCGTGAGGGAGCCTTATAGGAAGAAGGGATTTGGGAGGATGCTGTTTACGGCGGTGGCAGCGCAGGCGGCGAAGATGGGGTACGGGAGGGTGGAGTGGGTGGTGCTGGATTGGAACGTGAATGCCATTCAGTTTTATGAGCAAATGGGTGCAAAAATTCTGCCGGATTGGAGGGTTTGTCGATTGACTGGAGAGGCCCTTGAGGCTTTTGCTCATCTTGTATAATACTATTAATAGCATTTGATATTCATCCATCCATCTATCCCATGGCACCATCTGCCCTTTTTTTTTTTAAGTTTTCTTCTTTTGTTTGCTTTGAAGTTGTTGATGGTAATTGGGAAAGTTATGCTGAGGATGGTTTTGGTGTTTTGCTGTCCTGAAACAGAAAGATCTTACTGGATTTAATGCAAATTTCTATCATCTGGTGTTTGTATGCATTAGTGTCCTATTGTCTGCCCAAGTCTGGCTCTTTTTAATGAATTTTGTCCAGATATACTCCAAAAGAATAGTACTCGTGATGAGGCTGTTGCTGAGGAGACAACTGAGTAAGTAAAACTAATATGAAATTCAGATAAGGGGATGACATTGATATTGAGAACAATTTGAGATATTATTAATACTATCTGTTTAATCACTGTAAGTAAAAGGACCCGCTGAACTAAAAACTGGGGAAAGAAAGATAAGAGAAACCATTTCTATTTTTCAGGGTGATGTAGATGGAGTGCATAAATTCCAATGGTTTCTTGTTTCTTTTCTTTCTTTTCTATTTGGTCGGTAGGACTAGAAGAGTCTGGAGATTGCCGATCTTCTTTAGAAAGAGACAACAAAGCATTGTTATTTTTTCTTTGTGGGACGTGGTTTGTTCTGATTTGTATCTCTAAAGAAGCATCAATATAATATGAGGCCTGTGGTTAGTCTTTAACCTCCTCATATAGGGACCAGATAGAGCAGGTATTAGTCGTACTTTATGCATTACTTGATATGTCAAATGGTATATTTATATGAGTCAATTATTACTAAATATTACAAGATGTGATTTAGCGATAATAAATTATTTGAATCAATTATTATAAAATATTACAAGATGTGATTTAGCGACAATAAATTATTTGTTTTATTATACTAAGGGACAATGAATAAATTTTTTTTTGTATAGATCAAGTTTATAGGGTGGAGTTGTAGACCTTGCGATCTAGAAGTTGCCATTTCACTTGTAGTTCACGCGCAACTCACGTTATAGTCCACTTGTGATTCACCTAATTGATAAAATGACTTCTTTTGAATTATAAGGTTTACGGCTCTACCTTTAAACTTGGTCCATATAAGCATCTCTCGAATGAACATATACTTTTCCACCAGGATACACTTCTGTACGCAGATATAAGATACGCTTCATCACTTGTCGGGTGACGCGACCGTATAGATATTGGTGATGCATTTCCATTGTTGTTCTTAGAGTTAATTGGCTCCCTATTATGGCACAAATCAAGCCCTCTTCGGGCCTGTTTTGATTTTGGAAGAAGTTTGTATCTGCAGATATGAAGGAACATTTGTGTTTCATGAGACAAAATGTTTTTGAGATCAAACATCCATAAAGAGCAAACCGTTCTTAAACATGGGACATCATCCGCAAAATATTATATCCGCAACAAGATTAGTACATGGGCATCGTTTAGGCCTGTCAAGGATTAAAACCTTGGATAACTATTTATTTTGTTTTTTCACCAAATCTGACATTTTATTTGATAATGAATGATTTTTTGAAAGAAGTAGAGTGCTGAGTATCTCACATTTGATTAGTTTATTATCTAAAATTCGTTTGAATTCAACTTATTTATTATACGAGTTAAAATTGTTGTTTGAACTCTATTGAATTGAGAAAAGCTAAAGTTAGAACTCCAACTCAATCTGGCTCGAATTCCACTTGATATATAGATTTTAGAAAAAATAAACAAATTTAATTTGTTTTTTGTTTTTTAAAATATATAATTATTGTAAAAAATAAAAATATCATAATTATTGTAAAAAAACTAAGCACATGTATAAAGAATATACCACTCGAAAGCAAACTAAATTAAATATATAGGGTTATCACCAAGGGTCGGTGAAAATAATAATTAAAAATTTAAAACAATATTTATTCCCCATTGTTTATGAACATGAACGAATATTTGCGAACAAAGCTAGTGTTCATTTTTTTTATTAATTTAGCTCCATCTAGTGCTCAAGCATAATTCATTTAATCAAATGAACAAGTCAAACACGAGTTTATATAAGTCGAGTTAAGTTTTATTTTTGAAACACTCAACTCTTCACAACTCTAAGAGGATAGCTATCTTTATCTTATACAAGTCGAGTGGAGCTTTATTTATTTTGGAATGGGATGTTATCAAATGAATTGGAAAGGTATGATGAGGATGGCTTTTTTATTTTGCTATCCTAAAAGTTTATTGGATCTAATGCAAATCTCAATAATCTGAATTTAGAAGTTTAATTTATTTATTTATTTATTACGTTGGGTTTATGTGTATTAGCGTCCCATTCTCTGCCTAGGTGTGGCCTCTTACTCCAAAAGAATACTTGTGATAAGGTTGTTGCTGGAAAGACAACTGATGAGTAAGTAAATGGAGATGAGATTGAAAGAAGGGGGTGATAGATTGATATTGAGAAAACAACCATGAAAGAAGATAATAATTAGTACTTGTTTAATCAAACAGTAAGTGAAAGGTTGGGCTGAATTAAGAAGTGGGGAAGAAAAAGTAGAGAACAATTTTCACTTTCCAGAGTAATGAAGATGTAGTGCAAAAACTTGTATTTCCTTTTTCTTTATCATTTTGTAGGTAGAACAAGGGATCTCTGTAGGTTACTGATCTTCTCTAGAAGGACAACAAAGCATTGTTGCAATTCTTTTTGTTTGTGTTGTTGATGTTGTTTGTTTTATTACTATTTTTTGATCATTTTAACACCCTACTGCTAGTATAATGACTCGTCCATACATATGCATACTCCAGTGTCACTTGTCATGCTATGCGAATGAGACTTTAAAATTTTGGAGATTTGTTGTTGTTAGAGTTAATTGGCTTTTTTATGTCATAACAAACTAACCTTACCCTCAGTCAGGGTTGTCTGGAAGAAGCTTGTGGCAGCAAACTTGTGTCGTGCAACAGTTGTTTTTGAGATCAAACAGCCACCAAGAACAAATATTTTACGCTTAAACATGGGACAGCATAGTCAATGCTTGGTGCATGTACAAAAGCACTAAAGCATCCAAACAAATGATCGTACTCGTCAGCAACCAACAACAGGCCCACTTTAATTTAGAGCTATTCATACAAATTTGAAAATGTAAAATACAACTAATCACACATCAGAGACAGGTAAGGTGGAATATAATAGAAAAAAATTTGGCCTCATTTTTCAATGTATATCATATATATATATATATATATATATATATATATATATATATATATATATTGGTTCTTTTTCTTTTTGGAGATGAGATGAATTTGAACTACCAGAGCAATCATTTAGCTACGCAATGTACATACCATACAAAAGGATCAGTCTGTCCTCTATTCTAAAGCTGAATGAACAGAGCATTCTACTTTTATAACTTGTTTCTTGATGTCTATTTCGACTCAAGAATCCCCACTACAAAAACCAACCTAATTCGTTAATCACCAGACGGTTGGTTAACATAGCGGCCTGTCTTCTGTCTATGCCAACTGAAGTCTGATACAAACCTGAAAGTAAGGCCACATCCATCAACCTTGCACTTGCATGGTTGCTCCCTTTGTGAACTCGTATGTGTTCAGTCCTTGCCCAAGCCCATTTGAATGTCATTGCGCAGCCCTTCTATGGACATTTAGTGGCCTATCATCATCATGAACCCTCTGGTGTAGTAAGGCGTATTTGTGGGAGTTGAACTTCTTCCCACACCCTTTGACAGGACAGCGATCATGCCTATGTAGGACTAGTTCTACCTTGGTTTTGGAAACTCATTCGGCAACCTTCTATGCTGCATTTGTGAGAGCCCTTTTTCTGCTCTTTCTTATCCTTGTTCAAAACTGAACCAGATAAATGGCTGTTTGCTTTCCTTTCTTCTCTTTTATCCTCAATGGGCTTTTCGCCAATGGTCAAGTCTCCTGCAGCATACCTTTTGGTCCTTCGCATGGACTTCTACTGAAGTTGCCAAAATTAATTTCATCTTCATTTTGGATATCCACTTCTCTTTTTCTTTTGCTTTTATTTTTTTCAGTAGGTTGGGTGAGCTTGAGTAGAGATTTCATTATTCAGCTCTTTGCTCTCCAGTAAAGAGCAACTCCGACTGCCACTGCTGCTGCTGCTCATGAGCAAGCATCTCTCCTGATGCTTCAGCTTCTTCCATCAAAGTAGAGTTCGATTTACTTGACAATAGCACATTACTCGAAACATCTCTTTCCTGATCATCTCCTTTTGTTGGCAGGGTTTCTTTTTGCACTTCGCCACTCTTCATGCCACATTCATCTACAACTGTTGTCTCCATGTGCCCGTTATATCTTTCCCTAGAAGAGTCATCAGCATGAGGACATGTATTGGCAGAGTCAAAGGCCTCTTTCATCAAAAGACCTCCATCAGCCCGGATGTTACATTGCTTTCCACATTCATCTGTTTCTACAAGATCACATATATTGTTTGTCGTGTCAGACATAATCAATCATATTCTCCCTTCTAATTTCAAAAGTTTCAATACCACAAACAGAAATGCCAACTGAACTGGTAGAACTGTCAAAATTAACTAGTTTATGGTTTTCAGCAGTTTCCTCAGCAACATGAATCTTGGACAAATTTTGGGAGTCATGCAAAGGTGAATCCCATTTTTTATTCATCTCAACTAGTTCCTGTGACCTACAGTTTCCAGTAGAAGCATCGAGATTTTCCTCCAATAGGGTCCTAGCAATAGAAAAGTCTACAAGTTTTAATAATGAAGGATTTTGAGTCATATTTTTCCCTGAGAAACTTATTTAATCTTCAAAACGTAACATAGATTTCCTACTAAAGGTCAAAATCCTCGGCCACAAAGAGTGGTTTCCTGCAACTTCAACTCCAACAAGAGTATCTTGAGATATGTCTCTTGCCTTCTCATTGCTATATCCACAGGCAGTAGTGGAATCAGAGGGGTGCTTGTCCAAATCACAAGGGTTAGACTTGTATCGTTTCCTATAATATTGGGTGACAACTTGACCTAATTTTTTACTGATACCGCTGTCCAAATTTACAACTGGTTCTTCAACTTGCTCAGCCTGAATGCTCAAGGATGGCTTGCTTAAGATCAAAGAGTTTGAATTCTGTTTTGAGCGCCATTTCCTGGATTGCCACTTCAAGGCCTTTAAATTAAGAACTGTCTCAGAAAACAATCCACCTAAAGCTAAGGCATGTTTCACTCTCTGGGATGGAAAGTTCTTTCTCATCTTTACCGTAAATTGATATTCAATTTTGAGGTCCAATCTTGTGGGCATTCATCTTTTGTTTTATCATCAATTGCACAATCAATCAGATACAAGTCTTCCTGGGATGCATTTGCTAATTGAATATCATTGAAACTAAAAGGACTGTTAATTTCTTCCACTACAATTGCACTGTGCTCTTTTATTTTCTGAAAGTCTATAAAAATTGAATATGAGGACCACGTTTTCCAATTCATCTGCAATATTTCCATGCAAAAGAAGGACAATGATGGGCGAAGTTGAAAAGTGGGCCACACGGGTCAAAGTCAGGAAGGAAGGAAGTCTTTCGCTAGGCTAATGACAAAAGATGTACAAAGTTGAAAGATAACGATGATGCATTCTATGCATATCTATGATGATCATTGAACTGAAAATTGACGATTTACAGTTACCTGAATGGCATATTCCAAGCACATTCGCTCTGCCTTTGGGCTGCAATAGATCCACAGTTTCAATTGCGTGCTCCAGGCAGAATAATTGTGGTCTTAAATATGCAGTTGATAGATTCCACCCCTCATCATGCTGAACTAGTGAAGAAACCATTACATGCTCCCGAGATTATGAATAATTAAAAATTGGAGATTGATCCTCCTTAACAGGAGAACATATGGACGGGCCCAACTCAGCACAAGGAGATGCTTTATTTGGATGGCTAACAAGATTATTCTCATATGGTTTTCTTGCATCTGTTGCATTTTAAGACCCTCTGTCAGCATTGAAGGACCTTTCATGTTTTTCAATTTAAGTTTCTGTCTCAAGGTTTCAAAAATTTGGTCATTTCGCTATCCATCATACTACCCAAAATATTCAATGCTATTATTTCCCCACTTAACAGATAATAAGCAATTAATTAATTTATTTTTTTCTAAAGTTCAGTCATGTCTCAGAGAGAAAATGTTCAATGCACTACTAAAGATTATAATTGATGAACAAGGAGCTATCCAATCACCAGTGCTATAGATTCACATAAATACAAAGAATTGAAAGGTAAATACAAAAGGACATGCATACAAGACACAGATATCAACTCTTATGAACAGATAGAAAACCCTTAATTTAGGAAAACAACAATAACATGGACTTGAAATGTTCTTTCTACAATTAGGTATTATGAACAATAATAATGCTTTTCTTAAGGGACTACTAATAATGCTGAAAGACCTAGAGTCAATCACAGTGAAGACCCTAATGGAAATCCTAATAAGAGCTCCATAGAGGAAAAAATTAGTAGAATCGACTAGGAGAACCTATGGTAGCTGGCTTCACAATACTGGCCACATACCAAACAATTCTTTTTTTTCTAGGTGCTAGTAATAGTTAAGTCATAATCAAACCATGCAAAAGACCTGCACAATCATATTAGTGGTGAAAAGAAGTCGAGTGTTCCCAATGCTCCATATTATTCTCAAAACATCACATAGAAGATAGAAGCAGATCTTTCCATTCGAACATTACCTGTGATTACCAACCTTACTATGGAAATTTCTTGTAAACATACAACTGAATGATAACCAAAGAATGACTCCAGCAAAAAATAGAAAAGAGAGAAGAAGAAATGAAATGAAAGAATTTGATACTATGAGAAAGAAGATTACATATCAAAGTGTAAAAGTGCCTTATCAGCATCATACCTGAAGTAGATCTCTCAACCCTACAATTGAGATCTGACGAGTTAGATCCTACCAGTTGAGAAACTACTAATTTTGGAACCATATCCTGATCCTCAAGCAGCAGGTCTCCTGAGGCTTGCTCAGATGGTTGTACAACAGCCATAAAAGGAAAACCTAGAATACCACAGTTCACACAGGGTAATGTTCCAGAATCAACTTGATGATCATTTTGTAAGTCATCAGTATCATCCACATAGAAATCATTAACAGTGTCCATATACAAGCTCATCTCAATGTAAAGATCTTGATTGTCACACTTGACACAGCGATTGTTTTCTCTTGTTTTTGTCCTATCAGTATCAATGGTATTGCACAGCTCAGAGTGTTTACTTGAAGCTGGCAGCAAATCCAAATTCCATAAGACCACATGATAGGAGTAATTTTTTTGAAGAAGAATGGTTAGCAGACGGTTTTCCTTTAAGATATCTTCAACAAAAGCTTTCTTCACTGAGAGCTCGCATTCTTCCTTTTGACGGTCTTTGAGACGAGAGATTCGTGCTCCTGGAAGTAGGGATCTTGGCACTCTGTCATACAAATAGGTCCACCATGTCAAACTCCTGACAAGATTGTCACTTAACAATTCATATGACATCCCTATCAGCGATGAAGAAAGAATGCACAGGACTAATTCATGAGCAAGTTGAAGTTTGAAAACTCAAGAATACAACCCATATCTTCACTTCCTCATTTATTAAACCAAGCATCCAGATTAAGATCACTTCAATTTTTAAAGATGAACAAGAGCACTCAGTGTTTGACAACTTGATTTCATGACAACATGATGTCTCTCTGTAAAGGGGCTGTTAATAATACATGCATGTCTCTGTAAACGGTTGCTAACACAACACAACTTACTGACAACGTAAACAGAAAATATAGTTTGACAACGTAATGTAATACTCATCTGTTAAATGAAATGAATTCCCTGAAATTAAATGGAACACATAAACTAAGTTAGAGAAGCATTTAGGTGGCCTGGAAAAACTGGTTGACCTCTTGGGACTTGAGTGTTCAGGCTGTCTAAATACCATATGTGTAATCTCGTCATCGGGTATTTTGTCAAGTACAACTAGAGTAATGGGATGCCAAAGGATTTGCTGGCTCATGAAATAAAAGAAGAAAATGACTTCTGCAGACTTCTAGAAAATGTAAAAGAAACGATAGAATTTGGAATAACAGAATGTATAGCCTATGTACCCAAGTAAAACTTATGATATCTATTACCAAGTGAAGCTAAACTTCAATAAAACCAACGGTTATGGCAGGTTAAATCACATCAATAGCCTCTTGGGCAAAGGGAATATAAAAAAAACTATCTATTAAAGTAATAAATTTAAATAACCAAAGCTGAAAGCTGGAAATGGCATAAAATTGAATTTCTTAGACCGCTTAAATGATGATACAATAACTTTTATGTATAATGTGATTCTAGATCACAATCCGACCTTGATACAAAACATTGTCAAGAGTTAAAGCAGTTGCTGATGAGAAAGCATGGGCAGGTAATTCATGGCAGCTCTGCGTTCTGCAGCTTCTTTGGCAACTGTAAGCCACTCAGGAGTCCTGAAGTTTGCAGCTTCTCCACAAATTAAAACCTAGAGCCAGAAGACGAATATACACCATTTCAAAATTGAAAAAAAGAACACACAAATCGTAAGATAGCAAGGGTTTTTTGTGGATTCTATAGATAGTGGCTCAGCTATAGTTTAGAAGATTAACACTTCAAAGAGTACAGAAAATAAAAACTCTTAGTACGTCATAATTACTTCTAAAACCAACTTCATTTTTTTTTTTTTTTTCCATATGTCAAGTATGTAGTTTGAAAATATTTATTTTGTAAAAATTAGGTTCCACTTTATTAACATACATAATGGGAACACTGCATATAATTCCATCAGGGATGTTATTCCATAAATGGCTAAACCAGTACCCGTTTATATCTGAAAAAGAATAAGTGAAGCACAAAAACGAAAATCTAAGACACTTATAACAGAGATTTAACTAAAGATGTTGCGACTAGTGTGGCCTAAAGTGTGGACATGGTAGAAGTAAAAGTATAATGCCATCTTAGACCCTGTACTAGTCTAGTGGATGCTTGCTACTAGAAAAGCAAATCTTCCAACAGGGTCAATAATATTGAAGCGAAAACATAATAATGAATCCAAATCTAGTGGACTTGCACAAGCAACTAAATCACTACCCACTGAGCCCAGGTTCCATTTTAAACATTTTTTTTTGCTTAATATAGGAAATTGGTTCTTATGTATTTACACTGTTAACTGAGGACACATGTTAAGCCAATTGAACTCGAATATTCAAATATGCAAAGCAAAATTACCGTGGAAGAACCCAACATGATAAGCCCTTGGGAATGTCAAAACAAACTCACCATGGTTCTGGACTAACCTAGCAAAGATAACAAGACCAGTATTTAGTAGAACATTAGCTGCCAGTGGCCAAAATAATCCATTCTTAACCTCTACCTCATAAATCCCATAATCAGCATCAATTTATTCAAGCCTCATTATCCAAGTTTTTCTGAAGCAATAAAGACGCTAAATGAAATTGAAAATGGTTTCCAAAACAATAACCCACCTGCAACATGGGATGCCAGTTGCAACAATAACTTCTGGGGAAAAAATAGTAGTCTTATCACCCAGACGAGTAAGCGCATCTGTAAATTTTGCAACAATTGAATTTCAATATGAAAAATTAAAATTCATAAAAGTAGGATATCTTAAAAATTCAGCAGTAATTAAAGACTCAAAGATGGCAGGTTAAACAAATTATGGATACATGCAGTTGACAAGAATCATGCTTCTCATCACCCTCCTGTTAAGTGAATCTCTAATCTCCAAGCATGAAGTCAATTTAAAATATGTGGATTATGAATGTTATAGCAATTTCTGGTGCCAAAAGTCAGTGCAAGGATATCATTGATATGCAGCTTATCAATTATCTAAAAGTCAATCCATATATGACTATGACCCTTACTCTTCATTAATTTTGGGCCATCTACACCAAGTAAAAAGCAGGAAAAGTGCTTAATAACCTATATCCAATTATGCACATAACCCAAGAAAAGTGAACATAATGAAGCCGATGGCATTTTCAAGTGTATTTTCCTTTCACAAATGAAGAAGCCCCATAACACTTTATGTTTTGACATTCAACTTAGCTATGCGCAAAGGAATGGTATGTAATCTCCAAGGCAATCAACTTTACCCCTAAATGACGACATAATATTTAGGGGAGAAAAAATAAAGAACGACAGAGGGTACATGCAATTAGAAACTCAGCTCAGTTTCCCTTCATGTCAGAAGGAAGGCCAACAGGTAAAGTGTATTTTATGAGGCAACAATAGTTAGGCTGGAAAAACAGCTAAACCTTCCAGAATTTTGACCAGACAAACCGATCCAAGAATATGTGTTGACCAAAAAAAAAAAAACTCCAAAATTCAAGGCAAAGGGAGAAAATTACACTTTTCACCACAAAACACAATGCCCTTTAGCATTCAAGAGAACACAAGAAAAGCCACATTTCCAGAACTAAATGCAATATGCTTTTCACCAAAGGTTAAAGCTTATTACAGATACAACAGCAATGACAAAGCACATGCAATCCGGACAGTGATTCTTCCATCTTTATGGAGAAAATAATAGCAAATAAATCCAATTATTGGTAGCTGGATAATACACTACCACTGGCATGGTGCAGTCTAGAGCTGTGATTCCTTCCACGTTTCTCATTAGTTTCTCATAGGCACCCAAAAATAGAAAATTGATATAACCAAAAATATTGTCAAGTTTAATTCCCATATTGTTTGTAAATCTTAAATTGAAAAGGCATATACATACCTAAAGGGCTAGTGTTCCCAAGAGCATGAAGACGAATGATCTCTTCAAAATCAAAAGCATAATCTCCTGGAACTGAATACCATGTTTTTGGAGAGCCCGCATGAAGGAAATTTAATCTATGAAGTTCATGATCTTCAACATGCCAAGCAAACCAGCTGAATAACATTCCAATACAGACCATTGGAGAAGTAACACTAGGAATATCATCTGGCATATAACGTGTTAGTGACCCAGGAGACCTTGTAATAATTTGCAACTTCCAAGAACTATTTGACAGCTTCCAATCAGCCGTTCCATGCATGTCACTGCTAGCATTTGAAAACTTTCCCTTCGAGAGCATTTCAGACTAATCCAATGACATGGACGGTAGAGAAGTAGACGCTCCGGAAACATCTATATGCAAGTTAGTAGTATCTGCATCCTTATCCACACTATTACAATTCACACTAGCACTACTTTTAGCTACGTGGTCATTACTACAAGAAACCCCTTGGTTGTTTCTATCAAAGGTCCCCCTTTTCCGTCTCTGCCTCCTTCGTCTGTTAAGATATCGAGATGATCCTTCTAGTTCTCCAAATCCAGAACCAGGCACGTCATTTGCATACTCCACATATATGGGCTTCTCAGAGGCCGTTTTCCAAAACAGCACCTCTATAACTAATGGAGAAATCTCCTTAAACACACCTAATTGGCTCTTAGCGAAATTCTTAGACTTTGCTTCAAACTGTTCCAATGTATAAACCTCCCCACTCTGCCATACTTGCTTAGGAGCTCCTATCAACTGATTCCCAGCTGCCCCCTTCAGCTTCTTCCCACTCTCACCCAATTCTTGATGCCTTGTTGTAAACACCGCCCTAACCTCAGAATCATTATTCCCTTCAACCCTACTATTAATTTTCACCGAAGAATCAACATTTCCATTCGTACCCAATTCAGGGCACTTGGGTAACATTTCCAACCCTTCAAGCCATTTAGATATTTCCACATCCTTCATTTACACAACTAAAGATTCAAAACCATAACCACGGCTAAGTTCAATACTCCCAAGTAGGGGTGTTTATGGATCGGGTACCCGGTCCATAGACAAAAAATGTGAACTGAACCGGTCTTTGCGGTTCGGTAAAAATTCGAACCGCAAACCGGTCCACATGTAGCGGGTACCCGGCCTTCCGGTTACCCGCAAAACTGGTTCGGATAGGGCGGGTACCCGACCCGATCCATAATAATTTACTTATATTTTTAAAAAAATAAACAAGAAAAATTACAAAATATTATAAATCACTAATAATACAAACATTAATATCTTAAAGTTAAATTACATCCAAAACCTTAATCTTCAAAAAAAAAAATTAAATAAATAAGAAAACAATCACTTAGTCTTTCAAATTTCATCTTTTCATTTCAATCAACATAAAAACATAAATATTCAACAAATAACCAAAAACTATATAAACAAGAAAATAATCACTTAGTCTTTCAAACTTCATCTTCTCATTTCAATCAACGTAAAAACATAAATATTCAACAAATAGCCAAATGAACACCCAAACTAATATATGAAATTACATAAGTGACATGTGAAATTACATAACTATCCCCATTTCGGTTCGGTTCGGTTACCCGCCGGTTCGCAAAAATGGGAACCGCGAACCACCCCGATTAAAATATAACCCGCCCCACCACCAAAAACCGGTTCGGTTACCCTTTTTTTCGGTTCGGGGCGGATCGATTTTCTCGATTTTTCGAGTTTTTTTGAACAGCCCTACTCCCAAGGCTCAACCGCCGTACAATAACTGTTACAATTAAATTTCACAATCAACAAGCACAAACTAATACATTTTCATTTAAAAAATAAAAAATCCTAGATTGAAATGATTGTTAAAGGGTTCTTGACATTATTGAAACTTTACTAACTCTGCATAACAAAAACAAAAACCATGAAATTGATATAGAAATTCAAGAAAAATGGAAAATTCTAATTATAGAACCTGAAATTTCGATTTTATGGGGAAAGTTGGTCTTCAATAGCAGCAAAGAAAAGAGTTAAGATTGTATTAATGAATCTATCTAGGATTAGTGAGCAATACAATTGAGGAATTTTGTTTGGAGGTGAGGTAAGACTGTGCATTTACAAGTTATTTTCTTAGCGGGGGCTGCCGTGTACAGTTCACTACTGAATAAACTGTTACTTATCCAGAGTCAGTCGGACCCCAGTTGAAGTTCAAAGACCATTTTGTCCCTAGTCATTGGGCTTGCCACCATTCATTTGGAAATTGAAATCAACAATACTTACCCCTAGAATGAAATTAAAGAAGCTTTGAGAGTTCTTGATTTGAGTTGTTAATTCGTATTTAAGTTATTGATCCGACGTATATTGATCTTGTTTGCAAAATAAATTAACTGATTTGGTACTAGTTTATATATTACAAAGAGAGTAATTAGTGATTAGTTTATATATTATAAACCAGATAACTTGTGATTAATTTTTATTCAACATCACTATGTGAGTCAAAGACATAACAAAGTGTAATTTATATAAAGATGGTGAAAATTTTTCGTATAGATTTATTTTCAAACATTTTTATCACTTTTCGTTGCCAAGTGAACAAAAAAATTTTTTTTTTCAAACTCGTATATACTTCTCTAACATTGCTATAAAATGTCATTTGTGTCTTTTCAATATGTATTTACCAAAATGTAACTTTTAATTTTAAATTAACTACCATCATTTGACTGGAACCAAAGATATTCAATAATTTAAAAATCATCAGAAGTAAAAAAAAAAGTACGTACAATTGATAAACCTAGTTTATCTATATTTGCAATTTTTAAAATTCTTGAAAAACGAACCGTCGTCACTTGGAAGAAATCGTGTCCATGCCCATTGCTCACTTTTTCCGGGCTATTCAGAAGCCCAAGATCCCAAGGCCTTGGCCTAAGCATTTTGTGACTTTTTCTTGTTATTCCTGAAGAACTGGTCCAACAATATAATTCCTGGGTCCATGAGGACGCAATATTCTAGTGGGCTAGTAAGGGTGGCCTCATCAGTGAATGGTACGAAAGGAAGAGTCGGATATGGAATGGTGGCGTTCAACTGGACAGCAATGAAAGTAGCTGTTTGGGCATCAGTAGTAAGTAGGCAGGAAAACTACAGGTAGCAAAGTTGCAGAAGCCGAAAGCATCAGATATGCCTTGATCAAAGCAAAAGAGGAGAATTGGAGGCACATCGAAAACAGGAGTTGTTGCAGGCAATGTATTCAAAAGATTTCAAGTATCAATACGCTAGACATTGAAACTAATGTGATCTTGGAGGATATCTTTCTTTTAAAAGCTTTGTTTAGTTCATGCTCTTTTGTACTTGTTAGCAAAGAAGCCAATAGAGGTAGTGTTCAGGTAGCTAGATTTGCAGAAGATTTAATACAAGATGTTGTTTGGAAAGATCTCTTTCCAGCATGGATTACTCAGAGTCCATGTATTTCCTGAGGGTATTTACACAACTGTACAGCTTTTGTGAAGGTTTATATTAATACAAAATGCCGTTCTTGACAAAAAAAAAAAAAAGGGGGTAATCATCCTGCAATTTGCATTTGTAGCTTGAAAAAACTACTATTCTTACAAAAATTAAAAAAGACAGACATTTTACTGAATTTGGACGAAATAAAAGGCCAAGTGAAAGCTTGGCCAGTGCTTTCTAAATGAGAACCAAGCGTAAAATGTTGAACCTTCGTATGCAAGGTCAATTCTTTAACAACTTTTATGAAGTTAATTTGCTTTGTCTCGGTTGCTTGTGTTCTTGAGCCTACGGTTAAAATACCTTTTTTTTTTGGTTTTTTTTTGTGGTTTTTGTTCTGTGGGCTGGGGGTATTTCTTTTTTTTTGGGGGGGGGGGGGGGGGGGGTAAAATAGCGTGGTACAATTATTAAGCAATTGAAAGAGTTAGCACACCCTTAAACAGGGTATGGGTTTTCCTACATTTAGTGAGACTATATTAAAATATAACTAGAGCTCCAATGTGGTGAGTTTCCAATTATTTTGGCATGCAACTCTATTTATGTTAGGGACATATTTATTCCTTGCTACCATACCTAAATTATGTTTGCAGAAATAGAAGTAGTTCCATCTATGTTTCCAAAAAACTGTTGGCGGTTTATTTGCATGATGTGTCTTGCTGAGGATCACCATTTCCTTGCAGCCAACTTATCCAAAGTTTGTCTTCCTGCCGATCTTGAATCTGTGTGCTTATTCTCAGTCTTTACCGTTAGATTTATAAGCCAATGATTGCCTTGTGCTTCTTGTTCTGTCTAAATTAATTAATGCAATTGCTCAAAGATAGCAAAGATTCTTGGCAACGGAAATTCATCACATTTTAGATTCTGTTATGGCTAATGAAACCTTAATCTATAGTAATGAAAATAATAAGGTGAGAATTCCAAAAATATAACAAGCTTTCTTGTTGAAAGTAATCAGAATACATAACAAGAAGGAGAAGGAAAATTGTATCTACTTTTTTATGGCAAGATGCCATTTAAATTAGTGAGCAAAATATGAGTAATTATTTACATCTGATCAGGATAAACGTGATGGTCCTCCCTCTCTCTCTTAGACAGTGCAAATTGATCATAACTTTATATTATCTCTATGTCGGAGAAATTAAGATAATAAATACAACAATTCATCTTATATTCATCAAACATTATATTTGTTGAGTAGCATTTATGCTAAGCATATGAGAAGAGTTATATCTTTCACAAAACACATGCACAAGTAGCCTTAGGATAACCTCATTATTTAGCCACTAAAGATAATGTTTTCTCTATAAATGACGTATAAAAATGCAAATAGGGATTATGGGATTAGACCTATATATACCTTTGTAATTTCATGCAAACCTAGTCTTTTTTCCAACATATCCTTCTCCAGATTGCCACAAAAAATACATAGATACAAAGACAAAAATGATGCTGAACAAGGGAAATCTACAAATGAAATGTGTAAACAGAAAATGGAAAAGAATGGCTCATGGCATTTTAAACATCATGCACTTGCATTGGAGTTATCCATTACGCCTCAAGAAATTGTGGGATTGCCTGCATTTGCATGAAAAAGAGTGTGTCCCCGCCGATGTGCCAAAGGGTCATTTTGTGGTGTATGTAGGTCAAGAAAGCAAGAGGAGATATGTGGTGGAATTGAGCTTGCTGAATCACCCTCTTTTCATGGCCTTGCTCCACCAAGCAGAAGAGGTTTTTGGTTTCTCCACTAACTGTTCTAAAATTTCTTTACCGTGCAATGAGAGTGTTTTCCTTCAAACTCTTATGCAATGCAGCATCTCTAAGAAAAAGGTCTGAGAATTCATCCCAACAAACCCCTTCTCCAATTTTTCTTTGGCTAATATTTTGTAGATATTTACATAACAAAAGATTTGGTAGAGCCTCTGATTCAAATGTTGTCTAATTGAGGCTCTTTTTTGTTTAAATTCCTTAAAAGCCTCTTCTTTTTGCATGATGAATTTGATAGAAATATGGCTTCTCTTGACTCACGCTAAGACCTCTTCCGCTAAATTTTACATAGAATTATTGTACACTCCTATAACACACAAGCACATTATGAACAAGTTTTTAATGATCAGACAAAAAAAAAAATTATTGGAGGATTTCAGGAGGAGGGCACACTATTTTTTAAATAATTGCCTAAAAGCTGAGGGAAGATGTACTCATTCAGTAGCAAATTTGCAACCAAAAATAGTAATGCAAAATTGAAACAACAATGTTATTTGATCCAATAAAAAAGCTTCCCCTTTGGGGCTTCAAGATGAAGCACAAGCTGAAGCATGCCATTTGGCTAATCTTACATAATTTCATATCCATCATGAATAAGACTTTTAACTTTATTTTACACTAAAAAAGTCTACATTGCATTTCTCCGTACGATCATTGCCCAAAGAACGTGATGGCATATAAGGTGAGACCGTGAAAATATTTCCTACCAACCAAACTGACCTGGATGTGGATATCTCGTGCATCAATAATTTTGAAAGGAGAATTAAATACGAATTTTAAAGTTTTCTCCTTGATTAATTATATAGTTCCGGTCCTGATCGTCAGTCTCCAATTTAGCAATATGACTTCAGTCCTGAATATATGTGTATTTGGGAAGCTTTTACTATAATTTCTTGTCTATTGATGTCAACATCCCATTCCACGTTTCTTGATGCTCACTGGCTGGATAAGAAAAATGTTTGCCAGTAGATAGGAAAATGAAAATCAGTGAAAATATCTTACATCAACCTTTTGACCTTGACCATTTGGAATTTCTCCACCTACTTTTTGGTTGGTGGCTTCCCTAAACGTGACCATGACATCTTCTCCTACCAAACCAACGAGCCAAGTGTAATCCAAAAATGACCAGGTCGCCACCTCAAAGATTCTTACCACAAATCCACTAGTTTGTGTTCTATTTGACATAGGTATCCACTAATTCATCGTAGAACATGGAAAAGTTGAAACACAATCATAGCCACAACTGGGATCATGGTTTGACACTTCTCTTGTCAAGCTCTCAGTTTCCTCGACTGAAAAATGTTTAGCTTTTTAGAAGTAGCAAAATCATCACGCACTCGTACTATTTTAACTGAGTGCTGACGAGGCCGCTGCAAAATATTGGATTTGAACCTTGTTGCCTAAATTAAAAATTCCACTCATGTCAATCGTAATGCAATGTAGGAGACATAAAGAGATAAAACTTGCCATGTAAAGAACTCGAAATTGTGTACAAGACTTTTGTCCATAATTACACGTTTGAAGTTCCACATTTATGAAAATTGAAGAGGAATAGTGAAACATAGAAATACAAGGATATATCATAAACAGCCTAATAACATTTTTCGATACAAAAACAGTTCCAAAAAGGGGCAAACTAGAAAAAGATTCAAGTAAATTAATTAATGTACCAAATTATAAAAAGAACATCTTAGCAAATAGAAAGGGGAGCACCATTCCACGCTTTCAAACAATCCAGCAATGGGTCAATCAACTTCCCTTCACACAAGGCAGTGAATACCTTGTCAAATTCTTCTCCAGGTGATATAACCTTCTCACCTGTGAGGAAATCGGTCCCCAGTTCTTGTCTCGCGAACTTGTATAGTGGGTATGACCTGCAATCCTTGATTCGATTCACAATGGCTGGCTTTCCATTCTCCAACTCACGACGAGCACTCTCCACTTCTTTAGGCAAAAGGGCCTTTAATTCATCCTCGAAGGCACTGATTTTTTGGAAAATTGAAGTGGTTGCATTTTTCTCTCTCTCACCATTTGCTAAGGAGTGCTCCACTAGGACTTGCCTTAGCTTTTGCATTAGAGGGTAGGTTCCACTGCAAGGATCATCAATGTAAGCAAAAACATGCTCTCTGTCCACCACTTTGAGCAAGTCTTTTTCGCAGAATCTAGAGGGGTGCAATTCGCCATTATAGCCCATTGTTAGCATTTTCTTGGCTACTACACTGACTGTGTTCTTGACCGAGGCCTTCAGGTTCTCCTCCAGGTGCCTCAGGTCAATTGCTTGGCATAACGCAACCAAATAAGTTGAAGACATGAGCTTCAATATGTCTACGGCTTCTGCTGTTTTTCTTGATGAGATCAATCCTAATGAGTTCACATCTTGGTTATGTTGCTCTGCACTTTGGACGTGGTTTGTGACTGGATTGGCAAGGAATTGAAGTTCAGAGCAATAAGCTGCCATTGCAATTTCAGCACCTTTGAAACCATAGTCCAAGCTTGGATTACGCCCTCCCGATAGGTTTGAAGGCAATCCATTGTTGTAGAAGTCATTAACAAGCTCAGAAAATTGTGCAAACATGAGTTTACCAATTGAGGCAATTGCTAGACGGGTGTTATCCATTGACACACCAATTGGGGTACCTTGAAAATTCCCTCCATGCAATGCCTTGTTCCTGGAAACATCAATCAGTGGATTGTCATTGACAGAATTGATCTCCCTTTCAATGGACTTTGTTGATGCCCTAATAACCTCAATCAGTGGACCTAGCCATTGTGGGGATGTTCTCAGTGCATAACGATCTTGTTTAGGCTTCTGTAAAGGGTCCATTTCATGTACTTTCTGAGCTTCTTTAACGAATGAGCTTCCATCTAAAATGTGTTCCATAATAGCTGCAGCCTCAATTTGGCCAGGATGGTGCTTCAATTTATGAGTCAAATGGTCTGTAAACTCTGGCTTCCCCTGCATTACTTCAGCAAAAAGACCTGATAAAACTTCAGCAAGAACAGCAAGAATATTAGCTTCAAAAAGGACCATGGAAGCCAAGCCCGAGCCAACCGCAGTGCCATTCACAAGAGCAAGTCCCTCCTTAGGCTGCAGGTCGAAGAATCCGGTGCTTATTCCAGCCAGGTGGAATGCTTCACTAGCATCTACCAATTCTCCATCAGGTCCGACAGCCTTGGAATTTGGACGACCTGTTAACAATCCAGCAATGTAGGACAGTGGAACCAAATCACCCGAGGCTGTGATTGTGCCACGGAGGGGCAAACATGGGGTGATGTTATGGTTAAGCAACTTTGTAATTGCTTCCAAAATCTCAAATCTGATGCCAGAGTAGCCCTGAAGCAGTGTGTTGATCCGAACAAGCATAGAAGCCCTTGTGGCAGAGTGAGGCAATGTGTGACATGATTCGGTCCCATTGCCAAAAATTCCAGCATTCAAGAATCTGATGCAATAATCAAGATTCGCAAAATATAAATCAGTAAATATATAATACTAATTAGCCAAGGTGTTTTTGTGAACTCAAAAAACATTTTCATAAAATGAATAAAAATTTCAATATGTGCATATGGTATTAACCATCTATACGCAATTTCCCTATAGTTTCACAGACACTGTTAGAAATAAAACATATAAAATGAACCATATTTCGAAACTTATAAAAATTTAGGTGGGAAATTTGTTCACAAACAAATCTGATAGAGTCTTAATTCCTTTCTATTTTGGGAACTGTTGAACCTAAATTTCAGCTATTATTTTTTGTCGGAAGCGACTAGTGAGAGGAGCTATCATTTATTTGTTTTCTGAAGCGACTCATGAGAGTACTATAGGTGCAGAAAGCGGTACAGCTAGTACCAGGCTTGGGCAGAAGAAGATGAGGACCATACGAGTTTCACTTATTTTTGAAAGTTTTCGTGCTTTACGTACCAAGAAGAAAACGTGGGATCATCCATTACGGATGGTTACGAAAAATGCCAAATTATTCAATTATTTGGTACAAGGGTTTGGTTAAGGTAGACCCTTATCTTTTTTTTTTTTTTTTTTTTTTTTTTTTAACTTAGGTAGACCCTTATCTTTGATGAACGAACTAAACTCATATTTCTTTTCAACTAGCCAGGTAGGCCAAAGTTATTTTATTTTAATATTTATTAACTCTTTCATAATAAGAAATAAGAAGTAGTAATGTAGAACAGAAATTTCATTTTATAATTTATTCAAAATAATATTTCCTTGTGAAGATTTTAAAAATGCTTGGTGCATATCATTCTTACATTGCTAATGGTAGGTAATTGAAATTTTGACGTAAAAACCATTTTTATTTTTATGAAAAGTAATGACAATTCAAATTATTAGCCTCCCAAAAAATGTTCACTTATCTTTCTTGATTAGAGATTGGAAAACATCAAGCGGAAGAGAATATGCCTTCTCCCTTAACCATGCTTTATTATTGTCTTTATTAAAAATCTGTACGAGGGCATGATAATTCTGGTTAGTATTATTTATAACGTCATTGTCTCAACATTTTTTTCATACAGCTACAATTGAGAAACAGTCCACCAATGACAACCTTTTGCTTTCTCTTTTTGTTCTTTCACCTACGTCCTATTAACCAAACTTTTTGTGGATGATTTTACATAAAAATTTATCCATAAAGTTTTGTTCTTTCTCTTTTTGTTCTTTCACCTATGTCCTATTAACCTAACTTTTTGTGGATGATTTTACATAAAAACTTATCCGTAAAGTTTTGTTTGTGAGCCATGGATTCTTCTGCTTGTCTCCACCAACAAGGCACACAAGAGTTTTTAGGTTGAAAAGTAAATAGAGGAATTCATGTCCACACGCAAAACCATATGTCATCAGTTCTCAGAGTTTTCTAATCATCGGTTTCGTTTTTTCTAATCATTAAGTTTTAAGTAATCAGCTTTAGTCTTGGTATTTAGGTTCTTTTTTTTTTTCGTTATTGTTTTTGTCTTGACTTTCTTTCCTTCTCTTTTGAATTTTTTGCGTAATAAATGTGGCTAACAAGTCCATGAGAATATATTAACGGCCGAAAGTGATCGTTTTACAGAACACAACCTTTTCTCCCTAAAAAAGAAAAGCAATAATAAAAACAATCAACCCTACCCTTTTCAGTTTCTAGCAGTAATACTGTAGCCTTGTTCTTCCAACGAGTATAGTTAAAATTCTACTCCTTTTTACACAAACTAGTTACTTGGAAACACTTTATTATATGCATTATTCTCAAATGCAAAGATCATTAACCACATAACATAATCTACATGCACCATGTATGTATCATAAATTTCAAATGCAAGTGAAAAGTATACAAGATCAAAAAACACGAAAACAAAATGCTATTCACGAATAAGACATGATATTCATATTTTAGTATGTTTCATTTACCTAATCAGTTCCTTCTGAAGAGCTCCGCCCTGTTTGGTTCTCCTATGTGATGTAGCACCAAAGCCAGTAGTGACACCATAACTATCCTTACCCTTATCCATGCTGTCCATAACCCAGTCACTACTGGCCTTGACACCGGCCCTGGCTGCCTCCGACAGCTCCACCTTAACCGCGGCGTCGTCGGAGGCAGCTACAGCGGCCACCTGGGCTATTGTAAGCGTCTCACCGCCTAGCCGGACGACGGGCTTCCTGAACTCATCGATCATACGCTTAACTTCATCAAGATGACTGCCCTTTAGTGACTCTGCGGCCGTATTCCAATTCAAGGGGTCATGGAGAGGTTTCCCTTGTGTACAAAAGTTGTGTACGTGACCATTACCATTTCCATTAGCGTACTCCATTGTTCGACTAGAAAGTACAAGAAATTGATGAATCTGGCTAAAATGCCTAGACAAAATCAAACAACAAGCTTGAATATAGGATAAATCTAGCCTAGTACATTCAAATTTGGGCTAGAAAGGAAGGAGGGGGGGGGGGGGGGGGTTAATCGGATAATAGGAAATTACAAAGCTTTTAGCTGAATTTCCTGAGTTGGTTGAGTCACTTTTGGTTGTTTAAATAGAGGGCGTGATGGCATTGAGAGTTGGGTGAGGCAAGCACTGGGTAGTTGGAAAATGCACATGACCGTCTGATGGGCATGTGATTTGATGGTTGAGATTTGCGACACGTGTTCAACTGCATGGCGGGCAACGCCCCCCGCCATATTTACTCGTCAAATAAAATTAAAAATAACATATAATTATTAAAGTATAAACTGATAAAGGCGTGGTTGGTGGGATAGGAGGGACTTCTCTAAGAACAAGTTAGAAGGTTGCACGAAAGCACCGCGTCATCTCCCACCAATTTTGTAATGTACCATTGAACCAAATGACTTCAGACTGCTGACTAAAATGTCTTGATCAAAGCAATTACTGGTGATATTTTTACGAACTTTCCACTTGGTTGAATGAAAGTTTACAAGGTAGCTGACTTGAAATTGGTATACAAGTTCTTTAATTTGAGATTAATTACTCAAATTTTGCAATCCAAGCATGGGACTATGTTCGAACAGAAGAATCTTTTTAACATAATTCGGTAGTAATTAATTCGTCTCTCGAACTTTTATGTGAGAATTTGTACTTACGAGAGTGCACCCATGAAAATCTAAAATGGCATATGCAAGATTACACTAGAACAAAGTGACAGAAATTATTTTGACTGTAAATCTATCATTTTTTATACGTGTAACTATGTTGATCTTGCGGAAAGAAACTGAAATGAATTAACGACAGGAACCTGAAGATTGTAAATATCATAGAATTGATGTTGTACGAGTACATTAATTTGGATGTAGCATTATTAACAGTGGAAAAGTCCTAAATTTTACATGTGAAATGAGACCCCACAATTTTGCAGCATTGTGTTAATTTTGATCAGGCACCAGCTAAGCAATTGTGCTCATTGACAGCCAATGCACTCATTACATCGATCAAATTCAACCATGCAAGTCAGTTAATCTTTGAGTCCTTGGCATGTTACAAATAATTAGTCGGAAATGCTCTGCCGTCTGAACAAACTTTGTAGGGACAAACCCAAAAAAATAAAAAAATAAAAAAAAAATTTACATTCCGGCCTAGTCGAAATTGAGCTTGCCTAACTACTTGCATGTCTTACGAATAAAAGCTTTTTTTGAAAGGACTTGTTAATAGGAGTTAAAATAATATAATATAAGGACTGGAAAGGAAACTTGACAAAGTCATAATAATTTAAAGACTAAAAAGAAACTTGACAAAGTCAGTCGATGCAACAAAGGGAATTAAAGGGAGTTAAAAGATTCTTTGGGCGGTAGCATTTTCAAGATATAACTGATCAACAGCACCAATGTTAATCTTTTTAAGTATTCTCGCTTAATTACTTAATTGGTAATATATGGAAAATATGTGAAAGGTCAAAGGTCCCTTTTTTTTCTCATTTTAGAGCAAGAGTTGATTTTGGCTTTCCTATACATCACTTCTTCCTAACCTTACTAAATAATGTGCGTGTATGTGTGTGTTTATGTATATGTATATGTATATGTACGTGTGTGTGTGTGTGTTTGTTTTTTACACACACATACATACAAGTTAAAGTTCATATATTTGCTTATTCACAGAAATAATGGGAAGCCCTGTGCATTAAAATGTTAATTATTCATTCAAAATATAATTAAGCTATGACATAACCTTTCCCATAATTACATAACGAATCGATCCACTACGGAAAAATGTCATTTTCTGGGGTGTAAGGGAATCTCTTATTAGACTTTAGTGATAGTGCTAGTACATTGATGATTTTCTTGGTTTCGTCATTCACATAGTGGGAAACCTACTTAAACCAATCTACATATATAGTTAAGAGTATGTTTGGGTGAAGGCTTTAGAGGACTTTATTAGAAAACGCTACTGTTAAATTTTCTGAATGAATATATTTATGAGATAAGAAAGCCGAACACACCCTAAATTAGTCTTTAGTTAGCTGGCAAGTAGTCATCAGATGATCCAATTTCTTCCCTCCAGTTTCCCATGCGCCTGTGCTTCATAGCTAGTGACTACGTATTATTTTTAGGGATAATTTCACATACCTCCCCTGAAGTTTGTCATAATTACACTCACCTCCCGTAAGGTTTTGAAAATTGCACTTACACCCCTTGTATTTATATTTTTCATAACAAAACAAATCTATCTTGATAATGTAACTCAAAAATACCAACCAAACATCTTAAAGTATGCTGAATTGCCTTTAAAAAAAGATAAATAAATTTTAAAAATTAATTAATTAGTCATAATAATATCAAAAGTATTTATATCTTATCTCAAATTTTCTCCGCCAAGTATTACTTCTTCAAAACTCAGTTATTTGACTAATGTGAAATAAAGTTTACTTTATCTATTAAAATTTTACAAATAAATATATTAATAAGAAAGAGATGACCAATTTAAAAGCAATTCAGGATATTTGAAGATGTTTAGTTAGTGTTTTTGGGTTACATTATCAAAATGGACTTGTTTTGTTATGAAAAATAAAAACACAGGGGGTGTAAGTGTAATTTTTAGAACCTGAGAGGAGGTAGGTGTAATTATGACAAACCTCATGAGAGATATGTAAAATTATCCCTTATTTTTATGCACCTGTGAGCTATATTTTCAAAACCATATGGAATTTTTGGCAAATTCTCATTTGAAATCAGAGGTAATATTGCATACACATGAGCTTCCTGTTTAACAAATACTACATCATATTTGTTATCATTGTTATTCCAGGAAACCACTCCATTTTTTTTTATTTTTTAGAAACATATTTTTTAAAAACTTCATATACGTTTGCTTAACAAACTTTTTATCTCAAAGACATATTTATTAAGAATAATCTTTAAAATTGTTACAATAAATTTTTTAAAAAACGCATCAAAAAATAACTATCTAAACAGTTTTCAACAGTCTTTTCGGATAAGTTTCTTGTCCGGAGTTCACCAGCCAATCCTAACATTTAAGATGTTTTCAGTTTTTCCATATCAAGTATCAGAAAATTTACTCGAACTACGGTCTACAGGTTTCTGCTTGTATAGTCATATCATACTAGAAAGAAGCACTCGAACAAAAAAAGGGGAAAAAAGAAAAGATCCCATGAAGGATTTTTGGAGATAAAGGCTAATCAAAGGATTTTGGAGATAAAGGCTAATCAACCTTATAAAAAAATATCCTACTTCATAATTATTTGACCAGAAAAGCTGACGTTTGTTGAAAGAGCAAACAGGTTTGTACCAATGGGAAAAACACTTTGCTCAATTAAATAAAGGGAACTAATGATAAGGTACGCAAAAAAAAAAAAAAACAAATGAAATCACAGAGTTGTTGGGACTTCCAAGTCATGCTCATGCCAACCACCACACATCTCTTTCTCATCTCACTGAATTGGGTAGGTGAAGGAACCAATTACTCTACCAGATCCAGATATTGACGTCTTTTAATTTTATTTTTTTGCTAATTTTTATTATTTGCTGCCAATCTTTTTCAGATTATCATGATGGGATTACTGTGTCAATTTAGTTGTTAAATGAGGACATGCTAATTAAAGAGACTAGTCAAAAGTAACATCAATCAATATTTTTTTTTCACCAAAAAGAACAGGAGTATTTAAAGTATCCCATCGTAAGAAAAGTGGTTGGCCCTTGGCATCATCCGATCTTCAAATCAAACCTCTCAGTAAAAACAAAATAAAACTGAAAAAACAAAAAAAAAAAAAAAACTTTTCTGTCAAACAATTTTGGATCTTAGCAATAATGAAGATCAAGATAAAACACAGAATTATCCCCTTGGACTAGCCTTCATTGTTTAATTGTCCATCTTTGGACTTTGTTGTAGACTGTATGATTAGGCAACCTTTGTATAAAATCCATTTCCGTTTTGTCTAGCTTTTAGGACTTGTTTTCAACAACTTTTGATTCTTATAAATACTAATTTTAGAAAAATTAAAAATCAGTTACTCTAAATTTTAGTCGAAAAAATTTAAAAACATAGTAAGAAAAAACTAAAAAAATCACGTAATAAATTTTAAAAAATCAGAAGCTAAAATCAGGTAAAAAAAAAGCTACTGAGAACAAGTCCTTGATTGTAATCTTTCAATAATTTTCTTTCGAGGGTTCTGATTTCATACTTAACGAATGAGTTAATATATTACCACAGAGAATCGCTAGGAGGCGATAAAGGAATAATCCGGCACACCGTCATAGTATAATATACCCATAATGTCCTACTCGAAAGTATGATGGTACAATAATTTATGGTACAATAATATACCATATATAGAAAGTATGATGGGTGTAAATTTTACGGTAACAAGTTAAGGTCTATCAACACAAAACAGAGAGATTTTTGTTTGTAAGTTTATAGAGAAACAAAAAAATTGTCTACCTTATTGTGTTTTTAATTTGTTGAACTACTCCAGTTGAACATTTTGTAAATTTGTATCCCTCAATCAGTCCCTTCTGATGTCATCAAGCTTATCATATCATTTTCATTCAAGTGTGCCCATTTGATGGCTCAATTAATATTAATTGCACCAAATGGTAATTAAAAACCTTTTTGGAACCCAATTCCTCATTTTGTGGTTTTAGGTTCATGAACATAAGTGCTTTCACACTTAAAATTAAACTTGTTCGCTTTTTCTTCTTGATTTATTTAAGCATTTCAATGCTAAACATGACAGAGTTGGAAGACTAGCAAATCATATTTAGAAAATCAAATTGGTCAAAACTATAAATATAGTACTCAATAATTTAACCTATCATCAGATTCATGTATTAAAAACAACAAAGAATATATACAAATTCATTAAAAAATGGCCTCTTCACTAACAATATAGCTTTTAAAAGTGATTTGAGTAAAGCTGATCGCATTTCAAATGAATTCTTCTTATTCCCTAATTTTATTTTCGTTAATAGTAATATAGTGACAGTTGATTAACATCGAAATTCACATAATGACAATTATGGACTATCAAAACATGTATTAAGAGACCACATTTTCCATCTACATCAACGTAAATAATCACTTGATTTTATGTTCTGTTTTTAGTATGAGACAATAACTGACAGCTCACGTCAAATGGCAAGGCACGAGCACGACTCTTTCTACGGTGATGCTTAATTATCTCACCTGCTTCCAATTGACCTCTATGGCTTTGATTGCAACTTGAGCGTGAGATTGAGAATTTGAAGCTCTAGTCACATGTTGTTTTTCCTAGTACTGAGGCAACAATTTGGCATGTGACCAACGAATTCAACTTGATCCCTGTGAAATTATTGATTGAGTCATATATTTTGTTTAATCATTGAGGTAAATTTAATTTTGCTCCCTTAAATAATACTTCGATTTCTACTTTGCACTCTAAATTTTAATCTAAAATATATTATATTATAAATTCTTAAAATCGGATACTTTGCACCTAAACTATAAAAGCCTGTCTTCTTAGGCCATTTCATCAATGATTTTTACGAAAATAACAAAATTGTACCCGAATAAGAATCATTTCATAAAGGCAATACAAACAAAACAAGAAAGCAACGGATGACGAGAAAATCGTCATTTCACATGAGAGTGAACTAAGGCAGCCCAAGTTGGATTAGTACTGGTATATCTTTATTAGATTTTCTTGTTATTCTTTTTTTTTTTTTTTGATAAATACTTGGAGTGTTTTAATCTAAAAGTTCATTTCAGAGTACGTTAGAGATTGTACGCATAAGATAATTTTAGTCAAGTTGTAAACAAATCAGGCTATTAACGGATAATTCGGGTTCAATCGAATTTGAATTTTTGACTGAGCTCGAATCAAGTTCGAACAAAGAGTAATCAAATTCAAGTTTATACACATTTGACTCGAGCTCAACTCGATACGGTTCAAATATTTTATTTAATAATTTTTATTCAATATATAATAATTATTTTATATAAATTAATATATTAAAAATTAAAAAAATCAAGTTTTAGAGTTGAACTCGAACCTATCAAATATAAAATCGAATCAAACTTGAGTCGAATTTTAAATTTGTGTCAAGTTAGAGATCGAATTCAAACTCAAATTCAAATTTATGAATCAGGGCCAATAATTTTAAAGTATGATTCTATTCTTTCGATAATATTAGTCAATTATTGAGCGGGACAAAAACCAAAAGAAACAGATAAACGAACGGCAAAATATTACTATCAATCACTACTACAAACATCATGCTACAATGCCTATGAAGCTGATGCTTTGCTTCTTCTTCTTCTTCTGGTGCTTGTTCTGAGGACGGCAAGGCATTAGTTGAAAGGTAGTAATTTCAGCCACGAAGATTTAAGGGATCCACGCGCCCTCACTAGCACTCGTCAAAGCTATCAAGATTTTGCTGAGTCGACCTAGCTAATATTTTGTGGTCTAAATTTCCTACACAAGGATCAGTGGCAAAAAATCACATTGAAAGCCAGTGCTACATCTTACGTTAAATCATATTTGTCATTTTCTTTCACCAAAAAAAAAAAAAAAAAAAAAGGAAAATATTTGTCATTCTACCCGAAATTAATGAACCCCAAAGTCAATGTCGGCCTCCAACACTTAGCTCAAAATTTTGTCTAGTTTCTAAGTTATCATTACAGTATGACAATATATTTTTTTATTTTTTATTTTATAAGTGTTTTTAGTAAAAGTCTTCCCATAAATATCGGATGGGAACTAGAATATCAACCTTTGTGTATTCATCCTCTCCCGATTTTGTTGTACAATTACGTCGTCAATTTACTATGCAAGTTCATCCTCTCCCGATTTTGTTGTACAATCTGTCCAGCATCTCGAAGGCGATGGACCCATTTTGTCCTCCGACAACTTGACCGGTTGAATTGTCCAGTTCACGTGATTCCATGCTTAATAAGTCTACAGATGCATCTTTTTTTTTTTTTTTTTTTTTTAAGATTTTGAATATTTAAAACTTTAGAATTTTGCACAATCAAGCCAAAGATTGATACAGGTTTGGCAATTTAACAAAAGTACCCCTTAAAATAGATATTTGAACTCCAATTGTTTGAACTTACGAATAGGGCTGGCAATTAAACTCAAAACTCAACAACCTGCCCACTAATTTTAAAAGATGGGTTGGGTCAGTTGGGCTATGGGTTTTGTTAGGTTGGGTTAAGAAAACCCAACTGAATTATTGGGTGGGTTGGGTTTTTTATTTGAATACCCATTACCCAACTCATATAAATATAAATAATGGAAGTGAACCCAAAAATTCTCATAAATCTCCCAAACTCCTTCCCCAAGTTTCACACACTTGCACACACTTTTCCACACACACAACACCAAACTATAAATAAATAAAAACAAACTCTTCACATTCAACAAAATTTTGCCTTTTTTTCCAAATCTCTACCATTTGCAAAACCTAAACTATTGTAAGTAAAACTCTCTCTGGCATTTGATTTTTTTTTTTTGTAATTTTTTTGTCAATTAATTGTTTGTTATGTGCTAAATTTCGGATATTTTCTGAAATTTTTGTAAAATTTTTGGTGTTTTGAGTTGTTGTTATTTAATTTGGGAGATCATTTTGCATTTTCTTAGCGAACAAGCCCAAGAGTCTCGCTTACAATTTTATTATTATTTCTGTATTTTTTTTGTCCAATTAAATTTTTTAGGCAAAAAATATTTTATTTTGAGATATATTTGGTGTTATTTTGTTTTTGAAATTTTTGGGATATATTTTGACAGGGGATATTCAACTTACGTTGTTTTGTTTTGCACATAAAGTATATATTTAGTTTTGGACCATTTTTTTGGCATGGTCAAATGAATACCAGGAATAAATCAAGCCAAATTTCATTAATAAAAATTGCACTTCAACTAGGATGTGATAAGTTAAAATGACAGTATTTTCACTATAAAAATTGAGAATTTCTTCTAATTTTCAAGCAATTATTGAATTGTGAAGCCACATCACCTTATCATAATTAAGTACATAGTATTTTTTTAATTGTTGTCCTTTTTTATTTTCCTCCACTACCCTAGAAAATCGTAAGCCACCAACCAAAGGTGTTATGTTGTAGTAACCATTCAAATGATTGAATAATTAGAAGTATGTGTTTGTATTTGTGGAAGTGTTTTAGTGTGTGAAAATATGTTTATATGTGGAAAAATTTGTTTATATGCATGAAAAAATCATTTTGTAATCATTTTGTGTGTGTAAATGTGTGTGAAAAAGTATTATCTACCAAAATTTATAAAATAATATATTGGGTCATATTTGGGTCATGGGTTTGAGTTAACCCAATATAACCCAACCCAATATTAACCCAATATATAGTTGAGCGGGTTGGGTGTAACCCGTTTAAATAAAAACCCAATACCAACCCGCCAAAAACCCGCCCAATTGTCTCCCATACTTACGAAGTATTCGAGAGTCTTATGGACCTTTGGAACTTACAAGGAATATAATCCTCCAACTTTTTTTTTTATATTATCAATCACATTTTTTTCTCACATATATCACATCTCAAAAATATATATATACAGCATTATTTATAAAAAAAAACTAAAATAAAAAAATGCAAAACAAACAGAGAGCTAATAGTTTTTGTTAGGTTAATATACAAATGAATACCTGTGATTATTGTTTAGATTTTTTACTAGCAAGTCTATTTTATGTGTTATAGAGGACAAGTAGATTGAAGGCTGGAAGATTAGATACCCAACACTTGAAAATATCAACAGGAACCTCTCAACGAGTGTGATTAAGTGTGCAAAAAGCAAATTACCATTAAGTAAAGGCTAAATTGAAGGCTAAACCCCGTTGAATGACGAATTAAGAGATGTTGGTATGGCTTCATTATCATGTGCTCTTTGCTATCTGCTTTTCCACAAGTTGGTTGGTGTTGCTGGATGATACAAATTGGACCGAGTTCGTTATACATCTTTAATGTATTAGGTAATTTTTTATTTACAACCTTAAAACTTTTGTTTTGGACATGTTGGGTATTGGCTAATATTTCAAGCCATTCCAAATTATCCCTCCAATGACTAGCTATCCTTGTAAGATGAAATTCATGACATGACCCCCCTTAACAATTAATACTCTGAAGTTGTTCAATGCAGACAGAGTCGACGGCAAGCCATACAAGTAATGTGGATGTTTTCCATCTAGTTTGTCTGACAGTAAGTACAAGTCGAAACCATTAATGTACAAGCTGTTTTATAGGGTATAGTTTTTTTTTTTTTTTTTTTGAGGAAATTTAAAGGGTATAGTTGAAATAGATGAAAATAGTTATAAGGTTCAAGGTGACATCATTCATTGGAATGGACACCAAATTTTCGCAAATTTGGTAGTTGGGTGTATTACTTATCCAATTGCTCTTTCTTGACCTTATCTCATACGGTACAACTCTTGAATTAGGACCTGGTGGCTTTGACTTGGGATGACAAATATGCATATCCACGCAAAGATTTCAAATTTATTTTGTTGCACTCTATTATGTTAAAATAAACTCTATGGGATGTTCCCATAGAGTTTGGAATGTTCCCATTCTTACTTGTTCTATTGATTCTTTGTATGTTCTTTTAATTTCCCATTATATCTATTTTGTAATTGAATTTAACCCCCAAAGAAAAAGGGAAATTATTTGGTTTTTTTTTTTTTTATAGGACGAGAATTTAAGTCCAAAAATTGACGTACGAGATGAGAGGTGAATGCCCATATTTTGGCTTCATAACTTGTCGATCCATTGTTCTGGGTAGGCTTTTGAGTGCCTCGGAGTAGAGGAAATCGAATGAGATTGGGCCTCCAAAACATGGGTTGAGTCCATTAATGGCGAACGCGAGACGAGTCAGCGGTGTTATCTGTGGGATGGATAATCAAGCTGGGGCGAACAACAGAACAAGCCTTTCTTCCTAATTGGGTAGCCCAAGGTGCGATTAAATGGATGCCCGGCTCGAGGTGAACCCATTGCCTATAGCAGAGATCCAACAATTTTACTCTTGAATCGAAACAAATAAAAAAAAAATGAGAAAAAATATAGCCTTAGACGCCAACGTTAATGCTATAGTAGACTATTTAGGATTGTGTAGTATTAGGCACAATATTCTCTGTTGAAAATCTGAAATATGTTTCTTATATTTTCATTTTATTTATCAAAAAATTGTGGTATCATTCTCGATTCTTCTTAACAAACTAATTTTTGTGAGACGGTTTACGAGCTTGTGATTAGCATGCAATTGTAAGAAGACTCAAAATTAATTTAATTTTATCCGACGTAATGTATTTTGGCAATAGATTAGCTTGATTTTGCTTTTGTTTCACCCTAGACCTAACTAGAGACATACAATGCATCATTACTTAATGCCAAAGCATACAATAGTATGAATAGTTGGTGCCCATTTAAAACTATAATTTAGGTGTATACCACTTTGAAATTCCTCAAGATGAAGGTATGCTCGAATCAACACATCAACATCAAGCTCGATAAATAATTGAGTTGTGCGAGTTTGAACCGTGTAAGCACCACCACATTACTTGCTTGAAATACAATAGGTTTGAAACCAAGGTTGGATATCGAGAATTGCTGTCAAATAAAAGAAACCATTTATTAAAAATTTTGTTTTGGAAGAATATTAGGGGTTTGATCGGTTAGACTTCTGCCCAAATCTTCACGAAATAATACTCGGTCCTAATTAGGCCACCCATATACTTAAGCAAGATAATTAGTATTTGTTTATTATCGTCCATGATCATTAACTAATTTGCATATTTTTTGTTGACACTCTCCCAAAGAAAGAATGGTGGCCTTGACAATGGACATTAGAATAGAAATTGTTGTGGTAAACATCACTTTGAATAAATAAAAGTAAGGATATTAGAACCACTGATGCTTCTCTTTTTTTTAATTCTTAAAAACCAATCATGTTTAGCTTAATTTGAAAATTGAGATATGGGCCAACTGTTTTATAATTTAAAATGAATTAGCATTTGGAATTTTCTTCAGATGCCGAAAACTAAAGTCCTCAAAGATTTGATGTCATAGGCCCTTCTCTACGCGTGCATGCCATTTGACAAGGAACAAGTTTGCCACATCCCACATGCAAAGAAAGTTGAAGAACAATTCCAAATACTAAATACATTCATATCTTAAATGTTAAGTAAGGTTGTGTGGTTATTCTTGAAGACAATATATTCCTGAAGTTCAATTCTTGAATTGGTCAAATTACTTGTTTTCTTAATCTAAAACGAAAACTAACTTTAGTACCAAATCTTTTGTGGCTATTTTGTCAGTATCCATTGAAGATTACGCATAATGATTTGACGTCTCTATTAATATATTTTCTGAAATTGTTGAAGCATTTTTATTAACTTAATCTAGAAGCTATTCGTAAGTGAAAAGTCTTGCTAATATCCTTGTTGGCATTATATTTTGTCACCGTTTTGTTATGAAAAATATAAATTCAAATTACGCTTTAAATTTACTGCCTTTACTTAACACTTGAGTTCTGACTCCTTTACAAAACAAAACAGCACAATTTAGGGATGCGAGGAATCCCTTTTCATATTCCATGTAGTAGAAAATAAAAAATGCGCTTTCTATGTATGAAATGATACGATATATTTATTAATTTGGTTTATCAAGATTAATAAATTATTTCTAAAGCCAACTGCCAAAAGTCTTAGCATTCGTCTAGGAATCTATTCTCGACAATGCACACCATAAAACAGCTTAGACAAGTTAAAACAGTTTTCATATTCCTTTCGGCACAACCCACGAGCAACCACTTGGAAGAGTGTGATTTAATTTTTCAAGATTAGCTCAGACCTACTAATTAATTAATTTAATAGTAGTACTACTTGTAGGTAAATTAATGTAGAAGTTGTAACCTCCCAGTAAAAAGACAAATCAGCCTCTTACCAAAAAGGTAAAAAAGGGAAAAAAAAAAAAGGAAAACATACTCAAAACAGTTTCAATAATGATATAATGACAAACAAATACTACAAAAATGTTTTATACGTGGTGGTACCCAAAAAAAAAAACCAAGAATGCTGTTTAATGTTATGTAACTATTATGGCCTGATGATTAAAAGTCTTGTTCTTCACCTTAAAGCCACGGTTCCTGTTCTATGGTTTGTCCCTTATTTCTTCCAATAAATCTTACAAGAAAATTCAAAAACTTTATCCATATAATAATAGATATTGTTGACGTGAATCACTCGGTTGCCGTGTCAAAAATTTCTGTCCATTTTGTTGACATATGTGGCATACCTGAGATGGAAAGACACAAATTGTGGTTTCAGTTTTTTCCTGCGTATAGGCCATATCATTTAAGGGGTGCTTGGTTTAAAAAAAAAGGAAGGGAGTACGAGTGGTAATGACAACCAGCGTTGGTATTTAAAAAATTATTATTATTATCATTCAATCAGAATAGAAGTAATTAATTGAAATTTTTATGATTCTTTTAGAATATTACTATATCAAACTCATTAATCATTTGGAGGGAATAATACTCATTCAAATACCAAACTAAACATGTTGGGAAAAATCATCAAAATACATACTCATAGCAAGATTAATAATATCCATAACAATAGTGATTGATAATTTGAACCAAACTACTCTTTAGTATTGCCATTAGCCAAGGGTCTATTAGTCCTGGAATAGTCTCTCATCAACACGAAAGCAGAAAGCAAACTAAGAAGGGAATTAAATACGTTTCCAACCTTCATTCTCAAACGATTTATTGTTTTCTCACCTTAATTTTCGTCGTGTCTGAATCTTTCTTCGTAGTTGGTAACATTTTTTCCTTTGCCTACTCAATAAAGTCGGAATATTGTGACGATTTACATAATCTCTTCTTTTCAAGAAAAATAAAAAATTTCCTAGATTCTGAATTTTCATTCCTTTAAACTTTCCCTTAATTAAACAAAGAATCGTGGATGTACCATCCAAGTCCCTCTTTCCTTTCCTTTGGTTTTGACCTCATTAATGATGTCAGTCTGCCAAAAACACATAGCCGTTAGTAACTATTTTAAATGAAAATGCCCAAGTTCCAATGTCAAAGGTTAGCTGTAAATATCATTTCATTTTATCAATACCCAAAAAAAAAAAGATATTTTCTAAAAATATATTTGTGAATACTTCTTTTTGGGTATGTACTTGGATTTTGAAACATGTGGCAATGTGTCTCTCTTTTGGCGGTTTCGCATTCAGTCTATTCGTTACGTTTAGACTTCACCTGTGACTTGTGAGTAGTAAATAAAATTATTAGTAACTTCAGATTCTATCGACAACTACTTCCAATCTTTATTTTCTTTTTTCCTTTTAATCTCTTCTTTCCTTTCACTTTCCAATCTTTATTTTGCATTGTCTTGTGTTCATTTTTTTCCCTTCTGTTTTTGCTCATAGTCGTATTGCAGTAGTTGTCTTAGATCACGTGTATCAATACTTGGAGTTACGAAGAGAACAATCTACATGGGATTTCTGAGCACTTTCTTGGGGATTCTTGGTTTTGTAATCGGGTCTCTCGTTGGACTTGTGATTGGTTTTTACCTCTTCATCTATTCCGAGCCTGCGGACGTTGAGGTGATTACTCTTACATTAGTTTTATTCAGTTCTTGCATTACTTCTGCACAAGTTTTATTCAGTTCTTGCGGTTCTTGCTTCTTATTTGATTGTTGCATGAATATTAAATCTGATCAAGAATTTCTGATGTATATAGAATTTTCTTATACAGGTCTTGAGGTACTCTGTTTATTCTTTGTCGTGAAATATTGATTGTTTGTTGAAGTATGTGAAAATCTTTACTTTCCCTGACAGGAATTTATTTATACAGGATAGCTTTTGTTCAAAATTTAATATGATTATGATTATGACACAAATCCCATCTAAATAAATCTATAAGTAAGAGTTGTTTTTCTCATTGCAAAAGGTTCTTCTTTTGTTTCTTTTTTTAATTTTGTTTCAAAGGATGTTCATTTGTTAAATTTTTGCGCGATCAGAATTTGGGCTATTATTGCATTGCTGATGGCATGTTGGTTTGTAAAATGATAAGTCCCGAATCCTTCATTGTTAATGTTACTGAGAGTTTTTGGGTGCCCATGATTTCACTATTTCTTTTCCCCATAGTCATAGTTTGATGTATTATTTTCTATTTGCTCTGTTGTTCCCCATTTTGGTAGAGAAATATGAAGGATCACAAACATCTTATTATCTTTCAGACTCAGATAATATCTAAAACTAGGACTGCTACATTATTTGTTTTCAATAAAGAATTAATCTTTTTATGCTGTAAAGGTCCTTGGTTGTTATGTTTTCTGTTACATCCTTTGGTGTTTGGTTTGGAGATGTCATTCCTCACCCCAGAAAATTTAAGAAAGCCAAATCCCATTCTCAACATCTTGACACTAACATCATACACTAGCCAATAGATCCGGAAGTCGAAATATCTGAGTGCCTGCTCTTAAAGAGTTTACACCTGCTAATGCTTCTTCTTGATCGAACACGTGGGGGCCAACGAAGTGATTGAAACTTTCCAAGATCATTGTTTGGCCAATTTGAATAACCTGCATTTTGATTGCTGTCATTAAGGGACCCTTACTCATAAATGAATACAATTTGTTTTTGGCAAACAACTCCTATTCAGCTATGATGAAGTCAATGGTTCAGGCTGATGGCATTGACTATTGGGAATGAAGTAATTGCACAATGCTTAAGTAACATTGCCTAAATGCCATACAGAATGTCCCAGTTAATTTATACTTTTGTAACATGTGAATGACATTGCCGCAACTTGTTTTCTGTGTACGGTCCATGCATGTACAATCTGGTTATCCTTTTCCAGTTAGGTTACTCATGAATGCTTGGTATCTTAAGATATCATGGCATTACAGCTGACAAAACAGTGCCTTCCTAGTCCAAATGTTTAGTTACAAGACAAAAATGAATGCAAAAGATGCCTTTTGAATGCCTCATCTGAGAGGGGAATCTCTAAAAAATGCGTGATAGAAACTATTAAGCTTGACCTAAGCAATTATTTGAAACTACAGGATCCCAAAGGCAAGCCCGTTGATGAGCTTGATAGAACAGAAATGCAAGATCTTCTGCCTGAAATTCCATGGTGGGTAAAGAATCCTGATTATGAGAGAGTAAGTTTTCATTGTCAAGCCTTCATTTCATCATTCAGTGGTTTTTTTTTTTTACTTAAATTTGTTTAGAAAGTTTTACAATTTCTGTATGCTTAATTGTGGTTGCTGGACACGCAGGTAGACTGGTTAAACAAGTTTATTCTTGATATGTGGCCTTTCATTGATAAGGTAATTTTTTTTCTTTATCAAGAGTTCTATTTTCTGCTTGGAAATGGTAAATGTTGATTCATTCCATTTGCAGGCATTTCATGGAACCATTAGAAGCATTGCACAGCCAATATTTGCTGACTACATAGGGTTGTGTAAGATAGAATCAATTGAATTTGAAAAGATAAACCTCGGAACTCTTCCACCAACGATTCATGGTGAGTTTCTCCTGTCTTGTGAGTTTCCTAACAAATGTAGTTGTTGTTTCACGAGGTCTTTGTACTTCTTTTGTGTGACAGTTTCAGGCCTTCTTTTTAACTATTAAGATGGACATATATTACCCTAATTCAAAACTTATAATCAGAAAACATATAAAAGTAAATTTGGCATTGATTACATTATATCTACAGTAGCAATGCCTCCCATGTACACACACATTGATTACATTTTATTATGTCTTCACAGGTCTAAAAGTTTACGAGACAAATGAGAGTGAACTAGTTATGGAACCAGCAATCAAGTGGGCTGGAAATCCAAACATAATTGTAGCAGTAAAATTTCCTTCTTTTAGAATCTTAATACAGGTTAGAAGTGCTCAGATTAAAAACTTAAGAAAAAAAAAAAAGTAAAGGACCTTAGGAACAACAAATTTTTATGGTTCTATGAGGAGGACCTTGTTTTTTAAGGATTGGTGTTGCTTCTTATCAGTTGGTGGAGATACAAATCTATGCCGCTCCACGTGTCACATTAAAACCGCTTGTTCCAACATTCCCATGTTTTACAAATATAGTGGTATCTTTAATGGAGAAGGTAAGCAGAATCTACAGCACCGGTGTTTAATCATTCAGTGTTGATTAGTGGGAAAACTTGTTTATATCTGATGATTATCTTCAATCTGTGCAGCCACATATTGACTTTGGGTTGAAAGTATTGGGCGGGGACACCATGTCCATTCCTTTCCTATATCGGTTTGTTCAGGTGTCATTTAAATGCCTTTATTATGCATTGGAACAGGGGAAGATTGGTGTCCTAGGAATTTTTTTGCCTGAATTTATCTTTGCTCTTCCTAAACTACCATTAGTTATCACTCAGTATTCTTCCTCTGGCAGGAAACCATCAAAAAACAAGTTTCATGCCTCTACTTATGGCCCCAGTTCCTTGAAATTCCAATTCTTGATGCTTCCACGTATGTTTCATATTGGGAATTCCATCACTTCAGAATTGAACTTCTGATGCCTAACTCGTGAAACATTTTTTGGTGTTTACTTCTATTTTGCAACATGTACAAACTTAAGTTCCTTTTTTCACCACAATTCCCTTTCAAATTTTACAGCTTTGCCTCAAAGAAGCCTGTTGGAATATTGCATGTAAGAGTTGTAAAAGCCATAAAGCTCTTGAAGATGGACTTACTGGGACTTTCAGATCCTTATGTCAAACTAAGTCTGAGTGGAGATAAGTTGCCTGCTAAGAGAACTACCATCAGGAAGAAAACTCTCTACCCCGAGTGGAATGAAAATTTTAAGCTAATCGTGAAGGATCCACAATCTCAGTTTCTTCTTATAAATGTCTATGATTGGGATAAGGTATGTTCCATTTGATTGTGTACTGTCTGTGGTTAATTATTGTAGCTGTTGAGTTATTCAATGAGTTTGTCAACTGATAGACATGGCTATGGCTGAAAAAGAAAAAAGTGGCGAGGTCAAAGTGATTATATGTAACTGAAATCTGAAAAATCAGAACCGGAAGAAATGTGATTCCAAACTGTTGGAGTTGCACAACAAATAACTTCGTGGTAAAAAGGCAGTGGGTTCCACTAGAAGCATGTTCAATGTGTTTGCTTGATGTTCATCCTCCGTAACCTGCAGTTTAAATTCCAACCTCAGGTTAGCTGATAAAGGAGTGTCAGCCTCACAAAGACTGTTGGGAGGAAAATTTATAGATACAGATATGCATTTATTTGTAGTTTTAACTCTTTGAGTCATCTTTCAAAAACTTCTCTTATTTTGCAAGTTGCTAAATGTTACGTATTCAATCAACTGTTGACAATTGGAGACATTTATTTAAATTACTATTTACTATTTGTTTGAACTACAGAAGAGGAAGAGTTTCTGACATCCTTCTGTTTGTTTGCTTGGTTTCAGGTAGGGGCTCATGACAGGCTGGGAATGCAAATATATCCTTTGAAACTTCTAAATCCAAATGAGACAAAACAGTTAACACTGGACCTGCTTAAGAGTACAGAAATAAGTGATCCTCATAATAAGAAGCAAAGAGGGCAAATTGTGCTTGACCTGAGATATGCTCCTTTAAAAGAAGATAGTCTTCTGTTCAGCGGGCCTCTGGATGGATTCAATAGGAAAGAAAACAGAATGGATTGTATATCCAGTGATGAGAATTCCACCGGAGCTGGTTTACTTATGGTTTCTCTTTATGGAGCTGAGGATGTCGAGGGGTCACATCACAACAATCCATATGTTCTGATAATTTTCAGAGGAGAAATAAGGAAATCAAAGGTGAGTTTTGTAACATTTTTTCTTCCTCAGTGTTATATTCCATAATGGTCAAACTTGTTTGATGCAAACATAAAGCAGATTGCAATGCGTTAAATTGTACTTTTCTTTATTTATTTCCTTTTAGGTTATATCTGTGCCATGCCTATTTTTGCTCCCCTGAGGATGTACAGAAATCATTTCTCAGTGTTAAGGGTTCATCTTAGATGCAATACTTCTTGTTTTGTACTAATTTTACATGTTCCGGGGAGTAAGACTAGGGGTATATTAATTTATGTATTGGAGTTTCTTTCTCCTTTGTTAACAATTGTCTTTAGTCTCAACTCAGATGTTTACGGATGGGAATAATTTTTTTGTTTCTTCAGATGATCAGGAGAACTCGTGATCCACTGTGGAATGAAGAGTTCCAATTTATGCTGGATGAGTCTCCTGTATCTGATAAGATTCATATAGAAGTTATGAGTAAGCGAACAGGATTTGGATTCAGATCAAAGGTACTTATTGTGATACCAATCTCATTCTTTTGGTTGCCACCTTAATAGAAGCACCTAGTATCCTGAGCTGTTATGTTCTGTACAGGAATCATTGGGACATGTGGATATCAACCTTGCTGATGTTGTACACAATGGACGAATAAACGAAAAATACCATTTAATTGATTCTAAAAACGGACAGATACATGTTGAGTTTCGGTGGAAAACTATATGAACATCAGTCTTAGGCATGCTGGATATTCAGGTAACACTTGTCAAATATTACAACAGAAATTCCAGTATTGATGTAGGACATGCTGCTGTAGATCTAAGACCGAAAAACAAAAAGAAAATGAGTAACTACATCTCAATTTTCATTTCATTGTCTCCCGTAACAAGAAGTAAATATTGCATAAATCCCATATGATTATCTTACAGATGCAATCTTCATACAGGGAATCATTCTAGTGTCCAATCGGCAAATGAAGGGGACAACAAAAGTGACAGTGAAAGACATGGTTTATCTCGATTATTTGAACTGATGCTTCGTAAGTTACAATATAGAATTGCAATTTTGTTTGAACATCATTTTTTATTGTGTGAAGAGAGAGCTAGTTGTTGGCCTCTCGAAGCCAATAGTTTGTACATACGGACCCAAAATCTACATTTCGCAGATAAACAGCAGCTAGGAAAAAGGGATCAGAGCCCTTGAGTTGAGTACCATGTAAGACCTTTCTTGCACAGCATACCCATTTATTCCATTAAGTTCATAACTTGGCTACATGAATTTAATTATTTGTTCTTCAAATACATATTCCCTTCATATTTCATAGTATAAAAACAAACGCACGCCTTCTTTAGATCACCCCACGGCGGGATAATTGGGCAGGTTAAAATTACACATTCTTATGTGCGGCTACAAGGCAGGATGGAAGGACTGAAGGAGGCCTGGCCTGATAGGAAAAATAACACGCTTTTAAAAAGTATGGGACCGGGAAGGCGTGGTTTTTTATATCTTAGTTATCTTTAATATGGGCTTGCCAATTGGTAGCCCAGATTGTCCAAGCTCATCGGATATGACTGGCAATTATCCACTCCAACAAACTCTGCTAGATTGCATGGGCCGAGTTCAACAACCTTGGGTAGGCATCTTGAATTCATTTTCGAGTTCGATTGGTAAAAGTTAAATTACTACTGAAATACTTCAAGGGTAGCTGATTTGAAATATCGGACTGAAAAGAAAATCAACTTTTCAGTATTTATTCTTCAAATAAAAATAAAGAATCTCTGACAAAATAGGTGCAATAATTACTCAAATCTCGACATTATTTGGCTTTTACTTGTCAAAAGTTTCAACTTTGCGAGAATATTTCAAAACAGAATTCCTCAAACAAAAGCATAAAGTTCGTTGAGATAATAAAGATGATTTTTTTTTTTGAAGAATAAAGATGATTTTTCATACCTGAAAAACCTTTCTTCCTGTCATTCAGCTAAAAACAAATATCCTTTTCTTTTAACAAAAGTACGTGAAAATTTAGGCACGTTCAAATCTTTCATCTCTGTATCTTGTTTCTACCCAAATTATTAAAACAAAAAAAAAAAAGAATCAAATATTGAAGGCGTTATTCTTTCTCTTTTAAGCAAATGGTAAATCCAGATACATATTGAACCACTTTTAGAAGTTTTTAGCTTAATTATATGGTTAGATCCCTCCAAAATTGCTACTATTTGTTTTTGGACACTTTTTTTTTTTTTTTTTTTTGTTTTTTTGTTTTTTGTGTTTGTGTGTTGGGGGCGGTGTTCGGACAAACATCGTCACCTGGCTGTCTTCATTTGATTCGTGGCTTGGTAGTGAAGTATCTTTTCTCCATGTAATCTTGTTGTCTGTGGGCACTAATAATCCATGCGTAGTGATCCTACAATTGACCATGCAATATTCGGCGAAATCTCAGTGATAAGTGCTTGCATTCTCTAAATTGGCTAAAGCCCAATCATTTCTCCTGTCGTCTAGTCTTGCAAGCTGCCATCATTTCTTAAATTTATTACGAAAGATAACATATCTTTTTTTTTAGTGTAAAAGATAACATATCTAAAAAACTAAAGAAAGTTGGAAGCCTTGAAAAGTAGGTGTTACATTTCGTTTTTTTTTTTAATATTGCTAATGTTGATTACTATAGTACTGTTAAGAAATAATTTTTATTTTATGAAGAAGGATTTAAGCCTAAAAGGGAGAATAGATCTGTAGAGAAAAGAAACATCCAAGATGCCAACTTTAGTGGGTAACAATATCTAATGAGCCCAAATTCATCCCTTTAATATATTTTTCTAAATTGCAAGTTTATCTCTTCACCTCTTTTACCTCTCAAAAATTTTCTTCTCCTCTTTTAATATCCTATCTATTTGCAAACACTTCAAGCTGTTTGCCTCATCATGAACTTGATCTTTTGATTTCATGAAATATTTATATGAAGAAAGAATATGTACTTATTTGACTAATACATACAAGCACATATGCACATATATAAACGTTAAATGGCTGCCCAGCTTTGTGCTTGTGCTTGTGTACGACATCTTGCACTAGTTAGTGGAACTGGAATTTCATTCCCTTCACGATTCCTCTTGCAAAAGTGTTCGCCAAAATACATGGCTTTGAACTTTCCACATTGCACAGGACGTAGAAGTGTATGTGTGTGTGTGTCTATATATATATATATATATATAGTCATGATATTCCATGCGAGTTGAGACATGAATCATAGAAATTGGACCCGGCTGGGATGCAAATGCATGGATAATGGATTAGGTTTGACTTACTGATGGCAATCATCAACCCACCACACATGTGACATCATGATAAGAAGAAGGAAAAAGATTTGATCCTACTAATGTGGTGGATTCCAATATTGAGAGGACCCCTCGATCAGTTACCTACTGTTTGGAGAAAGCTACCAGTCTTAATTATAATCAGATTGTTTTTTCAGATAATACTAATTGGATTTTTTTTAAGTTTTGTGGAACATTTCTGTAAAAGCTAATTTTGAAATCACGTCTGAAATGGTACACAAAACCAACCTCAGATTTTGCTTGAGTAGATATATATAAGAGGCCATGAGGTTGGACCCTTAAAATAAAAAATAATAATGCTAATAAAAGCTTCGTACGAAACTGACTTCTTTGCGGGCTCACACTTTTGCCTTGTAATAATTATGCTAAATAGATATGCCACGTTTAAGACAGCAAGAGCAACTTAGAAAGATTAAATAAGGAAAAAAAAAGAAAAAGAAAAAAGAAGAAAGGAAGAACAATGCATGGCACTAATAATAATGTTAATTATCGAATTGTTCTTCGAAGTCATTCGTGAAAGCCCCTAGCTCATCGAGCACTATTAAGATAAGATAGTTCAAGGTCTTCGAAAACCCTAGTCAAAATTTAGAGATTTAACTTATGTTCAGTCAAATTAATCTCGTATACCAGGACTGGGCGAAGGGCTATCGGCATAATGGCCCTTAATATATAGTTGTGCCATGCATAAAATGTAACCACTAAACATCATATTTGTTCCCCTAATCTAATCATCACCCAAGTGGGGGAACACCAATAGAGGCACAGTTACCTTTGGAGTGCGAGAAAATACCAAAAGAAAAGTCGCCTTTGTAGTTGACTTGCCCCAGAAAGCCTGGCAAAAATTTAGCAAGAAAAATGATATGGAAAAGGGAATCCTATCCTTCTCCCTCCTACGAAGGAGTTATGACGATTCTTTCTTTGTTAGTGAATCTTTATTCATTGCAATGAGGGCTCAAAATACATATAAGTCTCTCTCTCTCTCTCTCTCTCTCTCTCTCTCTCTCTCTCTCTCTCTCTCTCATATATGGATATGTGTATATAAATAAAATTATTGGGAGGCATGTGTGGTCTCAAAAGGTGGAATGAAATGAAAAGGAGTCACTTTCTTGGTTGCTAGTTGATGTTGTTTTGTGGGGGAAAGGAATAACTTTTGCAGCTTAAAAAGATAGGGGCATTTTTTTCCTTTTAAAAGTTGTCTTTTGAGGGGAGAGTGTAAAGTTTAGTGGGAAATGGGAATAGGGAACTTCGCTCCACACAAAAACTTGTAAAATTATGTTATACTCTATACTAACACTAGCACAGTCTTGCTCTGATTTATTGTGTTGTTGGCTTGTGGTATATATTGTGGTGTACTATACATGCATAACAATATTATTAATCCTCATGTTGATTGAGAAGGTAACCAGCCCAAGCCTTGAAAGTCTATGTGGGGTCAGTTGGTCCGATGGTAATTTAGTTTTTATTGGTTCTTCTGAATTCAGTTGGGCCCTTTACAGAATAAGTTAAGAGTATAATAAAATACTGTCGACGATCAATAAAAAAATAAAAAATGTTGATTGAGCAGGTGATCATCAAGTGCCTGTCATTTTCATTTTTTCATTTGAGATTCTCCATTGACAAAGGAGGAGTATCATTTCAATGAACAGAAACTCGATACTGTTTAAAAGGTTACACATAGTTTGGCTACTAGCTGGTGGAAAAGTGATTAATAATGGAAGATTACATGCCACTTGACTTAAATAAGGTTATTCTTGTAGCTGGAATTAAACTAGGAATTAGAAATATTGGCATAAAATTTGTCACATATAATAGATACTTAAGTTTAACAAAAATTATGGATAGTCAATTTCTTAGTAGCAGGTAATTTCAATTTTTTAAATGGCCAAAAAATTTTCTTGTCAGCATTGCTAAAGGGATAATTTTTTTTTTTGTTTTTTTGGTTATTTGTCGAGATGCTCTAACACCTTCCAGCAAGTCAATTAAAATCCATCTTTGAGCAATAATATAAAATTCATGTATAATTCAATTGACTTCCATATACTTTGTGTGAATATGCATGGATACTTAAATACTAGTCAATTCAAAATTACAAAAAATTTTGAAATTTTTAGCTTGCTTCAAATTGGACATTTTATAAACACTTGTAGTAATGCTCAAATGAGGTCAGATATGTTGGTCATCCATTTATGTCTTTTCTCTCTCTCTAAACAATGCATTTTTTATTTTAAACAAATAAATATTACAGAATAGTTCAATTCTCAGAAACCAAACAAGCCCTAGCATCATTCCTCTTCTCTTGCATATGCTTGCAATTATAGAACCAATGTTGTACAAATCGTGTGTGTGTGTGTGTGTGTATATATCTCAAGAATAAACTAGAGATATACACAACCCATTTCAACTACTGACCACTGACTACTTCATATTAGATATGGTGAAATCTAGAATCATTTCAGAGTCCACTGCAACAACTGCAGAATATATTCTCAGGCAAGAATCTCCTGCCTTCTTCCCCCACAAAATTCTTGCAACGACTATTTGAATGGCGTACATAATTAAGCACGTTGCATCACTTCATCCGAATGTTAAAGCAATCTTTCCATGGTTACAAGACTGGGGGTAAAATAATTTTCCAAATTATTATTAAACATTTCTGACGATGCACCTACCTAAAAATGAAATATAACAAATACTTATGTGGGCACCCTTTTTTTTTTTTTTTCCTGGCATTTGATGTTGACGATGTTGTATGCATAGAAGAAAAGCAATTATTAGTTACAAAACAATGAAAATCTGACTTACGGAAAAAAAAAGGTAAATTTCAATTTCGCTTGTGACAATATGAAAATATCCCCAAGATTATAAGCATTCTTGCCCCAATATGAATGGGACGCACCAAATTCCAAAATTATAAAGAGCTTAAAATGGGACTTCTTTTCTTGGTTTTTGGTGATTCTGTATTTAAACTATAATCAATGTCAAATTCATTGCAGGCCTCTGATATATGAAGAGGAAGTAACTTTGTTTTCCAAACAATTTTTTAGGATATCAATAGCCAAAAGGGCATAGCCAATGAATTTCCAAACAAACTATAAAAGCTTTCCGGTTAGATTAAGTTGGTTGGCATATTCTTATTTTTTTTCTTGTTCATTCTCCAAAAGAACTTGCTTAAATTTTTTATAACAGGCCTAAATCAATGAAACTTATTATCTTAATTTCAGAAAAAATTAGTGATTTCCGAGATTTGTGTACATTTGGTGTTAGTAGCATATATCTGTTGCATCCGTGTCAGACATTAGCTCTTCCCTTAAATTTAAAACTAGTACTATGTTTCTTATTTCCTATGGTATTTAAACTTCTGAACTGGAATATAACATACAAAGTTAATATTAACATTTCTATATTTGTTAATGACAGTTTTCTTAATTTTTTTTCATGTAAAATGAAAACATGCTATCACTTTTGATTCTAATTACAATGTGAGATAAAATTGTGTGCTTATAATTACATTAAAATATAATTATACTTTTGTCTTTTCACATAATTTAAAAAAGGCGCGTTATTCATCATTATGAGAGCGCAAAACACAACCAAATTTTTTGCTCCTTGTGGACTTTAATGGCTTTGACGAATCCTTGTGTTCGTATTTCTTATTTTTCCAATTTTAATGTTCTCCCACGCAGAAAATCTCTTTCAAGTTCTAGATAGTCAACTATATATCCTTGATGTGGCATCTTCTCTAGGTAATATTCTTCCTCAAGTGCTTGAAAGAACCACAGCAATTGTGGTTGTTGAAAGAAAAATCAAAGAGGTGACCGAATTGTAAAAACCGCACTTATGAGCCAATTGGAAATGTTCCAACTTGCGCAAATCTTTTTTGACCAATAAATGCCAAGAAACTGTTGGCTTTCAGATATGACAGAACTGAGGGGGAATTTTACAAGGTCAATTTATTCTAATGACAAGCATGACACATACGAAATGTAATTTATTTTTCAAAATTCAAGTGAATTATTGAATAGGTTACATATAGAGAATTAAATTAGTGATGACTTTGGGGGTATTTGGTTTGGGAAATTAGGGAACATGTAGAGAATTAAATTAGTGATGACTTAGGGGTATTTGGTTTGGGAAATTAGGAAGGGAAATAAGTGTCTATACTAATGACACATATTATTGATGTTTGATACCATCCTTTAATCAGAATAAAAGTGATTAATTGAGATTTCCATAATCTCCTCAGAATACTATATTATCAAACTCATTAACCTTTTTGAAAAAAAATTATACTTATTCTATCACTAAATCAAACACGTTTGAAGAATCATCAAAAGTCATAGGAGGATTAATAATATCATAGTGAAAGTAATTGAGAAATTCGAACCAAACAACTCCTTAGTGTTTTATTTTTCTAATTAAAAGTAGTAATATCATGTTGTTCATAAATGCACGGGAAAATTGGCCATAAATTATTGAAAGAAAATAATACTACAAAAGGGAAAAAAAATGAAAAATTACCAAAAACACAATTGGAAAATTAAAAAAAAAAATCAACCAAATTTATGAGATATGTGCAATGTCAACAACGTTGACCATGGCCGGCCAAAGCTCAAAAAGGAGGAACTGTAATGATGTGCACGTGTGGGCTTAGTACCTTGTGGTAAATGCATCATTAGAAAAATCCCAACATTTGACCCGTCTAATTCCATGCTTGTCCAAGAATACTGCTGGGTGGGGGCCCAAATGGGCCATTCCACTTCATTCTTCTGAGTCATGAATCCACAATTTAGAATTCATTTTTTTTTTCTTAAAAAGTGTCCACAGTGAGGTTTTCTAGAAAAAAGATTATTATGCCCTAATCCACTTTTATGTTATTTTATTAGCATATGCTAATCAAAGAATTTTTCTTTGTTGGAGACATGTTAATTTGATTTAGGTAGGAGGTCACTATATTATGCATGATTAAAACAGGGTTAATGGTTGGGTGAAGTGGTGTCGGGAAATAGAGTGATCAAGAAAGGACAGTAGAAAAGGTAGGGTAAAAATCTCACTCTAGTTGAGAATAGGAACATGCTCAATAGAGTAAAGTTTGACGATTAAGAAAATAAAAATTTTAATAGAGTAACGTAAAAGTGAAATAGAAATTTTGTAGTATATACAAGTATAAAAATAAAGAGGTGAAAAAATAATTACCAAATGTGGAAAAATATATGCAAAAAAGCAGTAAAAAATGATGAATAAAACGCATGTAACACATATCATGAGTTCAATCCCTTTTCTTTTTTTTTTTTCTTGAGGAAGAGTTCAATCCTTTTGGCATTTGAAATCTGTGATTTACCTAGTGCATGCCAGTTTAGACTTAGTTTGTTAAACTCTTGTTTGGTAAGGAAAAAGTTGATCCAATGACTCTATTTTCCCTAGCAAGTTCTAATTTACTTAAACAAAAACAACAGCAACAATAATAATCTACAATGATAGAAAGCAAGAAACCAATTGTGGCCTCTAATTTATTCTTGCTGCTTTAGTGGCATGACCAATTGAGACTTTTAAAAGTGGCACAAGTACCCCCATGAAAAATGTGAAAAAGGAGTCTAGACCAAAGTCTACTCTTCTTTGCTCAAAATTTAGCATATTAATTTCTTTTGGTTCAATATTCAACTCAAAAAATAGTCAAAAGACAAGTTTTGTGTCCTTCTTTGCTTAAAATTTAGCATATTAATTTCTTTTGATTCAATATTAAACTCAAAAATAGACAAAGAACAAGTTTTGAAGGCTGAATAGAAAAAAGGGAGAAAAAAACTTTGGCCCTCTAGAATCAACATGTTGCACAAATAAAATGTTATGACTAAAACAATTTCAATCAACTAAGCCTAAGGCCCTGTAAAGCTTATTCTGTAAACATGTTAGACATTCAAATTGTGCCTGCTAACAACACCATCTAAAAATAAAAACTAAAGCTATTGAAATTACTTAATTAGTATTACAAAAGAAAAGGTACTAGGATTCTCAAATTTTCATGAATGAAGGAGAAATTCAATTACATCCTAAAATAATTTCAGTAGCATAACTCATTTGCTTCTTGCAAGAAAAACTAGAGAGAAGGAAAACTCCGTCTAGTAGAAAATTTTTTTTCCTGAAGATTTTTCCCAAAAAATTATTAAACACGTTTTTTAATATTTTCTTTGTCTCATACACGCCTCTATTAAAAAATATTTTTTAATTTAAAAAAAAAATGCAATGTAGAGGACATCTTAGTACTTGCCTTGTATGGTGCTCCACTGTATTGATCTAGCAAAAGGTCAAAATTTAAAAAAAAAATACAAAAGAATTAGAAACAGAGGTCAAATGTCAAAAGCTCCTCCCCAAGCTCCAAATCAACAAATAAACAGCAAAACAAACAACACCGACGACAGGTCAAACTCACTTAACCTATATGGTAGGTTTACTGAAAATTGATCATTGCGGTCTCAAATTGGAGCATTGTGAACAGAGAGATACAGAAGAGTTTCTATTCATCAGGACCAAAGTGCTACGTCGAAAGAATAGTTAAATACTAAATACTCAACGCTCTAATGTTCAACTCTCCCCCTCTTTTTCTCTCTCTTTTGTTCTCTTCACATACATTTTGATTCATTCACTAATGGCTGCAGGCCGCCAACAACAACTACAAGAAGAGTAAAGCTATAACAAAGCCCATCACCTGTTTTTCCCCTTCTCCTCTTCTTATCTCAATTCTCAACTACCCAGTCACCATTTCTTGATTTTCTTCCCGGCACTACCACACCCTCAAACTCACACTCAAGCTACTTCTCTGTTATTCTTGATTTTCGAGCTTTCCTAAAAACTTTTCCTCTAAAGAGGGGAAAGGAAAAGAAATAAAGCTGGTACTTTTTGCTTTCTGAGCAAAAACCCATCTCAAAGAACCCCTTTTTGTTGAATCTTGATAAGGTTTTAGGTGGTGTTTTGCGAAAAAATGGGTAGCAAATGGAGAAAAGTGAAGCTGGCTCTTGGGATGAATCTTTGTGTTTATGTTCCAAGAACTGGAAATGATGATCTTGAGTCTTCCTTGCCGGCGTCCGACAGGCTTTCCGACGCTGCACTGCTCTCTCCGGCCAGTGATGGCAGCCTGCCTACTTCTGCTCCTCCTACTCCGGGCTCCAATGGCCATGGATTAAGGCTGTCCAAGAACAGCTTGAGCAGGTCTTCAAAGGTTTGTTGCTTGAGCCTCTTTTCTTTTCTTTTTTATGTTTTGGGAAATTGCGCTCTGCTGTGCGCTACTTCTATCTATTGTTTTCACTGCTCCTGTCTCGTGGTCTTAACTGGTGAGAGTAATCTTGTAATAATATTCTTCTTTCAGTGGCTACTGTAGGGATTCTTTTCTACTTCTGTTTCTGCTTACATAAATTTTCTCAACTATTTTGTATAAATTCTTTTGTTTTTGACGTTTTGGAGGATCAAGAAATGGAGGAAAAATGAGATGAAACCAGAGTTCTATACAGAAATGGCCGGTCTAGTATGTTAAAAAGACAAATTCTTTCAGATTAATGTAACAAATCAATACTTCCAGGTATAAACAGGTGCCATAGCAAAATATCATGCAGCCTCCAATTTGTAGCTTACACACAAGAATTTTTCAATTCTCTTTTTCCTGAATGCAAAAATTTTAGGAGGATATGGCTCAAGAAACAAGGGAACCATGTCTTTCTTTCATTGCTTCGAATAAACGTATTCTGGATATAAATAAAATATGCAAACTTTTCAACGGTGGTTGCAAAGTTCTTGAATTGACAAGACAAGGTATTAATTTTTTTTAAAAAAATTGTATTTGTGAACTTCGCTAAAGAATCTCCTATCATATGCTTTTCCTTCAGAAACAAGATTATTTTAAAGGTTGTGAAATAATTTACTGTGATTTCAATATTATATGAAGAGAACTGTACGTGCAAGGGTTAGTTTAGAGGAATTTATTTTGCATTTGATGAGCCAGCTAAATCTCTATGCTTAAAAAATTTTGGACTTGACTTCTATTATCATCTAATTGGATCTTAAATTTGACTTGCAGAAGATATGCTCAATATGTTTAGCCTCGATGAAACGAGGAGATGGCCATGCAATATTCACTGCCGAATGTTCCCATTCTTTTCACTTTCAGTGTATTGCTTCCAATGTGAAACACGGAAACCAAATTTGCCCAGTTTGCAGAGCAAAGTGGAATGAGATTCCTCTGCAGTGTCCCAGTTTGGATCCTCCTCCTGGAAGAGCTAGAGTTAACCCTGTGGATTGGCCACAAAGTAATGCGTTGATGACTGTAGTCCGCAGATTACCTCCACTGCGTCCTAATCTTAATCGACACAATGCACCACCAATTCAGGCTCCTGAGCCAGCTGTCTTCAATGATGATGAATCTTTGGATCATCAGTCTGACTCTATTGAGAGAAACTTTTCAACCAAGAGTGGTCCTGAAAATGATGATGGAAGAACAATGAAAATCAAAACATACACAGAAGTTCCAGCTGTCCCTCGGTTAAATGCTTCTAATAACTTCACGATCTTGATCAATCTCAAAGCTCCAGCTCCAACTTCCAATGAAAACTTTGGTATAAACCAGGCAAATTCCGCCCAAGTTTCCCAGACATCTCGTGCTCCTGTTGACCTTGTCACTGTTCTAGATGTCAGTGGCAGTATGGCAGGTACTAAGCTTGCACTGCTAAAACGAGCTATGGGGTTTGTGATACAGAACCTTGGTCCCAATGACAGGCTTGCAGTTATTGCCTTCTCATCAACAGCACGCCGTCTTTTTCCCCTCTGTAGGATGTCAGAAACAGGACGGCATCAAGCACTGCAGGCAGTTAACTCTTTAGTTGCAAATGGAGGAACAAATATTGCTGAAGGCTTACGGAAGGGTGCAAAGGTAATGGAAGACCGCAGAGAAAAGAACCCTGTTGCCAGTATTATATTGTTATCTGATGGACAAGATACGTATACAGTCAGTAACACGGGAAGCAATCAACAGCAGCCAAATTACCAACTTCTGCTTCCATTATCCATCCACAATGAAAGTAGTTCTAATTTTAAGATTCCAGTGCATGCTTTTGGCTTTGGGTCAGACCATGATGCTTCGTCAATGCACTCAATTTCAGAAATATCTGGAGGAACCTTCTCTTTCATTGAAACAGAAGGTGTGATTCAGGATGCATTTGCTCAGTGCATCGGGGGCCTTTTGAGTGTTGTGGTCAAGGAGCTGCAGGTGAATATTGAGTGTGCTAATCCAAGAGTCAGTCTTGGCTCTTTAAAAGCTGGCAGCTATTCTAATCGGGTAATGTCTGATGGACGCTTGGGGACTATTGATGTAGGCGACTTGTATGCTGATGAGGAGCGGGATTTTTTGGTTTCAGTTAATGTCCCGACTGAAATTTCAAGCACTGAAACTGCATTATTGAAGGTGAAATGTGTTTATACTAATCCTTTGACAAAAGAATTGGTGACAGTGGGAAGTGATGAAGTTAAGATTAGGAGACCTGATGTAGCCGGACAACAAAGTGCGTCAGTTGAAGTGGATAGGCAACAGAACAGGCTGCGAGCAGCTGAGGCCATGGTCCTAGCACGAACTGCAGCTGAGAAAGGAGACCTGTCTGGTGCAGCATCTATCCTTGAAAACTGCCGTAAGGTGTTGTCAGAAACTGTTTCAGCCAAGTCTCATGATCGGCTATGTGTTGCACTTGATGCTGAGCTCAAAGAAATGCAAGAGAGACTGGCAAGTAGACATGTATATGAGGCATCAGGAAGGGCATATATTCTTTCTGGACTTAGCTCACACTCATGGCAGAGAGCAACAGCAAGAGGTGACTCTACAGATGGTTCAAGTCTTGTTCAGGCCTATCAAACCCCGTCAATGACTGAGATGCTTAACCGGTCTCAGGCTATGCTATTAGGTAGTCCTTCAGCTCAAAGACTCGTTCGACCTGTGTTGTCATTTGCATCGAGTCCTAAGCCAAGGTGATTTTGCAACATCGTTTTATGGAGTTTTCTCATAGACAAGCATCCAGTGGTCTCCTTTGCGTTTTTCCTCTTACGATGTCTATGCTTATTTTTGTTTTGGGTGGGGTAAACTTAAATAGACAAGAAACAGTTTTGGCTGTCAATATGTTCCTGTCTGAGTATGTAAAGCAATAAAATTTGGTGAATGATGGAAAATAGAATGGGGTTAAGCGAAGGTTTAAACCAACTAGGTTTTTTTTATCTCTTGTTTTTCATTGTTTCTATTTTCACTTGTGTTATCATTGGGGGTGATGTACATAAGGAAAGATGGATTTCGTCTTTAGAGGGAAGAAGGGGGTATAAGTTTGTAATTGTGGAACAGCCAGTGAGAACTGTGCATCTATTACATAAGAATGTGATTCTTTTCACAAAATTTTGTCAAATCCTGAGTCTCTCTCTCTCTCTCTCTCACACACACACACACGCATTATAGCTGTGAGTGTGTTGCGTGTGCATTTATGTACGTGTAATGTACATTGCTTGCTGTAGCCTGTAGCACCATTAGATCACGCCGCTACAATTTCTTGAATCCACTGTGATTAATGTATACATTCCTTGAAGAAAGTGATGATCCGATGGTTCTGTGGTCGGTAAAAGATTAATATTGCTTCCTCGTGTTTTGGAGAAAGGTGGAGGGTGGAAGTCAAAGTTTTCATTTTATACAAGGATATATAGGAATCTTACTCCCAAAAAATGTTTCTGAAGGTCATGATTCTGATCTTTGGTCACCAACTATTTATTTTTTTGGTTACCAAATAAAAGCTCACTGAGAGAATGCAGAAAACTGTAACAGCTTCAGATTGATGCCGGTTCGTTTTACTATTACTCTGCTACGGCACGAAGGCCAAGCTGTTCGCCAATTGTTTCTAAAAAAATAATAATAATAGTAATAATAATGGTGCATTATTCTCAGTAGTCCATTCTAGCTTTCATTTGCTCCATTGACTTTAAAAACTTTTGAGGATAATAAAGATAACCACCCCTTTTTGTATTCACTTTTTGTTAATTGGAGTGGTCCATTGCATATAAAGCTTTCATAATCGAGTACAGCTAGCTGTTGACGCTTTCTCATCTCATGCAATGTTTGTTCCGTTACGTCTTTACATATGTCATGAGCAATTTATATGTGTTCCGCGGGCGCATTTATCGGATACAGATTAGCAGCAAGAAAAGGCCAGCTTGCTGATTGTCAGCAAAGGATTGAGTTTGTTCCCTAAAATGTTAAGGGCGTGGCTTTTAGCAAAAAACAGCCTTCGTAGAACCATGATACATAACAACTAAAGAGAAAGGCTGCATGCAGCGAATAGAGCTACATCAGTTCTACCGAGTCCCGGACATATTTTTTGTTTTGTTACGTAGGATTTTCCACCGTCTCATGCTGCGGGTAATAAGTCTACAAAATATATGGATGGAAATGATACTGTATAGGACATAGCTAAAATACTACTTCCAAATATAGTCTTGGAGGAGTAAAGAGCATATTGCCTGGGCTGGGAGTTTAGGTAAAAATTGGTAAGAGAAGAGGTTGACGATTGATTGGAAGGACAAAATGAACGAGGAACCATACATAGGTTGTTCAGCAAATGATGAACGAGCAAACTGTGTTCAGTTAATTAGGAGATACGAAAAAAGATGGTCTCTGAGTTAGAAAAGACAAACATAAACCTTAGAAAAAAGAATTACCTTTATAACTAGTTGACATGCAGGAGTACGTCAACAAAAAATAAAATTCTGCATCTTGACTGAACCAAAGATAAAATGTTGAAGTAGTTAATTTAATATAATTATTTGAGATTTTTTTTTTTTAAGATTTCTAAGATTATGGTTTTTTTTTTTTTTTTTTATATGCAATCTAAGATCATGTTTGTTCTCTTCTCTTGGTATAACTCGGATTTGCTGGAACTTTAAGCATTAGAATTGTGGGTTAAGCTGAGTTTCAACAAGCTGTTGCTCATGCGTTTTTTGAGGGATGGTGACGAAAGGCCCTGTACCTAAGAGGCCGAATAAAATTGTCACAGCCGCAGCCCATAAAGACTCCAAGAGTCCACAACTAAAGTCCACGTCCCGCTCTCTGGGAACAAACTCAAATAAAAAGCTGGTCCACCACTAAATTCGGCAGCAATGGACAAGCTGTGCAGGACCTATTTTCTCAGTTTAATTGTAAATTTTAGAGTTGAGTGGAGGTGATTTGCATTTTATTTCATCAATTTAATGCAAATGCAAAATCATTATATAGCAGGTTTATGTTTTCTTATATGGACATATAAAGCCTAATTTTTGTTGCCCTTTCCCGAAGGGAAAGGAGCAAAACTACAATGAGGATAAGCTGTGCATTTTTACTACAGATTGGATCATTGCTTGCTCTAAAGTTATGATTTTGCATGCCTGTTTTGATAAAATGAGTGCATCATATTGCTTCATAATGAAAAAATTCACAGCTCCACTTATGAATCTTATAATCAAAATAAGGGCCATATGAATGTTCTTACGTCGAATTTTTTACATTAGCATGTATGATTACATTCATGTAACATTTGTTGATATTATAATTTTCACTAGCAAAATCGTAGACCTAATTCTTGTAAGAATTTCTCATTCATAATTAGCCGAGTTCTGAAAAGAGCGCACGGGCTATCATGCATGCGTATTGAGTCTGTAACTATGTAAATGGTGGTTATTTATGGTTGCAATAGAAAATTTTGGCCTCAAGAATAATGAAAACGGTAAAATGCATTCTAAATTCCAGTACGTTGGTTGTGTGTAAATTACACTTCTTTTTTGTTATTTATCATGCGTTGCTTGGAATTAATTAGTGTAGCCTGATAGGAATCCCAAACTTCATGACACAACAAAAATGGGAAGTTGCTAATTTCAAAGGTAAAAGTTTTCTTGTTAAGTTATATTTGAAACCTTGGCTTGACTCTGCCGAAATTTCTGCAGAAAGCATTAGATTGGAGCTCGGTGACATAGACAGTAGTACTATGGCAGCAACAAAAGCGTGGAGCATTGTCCACTGACGTGCAAAGTGCAAAACAGTTAATATGGTTACGTGCAAAGCATCACAATTGAGTTCCACTAGCGTCCCTTTGACTGAAAGTATGAAACTGTTGCCAAACTAAATAAAAATCTTTTTTTTTTTTTGTCAATCCGCAACTTTTATATTACATACTCCTATTACTAGACGATTTAAGGGAGCCTAACTAGGTTATGATGAGAAATTACTGGGGATTGAACTACTGTCAAATCAGACCAAGTGTCATTCTTTTTAGTCATCTGGTGACATTGCAAATATATCTATTAATGCATTTCCATTAAAGGAACCACCAAATTTGGTTTGTAATTTAGATGTTGCATTTGTTGATGGATCATACCTTCTTACCCAATTACACCAAACTCAAATCAAGGGTGCCTTTTGCTTTTGGTACCCATAATTTAATTATTACTATTATTATGGTGCGCCTTCATCAATGAGTAACGAACGACGCAATTAATCCATGACTTCTATTGTGCACAAAGTCTTTCAGTTCCCTGTTTGGTATTCTTTATAGTGAATATCCACTTTCAAATCATACCAAACTCTTCACAGTTTTCTTACATTACATGTACCGTTTACTCAGCCATATTTCTCCGAACTTTCGTTGAATACTTGTGTTCAACTTCTTTCTCCTACTCCAAATTCTTACTCGTACAATTAGCCCCCACACCACATGCACTCGTACAAACCAAAAAAATATTCCCACATTCACCAAATCAATGTTCATAGCCTCATTAAATCTTCTGCTCACAATCCCCACAAAATCCTAATGTACTGTGGATAGTTTTTGACCAGCTTGAACTTCGTGAATTATACTTGGGAAAACTATCATTTTTGTTCCCAGAGTTTGACCTTATGGACAAATTGGTCCTAAAATTCCAGTCTAGGTACGAGGGGAATAAAAGATGGGTGGGGGAAATCCATCAAAACAAGTGTTAGGTAAATAAAGATAGACAGAATCCCAAGATTGGCTATTTATCACAATCAAGCTTGGCAGTGGATAACAAGAAAAGCAATAGGAACATTTAATAATGCCACTGAGTTGTAAATGCGGGGTAAAAGCAATCAATAAATGATTAGGCAGAGTTGGAACTTGGAGAAAAGTTATAAACTATATATAAAAAGTTATGTTAATCCAAATCACGACAAGAGCAATAGCTATATTAGTGGCAATTATTTCTCTTTCTTGAGACAATCACTCACATTTAACTGTATTTAATCTTAATCATCAACGTATAAAACTAGGGGAAAAAAAGAACTCACGAAATTCAGTTATACTCGCCCCTTTTTTGACGAGGGTTGAATACTTCTCGGCGTAAACTTTAATTAACAACTATTGATTTTTTTTTTCTGAGCATTAATAGTGGACTCCATATTTATATTGATGACTCGAACTCAGCACTTATAAGTTTCAAGTGAAATGCCTTACCAACTAAATTGTATTTCGTTGTCAATTAATAACTATTGATTAAGGCATACTAAACGTGCGTGTAAACAATAAAGGTTAAAATTATTGATAGAAATTAATTTTTATAAAACAAAGTGGTACTCTTCTTTTTTATATAAAGTAAGACTAGTGGTCTTGCAAGCTCAATATACATGCAATTGATTTTTTTTTTTTTTTACTTTTAATGGAAAGTAACTAAATAAAAATTAAATTTATGCTTTTAGAAAAATATTTAGAGTTTTCCATATGTATCTTTCATCATATGGATAGTTATAATAGTTGTGAAAGTTTATGAAAGGTTAACGTTTCTTATAAGTAGGATATATTGATAAATAAATAAAGGAAGAGATACCATAACCAAAGGGTGCTCTTCCTTTATAATAGTAAGACAACCGTTTATAATTACCTAATGTGAGAAAAATTTCGCCTTGATCGACATGATTAAGATGCACAAACAATTTACTAATTATCGCAATTGAACTGATTCCTGTCACTCAATACCAATTTACTAATTGAATTTGCGCAAACAATTTAATGGGACCTATACTCACTCAAGGGGAATTAATAAAAACATGAATAATTAAATAAATGGAACAATTCTCTGAATTAAAAAATTTTGGTACGAGGCGAGAATTTAACACTTCAGAATAATATAGTTACTAACTACATGTATCTGAAACCAAATGGAAACAAGAACATTCAGATGAACTCAATCTATCGTTGATTATGGATAAAATTACCTCGTATTATATGCATTGAAGTGTTATATTAAGAGAAAAATACAAACACTTAATGCAGGATAATACAATTAATCTTTTATTCCACATGATCTATGATTGATTATAATGTTGCAGTGCAATCCCTATGAGTATTTACATTCATATTATGTTTTTCCTTTCAATTAAGGGGCTATTAAGCAAAGAGATACTCATGATTGGAATTGCAAAATCCATTTTGTCTCGGAACATAAATAGTTGATTATATTGTTTGATAACCAGAACCAGTATAATCTGTGTGTCCTAAAAATGAAAATCACATCAATTAAAAGTCATCAACTGCTATAATAATACTATGTTCAGAGAACACACAGTTCCTTGAAAATTACAATTTTTTTAGGACCACGTTTCACAACAAAAACCACGCCAAATCATCACTTAAAACCTTTTGAACTTTATAAATGCATGCTCAACAAGATAAAGATCACACCTGGTTCTATCTGCCTAGATCTTGCAATTTGATGTAGCTGTTGGCAGCATCTACCTCATGGAGGTTGGCTGTCCATTGCCTAATGGAGTAGTTTCTTTCTTTATTGATTACTAATAGTAGTTTTGACTCTTGATATTAGTATACTATTGTTAAAATGGCTTGTTTAGCAGAAGCATTATGGTCGTTAGAGAGTTTGAAAAGGTGCCATTTGAGCAGAACTATTTAGGCAAAAGGCAAGAATGGAGTTTGATTAAAGCTTGACCAGCCTTGATTTTGGCAATCTTTGGAAGCAATGAGAAATCAATGAAATGGGATACCAATCACTTGGAAGGAACTCTATGCTCTCCGCAACCTCAAAAGACAACCTCCGATTCTTTGGTTCAGTTCTTTAGACATATATTTTTTAAAAATTTAAAACATGTTTTTTCAACTGATTTTTTATTTCACAAAAAATATTAAATTATCTTAAAAACACCTTAATTTTTTTCAACCAATCACAGTAATATTTTTTAAAAAACACCTTAAAAATGATCATCCAGACGGAGCAGTCTTCCGTTTGAGTTCTCAAGGCAATTATCTTTAAACACAATGTTTCTTTTCTAACCAAACTTTTTTTCATAAATATTGAAGGATTTTTTTGGTCTAATTATACTAATTCAAAACCAATGCCATCACCCCACAAGGCATCCTACTTTTATCATTATTTTATGTTTAACCGCAAATTAGTCTAAAGAGAAACCAGTTACCACAAGTAGCATAAGATTTCCGAAACCTTTGTCAAATTACCGAATTGTCCTCCTACTTTCTATCTAAATGAGAGTAAGCATAAAAATTCCACAATGCTTCAACAAATATATGGTTATTTTGCTTAATTTAATGCAAGTTCTCATGTTGCTGTGAAATTGAGTCATTAGTTCTTTTTTCAACAGAGTAATCCTTTTTTCTAATTTATAAATGATAATATTTTTCTAATTCATAAAATTTACTATGCATAAGTCGCATATTAAACAATTAAATTACATTGAAATACAATCACATAGTGGATACTACTTGTTGATTGATGATTTACATGACTGAATTTATAGGCAAGTTGAATATTAGCAAAAATGCTTAGAATTTAATTCTCGATCATCAAAACTAATATATATTACTTCTATTACATTTCAAAATAAAAGTATAGAAATAGTCCTTTTTAAATGTTTCAACACTATTATAAGAACTAGTGTGACATTTTCAGGCCCTTCACCCCACCCAAAAAAAAAAAAACACAAAAAGAACCCCCATAAAAAAGAGAGAGGAGAGAAAAATGTAGGTGCAAGAAATACCAGGGATAAAAATGTAAAATCACAGAACGTAGCCTCCCTCGTTCCCTGGTCAACATAAACAATCATAATCAGTTATTTTCAAAACGGAGGAGGAGAAGAAACAAAAATACAGAAGAGAAGAAGTACAAGAAATCACAAGATACACGTCGTACATACGTTTGCAGTTTTGCCGGAGAATCCAAAAGAGGTTCTGGCATTCTGCAAATTTCATATTCTGATTCCTTTTCTGGAATCAGAGTATCATCATCTCAACCCTCTCTTCTCACCTTCCCGTTTCTTCCCTTTTCCTTCGTCAATATTTCACATGTTCATTCGTACAAACGAGCCATTTTATTCATTATATAGAGAATCTTGAAAACACTAACACTTGTTTCAAGAATTTGAAGGAAACAGGGGAAGTTCTTTGATGGGTTCCTGGGATTTTCTTTGATAATTAATACAAGAAAAGGGAATAAAGAAAGCTTCTTTTTTTTGTTGAGGAAAATCCAACAAAGTTTTGATCTTTATTGGTTTTCTTGAAATGGGAATCCCACAAAATGAAGGGAAAATGGAAGGGTGGCTTTACCTCATTCGTTTCAACAGGTTTGGGCTGCAATATTCACGTAAAAGATACTTCATTCTTGAAGACAACTGTCTTAAGGTCTTTAAATCCATACCAACTTCTGAGGGAGAGGTACAACCTCTACACCCGTATATGTATGTATATAAATATGCTCATGTGTTTCTTGCCTTGATTTATTTGGTCATGTATCGATTTATTTAGGCCATTACAGAGATGCATTGATTGTATATTTTCTTTTTTTAATCTTTCTAAACTTTTTATATTGTTAAAAATTGATATATATTGAATTAGCATTTGCACATGTTAGCATTATCAATGATCCCTCTTGTTGTTATTTTTTCTTTTTAATTTATCTTTGGTTTTCTGTTATGAATACGATAACTTCATCACAGTTTCAAATTGAATTGTGGATTTTCTTGGAGTGATGGAAAGGTGCATTGATAATATGGTAGGAAATCTTTATTCATTTTTCTTCGCCAGTTTTATTGAGATTTTTGCTATTTGCTGTTTTTGTCATTATGTCTTATTGTTGAAGTGTCTTTTTGGCTCACTGTTGCTGTAACTACAAGTTATGTTACGAATTTTAGCTTATTCTTTCTTTTTTTTTCCCCCCTTCAGTTGATGTTTTTTGAGTTAGAATTATATGAACCATACGTTTTGCCTCCTATTTTGTTCTCCTCTTCTCCAATTTTTATTTTCTAGATTGCTTTTTTAACTTTGAATTGGATATTTAGCAGTAAAAGTTCGTCTACAATTTGTTTTTCCTATTTTGAAATTCAACCACAGTTTAGTAACATAAATGGTTTTCTTTTCCTTATTTTTTTCTTTACAAGAAAAACAGAGAGCAAACACTTTGAATGCAAATTTAATTTCAAATTTCTACTTTGGCTATTCTGCATGTTGAATATGGGCCTTGAAAAATAAAACGAATGCTGCGGCCGGAATGGTTGGCTGTTTTATGCTCTTTTCAAATTTCTGAATAAGATTTTAGTTTTAAGTATGCAGGTTTTGTCTGTGAATGCCGTCAGGAAATTAATGATTTCACTGGAGCTTTCGGTGATTTTTCTCTTCTTTAGACATGATGTCCCAGAGAGTTGACAGTTTACAAGGGAATGGAACAATGTGATTGGCCTTGGCGATTGTAAAATGTTGTTTGATTATTTTGTAATTCAAAGAATAATGCACTAATAAACATGACAGTTTAAGCTTGATTTAAACTATGATGTGAGAACTTAGAGACAGAGCATATCAAGTAGTAAGTAGAAGTGTTACTTGTTGTTCTATAGGCCCAAAAAAAAGTAGAGATAGTACTCGGTATATATAACATTCAATTGAAGCCAGCTGGTCAGCTTACTATGGGTGGAGAGCCATTTGAAGCGTTAGATTTATCTTGCAAGGCTTCAAACTGTTAAAGTTGCACTACTTTTTCATATATGCACAGTTTGAGTCTCTCGTTGCCCTTTTGCATAGATGTACAGTTTGGAGTCCCTCATTGCCCTTTTTATGTTTTGAGGGTGGTCAAGAGGGTTAATATGAGTAGCTGATGGAAATCTCTTCCACATCAGATGTTTCTACTATTGTTGTCGAGGAAATTGTGCCAATAAGATTTCATGCTATGTGAAAGATGATTTTAAGAAATCCAACAGGAAAAAATGTCAAATGCTGAGCTGGACTGATGGATAAAATAATGCATTTCGGAAACTCAGACTTCGTTTGTGAGCCAGATTGTTGTAATAACATGAGAAGTTTACATCCTTGATGATCAGTTTATATCATGTTTATGAACTTCAGATGCTAAAATTTTATTGTAAACATGGCATTAGCAGGCTGGGTTGATGTGGTAACTGACCTCTCCTGTTCTACACAGAAAGCAAACACAAATTTAAGTGTCTTGTGAGGACAATATATGAAATCTTACTTGCATGTCATTGTGACCGATAAAAGGGAAACACGGCTCTACTTTCCTAAGAAGGTTGAGTATAGTCGATGGCAGATCGTAGAAACAGTTCATAGAGTTATTAGAATGTAGTATTTCAAAAGCAGAACATCTGTCTTGTGATTAATGCGTCTGCAATGAACAAAAGGAGACTAACGTCTGCACTATTGGTTCAGTGTGCTGTGACAATTGAAAAATATTTTCCTGTATTCCACTATTGCATGTGATGCCCAAACATCTGAGTCTTCCACATGGCATTCAACCTGAAAGCGCATGTAAATTTATTTTTCTATTGCAAATCTCAAAAAACAAATACTGCTGTTTTTAGATATAACCATTGAGATTTAACTTTTTGTGACTCTCACATTTCATCCCTTGTTTTAGGAGCCAGTACGACGTGCAATTATAGACTCTTGCATTCGGGTCACAGATAATGGAAGAGAAAGCCATCACAGAAGAGTAAGTCCCTTAAAATCCTTAATTTGTTTATCGAAAGGTAGTAAAGTAGCCAAACTTGTTCCTTTCTTTTTTGTATGTTATTAGACCAATCATTTTCACAACTTACAGGTGTTCTTCATTTTCACCCTGTACAATACTTCAAATCATAATGATCAGCTCAAGGTGTGCCAAGTTTTCAGTAGCTTCGAATCTTAATTTTCAATGGTGTGGATGATATAAAATCCAGTGTTTCATCTACAGTTGGGAGCAAGCAGTTCAGAAGAAGCTGCAAAATGGATCCGTTCTTTGCAAGATGTTGCACTAAACCCAGTTAAGGATTTAGTGGCTTCTTCGAAAAGAAAGTGGCAGCCCTTCAGGTATCTCTGTATTTACTAATATTTCTTGCAAATATTTGCTGGTTAAAGTCGAAAATTTGGAAAATCATGAGTAATAAAACATTTGATACCTGATCAGAAGTCTCATAAGGGTATTGTCTATCTATAATTAATGTAATCTTAACATGAACACATTATAGTAAAATATTTTACATATTATTGCATATTTTTGCCACGAGTTCTTAATGCCTGGAGTCACAAAGATATCATTAATTAAATGGAAGCTGACAGATGTTGGTTTAAATTGCTGCTTGATACAATGAACAGCAAAAATTCAGGGGCCTCTGGTTGTCAACTGGTTAAGGTTATTTGCTTCTGTTTTTGCTCCTATGTGAAACAAAACTGAAAATGTTAAGATCTCCATGTTGATCAATCCTTCTGTTTTGTTTCTTTTTCTTGTTTTAAATAACAAATACCTTGTGAATTAAATGGTAGTGTAAATGAAACTAATCTATTCCTTGGTGCCTTTATCTTATCATGATCTTTCTGGTAGATTGAGCGTTTCCAAGAGTACTGCCCGTAAGAACTTTATGGATGGGACTTATGTGACTTCGATTCATGTGGATGCAATGACATCTGATGTTATTGCACCTTCACCATGGAAAATATTTGGTTGTCAAAATGGTAAGGCAAGGATCTTTATTGATTTCAAGTCGCGAAAACAGATGATGTTAATGTTTCTGTTGTCTTCTCAGGGTTGAGGCTATTTAAGGAAGCAAAAGAACGAGATCCTGGTGGGAAGGTTGGTTTCTATTTTAATCCCAAAATCATTCAACGTGTTACTGTGAACATCTTTTCCTTGTTGAAATATATGATTTCTGTTCTCAGGTTTGGGATGATCACCCTGCAATAATGGCAGTTGGAGTTGTTGAAGGAACTTCGGAAGCCATTTTTCGCACAATAATGTCTGTAGGTCCATCAAGATCAGAGTAAGATAGATCCAAAATTTCCTTGTCTTTTAAGTGTTCTACAGATCCAAAGTTTCCTTGTCTTTTAAGTGTTCTACTTTTGCAATAGCTGTCATTAGCAGATTGTTTTCATATAGCTGGGTACAGTTGAAATGGAAGAAGAACTTTGAAGTTTCCATAATCATGCATACACAGTAAAGACTGACTAGTTTACTCTTAAAAAGTTAGTGCAATGTGGTTCAATGTGAGTGACATTTTAAATCTTTTAAATTTGTGACTGTAGTGAGTGAATACCTTCATTCTGTTAAAGCACCTGCTTGCTTGTGAAAGTTTGACTGCATAAGTTGATCCCTGATTACCACTTCCTCACTACCTTGTAATCCCACACAGAACTTAGCAAATTATTCATTCTTCCACTTCATTAAATCAGGTCATGATGATTGCACTGTTAATTATAAGGAAAGCAATTTCAGTTGTGCATTAAATTAAGTTAATGCCATATCAGATAGCATTTACTGTGAATAATAGCCATTTTGTTTAGATTTTAACCAGATAAGGTAAACAAGATTCCTTTTAGGCCCATTCATTGTGGTTTTCTATTTATATATACACCGAACGGCCAGAGGAGAGGGCATTGGAATATTCAGTAGGATCTGAGAATGTGAGTACAAGATTCAAAGTCCTTTCAGCTAATTTTATACTCCATTTATCCTAATGTGCTGCTTTTTAGTTTCGTATGGTGAGATAATAACCCAAAAATAAAAAGGAAAAATAGATCCCCTTAGAATATAAGAAAGCGTGTACAAGATGATGGAATAATGAAAAGCTAATTCATTTATGGATTTCAGCATACATTATCATAATTTGGGAGTCATGTAAGAATCCTTATTTAGCACTTTAACTTACTTGAGAGTTGAACTTCCTTTTTTGGCAGATGGGATTTCTGTTTTTACAGAGGCAGCGTGATTGAGCACCTTGATGGTCATACCGATATAATTTACATCCAACTATATGGCCATTGGCTTCCTTGGTCAGTATTTTAACTTTAAGAGAAAAGCATCCCAGAATATATATTTTTGTTTAACACTTTGTGGTTTGCAGGGGAATGAAACGTAGAGATTTGCTTCTGCGACGTTACTGGAGAAGAGAGGATGATGGCACTTATGGTATTCATATCTGAAGGCAGAAAATTATTTCTGAATTATTTTATTGTCAGCATCATGGACTAATTCTTTTCTGCTATTTCTGCTGCAGTAATTCTCTACCACTCCGTGGTTCATAGAAAGTGCCCGCCACAAACTGGATATGTCCGAGCCTGCCTTAAAAGTAACGTACGCTTTAACTTGGAACTTACTATTGCATTTTTCTGACCAGTTCAATGATTAATGTTTAATGATTGCTAGTGCATTTATTGTCCATGTACCTAATCTGGCCCAATTTCTTATGTTTCAAGATGGAATATCTGCTTTCTGTTGAATGATGTGCATTTGATACATAGAGCCTAAGGAATCTGCAGAGGGCTCATGATCATTTTAGTTTACTGTCTTGGTCTTAGCTCATTTATTAATTTCAACTCATCCACTATTTTCAATAAGGAATTAGGAAGGGAAACCATTAATAGTGGATGTCCTTCTTTTATACAAGAAGATGATTGCTGAATGTCATCACTAAATTCAAAGATTGTTTTAATTAATAGGGTTAATAAACTTGAAAATCCATGTACTAGGATTACTGTTGCTGTCTGAAAATACTTCTTGACTATAAGAATATATCATTTTATTTAGTCAAGGATTAAAAACTCATTCCTATCTGTTTCTATGAAACAAAAAGTTCAATGAAATGTCTGCGTAAAGGAGTCAGAATTGCAGATGTTTATCTGTCGTATGTCCTGTGCCTCAGCTGGCATACAATACCGGATGATACTGCATTGATACCGGCTTAAGAAGTTCCAAAAAAATTACATCGTTCTTGCCTGCATGGCTGTAATTGAGACTAGGGTTGTTTGTGTTTATTTTATCATTCTCAATTACATTTCTCAAAACATGCAGGTGGTGGGTTTGTTATATCTCCTTTAAATCAAGGCAAGGAATCAGTTGTAAAACACATGCTGGCCATTGATTGGAAATTCTGGAAATTGTATCTTCGAAAAGCATCTGCCAGATCCATAACTATCCGCTTGCTTGGGAGAGTTGCAGGTGAATATTTCACGATTATCAAGAATTTCTTCATCCCGTTTCATTTATACCACTTCCTTAATATTTCTTTTAAATAGGAACACGTGGGGGGAATATAATGGCTTCTATTTTCGTATGCTGCAGCTCTAAGAGAGTTATTTAGAGCAAAGGCAGGAAAATTCTCCTTCGAATTTTCATCGGTAGAGTTGGCAAGAGATATTGGCTTGCCTCAGAGCGAAAAAGAGGAGAAAAAAGGGGAAGTTGATTTAAAAAGAATTGAGGAGGACAAAATGGAGAATGAAGTGGAGAATTTGTTTTCAGGATCTTCAAGTCTTATGGGATTACATGATGCGGCTGATGAGTTTTTTGATGTCCCCGAACCATCAGATTATGATCTAGAAAATGGGTGGTGTTTTAGCACGAGTCCAGAAATGCATTACTTGGTACTTTCAGGCCAATTCTTAATTGTTATTGCTAACTTTGTTTCATATCATTCAGTTCCTGGCCATGAACATTTCTCTCTGATCTTTCATAAATATGATTTCAACCTTGAACTGGTGTGTGTTACTGGATTCTTGAGGGCAACATAATGACTTGATATACCTTATGCTTCCTTATGTTTCAAAATGTAACTTGTCTGCTGACATTGTTTCTCGACGTCAGCAGGAGACATACCAGCCAAAATTATCATCAGCAGCCAATTTTGTGAAAAGATTGCATGATTTAGCAGGTTAGTCCTAAGGGTGGCTATATCTTCTCGTGATTGTAAAACAGGTGGGATAGAGCCCATAAATTTAAATTACATTTTATGTCACAGTTCAGAAAAAGGGTTACATGGACTTGCAAGAAATGGCTTGGGAAGAAAATGTCTCATGCCGCTATGGAGCCACTCTTGCTAAAGACTCAAGTCATAGCATGCCATGTAGTTGGGCGGCTGCTGATCCTTCATCTTTTTTAATTCGTGGAAATACTTATTTGGAAGACCAACAAAAGGTGATCTCTGATTCCTTTTTACATGTCACAAATGTTGCAATATTGCCGTCTTACGGTTCTGGATGTATTACCTTAAAACTCGTAGTTTCACTTTAAGAGCAACATCAGTTTGACAACTGAATTAGAGTTTCTTCGGACTATCTTGTCATTGCAGTTGGAGTATTGAACTTTAAACCTATTTACATCTTGAATTATTACATCCTTTGAAATAAACATTATTTTCTGGAAGCTTTCCACAACTCATTTATTGAAGGAATTCTATCTTTGCTCATCCAGGGATACCTAAGCCATCTGTAATTATACTTCTATAGTTGGAATTATGAAGCCCATTCCATCACATACGTCTTTAAAAGTTTCAAAATTTCAACTAAATCATGTTTATATGTGAATTTATCCACCGGCAAAAGTGGTCACTTGGAAAGTATGAACATGCTGACACACAACATATAATGTGTAGAACAGGCATGCAGTAGCATGTTGCCACCTTCTTCTGTTATCAGATCTATTTGAATTTGTTTCATAAAAACTTGAACAGGATCACCTTACTTCTCGATTTAACTTCAACTACTTTGTTTTTATTTTGCCAATCGTCATTTCTATTTGTTGCTGCTGCTAATTCTGTTGTTTTTTGTGTGGATAAGTAACCATATTATGAAGCCATTTTGATGTTTTCCAGTATGTAATTTCTCACCAGATTAAGGCAAAAAGCACTTTGATGCAAATGGTGGCTGCAGATTGGATAAGATCTGACAAGCGTGAAGATGATCTTGGAGGTCGCCCTGGAGGCATTGTTCAGGTTTCTTTATGGATTATGATTCTCGTTTCATTGTGAAAACTTCCACACCTTATAAAGAAACTGTACACAAAGCACAGAACTGTATATGGATGTCAAAATGCTGTCTTATATATTCCTTGTTTGAACCTTGTAGAAATATGCGGCTCAAGGCGGACCAGAGTTTTTTTTCATTATCAATATACAGGTTTTGGAAATTTATTTTTTTCAACCTAGCTTTTAGATGAGTTTTTGAAATTACAATGATAATGATGTTGCACTGTGTGAATCAGATTCCAGGCACAACTCAATATAGTCTGGCACTGTATTATATGTTGACTAGTCCCTTGGAAGAAACACCTTTACTGGAGCACTTTGTTAATGGAGATGATGCATTCAGGAATTCAAGGTTTAAGCTCATACCATACATTTCTAAGGTATTTTGCTGGTGATGGAAGAACAGTTAATTAAAATAAGATTTAAGTGAATAATGGTCTTTTCATAAGTATTAATACATGTAGGATACCAAACTTTTAGTTTTGATATCTTCAATTTCAATGCAATGCGACTCACACATTGCTGATGATTGCATAGGGATCATGGATAGTGAAGCAGAGTGTTGGTAAGAAAGCTTGTTTGGTGGGTCAAGCACTTGAAGTGCATTACTTTCGAGGAAAGAATTACTTGGAGGTGACAAGCAGAACTCCACTACTATGACATATTGCCTGCTAAACGCATTTATTTTTTGCACAAAGTGAAGATGAAGTTTATTATTGTCTGTGGTTGTATTTCCATTTTAGTTCTTGATTGCTGTTCAAAAATGTTTCAGCTTGGTGTCGATGTTGGTTCATCAACCATCGCAAGGGGCGTGGTCAGCCTTGTTCTGGGGTACTTGAACAATCTGGTGATAGAAATGGCATTCTTAATACAGGTAACAAGAATTTTCTCTGCACAAAAACTTCATTAACTGTATTCCGGTAACTGCCACTTGCCATGTGCAAGGATTTGCTGCTTTGCACCACAAAATGCACTGTTAATTGGAAGTTTGGAACTGCTTATGGAAACTGTATATAAATCAATATATCAAACTTCCATAGGACAGACAAAATTTCAGAAGAAATGGCTATGATTGGCATTCTGAAAATTTCAGCAGCAGGAGGTGTGTTATTTCAGATCACTAATTCATGTTTAACTGAGCTCTGCAGGGTGACACACAGGAAGAGCTCCCAGAGTTCCTTCTAGGAACTTGTCGGCTTAATCATCTAGACGTGTCCAAATCGGTGTCAACTGACTCTATTACAAGCTAGAGAATTTTCATTTATGAGATAACTGACCGCATACAGGATTATTGGATCTAACACAGAGAAAAGATGCAAAAAGACGACAAGTTTTAACAATAATGTAGATGATTTTTGATCTTCTCACTCCAGCAAAAGTTGAATTCCTCTAGTACATATTTTCTCTCTAGTGAATTGCTGGGGGGTGCATTCATTTGTAAAGGTCTAATATTCTTGAATAATTCTTATTTTTCAATAGCATTATCCTTTGCAGTTTTTCTGGGATCTGATGCGCCAAAAAAAGTCATTTATCAAGTAGTCATGCCGAAGGTTTTTTTTTTTTTTTTTTTTTTTTTGGGCTATAGAAGTTCCATTGTACATCACTGTACATTAGAAGTTAGCAAATTGATGGGACTATAAGTTGATTGATTATAAAATGGCAGATCTGACAATTGATGCCATTGCACTTGAGTGCCACACTGGAAAGTATCCATCTGGTTGGGAACTTGAAAGCTTACCACCAAATTGCTGATGAAAACTGCTCTAAGCATTTGACATTTTCTATTTGAGCAGCATTTCTTTTACGAAATGTTGGAAAACACAGTAAATACAACTCGGCCTTATACCCAGATTTACAATGGGCTCTTACAAATGTACCGTCATTCATCACTCTGAATTGCCCAATGGGGCACCAAGGAAAGATAAAAAGGCCCATTCTTTCTAACACTTTACCAGTTAATTGTAGCCTCTGTATCGGATACCCAAAAATGACAATATACAAAATTGAAATCCTTAATAATATGATTCCAAAATTGTAAAGAAACGTAAGAGTGCAACCAATAATTGTAAGACTGCCATATGATTCATCAACAATTGATTTCATTTTGTTTTTATTTGCCTGAAGCTTGTTTCAGAATGTAATTAAACTTCCATTTATTTGAAAGTGATATATGTAACGGTCACCATTTGAGAGATTGTGATCTTGGTAATCTTGGTAAACTGTATTTATATTAGTCAGTAGAAGTTCCAAACATTGTTTTAGGATTCTAGCAAAATTAAGCAATTACCAATTAGGAAAAAAAAATGGCTGCATATTTGAATTATTCAACTACAAAAACAACGTTTGAATTTATCTGTCAGATTCATTGTTCTTTTGAGAGGCCGTTAAAGAGAGGAGTGGCCGAATAATACTATTTTTCTTTTCATTTTACTAAGATTAATAATATTATTTCACTTAATCCAAATGTTAATCCCGGTTAATACATCATTAGATCATCAAAATGCTAGTTGGCGCATCGTAATTAAAACTCTTAATCAAACAGTTTTATTTATTATCCTAATACCAACGACTATTAACGTTCGAAAGAACTTGATTTTGTATTCAAAAACCTCACATGAAAGCATCGCTTTCAATTCGGCGCCTGCAACGGTGGCCCCTGATGCATATATTTTGTATTCCACGTCAACATCAACTTATAATATTAAAAAAGTATGACAACAAAAAAGAAAATAATAAAGACCACGTGGCAGCATCACATGGTCTAATTTTCACCAATTTTGCGAACCAGCTCACATGTCGGACGACAGCATGTCGTAAGATTGAAAACTAACGCATCCAAAATAATATGTAATATGTATTTACTTTTTTATAGTACTTTGATGTACACATATTAACCAAACTTGTACGATGGTAATTGTTTATACTAGTAGAAAAATGCAAATTATATCTAATTATGTGGTTAGTGCTGACACTTTATTTAATTGAAATTATTCATCAATCTGTATTATGGTGGACTCCTCCTATTTTTTGATGATTTTTCTAATAATTTTGGAAGTATTCATTAGTACTGTGATATTCTATGGTTCTCAGTAAATCACATTTTGTTGTTCAGAATTGATACATTTTCAAAATATCTAAAGGCTTAACACACTCATTTCTGGTGAGAATGGCTCGTGCAATCAGTATAATACCAAGAGACAGATGATTGTAGAGCAATTTATTATTAATTTTAACTTGCATAAGATAGCTTAAGTATTCGAGCCAGAAGTTAGCATTTTCTGTATTGTTTTGAATTTGTTACAATTGACTTTTTTGTGAACATGATATCAACCCGTTACACATCACTTTCTATTTATTAATTTAGTTTTTCAAAAATTTAAATTTCATAACATAATTCTTGACAAAACTATTTTATTGCAGTTTAAATGTTTTCTTTTTCAAAAACTAAATAATTCAACGAAATATTTGTCATTTACAGGTCAATTTGAACCTTAAAAAGGGTTAAAATTTAACAATAATTGTACTACCAAAGATAACAATTATATCTCGCTATGTATTTGTCTCAGTGTCATCGAAGTATAAAAAGTGAAGGTTATTACCTGATTAAGCATGCTAGATGACATTATCTAAACATACTTGCAGTGTATAAGTATAACAATAGCATAATTTATGGAGTTTCTATGATTCGGATACATTATAGTATCGCCCAATATAATGTTCGAGTGACTAAAAGAAGAGATCAAATACATCAATCGTGCACACGAAAAAGAATTTATGGTACAAGTTAATCCCCACTTGTATTGTAATACATCAATTGGCTGCAAATGTGATGGGGAAGTGGAATGTAGGTGAAAGATAAGTATCTGCATGGGGATGTAAATGAACAATAATTGTGGCGAATGTACCGTTGCAGCGGTTGATAATTTTGAGGAGGAGCAACGGAAAACCGTTGTGGATACGGAGTCACGGGAGTCAAAAATTACCGCCACCGACGCGGGACACGGAGCCTGTGGGTTTTGGGCGTTGGATACTGTACCGGTGACCTTCACCTGCCGGTGAAGCTTTCAATTTTGTCAGTGTTTCACCTGGTACACCCGGTAATTTTGTCGGCGAGAATTAATGTCGGCACCGACTCCCGGTAATTTTAGCTATATTTTAGTCCACTCAAATTATTTCTGGCGGTAAACATCTCGGAGGTCCCATCTTTATGTGATATTTTGTTTCTCAAGTTGGTTTTTTAAGTTTTAGACTTTCCTGATTTTAATATAATTATAAATATCACCAATGGCTTCATTTGTTTGGTTATAGTTTTTAGAAATATATTTTTTAAAAACTTTATATATTTTTTTAACTAACTTTTTATTTCATGAACAAATTTATCAAGAATAATTTTTAAAACTACTACATTAATATTTTTTTTGTTAAAAAAACACATCAAAAAATAACTATCCAGGCAAATATATTTGCAAAATGTAGTATGTTTATAGCATGAATAACAACAAATTTACTTGCAATAGCATTCAAAATTTCAATAGCAGCAAACCAAAAGAGACTTAACAAATTGGGCAATTACAAATTTTCAGAACTTCCAATCTATTGAAGCAATCAATTAAAGTCGATCAAGCAGCAACCTTGCACTTAATTTCACTGTTGAATAATTAATTACACCCTGTCGTTGTAATATGAAATATGAGGTTTTCTTTTTTCACTTGATAATGGTTAAATAATATTTTGAGATAACTTATCTCCTTTTTCTTCTTTTTTTTTTTAAACCAATTTAACTTTTGGACTTATGATGCTCGCCCGGAAGTTACAAAACAAAAATGATAAATGGTCCAATGATGACAAAAGTTGCACCAATAACATGCATCAAATGATTCTTTCACTTAACATGGAAATATATATTTTGTCATTGACCATAAATTTGTGATTGTTTCATGTGTTACAAACAATTTGTTGTTATCAAATGAAAGAGCACATATTGTCGGTGTCGGTCATGTAGCTATAGGCACGGAAGGATGAACCTGCTGCGTTAGCCAAAGGGAAGAACTATAACCACATGTAATGGGCTACAATTAATTCTCAAGTGTTAAAAAAGATTCAGCACAACTTGAAGGCCTCGAATTGCAGTTTCGAATGTGGAATTGATTTGTGTAAATAGAATGCATTTTATCTTTAATTTTTCAATGTAAAAATTTTCGCTATAATTGTAAATTATATATTTTAAATTAGCAAAACATGTATAATTTTGTAATTGTTGTTGGATTACAATTAATTAGCAAAACATATATTGTTGAATGCTTTAAATTTTGTAATGTGACCCGATTTATGACTCAACCTGATATTTTAGATGCTCGACCTGAAAAGTAATTTTTTTTTTTTATAGATTTGTGGTGGAAATGGTAGATAGGCTCGAACCCATAGCCCACCATTGACCTCGTGGGGGTTGTTAGGGGGACATGGAGGTGAAGCAAGCTGTGGTATGCACTAGCTCGTTTTAAGAGCTATAAATATATAGTTATAGAGTTTTATGATGTACTTTGTATCAATTTTATGAAGTAATACATTAGCCGAACCAAGTAAATTCCAATATGTTTTGTATGCGCGTGTGTGGATTGTATAAATTTACATTTAACAGCCCATTATGAATATTTTCTTCATTAAAATGTTGATTTTCTAATTTATCTTAATTCAACGGCATATCCATCACCATTGACAGGAGGTGGCGGGAGAGGAGAAGGAGTGAGTATTGCGTGCACCACGTGCGCCACGTGGCGTGCCACGTGGTGCACTAGAACCAATCACACATCGCCAAATAATACAAGATATGACCCACCATTGCCACATGGCGATAAATTATTGGTTCTAGTACACCACGTGGCAATGCACGTGGTGTATTGTATACTTTTCCGAGGAGAAGGGCATCATTTATTGATTTTGTAGGTGGCAGGTACATGATAGCGTATGCACGTGACGTACAACCAAGAAGAGAGATTTGGCAACCTACATGATCTTGACCGTTCAACCTACGACCCACGGCATGAGAACTCACTCCTTACCGACTCCTACATTACTTGCTTGTATATTATGAGCAGCAAAAGAAAATGGAAGAATTGTTGCCAATTAGAAAATTAATAAAACTGTATCAATCATCAATATTAGGTCCACTCAAACTATTGAAAAATTCCCTAATCATCCAGTATTGTCACTCTCATCTTCAGGCCTCGTTTGATTGTTAATAAAGTAGTATACAATGAGAAACTTTTTCCTCATATTTAAATCTGTGGATTCTCAAGGAAGATAATTTCAGTGATCTTCTCTCAAATTTTGAGTCCTATTTTTCAATATTTCTGAAAATTTTAAAGCAAGTTAGTATATGTTTTCATTTTTATTGTCTCCTTAATATTGTAACTAATCAAAAACTAAGATCTCTTATTTGGCCATCATATTCATGCACTTCCATCTAAACACTCCAAATGTGTCTTGAGTTCTAAAGGCTCTTACAACATTACAGTATCTTAGCTATTTCTGCATACTCTATAAGCCACATGACTCTTAACAAACTCGAAGTCACATTTGAAAGGAGGTGTTAGGACAAAGTTCTATTTGGATTGTCCAAAGATTCCTATTCTATTTAATGAAGTACACAAGTCACTTTATTCCTAACCAATTGTTTTTTAGATGAAATCCAAGTTCGTTAATGCACAGTATTGCTTATACTCCTTTTTATAGCCAAGTGATATAGACTTCCAACTCAAAAATAGGAAAACTATTTCCACTTTATCACGTGAGAAGAAAAAAGTTAGTAAAAAGGAAGCAAAGTGTTGACTGTTGATTGAGATACCCTTGGCTTGCTTCCAAATAAAAGTTCTTGGATAAAAATTAAAGAAAGAAACTCCTTTGGAAGCATGCACACATGATACTTGGTTAAAATTTGCTCTTTTCCAAGTGATAAAGAGTGCGTGCAATGTGATTGCAGTCTTGATGCTTAGAACGAATAGGGGCATGTGCAACGGTGGTGTCTATTGTTGGACCAAAACCAAACCACGGAATCATCAGTCATTAATTTTAAGAGTAAATCAAGCAACAATTTTCTGGATTTTGGAGTTTAGACTACTATCCATATGCACGCCCAACCTTACATCACAAATTTTGTCTCTCGTACGGCTGTCCACGAGGGCCCCGCATTCCATATCCCTCTCTGGACCCACAAATCATGATGCTCCACAAAAGTTTCTTAACCCATCGCTAAAAGCCTAAAAGCAACAAATCTAATGCTCCTCCACCGACTGTACACTCTTTAATTAGTCTTTACTCTTTGGCTTCACAGAGCAAATCATTTTGAGTCACTTTCTTTACCATGTCTGTGTCTGCTACTACTGCAAGGTTCATCTCATGCATTTTTATCAAGCGACTGAATTAACCACAATGTAAAGAAAAAGCTACTTTTGTCCTCAACGCACAGCCATTTTTTCATTTCAGCCAATGCATGGCTTGGTTTGTCATACGTGCAAACAATATACTTGAATAGTGAGAGGGTTATAAATTGTAAACGAGTCTAAACAAGGTAAAACATTGGGTTTAAACCTTGTTTGTTTATGTTAATGATCACGAGATGGTTCAAACTGAGTTTGTTTATATTTCGATTTGAATTCAGATGAACTTTTATTGAATCAAGATCGAATAGTTTGAACTTTTTATGCATAAGTTTTTAAGTTTGAAAATCAAGTTCAAAAAGATCACGGACACGAAATCTTGTTCAAACTTAATTTGGTTAATTGATGAGGCAAATTCGAACGAACTCTTATTGATCCAAATCTGATTCGAATATTAAGCAACTTAGGTTTTTTTTTTTCCCAGTTTTAAGGGTTTTGATGTTTTGAGGACGCTATAAATTCTTATCAAAAACTTAAAAAGTAAGTTGCATGAGAGGTATAAGAAATTACAATGGCTGCAAAAAGCTGTTCAAACGTTAATGTTAATGTGTCACCACCGTACACGTAAACTTTTTGGTAAAACTATAAATTTCAGCTTATTAGAATTCCGTTACTGTTCTCCAAATCTGAATGCTCGATTAGATGCTGATTTGATGATTAACGACAAGATTATATATTCTTATATTCTTTTTCAATTGATTTCGATCGTGAATATTCACGGCTTTTCCATTTGTCAAATGTTTACACGTCATACGTGTAGGTTTTCAACTAGACAGAGGAATGTTAAAATATCTAAGCTCGAATCCCTAGGCAGAGTCACGTGACCATTTGTCCTGCTGCGGATGCACTGGAAGCACGAGCCCCCCTGCGCCAGCAACGCCAAGCTGGCAATACCAGTCCGATTCCCAACCGTGTGGGATCCACATTAGATCATCCACCGTCAGATCTGCCACGTTGCACGAACGTGTGGGACTAGTAGCCACCGACGCCGTAACATGCCCGTAGGTCCCACAACATGGGCGATTACATCCTCTCACGCAGGACGCACGTGATTCTCCGCTCTCACCGCTTCGGGGGTTGCCACGACAAAAATTGCGAAATTCCAATTTTACTCCTCTAAATGTCAGAAATGTGCAAATAGGCCCGAGGATATATTCGTCATAAAGAAATTTTGTTAAAAGTATTTATTTTTTAATATTTCTGAAATAGAAGGTAGTCTAATGAAGGTTAAGAAGTCAATTATTTGATCAAACTCATAGATACGTGACAACAAACATGTAAAGAAATGAAAAGGAATATCTCACTTTAAAGTCTAAAAACTTGATCGTTGACAAAATCCAAAAAATTTAAAAAAATAAATAAATTCTTGATTGCTGTGACGCATGATCTTTAAATTACAAATATTTTCTATAATTATAATTTGAAAAAGTCTGTAACGAACATGTTGTTTAGTCACAAGTCAGCAGTGCAGGAGCTCATGGAGTTTGAAGACACCAAAGAAGGAACAACAACATTAGTAGATCTAAAGTATTTTATTTGACATAAGACTATTCAATTAACGAATGTATTTGATAAAACTATTAGTACATGCCTAACCTTGTCTCGAGTATAATTATGAAGTCAAACCACACCTTTGTTATGGCTTAGTCCAAATAAATTCATGTAAATTCAACCTTCGCTTCACTCGTGGGATTAGAGTGATCAAAATATTCATGTAGATCACTATAATTCTGCATCAAAATATTCGATTCAAGAACTAATTACCATAAGACAATTTCATATAAAATATTCCATTAGGACAATCAACCCTCTTTCTTTGAAGCATCCATCTAAGTATCTCGTCTAGCAATGACTAATAATAGAGCTTATTAATTCCATAAGTAGATCTGATGTGCAATAAATTGATTTATTTTTTCTAGTGCGTGGGACCACTATAATGAAAATATAGTAGAGAAATGTAAACGTCCATTTCTAAGTGAACTTGCTGATAGTACTTAGATTATTAGCAAATTGATTTGTCCATTTCTAAGTGAACTTGCTAATAGTACTTAGATTATTAGCAAATTGATTTGTTTCTGGGTCTTACTGTGAGTCAATTTCTTGGTGCATAATTGGTTCATGAATCACACTTCTCTTGATTGGGTTTAATTCCATGTCTTCCTCCCCGACATTTTCGAATTGATAGAAACAAATCTTGACCAAGAAAAGTTAATAACGGGAATTTGCAAAATAAGATGTAGCCTAGCCTTTGCCGACAAATACAACTACTACAATACAGCGATTTGCTGCCTTCGGATTTCCACTCTTTCACGTTTACAATTTTTTCTTTTTTTTGGGTTTTTCTTTTTTCTTTTCTTGTGGGGTGGCTTTGTGTGCAATGGTGATTGGGTGAGTTAGAAGGTATAACATCCAACAAAGCCGATCGATGCCAGCATAAAATACACATTCTTGAGAAGGTCATGTTAATTAAATAATTACCATAATAAGGTTTTGTTGAATACATACCCCCTAATAACCTTATTTCTTATATTGAAAGGAAAGGAACCGAATGCAAAATCATGGTCTTGTATTCGAAATTTCTTTACAAAAATATTTTTAAAAAATAATTTACAATTACAAGTTCTTGGACATTTCACTTCCAAAATTAAATCCTAAAACGTATATATTTAGCAAATGCAACTATAAGTTGCAGCAGTATGTTAATTAATGGCTAATATTATCATTAGTTCCAAAAGAGACCACAGAATTTGTAAACAAGCAGCAAAAGTATATATAAAACCATTCAAACAAATAAAGAACTAGTCAGCATATGCATTGATGATGGCAATCATTTTGCAGCAGTTCAATGGTAGTGCAATGCACTAACAAAAAAAGGTTTGGTTTCAGAGCAAAATCAATACTTTTAGAAATGGAGAAGTCTTCTATAAGGAAGTGATTCAAAGAGTGCAATCCAAGTTAGTTAAAAGGGCATGGATGCATGAAGCTCAACTCATTAATTATTCAATGAATATCTCATCATAGCTTGTATACATGTCTACATACATATATCATTTGAATATTGAAGAGGGAGTATTCTATAAAGGAATGATGGATAGAGTACACCTCAAGTTAGTTAAAAGATGGTGAAAGTTGATGAAGGACATTGGAACCATCCAATATGGTCAATAATTGCTTCTCCTTCCCACAAGGACAATATTCCTATGAGCCTCAAAACAAGACATGCTTTCAGCTGTGGAATCAACTTTTTTTGACATTTTCTTCTTCTCATACCCAAAAGAAAAAGAAAAAATATATATAAAGTGCTTTATTTACCATCCACAAAAAATATTTAAAAAAAAAGGCTTTTTAAATTATTTCACTTAATTGCCTTTTGTCTTTTAAAGAACACTATGCACGGTGAAAAGGTAAAATATAGCAAATTCCAAGTTTCTATTGTCAACAATGTGCATATATTGACTTTAGAAAATATAGCACAATTTTTTAATTGAAAAATATGATGCTTTACTTTTTCCCCATCCTCGACGGAAAGAAATGAAGATTTTTTGGTATTTCTTTTTGCATGTTAATTAGGAGCAAGAAAAGCTTCATCAGTAGATTATGATATGTGTTTAAGGAAGCATTAAATTAATTAGGTTAACTAAGTAGACTCGAATGTTTCCTCAACAATGTAATATGTATATTCTAAATAATTGTTTTAAGTAGTAGACAAATATTATAAGATTGTTATACAAAATATCAAATTCTTGATTTGATAGCTAAGCAGTTTTCCAGGTGATCATAGAATGTTCTCATAATAGTTAAATTCTACATTTTCATATACTTTTGGACATATGATCTAAAAGTAGTTTTGAGATTATTTTTAAAAATATCAAGGGATTGATCTTTAATGACTTGAATTAATTGGTTTACATACATAAACCAAAGTAATGCATAATGCTATTTAAAAGAAAAATTCTATAAGAATGAAAAATGTGAAAAATATGGGAAAGAAGAAATAGAAGCATGCATTGGACATATTATGAGAGAATTAATATTAGAAGAAAGATTGAAGTTAAAAAAATCTGTTTCATTAATCAATCAAACGCAAAAGATATTTATCAAATTGTCTATCATGTTGATGTTCGTATTTTGTTCCCAATGCTTCTTTGTTTTTTAATTTTTGTAATATATTATATCCATTTAACGACACATCAAAATGAGGCTAATTAAAGAGATGTATCAATGACTTCAAATATTTTACCCCATTAGTGTAAATAGGAGGAGAACAAAGCACTTTAAATTTTGCATGGACATTTTAAAATTTTATTCCACCTAGTATAAAAATTAATCTTGTGGATCATTGGGAAGGAAAAAAATAAAAAGAGGAAAAGGTTTTTTTTTTTTTAACCTCTATTTTCTTCTCACTTTTTTTTTTTTTTTTGAAGTACTATTTTCTGCTTTGAATACAACTCGAATATTGGTTTTCGACGCGCCATCTAGACGTGTTACTGGATTTCAATTGACGACACCATTGTCATTGGTTTAACTGACGTTCATCAGCCATCGTGCATGAATATAATTGGACCGTGTATTCACGCGCACTGTGGAGAAATCATAAAAGTCACGAAGGAACTTTCTTCAGTATGGGGGCTCACAGATACGAGTTAGCTAAGATTTCCTGTGTCAGACTAAACGGCGGTTAAATTAGAAACCCGAGAAAAGTCATCTTCTTTAGGTTTTACATTTTCCTTCTGGAACTGAAAATTACGCGGCTAAGGTTTCTTTCTGTTCTTTTTCCACTTTTCCTTTTTTGAGTTCAAGTTTCAAGGCTGCGTTTGGACATAATACAATTGAGAAAAACTTTCTAGAATATCCCTTAAACAAGTTCTCTAATTATTTTCTTTTATTTTACAATCAGCTTTTTTATTTTACATATATAATATTACATAATATTACAATATTATTTAAAAAAAATTCAATCATGCTTGATCCAAATGATGCCTGTCCTAAATTTGATACTGGTTTAGCAAAGGCATGTACAACTTTTAAATTAGGACATTACACCCATAAAAAGGAATTGACATTATTTTTTAAGAAAATAATACACCAAGTCCTTTTTCACATAAGTTATGTGACACGAGGTAATGCATTTTAATCAGTTGAAGTAAATAAAATGATAAGATATATTTTTGATATTCGCTGCGTTTCTTGTGAATTTTATTGCAGATAATATGCTCAGTCACGTGATTTAAGAATGATTATAGAGCACATTTTTTCGCCTACTTAATTACTTTTTTTTAGATGGTATGTAATAATAATATGATCAATCACATTTTTCTTGGTACAAAGAAACCATACCTTACCTTACCTATTCCATATAAAGGAGACTTTGATGATTCAAAAATACCTCGACTGTTCAGCGTTATGCATTTATTTGTTTCACTCTTGTTATTTGAAATTTAAGTTTTCTAAGTAAATTTTATATGTCCATTCAGGTAAATCAAGGATAATATTTTTTTCACAAATATTTTTTTCCCGCTCAAGTTAATTACTTTTTGTAAAGTTATAAGTAATTATAATATTAATCACGTTTTCGTGCTAACATACACCACAACTCTTTTCATGGATAGTATGAATGAGAGTTTCTTGATAGAAAAAAAATACTTTAACAAATTTCAAAAAGTGTATATATATTATTTTTTCAATCTCGATTATCAATTCTATTAAAATCTACAGTAAAAAATCAATGCAAATCACCTCGTTCTCTTACAATGTTCACAAAAAAGAAATAAAAGCAAAAACCTCATGATAAGAATTCTTAGTAAAATAAAGCCCCAAAAGCCAAAAATCACAATAGAATCCCACTTTAATTTTCCGCTTTTAGGTTGAAAATCCGTGACCAAACTTAACAAACACAACATAAATTATTTCACGGCCAAACACACCTTCCCGGTACACGTAGAGATGACAACTGTTCCTTAGTCCATACCTCCTCATACGTATACGCGTAAATGTGTGCGCAAAGGGAAAATTAAAAAGATGAAGGCGCGGTGGGAGGGATTGATTGTGGGGCCCGCGTGGTGTAATAAGAGGAGAGAGAAACACACACAATGATAAAAATAAAAATTGGGCAAACGGTTGTCTGGTCTTAGCAAACGTTTGCGATAATAAATAGTCAAAATTAGATTTAAATTTTTTAAATTAAATTGTAGATGTTTACTATATATAAAATACTTTTTACGATAGTTTTGTGATAATTATTACTTAAAATTGTTCCTGAGACAAACGGAAAAGGGAGAAGGGAGTTGAGCAGTGTGTGTGTGCAATGGGGTGAAGAAGACTTAAACATCACGACAGTGAAGGGTGAGTGTAAAAGACAGCTAGCAATGAAACGAGAGCTTCACCTACCATAATACCCCATTATTCTCCCTCCCTTTTTAGCCTTGTTTTCCTTTCCTCTCTTTTTTCTCTCTTCACTTCAATTCTCCTCCATTTCTTCACTCGTCTTTCTTTTCCCTTTTCTATTAAACATTGTTACTCTCTCCTCCACTTCTTCTCGTTTATTTATAGCAATAGCTAAGTAGTTGTAGGGGTGTTGTTTTAGAGGGGTTATTGGTAGTGAAAGTGAGTGTAATGGAGGAATAGTTTGAAGGGTTTTTGTGGGTTTTGGCTCTTTTTGTTTGTGTGTTTTGGTTCTATCTCTTTTCAGTTTTCTTCTTCGGAATTCAACTGGGATTTTCTTGAAACCCGTGCCAGAGGCAGAATTTGGAATCCTTGAGTTTTCTGCCGTGTCATTTAGGCGGGAGAACTTTTGTGGACTTCATCTCAGGTTTGGCCCTTCATTTTCTGCATTTCTCTTCAATTTATTGCACAGAATGGACCAAAGACTTCTGCTTTTTAGAGTTTTAACCTCTGAAAATTGGTTTTATTGTGGGAAGTTTTGAGAATATGGGATTTTCTTAGACTTACTTTGTGGTTATACACAGAACAGAAGGATGGAACCATGCAAAGTTTGAGTCTTTATGGCATTTTCAGTTTCAAATTGGCCAAATTTTGGTTTTTTGGGAAGTTTATGCATCAAAGTTTCAATCTTTTTCTTTGAACCCCTCGTTTTTTCTCTTTTTTTTTTTGGGGGGGGGGGGGGGAAATGGATTGTTTTGTTTTTATTTCATACTGTATTTGGGACAGAACTCTTGAAAATGTTTCACCTTCAGATGCTTTCTGGATTTTGGTTTTTGCTTCCATACTCAAAAGTTGTGAGTTTTGCTTCACTCTTTTGTATCCTGGTTCATGAATTTTCACATTTTCTTGAAGAATATTCGATTTTTTGCATAAAAATCTTAAATTCACTGTGTCGGTGGGTCACGTGCCGTGAACCTGGATGTAGAAACTGAAGATTATGGGAATATTTGTACAATAATTATGCAAAAATTTAAAATTGATTCCAAAATTCCGCCTCTTTTACTATCATGCTTCACTCATCCTCTGTGCTGGCAAAATGCATCACTAGCTTCTTTTCACCAGCCTCAGGACAGGTAAAGGTGGCCCTCTCCAGTCAAGATAGCAAAAACCAACTTTTATTTGAAACTTTTAAGCGTTAATTGTCTTATTAATGTTCATTTTTTTTTTCTATGCATGTGGTTAAACTTTCTTTTATCTTCCATGCATGTGGTTAAACTTTCTTTTATCCTGCTTCTTTCAGGTAAAATTTTGCAGGAGTTTAGGATTGTGGAATAATGGGGCCAAATTTCATGGATGAGATAGACTGTGGAAGCTTCTTTGATCACATTGATGACTTGATTGAATTCCCTCCAGACAATGAGTGCGGCAATGGCCTTGTTGGCTCTGGTGACTACAAAAATTTTCCTAGCCTTTGGGATGAGGCCTTGCCGGATGCTGACTCTCTGTTCACCGGCAACACTAGCAATTCTGCTACGGACCTCTCTGCTGAGCTCTCTGTTCCGGTAATCATTAGTACCTTTCAACTTTTTTCACATTCTGGAACGGTAACATTTGAAATGTGACACCTGTTTTTATAATTTTTTTAATGGTAAATACTGCCTTCATTGTTTGATCAATTGTAGTAATATTGGATAATGCATTTAACATATGTGGTTAACGTGAATACCAAGCAAATAAAGGGAAACAATGAGAGATTAGTTCAAGGAGTACTAAAAAGGTTGCTAACGGCAGTGGGACTCTTGCGGGTAATAAAAGCTTAAAAAATGAAGCCCACACATGAATTGGTGGAAACACCTGACTTCTTTGACTAGTAGGGCGCACCTGATTTACATTTCATTGTGGCAAAGGTGCTAAACCGGACCAGCTATGCGGATGGTACAAGTGAAATTATGCATTGACAATTTCTGGATTAAGAAAATCAGCCTTCCTTTTTGTTTTTGTTTTTCTTTTTCCCCCCTGGATGGAGCAGGGGTGTCAATAATTGGGTCATAATGTGCTTATAATTCATGGATGGATATCATATTAGTTTTGCCTGTCAAGTGCTCTATGAACAGTTACTGTTAATGTCTTGTTAACTCTGTTATGTCGAGTGTCTTACTCTTTGACGGTTCAGAATTTTGTTTTATTGACATGTGATGAGGGTGGTGTATTTAAAATTGAAATGAGCTGTTAAATAATACTGCTTGGAAAGGGATATTTTAATGGAGCAAAATTCTTTTCAGAACTGGAATAATTTGATGTTGGAATGGACAAGTCAGTTCACTGGATGGGATCAGAATTTGGCGGTTTTGTCCTTTCTGGCTACAGGACATCCATTGAAATTCAAATTTCCATTCAGCGCTTGCATCAATTCAAGTATCTGTTAACATTTTTTAGAGGGTTCAGGGGAAAATTGAAAGGGAAGATAAATACTTGAACTTGGATCTTTTGCAAAATGCTTTTGTGCAGGATGTGTAACGCTTCAGGATAAGTTGCATTTTCCCTTTCAGTGGAACCTTTTGATTTCCATGTATAGGATTACCTTGTGTTTTCTTCCCTTCTTTGATCTGTTTAACGTTTTGCTTCCCTATATGGAGAGTGAAGCTAAGCTTGAACAACAATATCTGAAATTATCTAAGGTACAGACATAGCCAAGCTGTATAACGGTCATTAGCATATTTATACTGGGCGGGAGAGATGATTATACGATTATTAATGTCTTCTCCTGCTTCTCATCCACGCTTCTTTCTCATGCATGGTTTTGGGTTGTTAGGATCATAAGCAGCCATAAAACAGGATAAATTCCAATTTCTCCGTCTATAAATCTATAGTTACCTTAAGATTCATATACAGAAATAGATATATAGTATGCAGTACCACGATGAGACCTACTTTGGTTTTCTCAATCCTTTGGTTGATGAGGTTCTTTATTTGATTCTCTCTTCTTATTTTTTCTTCATTGTCTCAGTATGAGGACATCGTACAACTTGAATGGCTTTCAACATTTGTGGAGGATTCCTTCTCTGGTGGAGGGATGACACTTAGCAAAGATAATTCCTCTGTCAACAAGGAGAATTCCTGCAACCTATTTCAGACCTCCAGTCCTGTTTCTGTGCTGGAAAGCAGCAGCAGCAGCAGCAGCAGCAGCAGCAGCTCCTGCTCAGGGGGAAAGGCTATTCCTCTTAGTCCTACTCACCGTGGTCCACAGCGTGCTCGTAGTAAACGTCCACGCCCAGCAACTTTTAATCCGCGGCCAGCAATTCAACTTATCTCTCCAACATCCTCCTTCACTGAGATTCCTCAATCATTTCTTGCTTCTGGAGTTTCTTCGGAATCTGAGAATTTTGCGGAGTCTGAACTTGTGAAGAAGTTCCCCAAGCCTGCTGGAGGAGAGCAAAAGAAGAAAAAGAAAATCAAATTGACAGTACCCTTGGGACCGATGGAGATAAATCAGACTCCACAACCACAAGCTGTGAGGAAATGCATGCATTGTGAGATAACAAAGACTCCTCAGTGGAGGGCCGGGCCAATGGGTCCAAAAACGCTCTGTAATGCATGTGGCGTTCGCTACAAGTCAGGCCGTCTTTTTCCAGAATATCGTCCTGCTGCAAGTCCAACATTTGTGCCTTGTCTGCATTCCAATTCTCATAAGAAGGTTCTTGAGATGAGGGGCAAGGCTGTCGAGAAAAACGCTACAGTTGGGACCACGGCTAAAGCCTCAACTACCACTCAGGGGGAGTTAGTTTCAGAGAGTAAACCTTCTCTAGAATATATTTGAGACAAAGGGAGCAGGAAATAGTTTTCCTTGGCAATCTTTATTCTTCTCTGCTCTTTTTCTTTTAGTTCTCGTTCTCTTACTGTTTTCCATATCTTTGTTCATTGGTTCTTTGTACAGAGATGTAATGAGGGGATAGGAGCTTAGATGACCATATTTTTAGATATTAGAAAGAAGGAATGAAATGAGATCAAGCGTACTGAAAACTGATAGAGCTATTGAAGTTTAGGGCTAGTGCTCAGCTTTAGCAATGTTGTTTAGGTCCCTAAGGTTAATAGGTATTGGAGTCAGTGTTGTTCTTTATTCCTTTTATGTGCTATTTTTCGTGTTTCCTTTCCCTTTCTTGAGGGGAAGTCTTTTTGCAGTTCATTTGTTATTAGGAACTCTGAAATTAGACTGGTTTTGGGTTCAAGTCTTAATTGCTTTACCCTTTCATCAGTCCATATCCATATGGTGTGTTATTGATTTATTTATTTTCCTTTCCTCCTAGTTTACTCCTGCCGCTCTGTCTTCATGCTTGATTTCATTTGCTGCTTGACTACCAAGCAAATGGATGAACGTATTAAAAAGCTGATCAACAAACTCGCACCAATAATTCTAAACAATGATAATGACCATAATGCCAGTGGCACATTTTTTTGTAGTCCTTCGCTCTTAATTTTAGGTGTTTCCAATTATGGTACGTACTAAACCTTTAGATTTTGGAGCACATCGCAACAATGTGCCCGGAAACGAAAGGTAAGCATATAATGCTGCTAGCTTTCAGCAATCAGCAGTGGTGATTGAATAGTTGGGCACATAGAGCCAAAAGAACACTGATCGTAAAACATAGGGATGATGATACTTTTCATGTTTAATTGAAGAACTTTTATGAGAGATGAAGACAGAAATCTGAAGAAACCTTTAAAAAAAGAGAGGTCACTTTATATCATAATTGGTTTGTCAGGACTTTACTACCCTCGATTCTTCTGAGGAAGAAATAGACAAAAAAAAAGCTTTTAAAAAGAGGATGAATTCTTTTTTTTTTTTTGACTGAAAAAGAGGATGAATTCTAGTACTAAAATAAAGGTAACATGTACATGCACAATAAGTCCATGTGTTATTCTGTGCAATGTATGTGCAAACACAAATAAAAGATATAATTTTTTTTTATGGCAAACATAGAAAAACGTCGGTTTTATATACTCTGAGCCACAAGAATTTAAAATTTTAATTAGTGATCCAATTTCAAGTGCCTTTTTTTTTTTTTTTTGTAATTATTCGAGAGAGGCAATTGTTTATGCCCCTTATTCTAAAAGAATAATACTAGTATGTGATATTTTGTCAGTTGATTAAATTGGGTTTATTCAGAACTGGTGCAAAATATACCCACGAATAAGTAGCAGAAGGCAGCATTGGAGTAGAATATAAGTACTAAAATTAATTAAGTAGACGGGGACGTGTTTGGCATATTTGGCTAAGCACAGCACCTGCCGCTGCCAGGGTCGGGAGAGTATTTGCATTTTGTTAGAAGTGTGCAGCACTTAAATTGGAGTGTTCTTTTGGAGTTATGGGCACATCGTTTCAATCTATTTTTATAAGTTGTAAATAATTATAAATAAATTGAAAAATTTTGCAATAAAAATGTCAAAATTAGGCATTGTTTACAATGGACAATATTTGTTATTTATTTATTTCTTTTTGAGGTCATTTTTTTTATCTCTCTCAACGTTCAGGTGCCAATCTTTCCTTTTTTTTTTTTTTTGAAATTCCTATTCTTTTATAATAAGGGGTCTTAAGAATGGGGATAACTATACTATGGGATCTCCTACTACTCCTGTGCTGTGCCTGCATGTTGTTCTGTCAAGATGCGATAATATTTACAAACTTGACAGTGGTAGAAATCAAACCCCCTACCACTTAGGTGGAGTCATAGGCTCTAACTGCTCAACTCACTATTCGTTACTCCAATCTTTCCTTTAAATTCTTCTTGAGTCTTGACTAACTACTTCACTGTGGCAGCTATTAAGCTTGTGAAGTCCACTTTTTCAGTATAGTATTACAAGCTATTATTGAGGGGTCACTGACTACTCCCTGAGAACAAGTAAAAGCACAACAACACACAAAAAAACGAAAAGGAAAAAAGTAAAAGCACAACAGAAGAAAGGACAGTCCACGCTATTCATTTTTTCTTTTTTCTTTTTTTTTTTTATTTATCTAATTACTTCTCCATATCTAATTATCCATCTTTTTTCTGTGGTTCATGGAAAACTGTCATGATATAGAAGGATATTAATGTGGTGGGCTTCGGTGTCTTCTAATTTAATTTGTTTATGGTGAGTTCACTCTACATTTCCATAATCCCATCTAAATAGAGGGATTTTTCCATCTTTTTATCTATTGCAGACATGGAATCTTTCCTTGGGTTCCTCAGGCTAGAGACTGAGACTGAGAATTTAATTCTCAATAATAAAAACTGCATACCATTGTCAATAAAAGAATAACTACAAATCAGTAATAATTCATGATATTTAAGTTCCTCAAGCCAAACAACAAATAGGAAATCAACCTAACTGAAATCGATGTCCTGCAGACCTCAACCTAAGTTGAATTAAAAACAGCCCAACATGGGCTCTAATGTCGTTTCTGTCCTTGGCCTAATAACTGACTGTCTTCGTTGGCCTAATGAAGCCCAATTACAAATGGTCCGGAACCCAAGATACAGTAGAGGTTAATATTGCATCGGTAGCTTTCAATAATAAGGATTAGTTTGTCCTGTCAAATGGTGCCGGAATTCTTAAGTGAACCGGATCTATAGCTCCACCTATGAATTCTATAGTGAAAGAGAGTGCCAAATAAGTATAGTGATATACGCTAATGTAAGAAAGTGATATAACAATTCGCAAGGTTCACAGGTGGGATTGTAAACCGAGTCCATATAAGAATTTTTTGTGGTGCCTACTATATGAGAAATTTAAATCGGGCCATGGTTTTGTTTCTTTAAGAGTATATTAAAAGACAGCTTGAAAGGGGTCCATATAGGTGGAGACTTATCATATAGAAAAGGTTGATTCCGTGCAAGGACCTACATTTTCACGAGAGTTGTTTTACTTCGACTCGCATTTGCTCTTTCTTTAATCACTTCGTGTATAAAAAAGATAAAAAAGATGTCGAGGAATACGCACAATGATTGGTTTGTTGTTGGTCCGTATGTTTAGTGGCTTAGCACAAGTGATGAAGGTGAGTCGCAGAAATTGACTCCCAATTTTGACAAGCAAAGCCGACAATATGGAGGGGACCTTGGGTGATTAGTGCAATAATATTCCTACGGCCACAAAACAGGTTCCTTGGAAGATACTTGATCTGTATCAATCAATACAGAAGTTCCCAAATGCTCTTGTCGTCTTACGAAGTGGAAAAGTATCGTGGTCCAATTAGTGCTTGGGCCCAATGCATTCATGTTTGGTTTGACAAGTTACATTTGAGGTTTCTGGCAACATACACCAAAAATCGTATGTGCTTCCTCAACTTGCAAAATCAATCCAAAGATTCCAACTTCAATTGAGACACAAATGCTAAGTTAGTCTCATCAAGTCTCATCGACTGGTTATTCTTTGTTTTTGGTCTCCAATATACTTGTAGATGATTTGCACTTTCTTTTGTTACTAAATGATTTTCTTAACAAAAATCTTGAAATTTGATACTTGTATAATCATATGGCTTGTTTTGATACTTTTGAGGCCAACAGGCGAAATACCCCCGTGAAGGCGGTTTAGATTTTTTTTTCTTTTTTATTTCCAGATTAGAGAAATGTTAATAATACATTTTTTTTTGTGAAAAGAATATTCTTTTTGAATAATTTTTTTGTTAATACTAATATAAAAAAAGTATACATATATATATATATATATATATAATACATGGGCTTTTCATCTCTAATTGGCTCCAGAAGGTGATGGTCCCTCGCTTCATTTGTGGGCCTGTCACAACTTTGGATTGTCTAATATGTCTTCTTGTATGACTATTTCATATGCCTTTTCAGAACAAGTTTAGTTCACTATGAATTCGTCATGTAGTTGTCAGTTTTTATTTGCAATCACTGCCATGATAGGACGACGTTTTTATTCGTATTTTGATACCTTTGGTACGTGTGGCAAGTCGTGAATAATGTCCATACATAGTTATAAACTCCCAAGGTCTCAATTCCTGAAGTTTTTGTGACCAACTAATTCATTTAACCAAAAGTTGCATGTCCGTGCGTTGCATGAATAACTTTTAAGCCTTTCTTTTACATTAACTTTAAGTTTTTATGTGCTTCAACATACGCAAAAATTTCTAAAAGGGGCGCACTTCATCGTAAAACTTGATAAAGAAGATGTAGTTTTTGCCTATTTATCGATAAGAATATTAATTACATACATTCTATAAAAATAGTATTTCATAATAAAGTATTGGTGCAGTTTTACAATTGTATCCTTGTACCTGTTGTATCAATTTTGATTTAAAACGTGCCATTTTGAAATTTTCTTACCAAAAAAAAAAAAAAAGATAAAATTTGCGTGTATTATATTTGGTAGAAACAAGAAAATATGCATTAATCTTCTCATGGTATATAAGTTGTGATGTTTTCTCAAACGAAAGTAGTTGGCCACCATTCTTATAAGGGCATCGTTAGGGCTTAAGTTTATTCCTTTCTAATGTATTTTGCCATCTTAGTTAGTATGTGGTTTTTGGACTGTATGAGTATTTTGTATGAAACGTTGATATATAATTACGGGAGTTCAAATTTTTTTAAATTTTTTTATGTCTAATCATATCTAACGTAAAAAGAACATGTATCACTTAAACCAAACCAATGCTCAAAGGAGGAGAATTAAGTGACATAGCACTGTTTCACTATTATAGATAGTTGAATACCATAAAATTTGTACGAAGGATTTAAAATGAGAATTAAAATTTGTACGAAGGATTTAAAATGAGAATACTTAATATGTCACTAATATACAAAAATAATAATAATAATAATAAGTTGTGAGGAGTCAAGCGTCAAGAAACATACTCAAGATTCAATATCCTTGTGGATCGTTCTTGTTAAAAGTTTCCGCACACTTACATTGTCAAATTAAACACCAATTAAATAATCTTTGTATCTGTGAGTAGATGTATATAAAAGCATATGCAAATTAATCACAGTTGGAATAACAGCAACCTTATCAACTTCCAAATTGATAATGACAAACAAGTCCTTAATATGAACGAATGGCTGAAGATGGAAGTCATGTTAGTAGTAAGCAAATGAATGCGTTCAGAAAATGACTACTATTGCAATTTTCATCAAACAATACTATCATTAATTATGGGCTCATGCAAACATGTACAGTAAATCAAAGGGGTTAGAGAAGAATTTGACTGCCATGAGCTTCACCTATACGTTCTTGTCCACGTTTTTAAAAATCTTCCACTTCATTTCTGTGTCATTCATCCATGTCCAGTTGTTGCTTCTTTCTTGTGTGTCTTACATATGCACGTCTTTATTATGGAAATGACAAGACAAAAAATGTATGGTTAGGAGGTCTTTTCACGGCTTATGACAGATTTTTCAGAATGTTTGATAAATTCACCAACTGGTCACTTTATCTTGTAGGTTCTAATTTAGGTTTAGTTTTTACTGTAATCTTGAATGTTTCATAATCTAATTTAACAAACTGACTTTTTTCTTGATCTTTGATGAAAAAAAAAAAATCACTCTATCTTTTTTTTTTTCCTTTAAAAAAATAAAAAGATAAAAGAACAAACAACTTGAAAAATAATAAATATTCTTTAGGTTAGCTAGGTAGCCATGAATGACATATGCTAATTGTAGCCGAACAAAGACGCCCAAATTATGAGAACCTTAATTGTTTAATGACAAATAAAATGAGTGAAACATATTTCTCTTTCTAATTATATTTAGTTTAGAATGAGATGTAGCCAAGTGAATAAGGGTTTTGTTTTCTCAAATCCTAGCTTTTAGAGAATAATAATAATAATAGTAAACTTTTTTGAGTTTCAATTTTTGTTTCCTTTTCTAGAGTTCACGTTATACAGGAAACAGCTAGAGATTGGCTATTTTTCTTCCAGTTGGTTGTGGAAATCACAACTTGCAAGCTACTTTATGGGACTGGGGTGGTCCAAGTTCGATCTTTCAGTCACTGTGTCGATATCAACACAATTCAACTTGAGAGGGCAACATGAATGTCCAAACATGCTTATAGCAACTGGCAGAATTGAAATTGAAAAAGATAGACAGTGAGTTTCTGTTCATAGATTCTAAAGTGAAATGGCTTCTACATGTTTTTAACCAAATCATATGCATTTTACACAACGCATCATACACATTAATGGGAATAGAAACATTGATATGAACAGCCAACTCCATTTAATTCAATTAAATAGGCTATATAAATAAGTGAGTGTATGACAAATTGATAGCAAACTTCAAAAAGCTGCACACTTCTATACGCATTCTGTCACAAAACTGTAAAATTATATTTATTGCCGAGAGAGAGAGAGAGAGAGAGAGAGAGAGAGAGAGAGAGAGAGAGAGAGAGAGAGAGAGAGAGAGAGAGAGAGAGAGAGACACTAATTATGAAGTCATATATAGTTAGATTACAATTCATCCGGCTAAGATTTGAATTCGAAAACATATGCAAGATTTAAAACTTTCTCTTTCACTATAAAATTGTGAGTTGAATGAAGAGATATTTTTTTAATCAAATTGAAAGAATGATGGTGCAAAATTTGTTAGTGACACTTTTGTTGACGGTGGTTGACATTTTCTAAAGCAAACGATAAAGAAAAACATTGGTTTTTGCTACGAAGAATTGCATGGGTCAGAAAAGCACATTGTGCTTTGTTCTTAACTTGAGTGAACCTTAATGCCTTAGAAAGAAAGCAAATCAAAAGTTTATAACCGACAGCCAACCTAATTAACTATAATTCATGAATCCAACCCATCTGGCTTTTTCAATCTAAACTAATGAATCATATGATGTTAGTAATACAAGAGGACAAGTATTGCAACTTTTGTCTTTGTTACCTTAAAGTTAAGCATTCTTTGTTTGCTAATTGAAGGTCAGAATCAACAGCCGATTCCTTTGGCTTTTCCTTTAACCTAATATTTTGTCATATTAATTTGTTCTTAACCAAAATGTTACTTCAAATATGGGTCCAAAATTACTATCTTGCTTTTATCTCCCACGTTTTATCATTATGTCAAACTACACTATTAAAGGGACATTATCTTACTTTACTAATCACAAAATCTTTCTTATGTTCACTTCTCTGTAAGCTCAAAGTTTATTTTATTTAATTTTTATTTATTTATTTATTTTTATTTATTTTTTTGTTGCTTCTAAACACTGCATGCACTGGCCATATGGTGATAAACATCCTCCCATTTCTTTAAAAAAGAATTTGAACGCTTCACATTAATCAATTTTCATTTTTTTTCGGTTTCGAATATATTTAGTTTAACCATACTCTAATTTATCAAGTGACAAAATTTTACGTAATACCTTCTACATGATATTCTTATCATTTAGATGCACTTTTTGTGTTGTAAACTAATCTGATAGAGGCCTTTTGTTTGGATGCCTTTTTAACACTCCATCATTTAACACTAACAGCTTGAAATGTACAACAAAAACAATGTGCAACGAGAGATGATTAGGGCAGGAAAAAAAAATATACATTTTCTAATTGTTGCAAGTATAATATGTTAGTATTCAACGACAAAGCTCTAAAAACTAACCTCAAAGATTTTTCTGGGGGATAAGATTACAACTAACCCGGGATTAAAACAACAATTAACCCATGTAATAAACACTAACAAAAAAGGTTAAACTAAACTCATATCTAGTTAGATTTGAACCCAAAATACCCCCTTCCATGAGTTCAACATTTGTTGCTTTATCACTAGACTAAGATCCAATCGGCTGACTCCAAATAATACATCAATCATTTCTCAAAAAATAAAATCCATCTATATACTAATAAAAAATTAATATCCGTTATTTTGTATTTTACAAATGACTCCAATGTATTAGTCTATATATAATTGCGATTTTAAATTGTCTTAAATATGTATGAGCGTCGAGATTCCAAGTAATAGTGTAGGTTTATCAACGCTAAAATCCCAGAAGTCGGATGTTCGAATTCCATCAATGATTAAATCCCCTTCCCCATATAGGACCTGTTCTCTATAGATTTTTTAACCAACTTTTAGATTATAAATTAACCATAATCTGTATTAATAGTGCTGTCAATTAAATCCCAAATTAGATTTTAGATTTTTTATACAACTAAATAATCTCAAATTAGTTGTACAAAAAATTTAAAATCTAATTTGGAATTTAATTGATAACACCATTAATACAAATTATTGTTAATTTATAATTTGAAAGCTGATTTAAAAATCTATTGAGAACAGCCCTATAATAGTGTAGGTTTATCAAAAAAAAAATTAAAAAAAAGTTCCAAGTAACCATCATTATTAGAATGATTTTATAGCTGACACCAAGCAAATAATTATTTCTTGAATACTAAAACGCGTGCATATCACCACCTCAAAGTGCGAGTGGGAAGTGCAGCAGTTACTGAAGATCGGGATCCCACTAAAATAGCATCGAGATATACAAGTACAAATTTGTAGCATACAGCACAAATTTATGCTGGTACAAGAGCAGAGAGTCAAAAGAGTGATGAAGAAAAACCCCCCAAAAAAAAGAAAGAAATAAAAGAACTTGGAAGTGGTGCTTGGAATCTTGCATATCAGAACCTTAGGAACAGCTTTCGGAAAATTAAAGAAATGATAGATAATTAAAATAGTAGTTATAGTATTTTCAATTTCCTAGTTGATGAAGCATTAATCAGACTATTATTTAATAAAGGACTGTTGTGTGTCATTTGTCAATTTCAATTCCCTCTGCCAACCTTTCCTCTGGTCTGGTCGGCAACGAAGCTTCAGGTGTGTGTTGAGAGTGTGTGTATTTGTGTGTCTCTTGTCTCTGTCTGTCCCCATCAACACCCTTCGGTTTGGTCTATTATCCCATTTTCTACTACTAGTACTCTATTTCTGCACCACCACGAAATTACCAGTATTTATCCTGTCAAAGACTTACAGCTAAACCATCACAATCTCGCTCTTCTTTCCTCAGTGGATCAGCAGGATACCGTGAAAAGTTTTGGCCTTTTTTAAGCCCTTTAACAGCAAAGAGAGAATGGAACATCACTTTGTCAAAAAGCCAATATCTTGAAGGTAAGTAAAGAAAAGCCTTCTTTCCCCCCAGATTTTCAGTTTTCGCTCTTTCTTGAATTGGTGGAACTGAAGGGCCGACTGGGTTCAATCTAATACTGTATGTTTTATTTGTTAATGATTTCTTGGAGAAGATGAACAATGTATCTCACTTCAGACTTGCAGTTTTTCTTTTACTGTAGTTAACTTTTTCATTATGTAGTGTAGATCCTGATATTTGTGATCTTTTAACTGTCTTTACAGAGATTTGAGTGAGGAAAACTAGGACCCATTAAAGGATTGCCTGTTTATGTGCGTTTGAAGGCCTTAGATTTGCACAAGAAGAATGATTACTGTAATGAATTCTGGTAACAAACCTATGAACGAAGTGGAAAAAAGCTTGGACCCTCAGTTATGGCATGCCTGTGCTGGTGGGATGGTCCAAATATCACCTGTGAACTCCAAAGTCTTTTACTTTCCTCAAGGACATGCTGAGCATGCCCACAAGAATGTGGATTTTGGGAGTTTTTCCAGAATCCCACCACTTATTCTGTGTAGAGTATCGTCCATTAAGTACTTGGCTGATAGAGAGACTGATGAGGTTTTTGCGAAAATAAGATTGGTTCCATTGAGAGGAAACCAATATGATGATGATGATGATGGCGGATTGTTGGCTTTTGATAAGCATGAGGGTCAGGAGAAACACAATTCTTTTGCTAAGACATTGACACAGTCTGATGCAAATAATGGTGGAGGGTTCTCTGTACCGCGGTATTGTGCTGAAACTATATTTCCGCGGTTGGATTATTCAGCTGAGCCCCCAGTTCAGACTATATTAGCCAAAGATGTCCATGGGGAGATTTGGAAATTTAGGCATATCTATAGGGGGACTCCGCGTCGTCATCTTCTGACAACCGGGTGGAGTAATTTTGTGAACCAGAAGAAGCTTGTTGCTGGGGACTCAATTGTATTCTTGAGAGCTGAAAATGGGGATCTTTGTGTTGGGATTCGAAGGGCAAAGAGAGGAATTGGTGGTGGACCTGAGGCATCCTCTGGATGGAACACTGGAGTTGGGAATTGCACCCCGTCGTTGTATGGGGGATTCTCTAGGCTGCTAGGTGAAGAGGAGAATAGGTTCATGCAGAACACAAAAGGAGGGAGTGGATATAGTGACTTAGGTATGAGGGGCAGGGGTAAACTAAGGGCTGAATCTGTTGTTGAAGCAGCAAATCTTGCTGCTAGTGGGCAGGCGTTCGAGGTTATCTACTATCCACGTGGAAGCACGCCGGAGTTTGTTGTGAAGGCCTCAGCTGTAAAGGCTGCAATGAGAATCCAGTGGTGCTCCGGGATGAGATTTAAGATGCCTTTTGAGACAGAAGATTCATCTCGGATAAGCTGGTTTATGGGAACTGTATCTGCTGTCCAAGTTGATGACCCCATCCATTGGCCTAATTCTCCATGGCGCCTTCTCCAGGTACATAACTTACATTGGACAGTTATTTGGAGTTTTGGTTTTGAGAACTCAGTAACTCTCTCTTATATGCATTTACTTGTTTGTTTTCTCAGCCATGCTTAGTCTTGTGCTCTAAACAGATATTTTTGAATCACTTCCACTTGGTCTTTTCATTTATGTTGTGATTGTTTTTTGTTGGGTGAAGGAATACCCTATCAGATCTGAGGTTTTTGACTAGGATTACTATGCACTTGCTAGTGATAGGGTGGAAGATTTCTAACCAGTAGAACTGTTTGATTTGTTTTTCCTGCACGAAGGACGGTAATTTGGCATTTGATGTGCCACTATGAGCCTTGGTATAACTGGGTGTGGCTGATAGGAGTCAATTTCTTCTCCCATAAGCCTGAACCTTGCGTCAATCAATAATTGGTAATTGTGATGATGTTTATCGCAGATATGAGAGCAACTTTGTAAACTGATTAACTTTCTCGTGCAACATGCTGTTTGGATGACAGATACATGATATCTCTGAATTGCTAGTGTGTTCATTATCATGGTTTCCTTTATGGGTTTTTAAGCCAGAGTTGGGTAGATGGTTTAATTGATAAATTTGGTCTGACTATATCTTAATTCATTTAAAATTTTAGGTTGCATGGGATGAACCAGATTTACTCCAGAATGTTAAACGAGTCAGTCCTTGGTTGGTTGAATTGGTATCAAATATGCCCGCCATCCATCTTTCTCCCTTTTCCCCACCAAGAAAGAAGTTGAGGCTTCCACAACCTCCAGAACTTCCCTCTGTTGGCCAACTTTCAATGTCATCACTTCTCACCAACCCCTTAAGTCCAAGCAGCCCCTTATGTTGTTTACCGGACAACATTCCTGCAGGCATACAGGGAGCCAGGCATGCTCAATATGGATTACCTTCGTCAGAACCACATTTCAACAAACTGCAGGGGGGCCTTTTCCCATTCAAACTGAAGCAGCTTGATCATGCTGTCCCACCTTCTAGAATCTCCACCAGTAGCTTCATTGGCAATTGTGAATCTAAGGAGAATGTATCTTGCGTATTAACAATCGGAAATTCTGTGCAAGGAGTAAAGCCCAACATCCGTACAGAAGCACCGAAGTTTATTTTGTTTGGTCAACCAATTCTCACTGAGCAGCAGATCTCTCAGAGCTCCTCCGGGGATACAGTTGGCAGCTGTTTATCAGAGAGGAATCAGGACAATACTGTAACTCTCTCTGGTGGTTCAGGATCAGCAGTTCTTCAGGATGGTCATCTAGAGAACTCTTCAGAACAAGTGATTCCATGGTACAAAGATCAGAAAATTGAGTTTGGATTGGAGACGGGTCACTGCAAGGTATTTATGGAGTCTGAGGATGTTGGCCGAACTCTGGACCTGTCAGTTTTTGGCTCTTATGAGGAGCTCTACAGAAAGCTGGCGGAAATGTTTGGCCTTGAAAAATCAGAAATGTTAAGCAGTGTGCTTTACCAGGACCCAAAAGGCATCGTTAAACATACTGGAGATGAACCATTCAGGTAGTAATATTAGAACATCCAACAGATCCTGTTTCTGTGCCTTTTGGTTATATTTACGAACTTTTGTATGATAATACTGGTATCTTTCTGTTGTCCTTTATTGCAGTGAGTTCCTGAAAACAGCAATAAGGATAACAATTCTGACTGACTCGGGAAGTGACAACATAGGGCAATAGAGAGAAGAAGAATCCATCTTAATTAACTGTATAGTTGAACTTTAAGCGTTAGTTTCAATGTAGCTTTTCACTCTTACGTTACTTTTTATATTTTTATTTTCGCTCAGTTGAAAAAAAAAAAGGCCATGGATCTTTTATACCACTTCCTACTTCAATCCCTCAAGGAAGACAGCCTGCATCCGTGACTTATATGAAGGATAAGCTGTTAAATGAAGACACATGACTTGATATTTAGGGCAGAAAAGGAAGTTGTATAAAAGATCTCTTGCTATAAAAGATTATCTGTCTTCCAACCAGTTATGAACATGTAAGCTGATGACTTCAGGCATCTTATCTGAAATTTATTTGCCTTATTTGCGGACTTCTTGCATTTTGTTAACTTTCATACTTATTGGTTATTCTACTTGGTTGCAACAAGCATGAATTTCTTCTCTTCTGAACGATATTAATTCGTTTTAACCACGTTTAGTACATAACATTGTGAGAGGATCACTAGTAAAATTTGTTGCTTCCTTAGTTTGGCGGGAGTATGTTTTATATGTTCATAGCCCTGATGCATACCTCCATTTTATCAAGATGAATATTTTTTCGTAGTCAATTTATCTCATTAGTCTCACTACAGAAAGAGAATGAAGCATGCTTATTTTCTCTGAAAAAAAAAGTGACAAAAAGTGTAGCAAGTTCAGAATGAAATGACAATGCAAAATATCTTAAAGCATTTTCAGGAACAGATTGACTATAAGCACTTTCTCCGAATCCATAGGCAAGTTCAGCTCACCCTCCAATTTGACTTATTTCAAAGTTTAAATACATAGAGTTTCTATCTCCAATTATTAGACTTACAGATGCTAAATGCTTACCTTATTTATCAATTGCAAAACAATCAATTTAAATAGGACAATCCTTTCTGCAAATCACAGAGGCCACAGTTGGCTGCCATGAAACCATGTCTTAATTAATTTGATAACATGGATTGAAGAAACTTGTAGACTTTGACATGATGAATGTACATGGCTAGTGGGTTCCAAAACGGTATAATCTTTCAGCAATCAAGATTCGAGGGTCACTTATTGTATGCAATCTTTTTTAAGGTTCAAGAAATGGGCCATATTTTGTAGCAAGACTGGATTTCAGCCTCCCCCATCTCCACTATAATCTACAAACCAAAAGCAAAAAGTCAATTACAATGTCACCTAGTAATCCTATTAAAGCATTTAAAAAATGCATATTTACCATTTAGTACTTGAAAGGGAAAGGATGAGTCCCTTAATCTGTATTTTGGGTCAGAAGTAGTAACAAATTTGATATAATATAACAACTCAAAGCAATTGTCCATGGGAGAGAGCAACATCCCAACATTATTAATTCTTAATCCTAGGTTCGTATCAGGAAAAGCAAAGCAAGTGGTAATTTATAGTAAATTTTGTAAAAGTCAAGGTATGGTAGCTTCTGCAAGCTGGAATAGCTCTTATCCCAAGACTAATGTTTCTTTAACTAACCATAAAATCCCACAGTGGTGCCGCAAAACTTGGGGTTAACGTATGTAATTACTACTATTGTATTTAACCACTTTTGCGGATCATCTAATTAATAGGGATTCGAATCATTATAATTAATTCTCCTGAAATAAAGGTCTAACATTAACTTAACTTTAGCTGGGGATGCCAGTTTGTGAAGTTGTCGGTCAAACTAACACCGATTTACTACTAGTTTCTTATTTTAGTTTGATTTTTATTTGTCCTCGGTGCATTGGGGAGTAACCTCGGTGAACTGTCAAGGGACAACCAAAGATCATGAAGATCAAAAAAATGTTAGTCTCAGTCTTTGATCGGGGAGCGTGTCTAGCACGCTCCGGGGAAATACAAAATAATTTCCTTGTACATGTATATAATATACATGATCCGATTATATCAAAACATTTTCTATTTTTGCTCTTAATAATGATCTTACATGGTTCTTTTTTTTTTTTTTTAAGTTTTCTGAATTATCTATTTGGTCTAAATTTTAAAAAGACTCAAAACTGCTTGATATTTATATCTTGCTCATATTTTGTATCCAAATAACTTAAGTATGTATAAAAAAGGTAAATAACTTTCTCCGAAAATTTAAATTCACCTTTTTATATAATGACAGATCACATTTAAAGGGTGTTACAATAGCCTTCTAAAAAAATGCAACCCAAATAGACACAATAAAGTTTAGTAATTTACTACTTGGTGGCATAAGGATTGCTTGTTTTTAGTAAATGAATTAAACTCTTCTTTTTGTAACAAAAATTTTGCCGCATTAACAAAATTGACAAATGGTTTCTCATACTAGTATCTAATAACTACAGCTTCATTACAGTATGATATTCTAACAATAATTATTCAATTAAAAATTTATTTATTTTTATTTTTATACACTCTAATGTTATTAATCATAACTTTTACAATCATGCATTATGTCGCGGGCGGCATAAAATCCCCCGCCGGTATCATTACAAGAGGCGCGTGAAGGTGATTGGGGAATTGGCGAGTGGTGCATGAGGACACGCATGGTATGAGCATGGGTGGGGGATGTCATTTGACAATTGACATTGATGACAGAAGGCCACAGCTAACGGCACAGACATTAATCATCCAGTTGAAGGGGGACCAACACGACGTAGTATGTAAAAAAATCCCACAGAAACAAGAAACGAGCAGGGAGGGTCACGTGAGTGACTTTTTGGGTCAGCCCGTTTCCCACCACCACGGTTGCGCCGTCTTGATGGGTGAACTCGGCCCTCCTCCTCCCCGTTTTCTTGTTCCCTCTCTCACTTGGTTTTTGAACCATCTTATTATTATTATTATTATTTTTGCATTGGTATATTACATTTTGTTTGTAAAAATGCAATATTAATTTTTTTTAAAATTATTTTTTACAAGGTATGCACCATTTTGATTGCTTCCAAAGTGAATGATTATCAGTCCAAACAACAATGTATTTTACTTTTAGGATGAAAATGTCATTATATTATGTAAAATTGAGTAGAAGAGTTGATCTGATCAATGACTAGCCAGCTAATTATGGAGTTGATAAATACTAGTAATAATAACTGTTGTAGGTCAAGTGTATTAAAGGAGGATTCACTGTTACTGAATTATTCCACACTTGTGTCCCGTCATGTACTCCCATTAGTTGCTCAAAATTAAATTATTGATAAACATAGGGCTTCTTAAATTTTCAACAAAGCTCTTCCAGATTAATTATTTGCACATAATGGCATTTTTAGATGCATAGCATGGCTGTAGGATTCTTGTAGTAAGGCCATGTCTAATAGCGCTCTGTCTAGGAGACTTCATGGTCCATGGCCTCGAATTATTGGTACTGGTCGATGGAAGTGAAACCCCACACACCAAAAAAAAGTTTTGGCACAAAAAGCAAAAAATATGTACGGGCAAAAGCCATTGGATTTTTTTTTTTTTTTGACAATTGGGAAAAGGGAAAGAGGAAGACCACTTACTCAATCTGAATTGAAGGGAGGAATGAAAAGTAAACTTAAACTTAATCCCACAAATCACTTCAAAAGCCATGATAACTTTTAAGGGGTCACAGGAGTTTAAATCTATGATTTTAACAACTAGATCGTCCGACTCCAAAAGCCATTGGATATTCTATCATACCAAAATATATAACACTATGATACGCGCAACATGTGTAATATCATCTTACACACTCCGAGTGCAATAGAGAACTTGCTAACCTTAACAAACACATTAGATAGTGCCAGAAAACTTACATGCTAACTCTTAATTTCTCAAACCATTTAAAAGAAATTTCTCAAAACAAAATTAATTTGCATCATCTTTGAAAAGTCAAATGTGCATGAACGTATGCATGACAACTGCAAAACATGTGTATTTATTATTTTTGTGCGCACACGAGAGAGAAATAGACATGCAATAATGTTCATTTGTTTTGAATAAAAAAGTGCACCTCAACTTGCATTAAAACTACAAACAGGTTGATGGAACATTGAATGTGAGAAGTTAAAACAAGTCAAGCGTTGAACCTGAGAACTTAATAATCGCAGAATTTCATGGTACTAGCTTTTTAGTATATCCTATGTTAGAAATCTTTGTTCCATGTTGTATGTATATCATCTGTTTATATACACTTATATTGAATAGATCGATCGAGATCCAAGAATTCCCGTGAGATGTTGGCAATACAAAAAAATCAGTCAAGATTCAACCCTTGAAATCAGGTATCCGTTGTTGAAATCTATCTACAACCCCTTTTTTTTATAATTACATTGTAAAAGTGTTCATATTGGACGGATACAAATTGAAAATTAAGGAGGTTAATTCATAGAATGACTTATGAGTTGTGGTGTCTGTGTCTTGATTTCAGGTCAACACGGATTACATGGAACAGCTTTGTGTTTTGCAAATGTAGATGGCATCCCAAGCCTTTTGGCATCGGGATGATAATTTTAATAAGAAAAAAAAAATGGACCAATAATGCAACATCATTATTTTAGGTTTAATTCAAGCTTGTTTTACTGAGTGTATCTTGCTTTGAATAGCTTAAAAGATTCAATTATTTCAGAATAGGATTTAATGGTTCATTTGAAATTAGAAGCTTAGTCCTTAAAGTTTCTAAAAATTTCAAGTTTTTCCCCTTGTCATTGTCCTTGCATAATTGATCTTAAAAGCAAGTCTCGTTACTTTACAAAATTGGGAAAATCTATGAGATCCTGATAATAATCAAAGGTGGACAGCGTCATCACACCTTCTTCTTTTTTAGAAAAAAAAAAAAAAGTGCTACTGAATTTGACATTTAATACACATTAAAAAAAAAAAAAAAAGAGAGAACTTGACCAATATATTGCTTGATTATTTATCACTGAGTCTCATTGTGAACTGTATTTTTTTGAACCTATGTGGGCCTCAGTTGGCCCAATAAGTATATAGCTCAAAGAACTCTAATAGCAACCAGTCAACGGTTGCCAACGAATCAAAGATTTTCGCTCTTTGCCTGGGCTGGACTACCCTATTTCGTGAATGACTGATCCAGCTACAACCCACAAAAGGCATTCATCGTCACCTGTTGGGCTGGGTTACCTAAGCAGGTATTTTAAAGGGCCTGATTACGAAAGGGGCGAGATCACTATTGAACTCGTGGAATGAGAGCAAAACATTTACAGTAATTCTTATGGGCCACTATTTATACAGAATTGGATTAAATTCTGGTGAGAAAACCATAAATTGGTCTACTTGCCCACTTGGTACATAACTGAGTTTCTCACAAACTTTTAATGGACTCTGGACCGGTTTTTAGTCCAAGCCATCTAGTAGTACAATTTCTCAATTAACTTGAGAAATTCTTTATTTGAGCCGAATGCCGAGTTCAAACGGTTTCCAAGTTAAATTTTTGGCTTACTCGATCTCACATTGATAAATTAATAAATAAATGCCAACCTTGTTCCAGTTTTGTAATAAGTTGATTTTCGATCTTTTAATCGAATTAGGACAAGTAACTTGGTTTGTTTTTTCAATTACTAGGGGCGTCTGATTAAGGAGAGTGGAACCAAAAATATCGGCCACCTAATCTTTGGCGTTCTGTGGGGTTCTGGACTGTGTTCTTGAAGTACTTTTTCTTTTCTTCGTTTGTTCATCTGTCATTCCCCCTCGTGATACTCGCCTTGCCTGCTCTCTGCTTTCTTTCTACCCAATTACAAAAATATCAAAGCCGGTCTTTGGTTCACTGAATATGGCAGGTACTGAATATTCTACCAACCAATCCCTTTTATCTTTTTTTTTTTTTTAGTTTTCTTGAAATGATTTGGCTGAAAAGCATTGATTCTTTGATGGGTTCTTAATTTCATCGAATCTTGAATTAGAATGAAAGTTTTTATATTCTTGGCCTTTTCAAGAACTGACAATATTCGATTAATGAATTCAAGAAACGGCAAGGAAAGTTCGGGATGATATTTTAGCCATGCTAAGATTCTAGCAAGTTTTGTCTTTGTTCTGCACTCTTTCGAGCTTTGTATAGAAAGTCCAATCGCTGTAATTTTATTCCAATTTCAAATATGAGTTCCGTGTTTAATTCCATTTCGAAAGCTAGTAAATCTCAAGTATGCCTTGTAACTCAGTGCTTTGTAATTCTTGAATACCGTGATGGTTTTGCTTCTCTAATTTTTCGTGTTTTATCTTCACTATCTGACTTTCAAGAAAAGGGCAAATTGAGTTATGCCTACTGAAATTTATGAAATTTGCTGTAGTACAACTTTTAATTTCAAGAACAGGGAAAAATGGGACATGGTCCGTGATGCTAATTAAACTGACTTCTTTAATTATCTTCTTTAGTTTCCAGGTAGCTTCATGTTTCCATTTGATTGGTTTAGAAATAGTTTACTCAAGCATTTCCAGTTACTTGTCAGATGAGTGATAATTGTCCTGGAATGATTTATTTTGTTCTTTTGATTAGCTGAGAGCTCTTTTCTTTTTTGGCAGTTATCTTTCTCTCCAGCCAAAAAGGAGGATATTTTACTTGATTTTCATGAACAGCAGAGTAATTTGAAATAATATGAATGAATTTGGTGGAGGATGTGATTATACATTAGTTAAAGAACGGAGGTGGTAATTTAGTGTCATAGGACAATAATTTATAAATTAAGCTCTTGTTGATCATAAGGTCCAGTAGTAATGCAAATCTTTAATTTCCATGCAGCAATGTCAGGGAAGATTATCCAACATGTTCTGGTAGCACAGAGCTGCCAGCAGAATAGGCAATTCAGCACCCAATATCGACGAGACTGTTGTAACTTTAATAGGCACAACTTGCCTCCCTTTCTAGGAGGGAATTTGGCTTGGAGTGGCATCTCCACCACACAGTTGCGTGCCTTTTCAAAATTTAACCGAGGAATTGTTTACTGCAATGGTCTGTTCTAGACTCTCATTATTAGGTTGACATCATATTCAACCATGCAAACTTGAGAACCGTGATGCTAAAATCTATTTAACCGCTGTTTGTGACTCTTGGAATTTTTTAATCCTTAAAGATTTTCTTGAATTGGTTGTGCTTGGTTTTGCTGCTGATGCATTTTATAATATTTAATTACTTTAGAAATAAAATATCTATTAGTGTCTAAATAGTACTGATACACGAGCCTTCTTGCAGCTGCACCATCTACAGAAGCAATATCATCAGTTGAAAAAAGTGATTTCCTTAAGCTTCAAAATGGAAGGTACTTCTTCATGTGTCCTTCCCTTTTTTTGAATTACAGTAGAATGGTTGTTGTTATTAAGTTACAGTGTAAACTTTTCGGGGTCTAGTATGTAACATGAGAATAAGGGTTGCTGCTATGCCCTTAATGAATCGGATAGTCCTTATTCTCAGTTTCAAAAATATGCTTTTCTGTAACCATCTGCTGAAATAATTTGCCAATAACAGAGTTAGTCACACATCTGAGAACAGGTACACCAATGCATTATATCTCATACATATACACAACGATGTCGATATATGCTGTTCTTCAGCTAATGTTTCTCTATATAGTGATATCCGAGGTGTTGCTGTTGCTGGTGTTGAGGGAGAACCTGTCACCCTTACTGAACCAGTCACGGAAGCAATAGCAGCAGCATTTGCTGCATGGTTGCAGGATAGAAAGAAACCGAATGCTTCTAGACGTTTGAGAGTTTCTGTTGGCCATGATTCACGGATATCTGCACAAAAGTTACAGGTATTGATGTATGCATTGTGTAGATGCCTATTTTCTCCCATCAGAGAGAAGGAAAGTTTGAGAGTTGTTTGTTTTTGAGAGACGCTATCCGTTTGGGAAGGTTAGTAATAGAATGCCTATTGTAACTGTGCTTGCCTAGATAATTTCCCTGGTTATGTTTCTTATGCCAAAATATTGAGGTCTTATTTTCACCTCTAGTTTAGTTGAGACAAAAAGAGTATTCTTGTTGAAGAGTCTATTTGGAAAATCATTCAGATGGGTTGAAGGAGACTAAGACATCCTATGAGGAACAGAGTAATGAGATCCCAGAAATTCTATAAGAAGGAATTCCTGAAATTATATTTCTGGGAAATAGACAGTTAATCCTATTATGGTACTTTATTAGGGTCACTATCCATTTGAGAGTGAAAATTGGAAATCCTAGATAATGAGGGTTCTATCTTCTAGTGGCTTTACAACTTACAAAATCAGAAAAACGGAGCTCATGTATGCATTGAAAGGGAAAGGATTAGATCAACCCTCAGTATTGCAAGGAATTTTGTCAAGGGATTCACACAAAGAAGAAGGTTTTCATATTACTTTGTTTGGCGAGTGAAGATGTGACGGAAGAGTTTGGTCAAGTTGTTGGTGAACAATACAGTTGGGTGAATTTGGACCGTTAGCTGCTTTGCATGATTGAATCATACAAACTCTTCCATAAACTGGATAGTTATGCTGGATATATGCATCTGAGAACAATTGCTGTTAGTTAAATCACCAGGCTATTTGAATGAATGGGTTGCATCACGACTTAGCACCTGAAGTAATTCCAATATTGTATGTAGTAGGTTGAAGCTCTTTTGAAAAAAATAGCCATCGTCTTAAAGTATAAACAGCTGTGCATGCTCAAGAAAGCCCCTGCTTATTATCCCAGTTTTGTTTGACAGGTCTATGATGAGATCAGCTAAACCCACAAAAAGTCCTCTTATTGCAAATTCTGAATTGTCCTTGAGGAGAATATGCTTTTCTTTTCACCACTCAACAATAGTGATTTATCAGGTTTGAGGTATTATTGTGTAGGTGGCAGGTTAGGTAGGTCATGAAGATAAATTATTTATGCAGCAGATATGCCCTGCTATGGGTTAAGGAGGCTTTAGTTCGTATAGAATTAGATCTTGATAACTAGATGATGACACCACAAAAGCTTTCTGGAGTAAATGGTTCTCCAAAGAAAGTTTCTTGAAAGTTGTGTCCAAGGTGAGACAAATGGTATGGCAGACTTGCTTCTCTGCAGGCTTGTATCTCTCCCAAGGGGCTTTTGAGTGAGGAGATAAACATATATGCCCTAAGCTCCCAAAGGTGGGTATGGGGGACGTGCCTCTGCCAGTGATAGGGATGTGCCCATTTTATTGCTAACCCCCGCCGCCCAAAAAAAAAAAAAAAAAAAAACACAAACACCAAAAAAAAAAGGGAAACTTAAATATTCTCGAGTGCTTATTTATTTGCCTATGAAGCTTTACTGTTCCCTGGGATTGACTTTGGGCCTTCCCTGCGCAGCTTAGGTGGAAGGCGAAGAAGGCCTTCTTCCAGGGGGGCCCGAGCCATCAGCGACATTCCACTCTGGAAGAGCTAGAATTCTAACCTTGTTGCTTATTTATTTGCAACACTTCAGATGATACATTACTTGCACAATTCTGATAGGATATCTGGTTTTGCTGGTTATTTATTTTCTGATTAAATGATGAACTTATTCCTTTTTCTACCTTGAGTCTCTGGTGTAATACTGGTCATAAGTTTAGTAAATTTCATTGTTAGTGGTTTTGCTTAATAGTTGAATAGCTTTGAATTGTAACCAACTTTTGTGTATGAAGATTGTGCAAAGGGGATGGTGTTCAAATTAAAAGAATATACTGATGAGGATAGATATACTGTATAATTCATTTTATGCAAGAATGTATTCTTTCATGCAATGTGTTCTTCTGTGATTCTTTTTCCACTTTGAAATGAATATCATAGCTTACCTGGAGTACTTGTAAGGTAAGCATTAGAGTTTAGTCTAATAGCTCCAAACGAATGAATGATTCGTGTTGTTTTAATAAACCTTTACTCTCTTTCTCTTCAACATGTGGATATGCAACCTTCTTCTGTTGGAAAGAAGATAATAAATCAGGATTATTTTTTTGTTTTAAACTTAAATATATATGGTAGAGTAAATTGACTTCAGCCGATTATAAAACTTGTCTAGTGTCAATTTAGTATTGTGACTAAAATTTACACACAACTCCCAGGATGCAGTTTCTCGAGGAATTGCTCGCTCAGGCCTTGATGTCATTCAATATGGGTGCGTGATGCCTTTTTATGATCTTGTTGTTACATTATCATCTGCAGCAATTATTATTTGATTGGTTTGACTCTAGAAACAAGGTTCCACATTGGCTTGATGTTATTTTAAATGTACCTCTACATTCCGAGATGTTTCTGTGTATACTTCTTGAGAGGCAAAGAGGCACCATCATTTTGTCCATCCACTCTATCCTTCTTCATTATCAATTTACCTTTTCTGCATGTGCATTAGAAAAACAATCCTTTACCACATGCAAACTTTGTGCTAACCAGAAGTTGAGGTTTTATGTTGCTTAATGTCTCGAGACATTTTTGATTAGCTGATTAACTGCCTTTTCATTTGTAGGTTCAAATTGTAGTGCCCACAGCCTTGAACCCATATCCCTGATTGGTTGGCCCTTTCGTAACCTTTGTCTTAGACTACAGAGAATTTATTTGTGAAGACAGAATTGACTATGATGCAGCTTGGATTGAGTAGCAGAAAAGTGGTTCTAGGTCCATATTGTAGATTGGCATCCAACGAGAGATATTAGCATTCCTATCTGTATAGGGACAGAGAAATGTGATCTGGAACCCCCAAAAAAAAAAAAAAGAAAAAGAAAAAGAAAAAAGACCATGCTAATGCTGTTTCCAAGCATAATAAACTTTTGTTATTATTTAGCCAGAAAATATCTTTGCATCGCAATTTAACAACTGCTTTTAACTTTGCATATCTTTGAGTTCTGCTGATAATAATGATCCTTTTTGTAGATTGGCATCCACACCAGCAATGTTCAATTGCACACTCACTGAGAATGAGGAGTTCCTGTGTCCAGTGGATGGGTCCATTACGATAACAGGTGAATGTGTTATTTTATTTCCTACCGAGTATATTGGTGCCAAATCAAATTGACCTGATTAAAATCAGGAATCTAGTATTTGGAGATTTTGTGAGCCAGGCTTTTTTATATTTTATATTGTGTCAAATAGGCAAAACCTTAAATTACAGATGTATAAATGTTGAGAGTAAAATAAATGTTGAGATTTACTCTCTAATCTTGGGTATGTCATCAGGTTTTCGACAATATACTCTTTATTGACTGTAACTTATCTATAAACAGCTAGCCATCTTCCATATAACCGAAATGGGCTTAAATTCTTTACAAATTCTGGAGGTCTCGGGAAAGCTGACATCAAAGACATCTTGGAGCGTGCTGCTGATGTATACAAAACCTTCACAAATGAAGACTTGAGGGATGCAGAAGGAAGAGCTTCTCAATCCATAAGAAAAGTGGAATACATGACCATTTACACATCTAATCTTGTACAAGCTGTTCGCAAAGCTGCAGGAAATATTGGTAAAAATTTCTTGCACGTTTGTATTTATGAGATAACGTTAAGAATTGTTGATGCCAGTACACAGACTAGGTTTCCTTTCGTTGAGTAGTATCAGATTAGTTTCCTAGTTATAGGGTTTATATTCCATACTGTCTTTGATCAAAAGCAATTTTTTAAATAATTTTATCAGTCTTATAGATATTGCCTTTCTTACCTCTTATTGAGGTCAAACTATGCTTGCTTATTGGTTCTAGTTATTTCAAATTCCCAGAGAAACCGCTCGAGGGATTCCACATTGTTGTTGATGCAGGGAATGGAGCCGGAGGTTTTTTTGCTGTAAGTTTTAGTTGTTGGAATTTCAAATCATTTTCTCCCCTTTCCTCCATTTTTTGATGGACTAATTAAAGGAAATACAGCCATGAGGAAAATGAAATTTCTTGTGGAGCATATCTGTATTAAATTTGCCAAGATTTGTCATGTTGGGAGATATCATACTTTTTAATGTCAATGATCCTGCTTGTTATATATTTAATTTAACCTAAAACTTGCCTCTCTATTCCATTTCATTAAACAAAATTTGACTAGTTTCACTCAATAAAATCCCTAACCATTATTTGTGTTCACTGTATGAGGACTCTTTTCTCATTTCGAGTTATAGGGGAGTAATCTGAAAGCATCCACATCTGTTCACTCTCTTTTAAGTCATTTTGGAATGTAACAATCTGGCTCACTTAGAAAGGTATAGCAGCAATTTGCTTGACGAAGCCTTCATATTGTTCATGGGGGCTATATCCTCCTAAGGACCATTCAACACTAGGTAACTTTGTACTTGAATTCCTAAAATGTTATATTTCTTGGTCATCCACAGAGTTATGACCTTTTTGCTTGTACAATTTATACCGATGTAGCACTTGGCTTGACTTTTATCCTGTTTTAAGATATAATGGGTATTTTTTCCTGTTTAAATTTGACAACCCTAAAATGTCAATTTATGGTTTATCAGGGACAAGTACTTGAGCCTTTGGGAGCTATTACTTCTGGCAGTCAGTTTCTGGAGCCAGATGGTATTATTTACTTCAAACTTCGATTTTCATAGATTCAATGTTGGTTTATGTTGTGTGATTGTCAATCTTTTGTTTCAGGTATGTTTCCTAATCATATTCCTAACCCTGAGGATAAAGCAGCAATGAAAGCAATCACCAAGGCTGTCCTGGATAACAAGGCTGATTTGGGTATCATCTTTGATACTGATGTTGACAGGTGGTGATTTGTGTTTAACAAATCCATGTGCATCAGAGTGTTTTGATTTTCTAACGACCAGGTGCCTTTTGTCAGATCAGCTGCTGTCGATGCCTCAGGCCGTGAATTTAATCGAAACCGTTTGATTGCTTTAATGTCTGCCATTGTCTTGGAGGAGGTAATTTTTGTTAAATATTTGTTACTATTTCTTTTATCTGAATCTAAGTTGGTTTTATTCTATGTTTCTTTCAACTAGCATCCGGGAACAACTATTGTGACAGACAGTGTGACGTCGGATGGATTGTCTACATTTATTGAAAAGAAACTGGGTGAGATGAGTAAACATGTTTACTGTTATTTCTTCTCACCATAAAGGTACTTATACTGTTGATTTTTCACAGGAGGGAAGCACCGTCGGTTCAAAAGAGGCTACAAAAATGTCATTGATGAAGCAATCCGTTTGGTATGGTTAAGTTTTCTTGATAAATATTCATGTTCTTCAAAGGTGCTTGGCTTCTTCAAAAATTTATTGTTCCAAACAAACTATTACTGGATAGGCTGGCACTTATCTTTTGGTATTTCTACTCTTCATCTTGACACAAGATGTTACCAAAAAGGAAGAGGCTATGATTATCTTCAATATATTCTACTGCACTCAAAACCTACAATTTGAGTTAACATGTTATTTTCTAATCTAACAGTAAATATTTTTTAAAATTTTTTCTAATTCTTTCTACCTTTTCCCCGTGTTTCTGTTTATTCACATGTTTTAATCAATTTGGAAGAATAAAATGGGTTTATTGATGGGATCTGTAGAGACAACAGGGATATATACTGGTGGAGAAAGGATGTTGGAAAGTGAAAGTGTTCAAATATTGGTTTTCATTTTTTGGTAACAGAGTCTTTTGAAAAAGTTGTAAGCTATTAATGGACAGGCATTATACCATCACCTGCAGTTCCTAAAAGCAACCTGCTTTTCTTTACAAAATTAATATTTTCAATATGAAATCATTTTTTATATGCTACTTCTCTTAGATGAAATGCTTACACAATCAAGGGAAGACTTGATGTCATGAGAGGGAAGTTTTTACTCTCTTAAAAGATTGCAGTATATAATCAGATGACTGAAATTAGATTTTGCTTCCAAAGAAGTAGAAGTGGAATTTTGTTGATCATTGGTCAGTGAATGTACCCCAAGTAGAGGGCATAGATTCTTGATTTGAACTTAATTTTGTTCCTTTTTCTTTGTCCTTTTGCAAAGCTTCATATGCTTCTGCAATGGAAATTTTAGAGCTAGTGAAATTCTCTTTTACAGAACTCTCTTGGTGAGGAATCACATTTGGCTATTGAAACTAGTGGGCATGGAGCTTTGAAGGAGAATCACTGGCTAGACGATGGCGCATATCTCATGGTAATTTTGTAGTGTAAAAAAGTTTCACAATTTTTTTTTGTTTATTCTTAGTTTATTTATTCTAATTTTCACATCCAAATATTATCAATTTGTAAAGAAGCATCATGGATTTGTAAACTTCTCTGGGTGTAGATAGTGACAAGAATTTAAATCTTTTATAATATTTCCTCTTTTGCAATTTCACCATCATTCTTGGTAAACTTACAGCCCAAGCAAAATCATCTATGCTTGCAGGTCAAACTGTTGAATAAGCTTGCATCAGCTAAAGCTTCTGGCAAGGGTGGTGGCAGCAAAGTTCTTACTGGATTGATAGAGGGTCTTGAGGAACCTGCTTTTGCTGCTGAGTTGAGACTAAAGATTGATCAAAGTCATGCAGATCTTAAAGGAGGGTATGTCACCATACTCTATATTTAGTCAGATGAACTTGTTGTACATCTGAATTAACTAATCTGCTGGTGATTCTAGGTCCTTTCGGGAGTATGGGGAGGCTGTTATCAAACTTTTGGAGAATGTTACTGATTCAGACCCAAAGCTTCAAAAAGCTCCTGTTAACCATGAAGGCGTAAGTCCAATAACTTCTACTTAAGCAATCCATTGTATTTAGAAAGCATTTTTGCTGTTAGTTTGCTGTCTCCTCCACTTTTGGTGATGGTAGCTCTGAAGGTGGAGGTTTCCACGTGCATATCATGAGCTTTTTATCCAGGAATGTTTCTTAATTGTGCTGCTGAGGTAGAATCGGGCCCCCCCCCCAGGGGGGGGGGTGCGCGCCAGGGGTGGTGGGGGATCTTTGACAAGCCAAAATGTAGTCTGCTACCATCCTGCTGCTTGACTATAGTTTTCTAGTATGGTGGGAGTGCCAATACTTTTGCCAAAGATTTTACACCTTGCTGCTGAATTTATTTAACCTTTTCTTTCCTTTATAAAGAAATTATTTAACTGCTTTTAAGCGCATGCAAGTCTTCATACGGCTGGTGCTTTTGTTTTATGAGATTTTTTTTAATATATTCAATATCCCAATGTTTCTTCGGATGGTATAGACATGTGATAAAAAGGCCTATAAACAGCGAAATTAGGAATTGGGGGGGGGGGGGGGGATTGGGGGGAACAGTGGGATCTTGAGCTCCACAAGCAAAAAACTGATCATCAGGTGTGCAATGAAGAGGTAGAAGAAGTTTAGTCAGTAGATTCTCTGTAGTACAAGGTTACTGATATTATATGATGAAAGAATTTAAGCTAGATGGTAATATGGTAAAAGTTAACCTCTGAACCGCTGTAGAAAAATTTTTGATGTTATCTTTCGCAAAGTTGCAAACACTGAATGAGGACTCTCGTTATTTCTCGTCTTTTATCTTCATTGTTGCTAAAGTGTTCTCTCTTATTTAAATACATGGTAAGCAAAATTTTATGAATTTAAGAAGTTCACTTCCTGCTATTGTGCAACTCTCTGGTACTTTACTTTGGCCAAGCAGGTTATGCGTTGAGACTTGAACATCACTGTTCTTGACTGTTTAACTTTGCCTGGCATTTAATTGTTAATAATTTTTTCTTTGGTATGTTCCTCCTTCCCTTCATCGTGCCTGTGCCTGACCTAAGGCTTTATGTGACTGCTTTTTAAGATCCTTTGAAGGAAGGAAACCAAATGATTCAGTTTGCAGCTTGGTAATCTTGCAGTGTTTGTGAAAGAATTTGTCCACTTGGATCTGTGTAGTCTGCTTCTGAAGTTTAATTTTTAAGGTTCCTATTGTCAAAAAAGGCCTATGTAGCTCTGTAGTCACCAGGTGTTTTTTTTTTTTTTAAACTAAATTTTTACAGTGGCCATTTAATGGTACGTTTTTAACATAATTGAATCTTATCTTTGATGCAAATTAAAAGGTAAAATTGCTGCCTGATTCATAGGAAGTCTATTGGCTGTATTTCTTATTCAGTGTGTCCATCATTTGGACAAAATTACCATACTAGGATAGAAGTTGGCACTGACATTCGTTGTCTCCAATTTAATGGGGATGACTTTCCTCTGGGAACAGGTGAGAGTTTCTGGCTATGGTGGGTGGTTTCTTCTTAGACTCTCACTTCATGATCCTGTTCTTCCCCTTAACGTAGAGGTATGCATTCTTTCACAGCTTCATGAGCTTGTAATTCTACTGAAGTTATGACCACATACTGTGACTAATAAATTTGTAGGCATCTAGCAAAGAAGATGCTGTAAAACTTGGGCTTGCTGTGCTCTCTGTAGCAAAAGAGTTCCCAGCTCTTGATACGTCTGCATTGGACAAATTTGTCCAAGCATAATCAGTAGTCTTTCCAACTGGCTGCTTTCATTTTGTGCATTACCTGCTGCAACACCAGTGACCTTGGTTCCAATATGCTGCTTGATCTGATGAAAGCCTCAAGTCTCCTTTTTCCTTCGCCAAGGGCACTCACTGTATGGATTATTAAGAGTACCCGACTATAGAAACTATAGAAACAAAAGCAGAGGTGAATAACATCGAAAATGGATTTTGAGTTTTGTTGAAGTTCAAATTTTGAGGAATAATAAGCTACAATTTTCCTGTGGGCTCTGCATAGCTGTTGTTCTGTATTTTGGATATAACTTGCATATACATGTAAATATATTTGAGATCCACATAACATCAAGTAATGACGTTTGTGAATAGCAATAATCCATGGTGCTGATGATGTATAATTTCGTTGATGCTCGAGCAAGACTATTTTATAGCTGCACCATAGCAGCTGCACACATTTGGGTTAGGACGACCACAGACATGCCTACATGGTCGCTGACCTTGGAAAAATTGGATTTCGCTTCTATTTTGGGACACGGTAACAGTTAATGTCATATGCTGTCTTACTCTTAACATGTGAAACACTATGTTGCTCTCAACATATACTAACGGTTAATGTTACATGCTGTCTTACACTTGACATGTACGTCTTATTTCTCCTCTTTAGATAAAATGAAAAAGACAAGACCATGTTGTCATAACCCGGGCGAGGAATACTTCGCTCCCAACACATCAGCCCATGCCACCCTGGGCGTTGTTGCTTTTTCGGGCAAGAACTAGAGACCCTGTTGGGAATAGTTAGAATGTGCAAATATTTCTATGAATCTATCCCGGCCATTTCGGTTTGTGAGAAAGGTGGAAAGAGGCAGTAAATGTCATAACAGGTTCCCTGATAAAAAGATGAACGAATCTTTAATGTTTTTCTTTGGAGCATGTGAAGAAAAAAGTTACATCCCCAGTAGTGTGAACTTATACGGTGAACATAACAGAATGGAATAACCTCTTTCGCTATTGGAACGTGGAATTGGTCGTCTTATGTACCTGGAGCTGTTTTAAGCAAAGCGACAAATCATGGATATACTGCTGATTTAAGGACAGAAAACAATGCCCAGGGACATTGGCAATTGGCACTCAAAGCCTAGTTCCGACAATACTGCAGCAAATATAGCACAGAGGAAAAGGCCTATGAAGACGCTAACAATGATACATCATACAAATTTTACATCACAGCCAAGATAATTACAATGCTGCAGGCAATATCTGCAGCTTGCTCCAAAATGTACACATGTACAAGTACAATGTTACCAATCTTCTCCATTTGATACTATTTCCATTTGAAAACGAAATGTTTTGCCAAAAGGAACCTTTTAACTGGTTTAGATGTTCACTTCAGAAGCTTCATCATGAAGTGGAACCGGACATCTGGTGAAGTCCTGGGTTGGGGCCAGTTTGCTGCCTCTGGCACTTTAATGCACTTATAGCCCTGGCTTGTGTACAATTTTGTTGCTCCAGGATTGTTAAGGTCACAGTGCAAGGCAACTGCTCGACATCCCCAGCTTCTTGCTTGAGCTTCTGCTTTAGCTATGAGTCTTTTTGCTATACCTTTTCTGCGGAATCTTTCGCGAACTGCAACGTTTGATATGTATGCAATACCTTTCCTGATGAAATGTTGAAAAAGGATTCATCACCAAGCTGAAGAAAAATTCAAAATCTATTTCATGGGAAAAAAAATAAATAAATACACGAGGACCTAAATAAATGATAGCTTAGTTAGACTACATTACAGATATGAGTAATTTGGTGCCTTTTCAGGAACCGCTAATGACGTTTGGGATGAATTCAGATGTTACCATCAGTGATTGTGGTATCTGAATGAACATACAGGCCCCATTTTTCACATAATTTACTGGATGGACCCAAAAAGGATTGTGGTACACAAAGCACCATACTGCTGTCTTACTTGCTTAGTAAGAGGCTTTAAAGAGTACTATAAGCAATTCAACAAGCCAGAGATTAAGTTTTCATTGTGTAAATGACTAAATTTGTTCTGAGTCATTCAATAGATTCTTCACTGTAAGAACAAAGCATTTGTAATAACTAGTTCAGTCAGTGAATTAAGATTAGTGCAAACAAATATTCGCTAGTTCATTTTCAAGTTTCAAAATGCAGGAAAACAAATTACCATAATGGGTTTAGAAAGGGAAAATCAAATCCAAACATACCTTCTCTGCCGCAAGGGTCCTTTTCTTGGAAGGAAATCCGCCACAGTATCCACAGTCAATATCCCAGTCACATATCCCTTATTTAGACTGAATTTTCCTTCAAACCCTCCAATTTTGAAATCTTCATTCCAGAGAAGCAACGTATCCTCATCTGAACTGTCAATGACAGCAACTAAACAAGTTCTCTGGCAACCACCAGGTAAAGAGAACCCAAATAGCATTCCAATCAGCCTGTCAATTCTCAAAGCAAAATCCAGAGGGAAGGAATATTGAGGAAAGAAAGAGCTACAATGAGTCTCGGCCACTTCCCAACAATCCTCTAGCCTGGCCTCCCTAACAACTATATCAGGAGACACGGTTGGGAATAATTCAGCCAATTGACTGGCCCGACAAAGCCCTACAGCTGAGAATGAAATCATTCAAGGAGAGTTTTGATTACCCAAGTAGATCAATTTAGTAAATGAGTTGAAATAAACATGTAGATATGTCGGGCACCAACCAAACGATACTGGCCACACACAAGCAAGATATCTTAATGAAAAACAACCAAATCGACACAATATTTTTTTTCTGAATCTGGATTTAGTAAAGAGAATGAGGTGGAAAATAATTCATAAAACTCTTTCATGGATTCCACCTTTCCTCAAAACAGTCATGAATAATAATTTTCCAAAACCTAGTAGATTTACATTGAGAAAAATTGAAATTATATATAAGTAACATCTTCCATCTTAGTTTTCCTTATATGATACAATAGAAAAATAAAAACAAATGGATACTTAAAATTGTTGCTTTCCTTGAAGACCAACACGGCTGCAAAGGCTCCAAGGTAGCAGAGCTCCAAAATCTGCATTCTCTACTCCACCATCCATCTCAGGTTAAAGAATGACATTTTGTCATAGTACAATTGCATGATACAGATCATGCTAGTACCTTATCAAACTATAGAAGGCAATTGGCACACCTGGGATAATATGCTCTTTCACATAAAGAAGGGTACATTACTAGGGCCACAGGTATACCATGACCAAAATGTCATTTAGAAGTGATTATTGTATAAATCAATGAAAGGCATAACATGAGAAAGACAAGGTTATCAGCTTCAGTTAACAGGCAAACACTATTTCATATACAACCAAATGATATGTTTGTGCTGATTTATCCCTCCAACAATCCCATTATCAGGAAGAACGTAACTGAGCTTTAAATCAAGTGCCATTCTTATATACTCAACATTGCAAACTCCATGAACTTCTTTGCATTTCATGCAGCAGATTATACTGATCTTTGTCCATAGGGTATTCAATAGTTCATGAGAAGGTAAATAATGCATCATTGCATTGCAAGTTCAGAATTTGAACCATATCACAAAATTAAATGATATGCATTTACTATGACAAGTGGCAGCAGTTCATATTCAATTTTGGGCATTGCTACAAATAGCGAAAGATTTGAATGCTAAATACCCACTCGACGAGCGTGACAATGAATGATTGGGGGAGCACATGACAAAAAAAGTGTATTTGGATCCCACTTATTAATGAATAACTGCATCATATAGGAATTTTGCGTTGAAACTTTGCAGAATGAATTATTTTCCTCCAAGTTTTATTGGAACAATCATGGCAATATAGGAGAAACATAGGATATATGATGAACACCCTTTCCTGCTTTGGTGCAATTTAAAATGGACCTTTTTGTCCACTTGGATACTATCTTTAGTGCCTGCTTTCATGGTTTTGTGTAAAACAATCATTTTTAATCGATTTATTACCAGATATCATTTTCAGTTCTTCAAAAATTTGATCCACTTATCCTACCTCTCTTCCCCATAAATACCCACAGAAACAAAAAATCTAGTGCTTATTTCTTGAAGCATACCCATTTATGTTAATGTGAATCCATCTTCATTCTTATTGGTACAGATGCCTAAAAGTTGCTGGTATCACAAACCCATTTCACACAATGTATGGTCAACTGGAATACTTAATCAAAGAGACACCGATACGAAACGTGAACAAAGATCTGATCCTTCCAAATGGATAAGTTTCCAAAGCTATTTAATTTAAATATTACCTTTTCACAAATTTGTATACGAGAACTTTTCATTCAGTTTTGCTTAATTAGCTTGTCATGTAAACTGCAAAACACCATTAAAGAAGAAATCCTTGGTACTTCAAAGGTTTGGAGAAATAACAAGGACCATTGCCGCTAACTTAAGTTCACAGAGGGAAATAGTTGAAAAACTATTGATATAGTTGAATAAAGAAGACTGAATAAAACATTAGAGATTATCCATGTATCCCTTTTGCAATGGATTGGAAACCTAATAAAAGATCTTGACAAATCTTCTAGCATTAAAACTCAAAAAAGCTCGGCCAATATATCCAGTATCAGAATCAGCAATGAGTGGACCAATTGCACCATCAAAACAAAAGGTCAAAAACAGTAAAAATGTCCTACGCCTATTCAGCCAACCAAGCAGCATACTTGAAACCTTCAATTGAGCAAAATCACAACCAGATCTCAGAAAATCAAACCCTTTAAAACCCAGAAAGCATATATGCAACTGTAATTAATATGTAAAGATGAGACCTTTAATTTTACCTGGTGACGAGAGGACAGGAGGAACCCTTGAAGATGATGATGGAAAGGATGATTTAGAGTTAAAATGGAGGTGATTTAGAGATGGGTTTTGGGTTAGGCTTAGGCTCCCTGATACTGTTAGCGGTGGCATGGTCCTCATTTCTTGATTCTTTCTCCACAGTCTCCGGTGGTTGTTAAAGTCAGTTGTTTGTATAGTTGGAATTGCAGTTTGGGTCAGATTCAGATTCTTTTTGTTAGGACAAAGACACACACAACACACACTCCTGCTATCTGTGTGTGTATGTGTGTGTCAGAACCGAAGATTAACAAGAAGATTAAGGAAGCAAGGGAAGGAGATATTCTTCTGTTTTTGCCGGTCGCTTGCTTTGTTTTGTTGGTTTTAGGTAAGAAAAGCAGCGGACTGACAAGTGACAAACCCATGACCCACGTGGACTTTAAAGCAACAAAAGAGTTAGATCAGAAAGGAAATTAACCATTTGTAGTTTCACCAATATATTCGAATGTTGTCGGGTGATACCTTAAACAAATTACATGTATCTTCGAGGAATCGTAATGATAAATTTTCAAGTGATACAGTTACACATATTCAAAGTCAAACGTGGTAAGTTGATTAATCATAAGTATTTTCGAAAAAGTAGATTGATAAAAAATTTTGTAAGTTATTCAAAAAATTTATTAGTTTTTTTAGAAAATGTACATTTGTAACTCTAGCAATTTCCCATTCATAATAACTTGGGTGAAAAATTCGACCATGCTTTCTCTTACCTTGTGCCCCGCAGAATATTCAAGTAGTAGACAATTGAATGGAAGAATCACATATAATTTTCAACTCAAGGGGGAAACTTTTTTTTTTTCTCCCACCTTTTGAACGCTGGGCAATTTAATAGTACCTAATTTTAGAAGTGATGCATGAAGGGTTTCTCAAATTCTGAGATAACATCAGAGCTCTAGCATAGGTATGTCAATTCTTCTTTGCAGTTGCCCAGAAAGCAATGGGGAGACTGCTAAAAAATGCTAAGGGTTGAGGAGATGTGAATTTGCCAAACAATGAACACCGAGAAGGACTCTTGGAAAGAACGTCCTTTATTAGAGGAGTCAATCTGTCAACATCTGTTCTTGCCAATTGGTCCCATGAAGAATGCTCCGTCCCACTATCTTCCTTGCTTGTCATCTGTGTATGATTTGCAGTTGTCCAGAAAAGCATCAGCCTGAACTTGGTCTTTGCTTTCTTCCCCACTGAAAATTGAATGATATGCCATCCATCCATACTGCTCTTGCCGCCAGGGAACTTAACTCCTCAGACTCGTCTGCATCCCGAGACAAAAAACATAACAACAAAGAGAAATATTTGTTAAGAGAAACAAGTCAACTATTGTCTGTAGTATAACAAGGCAATTACATTCTTCTGGTAAAGCAAGAGTTTCTTGCTTGCAGCTAAAAAACAATCAACACCTTAGTAACTAAGCATAACCAATGAGGCCACGAGCGGTTGAGATGCTCATCCACCTTGAAATATGCCCCTCAACAAGAACCTAAGTCAAATTCCTTTGCTTCAATCAGCAGGACAATCATGTTAAATTCTTATAAACATGCCTAAAGGGCAGCAACGTTACTTGGTCAGCAGACAGTAAAATTATCTTTGTAATCAAGTGTGTTCGTGCTCTCGCGCGCACGAGAGAGAGAGAGAGAGAGAGAGAGGGATTATCAAAGAAGGAATGCCCTTTAATGACCATCGTCACGAACAATGATGCAATAGCCATAACCGAATTATATTCCGGTACCACTTCCTGTGCCCTTTGAAGTAGTTGTAACAAGGCAAGGGAACTTTTCTGAGCAATATCCTTGGGTACGGGCAATTAGTTTTCTCTAGCAGTTCATTAAAAAACCCCTACTCAATTGCGTTTGGGTTAATATTCAAGAATCTGTCTATTTCATGAGTGTTAATTCAGCATTGTGAAATCACTTTGCAATTCGGAAGTTCATGTCAAAATATATGCAGCTATTGTCGCCTGTAAATCAGTTATTTAAAGACCAGTCACCATGATCCCCTACCTATCCCCTAGCATGACAGTTATAATTTGTCAAACTAGTAATTTGATGTTTTTACCTTTTCTTTCTGTGAAATATTATACGTTTCATGGCGAATCAATAACTAGTTAGTAGATGAGATCAAAATATTTTCGACTCTTCTATACTATAATTAAGTGTTCAATATGATTTTGCTCCTGCCAGACAAGGCTTCGAGATTACATTATCAATCATAACAATAGTTTTCAACTATTCTGCTACTTTCTTACAAGTAACATTTGTATAACTAAACGATTTACTAGGAAAATTTGGAATATTCGTTCGAGACAAATGGGCAAGTTTAGGAAATTGTTAACTATATGGTAGATAATTAATCTAGAGCAATGCACAGTGTTTGTGGTATATAATTTGATATTTGAATTTACTATATTACAAGATAGCAATTAAAGTTAATTATACGAGTATCGAAAAGTTGGAGAATCCATACGTAAAAAAGCATAAAACTTCCTTGAGACTATTGAACTTCTATGGCTAGCTAAAATTGCAATTGATGCTTTTTTTTACATATAACTTCAAATCATTTATTAATTTGTCATGAAAAATATAATATTAAAATTTTCTAAGATGTTTTTCCTTGGAGTTAATATCATTGGCTGATTTGGATAAATTTGTGTTAGCTTGGTAATACACATGGCACTAGTACAAATTTATACCATACTACGAGAAACAAAGATTATCGAACTTTCTAAAACTCAATGTACTTTGGAGGTCAAACTTGTATATTGCACATGAATATCTAATTAGTTGGACTAATTTGAAACATATTAAAAGTTCAGTGAAGGATTAATAATTTAAGTAGAGTATGTATGGTAAAATATGTCTGTGCATGCTCGCCAGAGAGAGAGAGAGATGCATATACAATAAAGTATATGCATACATGTGTACACACAAATACACAAACAAATTAAGGTTGATCTTTCAATAATTTAAAGAGTATGCAAAACCTCAAATGGATTGACAACATATTTTCTACTAAATCAAAATATATATGTAGCTGATTGAAAGGGCCAAAAAAAGGCAACGTTCTCATTTATGAATGACATTGATAAGTCAAACATCCTTGTTAAACCAAAATTGAAGTCATTTTCTGCAATAAATAACATTAAACAACAAAAATATCTAGAACTTCTTTTTTTTTTTTTTTGAAATAATCTAGAACTTCTTAACATACGTTCTGTAGTTCCGCCGCAGGTAATCATTCTCATGTAGTAGCTCTGACACTTTTTTCTTCAGACTATCATTTTCTTCCATCAGAATATTATTTGCAGCAATCAACTTTTCTCTGAGTAATTGACGATCAGAGTTGTCTTTCCTCTGTTTATCACGATCCCTAGAAAAGAATAAAATCAAGATAAAACAAAGAGTCAATATGAAAACATTAGTAATCTTCAAAGATTGTCATTACAAAATTAACAGCCACTCAGAAGGTAACGATGAAGATTTTCTCATTCAGATTGAAGAGATGGCATTATAGACAACAAATTGAACAAAAGAACTAATTCAGAGAAGAAAGATGATAACAACAACCACATTCAAACCTATAGGAATCAAAATCATCACCTGCGATTTTGAAACCAGACTTTGATTTGCTGATCTTCAATGTCCTTCAATGCATCATTGTCCCTCTTCATCTGTTGCCTCTGAGAAGCAGATGGATGTGGGCATTGAGCATACATTTGCTCAAAAATTGCAACTTGCTCTTCGCTATAACACATGCATTTAATGTTCTCATTCTCATGAATTTTCTTGATATCTTTTTCACCATTGTCACCTCCATTGTCAGAACTTCTTGTAGTGGCCATATCCTACTACTAGAACACCAACTAACACAAGAAAGATTTGATAAAAATAAGAAAAACCCACGAAATATATTATTGAGGTATCTCAAAAATACATTTGGGATTCTTGAAAAAAAAAAAAAAAAAAAAGAGCTTTGTGAACTCCGTCCTTCGTTAGAATGGTGCAAAGTGTATGGTACAAGACAAGTCATTTTTCTCTATAAATAGCCAATGGTCCAGATCATTTATTGTTTGGCTCTATTCTAAACAAACCTTGGGAATCCATTTATTTATTTGGCATTATTCCAAACAACCTTGGGGTTTAGTATTTGGCTTTACCCTATTTTAGGATTAAGTTATTTAAGACAAAGTACTTTTTGATAATAATTAAATTCATTTTTCCGGATTGTTAATTGTCATTTTTTCTGATACGTCAAACTTTGCATTAATACGCAAATTTATATAATCATTACTAATTCATTGAATAACTATTTCATTCTCATTGTTAATAATATATTAGCCTAGCTCAGTGGCGGATCCACAGTGGGGGCCCTGGGACACGGGCCCCCACTGACTACCTTAAATTTCTTTAATACCCGTAAGTTTTAGTAAGATTTTGAAATGTGCTCTCTTGAAAATTTCTTGTAAATCATACTAGAGCTCTTATTAAGCTGAAAAGTCTCATGGACTCTTGGTTTTGATTAAATTAGATTGCTAAAAGAAATCTTGTGAGCCACGGAATATATGCATTATTTTTACTTATTATGTAAGTATTGATGTATTTTTGTTTAAAAAAAAAGTAAGAAATTTTAAAGTTGTTTTTGCCTCCACTAAAAATTTTTTCTGGCTCCGCCACTAGCCTAGCTAGAGTACAAATTAGTTATGTGACACGCACACGACTCGAAAAATTGATCCACTAAATAAATACGTACAAACATAGATGTAAAAGAATACAAATGTATTAGTGCATAAAAAAATAAAAAAAAATTAAATTCTAAGTGAATATCCAATTATTTTAAATTCTTTTGAATTTTTGTACATATTCCTTCTTAGATTTATTACCAATATAATATGATTGTGTCAAATTTTGCCTTTCTAAATTAGACTTCTACATAAGATAATCATAATAATCTTTGTACAAAGTATGTCATGTTAAGCATAATTTTAGACGATAAATGTACATCTCTCACTACCTAGACCCCACATGGGGCCCACAGTTTGTGTGTCGCGGTGCAATGCAATAAGAAGATTTTATATGATTATGATACGTTTAAGATAATAATGGCAGATAAATGTTAATGATCATGATACCTCTAAGATAATAACGGCGGCTCCATTTGAATTGCATTTTCTAGAATATTATTGAAAATAAGTACTTCAATACTTTTTGAGATGTACATGTGCAAGATAAAAAGATTGCAAGGATCATAAAAGATAGTTTTTTTTCCCCCAAAAGATAGTTAAAATTCTGTTTAGAAAATATTTCAAAATGATTTTTTAAAAAAATTGGGTGGTGACTTGCTATTCCCTAAAAGTTAGAGGGAGTTAAGTGTAATTCATTTTAAGAGTCATTATACTTGAATTTAGTTTGGGTTAGCGTCCAATAATTATAGTCTTATATTGCCAAATATCTTAAATCTCACGGACAACACCTTTCAAAGTGAAAAAAAAAAAAAAAAAATTATGGTCCACATTATTTTCTCTATGGACTAGGAGAGATTCCCAACCCATTGGGCCGAAGTTGACTCGTGTTTTGGTCATCCGTTATGAAGTTTCTCCCACAACCCTTGTAAATATGTTGCAACCCATTTTAAATATATGTATGTAACACATTTTAAATATATGTATATCTATGATAAAAAAAGATGATTAAAGATGAATTTTGGAAAAAAAAAAATCAATAGTCCAAATGGACTTTTATTTCTCACAAAATGCTTTCATGGTATTTTTAAACAAGTTTTTCCCTCACATACACATTTATTTAAAAAATTGACAAATTAATATCAACCTTCAAGAGCTCAATTATTTCATTTGTTTTTTTTCTTCCATTATATATTTTCTTTTGTGTTTTTTTTTTTGTATTTTATTGACAAATAATTTATATATCCCATATTTTTTATGCCATACTATTTTACTTCTTATTAAACCAACAAGTTCATAAGGATTTTTCCTATTTCTTTTTTCTTTTTTTGTATGAAAACGTGATGCAAGTGAAGTATATGAATAAAACTTTATAAATTTTTTTTTACTATTGAAGTACTTCTTTCCCAACTGTATATATCTTCACCATGAAAGCAAAAAAATCATAGAAATTAGGGTTCATACCGTGTCACCAATACCTTTTTCTTTAATCTTTTTTCTTTGTTTCTTTTTTCAAATTCAGTCAGACAAAAATGTCAGGAGGCCTTCATCGATCTACCAGTGCCCCCTCCAAGAATGCCCTTCCTCCTCAAGAACTCCTCGACGATCTCTGCAGGTAATAAACACATTACCCCAATACATAAATCTATTCAAATTAATAATACAAGGTTCAATTTTTATTCTAAGTTTGCTTAATTTAGTTGAAATTAGCATGACCCACTTCAGCATTAACGGTAATTTTCATGGTTTAAAAGAAAAGGCCTTGCTTTTTTTTTTTCTTCTTTTTAATGTCATTCAGATTTAATAGTGATTTATTGGGGGTGGAACTTGGATAAATTAATATCAAGAAATGAACGACTGAAAAATTCTATGCGATTCAACAACGAAGTACAGTTTAATAGTGATTTATTGGTGTGGAACTTGGATAAATTAATATCAAGAAATGAAGGACTGAAAATCTCTATGGGATTCAACTACGAAGTACAGTTTAGTTGATAAGACTGTGATCTATAGGTCCCCACGGATCCTGGGTTCGGGTTTCACTGTTGATCATTTTGGAAAAGGGGGAAGTCCCTTTGAATATTATTAACACTACCTGAGCCTTGAGTGCTTTGTTGGGATTTTTTGTTACTTGACCAATAGATGTGCTTAATGATCTTAGATAACAGAAGAAACTGTTGTTTCTAATATTGTAACTGAAGTTCCATAGAACAAGTACTGGTTGTAATATAAAGATGTTAACTCTGTGGCTTTAGAAATGTGAAATTGTTTTTTCGATTGGGATTGTCATGTTTAAATAATATGGGATAGAACATAACTTCTACATAGTTGAATTGAGCTTGGTATCTTGTGATATTCTAGATTTTTCAAAATGTTTTGATAGTTTAGATGCTGGGTATCTGACATTCCTTCTAGTTTAGTGCAATTGGCAAGAACTATCAGGGGCATAATGGTGTTCTTCTTTTTGAATTTTACGTTCATTTCCCATATAGTTTTGGCAGGAGTTGATAGTTATATATCATTGTTAGGGGAAGCAATACTCCCAAGCTTGTTTTATCATGCTTCACATTCTTTTGTCCTTTGATTAAATGGCTGCTATTTTATTTGTGTCTATGTGAACTATTTAAATGAATTAAATCATATTTTGTTGCAGTCGGTTTGTTCTGAATGTGCCAAAAGAAGATCAACAGTCATTTGAGAGGATTTTATTTCTCGTAGAATATGCTCATTGGTTTTATGAGGACAACTCTGTGGAAAAAAACCCTTCGTTGAAGTCATTCACTCTGAAGGAATTTACTTCTTTAAGTATCCTTTTTTGTATGATTTATAGCTCATCCATGGTTAGTGCTAAGCTTGTTGTTTGTTGGATGTTTTAAAAGCTCCTCACTTACACTTTTTGTCCTGGATAGAAGTGGTGCTTAAAGCTTTCCTTTCTGGGACATAATTTTGTATTTGTTGATAGAAATAGAGCAGGGCAAAACCTGAACCAAAATTTGCATCTTTCTAGTTTGTATTTGTTACTTTGTGAACAAGATCTGCTTGATCAAGTTTACTAAGGACCAGTGTACCATCTTTAAAATTGGGAAGTATGTTTCTTTTACATACTGTTTTCCAACTTTCACAGTACAAGACCAGACTATTATATTCTGTTAATATCCTTCTGGGTCATATGTTATAGATCAGAATATCTATATTTTCCTTAATCAACTTCAGTGTTTAACAGTTGCGATGTTTTAAAGCCTTATGTTGCACATATAGATGATATATTCAAGGACTTCACCTCGTACAAGGTTCGAGTTCCTGTAACTGGGGCCATTATCCTGGATGAATCTTTTGAACGGGTGAGACGTTTATACAAAGAGCCCTTACTGAATAACTGGAAGGCTTTTTTGATATATCTCAAGGGAATTTCTAAGAATTCAATGCGATGCGATTTACTTTATTTGTGAACACTGTGCATGAATACCATGGAATTTCTTAAACTGTATTTCCTCCTTGTGTTTTTTTTTTTCATGTGAAATTTGATATGTATCTTCTGGTATTTTGAAAGATGTCTACTACAAATTTCTGTAATATCAACTTGCGGAATGTTTGTGATGTGGGGAAAACATGCACTTAGGAATTCCTTGAATCATCTTATGATTTTGTTTTGTTGTTCTTTGCACCAGAGGTCAAGCCTATAAAGATAGCAAATTTGTAACCCTTCTGAATTCTGTGGTTGATGAATTGCTGGAATTAGAATTTATTTTGGCTGGACCCTAGCCTTCTAGCTTGGTAGGATACTATGTTTTGGGTAACAAGCAATCATGCAGGAGAGAAACCTAGTTAAAATCTTGAAAGTTGTCTGAGTGAACTGTTTTAGTGCCAAGTTGATAATGATTGACTTCGTTAAGCTATTATCTTCTTCTATGTATTACAGAAAAGAAAGAAATACTTTTAGTTAGATACAACTTTTTATATTTGTTATTTAGAATAACAGAAATGAAAATAGGAAAAGAGAGTTAAATAACTTCTCATCTATCAAAGAAGAAATTGTTTTTATTGGTTGCATAACCTTCTGACGTATATCTAATGACTCCCACTTCTCTTGACCAGAACGTATTTAATATATTCGCATGAACATGTGTGCGTGTGTAAATTTGCTGCATTTGGACATACACTTAAACGTCTTAAAACACAAAATTAGAGCTCTTATTTGGATGGCAAGTTGTGTGATAACCATGGCATGCCTTTAGGCGTGACAATTGAATGTGTTGTGTTGCATATTTCACGGGTTTATTGCATGCTATTGTGTATTCTTCAGATTCTACAGTTGTGACTGATCTCGTTATATGTATGATTACAGTGCTTACTAGTGAAGGGATGGAAAGGAACAAGCTGGAGTTTTCCTCGTGGGAAAAAGAATAAAGATGAGGAAGACCACACCTGTGCTATCAGAGAAGTATGCAATTTGCTTCCTAATGAAACCATAATCTTTGAACTTTTCCTGTTCCACATTCCTTTTTTCTCCCCCATTTCATGGCATGTTGTTCACATTTGCAAGGGGTTACTTTCCATGCACCTTGTTGTCAAGTGTGAAGAATATCTTTGGAGATTCCAAGGCAAAATTCCAAGAATCCCTTATTCATTATCCAGTTAAATTCTGTGCACCTTTATTTTGAAGTGCAAAGAATATCTTTAGTTTTCCGAGGCAAATTTTTTAAGAAATCCTTAATCATTATTCATTCAAATTTAGGAATCTTATGGATATCTTTCACGAATTTTGGGGCTTCTTTGTTGACTTTCAAATTAGTTGAATTTCCCTACTCTTGGTTGCTTTTATGCTGCATGAGAAATTCTAACCAATCTTAACCATTTCACAATCTTCTTTCTTATATTTCTCTGTCTACACACATATAAGAGAGCCATACTGTTATATTCCCCGTTGCTTTTATATTCACATTCATACAATTGGGATCCTGCATCTTGATTTATACCCCAATTTAACAACTCTAACCTAAGTGCATAAGATTTGAACTGGAAATCAAATATTGGTCAGCTATATTGAATCTTGAGCATTGTTTTCATAGAAATAATTTAGTGCATTTTCAATAGACCCAAGGTTTGACTTATTTTCATTTAATCTTGAACAAATTCTTTTAGCTTTTTAGTTTGTTTAGCGGACATGGTTTGACCAAAATCTTGATAATGTACATGAGTTTATGCAGATATAACATCACAATTTCGGGGGAAAAAAAAAAATAAAGGAATGGGGATCTTGGTACGCTTGATTTTCCATATTTGGTGAATTAGGATAAGAACGAATAAGTATATTTTAGCCTCATGAGTATAATAGTGGATTTGGTATGAGATGTAGTTGTGTTTCTTTTTTCCTGGCTGGCATAACCTCTCAGAGCGCATTCATATATCTAGTTGATAGATTTGCCAAGGAACTGGAAAGTGGCCATTTTTGCAGCTTGTTCATTCTTTAGGTGGATATACTTTCTCTTTACAAATACATCTGTTTTATCTATTTAGGAAAGTAAAATCTTGAACCAGTTTTCTTGTGGATTCTCTCTAGCTTGATCCCCTAGCTATAAAAATTCTTGATAAAAAGCTTTTGCTGGTAATCATTTTCTTATAGGGAAAGGAAGAGTTACCCTAACATTCAATTGATGCAGGAGGAATGGTGATAATAGTGTTCTTTCAAGCAGAATTTGGAGAGTTAGCAACATTTCTTGTCTGACTAAAGGGCCTTTGCTGTAGGCACTGTCTGTTGTGCTAGGCTATTTGAAGCAGCAGATAGCTTCTCATTGTTCAAATGATTTTTTTATTATAATTACTGATCTTGCTGGATCCATATTTAGAATCTTCCTAACTTCTGTCCCATCTTCAATGCAGGTCCTTGAGGAAACAGGTTTTGATGTCTCAGAGCTTCTTAACAAAGATGACCACATTGAAATGATATTTGGACAGCAAAGAGTACGGCTATATATAGTTGCTGGAGTAAAAGATGATACAGCTTTTGCCCCACTTACCAAGAAAGAGATTAGCGTATGTGATTCGGCCACCTGAAGTCTTGAACTGCTTACATTTTTAAAACTGCTGATTTTGGGGATCTTATGCATACAAATGTACTTGCGCACATGACTATTCCTTTTTGAAAATCCAAGTTTTGTAAGATTCTGTCTTGCTGCCACTGTCTTATAACATGAAAGAAGGAGGAGGACATAAAGAAATTAAAAGAGCATCTCCTTTTGTTCGGTCCATTATTCATTTTAGGTTGAATACACTTTTATCCTTCCCCATTTGGGAGCCCTTTATGCATAGTTGTGGTGATGTTCAACTTCTTGGCTTGTGAGTGGGTAACAAAGGAAGAATTCTTGTTGCAATGTACTAAATTGATCGATTGTTCTTTATGTTTGATTGTTTGACAACGCAAACAGATATCTGTCTTTATTTTTTCTGTCGAGGAATGAAATGCTAGTATTATTTTTGGCCCCTGGAAATTTTCGTTTGATTGATTGTTATTTTTGAACTTCAGTTTTCTATTTTCAGACAAGTCAAAATATGTATTCATTATATGTATGGTGAAGCACAACTTCGCCTCTGAATTTCATAAAGCGAACTCATGAAACCCTAGACTGCAAATTTTTTTATGTAAAATTCTGTCAGCAACCCTATTAAATACTTAAAAATTTGTATCTTAACTGTACTATTCTTTGCTTTCCTATTCTGCTCTGTATCTTCATAAACAACTGTATCTCTAGTGACACTGTGGAGAAGGCAAGGTCATGTCATAATAATTGGAAATGACGTCGCATTTGTGACTATGCATATATAGATTTATAAACAGATGTGCCAGGTATAGAAGTTTGCAATGTACTGTATTTTAGAGCACGTTGTTATATGAGTAGAAGTACTATGATTATGAGTCTTGTTAGTGATGATGGAACATGCCATGTTCAATGTTTGGTATATCTTCTGGCAGGAAATAGCATGGCAACGACTTGATGAACTTCAGCCAGCAAATGATGATGTCATATCTCGTGGCATCACTGGTCTGAAGCTGTACATGGTCGCTCCGTTTTTAACGTGAGTGTATTTGGATATTTGTTGCAAGAACCCTGCGTATGTTTTTTGATATTGCCGTTTATGTATAAAGCAAATACTTTCTTTCAGATCTCTGAAAGGATGGATTTCAGCTCATCAGCCTCCAGTACCACCCAGATCTGACAGGCCTTTGAAAGGTTTTTATTAATTTGTATTTCTACACACACACACACACAAAAAAGACATTCACACTTCTATGCATGTCATATAAATGCGTGTTCATATCGATATATGTCTATACATACATAAATAAATTTATCTGTAGTGTGCACATGTCTAGAATTGATGTTAACTATTTACTAGGATCTGATTTTGGTAGGACAAACATCTTTTGTGAGTTTCGGCCACAGTTGTTATTGTCGTAATCAGCCTTGTTTAACATGTAGTTAGAAGAAATTGTCTTTATTTCATGAACAAAAAGTATGCGTTATTCCACACCTAGGAAAAATGGGGCAATTTTTTTACTTTTTCATTTTTTTTAAAGTTTGAGATTTTTAAAATGCCAGTTGTTATTATCTGCTGCTGACTTATTTTACATTTTGCTGGTGAATTATTTTCATTTGGAAGGAATCAGTGTGTGGAAGGCAAAGAACAGTTCTACAGGGAGCAGCTCTGCAGGAATGGAGAATCAAGTTATCAAATCCTCTGCTGATGCCCGTTCCTCTGACGCAGGTCCTGGCAGGAGCTTCAGAAACTTTAGGTTTGATACAGCTTCAATATTTCGGGCAATGGAAGCTGCCTTTACTACATAACTGATTGATTCTTGGCATCCCTTTTTCTCTGTGCATATATACCCACCCACCAAAGTCAGTCACGTTGTCCTTGACATCCTACTTTAGAGTCTGTATATTTTGCATGGTGCATTTGCTACATGTACAAAGTAGATTCTTGTACAGAAAGTGACTGGTTTAGACTTTTCTCTGGCTTTTCGTTTTATCCTAGTAGGAGTCTAGACCTACTCTCAATACTCGGCACAGTCGAGAGAACAAAATGACAAAAACTTTGTAATACCTGCAAACTGCTCTTTTACTTTGGAGTGACGCTAGTAATGAACTTTCCTGGTTTCTTTTTCATCATAAATTGCTACAGCAGTAATAGCATGTGAACTATTGTTGCGGACGGTATCAAATAGGGAGATCATCGTGTAATTTATTTTTTATTTTTATCTTCCTGCACGAAAAGGATTCACTTTAAGCTAATGAAAAATATTGATAAGGAAGATGAACATGTTTTAAAAACAAGTTATCATGAATATAACATACATACCTAATGAAAGATTAATATAATTTTACTAGAAATTCTACCAAAGTTAATGGTAACGGGATATATATATATATATATATATATATATATATATTTGTTAACCGCACAATGTAATTCTCATCCCCAGAATAAGACATTGGCCGTACGGGCTAGCCTCGCCGAGTTGCGGACGCTATACCATAACTAATAATAGTTACACCATCATAAATTCATGATGCGAGGATACCATTGAGCTTCAAGGAATGTACTGAGATCCTACGCTATATGATAGATTTCTAAAGCATCTACCGTGTGTTTTACTAACCACAAATGCATGCTAAACAATCTGCTGAAAAGCTAAAGGTTGTGGAGAACCATTCCCCTGATGATTCCACCAATATCAAATGGTGACATCTGATGAAAGCATCAACTTTTTGTACCCCATGCAGCCCTAGCTATCATCACATCATAAAGCACCGGCCACTGGGTATCTGGGTCCATTTTCTGTGTTGCTCACTGCGCATTCATATCCAGTGTGGGCATTCAAATGGCCAGACAAGTGATTAACTAGTATCCATGATCAAACTGCTCAAACAGTTCAAACTTATCCAAAACAGCTTTAGTAATTAACTCAAACCAATGCTATTCCTACACAGGAGGAACATAGAGAACTATAACTAAAACCTACTTAGAACTCACAGAATTAGATCCAGTACAATTATTATAATTTTGAAAGACTTCTGCCTGACTTTAAAGCTATTTCATGCCCTCAGTCTTCTAGCTTCTGCAGCCCAAACCCCTTCTAAGGTGCACTTGAGCAGACTGGAGAAACAACAGAGACCTTTAGATCTGGTATCTCAGCTCGAACTGGTGAAGATTCAGAACTGGGTGGAATCAGAGTCTGAAAGAAACTCAACTGGAACTGCTGAAGTGTTGGAAAGCAGAGGCTCCTCAGCTCCACCTGACATTGTCTTAGTGCTTGGTTGGTTCTCTTGAGCTTGGGGAACTTCCTCAAACTTTACAGGTGGAGGTTTGGAAAATGGTGGTTCCTCTGCCCGAATGGTTGAATCTAATAAGGATAGCTGTTCCAACCGAACAGATGGAGCAGAGTAACCTGGAATTGCCTGTCTTAGGCAACCAGGTGGGGCTATAGCTGGGGATGGAGGCCTTGTCAGCTGAGGAGATTGAGAAGGTGGGGGTATTGGAGGTGAAGAGTAAACAGGAATTGCATTTCGAATAGTCACTGGTGGTGCAATTCTGTGGTGAGGACTAAAGTATCCGATAGGAATGTAGGGTTCCGCTCCAGCTGCAGGAAACTTTTGAGGCCCGACCTGGGGGCTCTCTGTTGGAAGCAGACAATCATTGACAGCAGTGCTTGTTGGCTGGCACTGAGTTATCTTAGGATAGATCTTCATCTCATTTACAGTTGTCAGCATGGAACCGTTTTGCGGAGATACTTTTGAGGTTATTGAACCAGTGTTAGCAGCTGTGATGGTAGGTCTATTGCGCCCCGGTCTTGGAGATATAAAGTGAAGAATCTTGGATGATGTATCAGGATGCTGAATTGCACTTGGTGGTTTGGCATTCTGTGTTGGGAATCTAATTGGAAATGTTTCTTTAGCCATCCTCGCATTAAGGATGTACTTCTGTAGTGCCCGCGCTGCGGTAACATGTTCCTGCTCGTCATTTTTCACCTTCTCTGGTGTTGAATTCGCAGATTGCTGCACCACTGGACACACAGGAGAGGGATGTCAAGCAGATTTTAAAAGCATCTACAAGTGAAGAACAGAAAAGTCAAATTTTGATATAGACAACTGCAGAAATTCATTAATACAATTGAAATCCCAAGAGTTGTTTAGGATATTCAATCAACTAAAAGATACATCCCTTGCCCAAGGCCACTGGAAATGAAGTAAAAAACTAGAGAGCTACATACCTGGTGAAGCAACCACATCATAAATTTCGTGATTTCTTGCTATAGTACTTTAGTAAGGTAGCATGTGCACTAATTACAGTAAAATATTATCAGGACCAAAAGCTCAATAAATACATACTAGAGTCACACAAGATACTCACATGGTTACTTGCTAAGCTCACTTCAGGTACTATAGAATCAATCAAAATGATAGGGAACATTATCATGCAGCATTCTCATGACAAGACTTAGAACCTTGAAATTAAAAACAAATTAGATAACGTATATTTTTATGAGCAGCTGAAAACAAAAATGCAGTCATCATCACACTTAAAATGCCTAAATTGTCTCTTAGTTTTTGAGAGAAGAACCGGAAACAAAACCATGTTCTGAGTTGTGCCCTGAGTAAGCAAATTGTTCCAAAACCACTGCATCTTACTTTGACATTAAATTTTGTCACTGTCAAGCAACCAATCAGTATGAAATATTTTATCCACAAATAGCTGATAGGAAAACAAGGTTTGCTTTTTTACTGCTTTATTTTAGCTTTTCCCACTTTTGTATATATTCTTTCCTCTTAACCAAATGCAAACTCAGAAAAAAGATCAGATGACTGCTCATGAACATGCAAATTGTTTAAAATAATACTGGATAGTATGACTTAATAGCCTACACTTTTTTCCTTCTCCTTGTAGTTATGTGTAAGTGCAACTTCTAAAAACGTAAAGCAGGGCTTTTGAACGTAATATCTCAGATCTGAAATTTAAGTCAACCGACTCTTTCTCTATGAAGGGAGAGCAACACTCTGAAAAAATTATACTAATGCCAGGTGCCAACAAGAATTAGCTGACTTACTTGATTTCAGAGATGTCCAAGCTGCCATTGCAGCATTCTTTTCAGCTTGCTTCTTATTCTTAGCTGGATCACCAGTAAATATTATTCCAGCCAACTCAACAGTGCATGTAAATACAGGTTGGTGTCCCAGGCCTGATCTAAAGGTTTCATACACTGGCAATGATGCTCCTACTCTTTGAGAAACCTCCTGCAAGAGATTCTTGTATACGCCTGTCTCATCCTGCAATATGCAAAATTTAACAGACTGAATTGACTTTCATTTAAATAAATCAAAGGCTAGTTCTGAGAAAGGAAGTCTCTGCATGCACAAGAAGAATAATCATGCAACATCAATTTCCAGTGTAACACATGAATCAAAGGCTAGTTCTGAGAAAGGAAGTCTCTGCATGCACAAGAAGAATAATCATGCAACATCAATTTCCAGTGTAACACATGAATATAATTTATGTACATTACAAAAATGTCGACACGTAAAAAATGCCGCATGCAGATACCAGTGCAGAGATTAAGAACTTCAGGAAAGGAAAATTTCATGGCAGGATCATTTAGTGAACAAAAAACTGGAAATTTTGGGAGTTAAAATCCGTCTTGGAACCATCTTCATTCATCCACTTATCCGAGGATGCCTATGACATATGATTTCCAATCTCCAATAATAAAACTTAATTGAATAATAGAGAATTAAAAAATACCACCTGAATAATAGAGAATTTCAAAAACTTCAAGACTAAATACAACCAACTTAATATAATATTTATACTAAATACAAGAAAATTAATATAATCATTTTACTAGCTTTTCTTTCAATAAAATAAATCAAAACTAAATCAATATTTTCTTGACCCAATTGGTTATTGGCCCCACTGGTGGTAGGGTCTTGGCTCTGCCATTGTCATGAGCAGTAACCAAAATCTAAGAGAAGAAACCAGGTCTCTCTCTGTCTCTCTCTCCCTCTGTGATGAGCTAGGATGGAAAATGTCCTTTCCCAAACCTAGTTAGAAATCATCAAATTCAATAAGAGGTGCTTCACTATATGTCATTACACCTCATGCAATTGGGGGAATCAACAAAAGCCCTACAGTTACATTTGGGAAAAATATGTATAATTGCATGTTTGACCTATCTTAGAAACTGCAGAAAATCTACATGGGGCTCGTTGTATATTCCTTCAAATTTTAGATTTTGTTAAGCATATCAGGCTAATAGAAATATAAAATCATACAAAGAGACATTTGCAAAACAAATGGACATTCGTACTGGTATGAGTGAGAGACCCACATGGCGAAGGTAAAAAATGGTTCTGCAGACTCACCAGAATCCTAGCAGCCTGCGAGTTGGAGGACCCGCGGCTGGCAAAGGCTTTGAGAGCAACCTCAGCAGCAGAGTGCTCAGCCTGGTGGCGAGTGGAGTAAAAGTTTAGGCTGTAAAAGATTTCTCCACGAAAGTCAACTATGGCCTTAAAGCAAGGTGCATGATCTGGACCCTCTCTTATGCAACTATACAAGGGGAAACTGAAGCAGCTCCTTTGAGCAAGCATTTGTAGTTGGCTCTTATACATCTCTATGCAACTTAATGTCGCCATATATTTTGAGACAAAAGGTTTATATAGAGAATTGGAACAGAGACCCAAATAACAGAGACCAGAAGTTTATGGTTGTATTGTGCATAAAGCACCATTATATATATAGGGAGAGAGGAGGGCAGTACTAGATGTTGGAGAGTGTGGGAATATAAATGCTTACCAAGAAAAGCTTATGACTCAAGCACATCAAAAGCAAGGAAAAGCACTAGGTGTTTGCATTTATTTTAGATTGTAAATGTTAAGATGTTAACATCCTTAGCACAAAATGTGGGGGGTAGCTTAGTGGAGAAGCGTGAGCATGGTAATACCTTTTCATGAATTTTTTGAATTGAAATGCATGCGAGAAAGGAAATTGCTTACTACGCATCAATTGTTACGGATAAGTAGAGAGTGAGCACCTCTAGTAGGTACCTGGCACCACATGAGATTTCAGTTCTTCTCATCCTCTCATTTTTTGGTACTGTTGTTACTATATACATCCTGTATGTGAGTTACACTTCCACTTTCCATTTTGTTTCTTAAGATATAGATGAAAATACTTAGTGTGATATTTGTAGGTATATGTTTGTGTGTGTAATAGAGAAAGAAGGGCCGAAATTGTCACCAATGATTAAGTATTGGGGTGAAAAACTAGTATATATCCCAACATTTGAGGACTTTCCAATCCTATGACAACCAAAATCTCCGACTCTTTTAAACCTACAGATATATAGTTTTTCAATTTTCAGATAAAAGGACATCAAAGTTTTTAGTAGTATAACAAAAGGCTTCAAAAGCTTTTGGATCTTGAATACTAAAGAGAGAGTTAATCATCATATTTTGTGATACAGATCAAATCTCAAAAATAAATATAAGATTATAAAGATCCGATCTTCCACTAACATGAAATATCATAAAATTTGGCACTCTTTGCATCTTTTTCAATATATACTAGTATCAAGCTCCCAATACAGAAAAAAGTAAATTCTTGCACAACATTTCTGATTGACCTTAGACTCGTTAGTTATTATCCTATCAAAACAGTACTAGAATCTCAAATTTTTTGCTGTCATGCTGTACTAGATCCCCCATTCGTGCTCCAAAATTCCAATGTGCAATATGATAAACCCGGATACCAGGACCTTTGTTTTTTCATTTTCTAAGGTCCAGATATTTAGAACTTAAAAATCTTTTCACTAACTTGTTAATCGATAAACTAACACATAAGCTTTCTCGATCATCATTTTGACAATCTTTTTGTGGTAATTTTATTTCTCCAATTAATGTCTATACTGCAGGAGCTATAAATGACTGTCTCTACAAAGGAGCATTAAAACCGATACTCTTAAGCCATATAAATATGTTTACTTGAGTACAAACACTTCTGAATTTCTATCTAAAGGAGCTGTGATGGGTTCCAACTGATTAAGGGTAGCATCGCAGTTTTTTTTTTTTTTGATGAGCCTGGTTAGTCTTGTGCCTTTTTATATGCGGAGTTTGACAGTCATATCAGTGCCTTTTCCCAACCCATAGATGCAATATGATAATTCAACGGCTAAGGGTTGTGTACCAGTAGTCCGTCAATTTTGTCCCTCTCACATCTATGCCATTATTACTGTTAGGCCTCTCGCACACCCACAAAAGCAAATTCTCCTAAAATTTTCTCATGTGCTCCCTTCATCCAACTGTGTGGTCTCATACCTTTTCCAAGCTATTTTCCCCTATTCTGCCCAAATTTTGCACAATATGCATCCAGAATGAGAGCTCTACATTCTGAAATGGCATAAGCTCCAAAGTTCTCCATGTATTTTTCAAACTAGAGATTTTCAATCTAGAAGACCCTCAAAAGCCCAGTGTCTTTAAAATTCTGAAAATTTACCATCCCTATGGACTTGACAATGCAGACAGTATAGAACAAGATACCAGGCTTTTTCATCAATACCATAAACCTCAAAAGCATATAAATCCAAGCTGATACAATGGAGGAAAAGAAAGACTTCACCATTTGCCTCCTTGCATAAAATTGGGAGACAATCGTTGACTGATTTGGGTAGCAGTTCTAAAACCCTCAAACCAACATTTCCTAGAAGAGAAGGATACAAAAGTAATTTTGCAAATTACATAGTTGTTAACTACTGTGTCTTTGTCTTCACACTCCGTTACCTTCTACAATTTAGAAAACAAAATTTTGTGCACCGCGCATTTAGATATTTCAAATGGATTCAACGCAACATTATTGTGACCAATACTATCATGCCATGTGACAAGAGTTCTACCTCTCCACTAAAAAGACCAATGTTCCATAAAGACATTGATTGCATCCGTCACAGCATAAGTAGTCCAACAACTTGATTGGAACCATACATCCTACAATAATATTTCGACTAAAATTTCAACTTTGGCAGAAAAGATTAATATAGGCAAATAGGCTGCATGAAGAATTTGCTTCTATAGCATTCCATATTTTATCTAATGGATACAAAAATTTTAATTTTTATCAAATTGATAGTATCATATTTCTCTGTTGAATAATTCACGAATTCTGAGGTTTAAAGGTTAAATTTGGTATTGACACAGCATAAAAAGCCTGGCAAGTTGGTGCGGATAGGGTTCGAGTGCCGCTCGCTCTCCCGTCCCGTACTAAAAAGGTAAAAAATTAAATGCATTACCTAAACTTGTGACAATGAAGTTGCATTAAAAAGCCATCCTTTTAAAGTATAGTACTTCACTGACATTTGTTATGTTCCTTTCTACTTTGGGGCCACTTTCTAGGTAAATTGACAAATCTTTGACAAAAACACTTGCAAAACAAGCAGGATGATAGCAAATCATCAGGAGACTTCAATTCAAAAATGCATGGAAAGATTCGTCATATAATTTAATGTACGAAAATGACACTAGTCATATATCTAACTATGTTTCAGTAGTTTTAGCATTCTTAATTTCCCATGTATTTTAAGTGTAGCCAAAAAATCATGGGGCCCAGAAAACAAAACAATAGGGCTTCCAAGAACTGTGGCATCAGTATCAGTGTCGTAACAGTAGTATGTCTTATGGTCAGCTATTAGAAAGGTAAAGCATAACTATCTGTGGATATTTCAAATAAATGCAACTTTTCTCAAGCTTGATTTGAGCTTAGATAATTATTTGACAAAAATCCACTGAACATTAACGTATGAATCATAGCACCCAATACAAGTCAGATTTCAGCCATAGGAGAAATCTCGGAATTACAATTTCTTAATAATCAGTAAAATGAGAAGCCTCACCCCTACAAAACTGCATAACCTAATACGACCTAGAACAATGCATGTGCGATCAAGCTATTATATAGTCCTTTGCTGCTTTCCAAATTCAGTTAAATGGAGGACAAGCAACTGATTCCCATGACAAATGCATGCTATAGGGTTCGGTTGACAGAAGCCTAATGATAAGATTGGTTAATTGGCAAACTAGCAAATAGGGATAGAGCTGGATATACCTAGTCCCTTCTAGGAGCAAACTGTAGTCCCTTCTAGTAACAGAATCCCCATGCGCAGAGTATAAACTGTAGGAAATGCAAGTCACAAAACCCATGCACAAAACACATACTCTAACCTATGCGAAATACAGCAGCTAAAAGATTTCAAATCCACTAGTCAATAAACAGGAAAAAAATACATAAGATTTCAACACTCAAAAAAAAAAAAAAAAAAAAAAAATAAAGCCAGGCAGCATTTTCTTAATTAACCAAGCAAGCTATCACAAATACAAGGTCATCAACATTCACAATGCACACGATGACTAAATAAAATGACCAATTTTTCTCTTCACATATTCCCTTAATTTTCCAAACACAAAATTCATCAGCACAAAATCAACATATCAATAATCATTCCAATAGCAGGAGAAGATAGACAAAAATTCACACAAAACTACAGTAAACCAAAACCCTACCAGCTGAGCTAAAAATAGTACAAAAACCTACCAGAATTTTGGCGGCGAGGGAGTTGGAAGGTCCATGGCAAGAAAGCGCGTTGAGCGCCACCTCAGCAGCGGAGTGCTCCGCCTGACGAAGCGTGGAGCAGTACTGAGGACTCTCAAACGTCTCGCCATTAAAGTTAACGGTGGCCTTGAACCGCGGCGCGTGATCCGGACCTTCCCTTATGTACGTATAAGACGGCAAATTAAAGCAGCTCCGCTGCGCCAGCTCTTGCAGCTGGTTCTTATACATCTCCTCCCCCAAATTTTCTACTTAAAAATTACCCAAAAAAATAAAATTCAAAAAATATAAAAAAACTATATATATTTTTAATTTTTTAAAATCGTTTATATATATTTTTTGAAGTGATGAAACGAGATCGAAAGATTTTGGAGTTCGGTTTACACATAATGCATGTGTGCTAGTGTGTGAGTGTGTTGAAGGTAGAGAAAACGGAGTGAAACAGTGAGTCAGGACTCAGTGAGTGAGGTGAGGAGAACCAACTCGGGGGAAGGAGGTCCAGAAGGAGAGAAGGACCGAGGGCTCGACTTAAGAAACAACGAAAGAGAGTAAAGTACAGCGTATATTTCCTGGTGCGGTGGGAATATAGGAAGCGGGTTCGTCCGTGATAAGAATGTGTGGAGAAGTTGTTTGAACCGTTGGATTAAGGTGTGTGGTGGTTTGGATCGTTCGATGTGGAGCGCCTTCTAGGAGATCTGTGTACGGGGTAGCGTAGGAGATTTTAGTTTAATTTTAGTATTAAGTTAATAGATGGGTAGTGAAGAGCTTTGATCTTACTTGGGATTGTAGTTAATGAGTGGGGATGGTAAAAACAAGATTACAGCAGTAAATAGATACAGTAATTGGAAATTATATTATAATTTAGGCAAAGCTACTATGTGGGTGAATTGTTTTTTTTCTTTCGTCAGAAATTTCACAGGGAAAGGAGAGAGAGCAGAAAGAGGAGAGATGAGGTACATAAAAAGGATTTAATCTTTTATGTAACTTATCAAACTTATTTACTCATTCTAATACTACTTTACAACCGATATGAGAATTTTATTGACACAGGACTTATCTACTCATTCTAATACTACTTTACAACCGATATAGGAATTTTATTGACACAGGAAGTAGATTTGTAAACCTTTATTAAATGTTAACGAACGCTCCACTCGACTATACTTGTTACCTCGCAGGTCGCTAAGTATGTGGGTGAATTGTGAGTTGTGGTTTTCTGTCAATTCACTCGCCGGCAATTTGTTGTTCCTTTTCACTAATTTTGTATACTTTTTGCCCTGAGACTGGCTAAATGCCTACTTCAAAGAGGTCCAAGTGTTACGACTTGTCACCACTAGACTGTTAACAAAGACCGCTTTCGTTTCTTCATTTTCTTTCAATTTCTTTTTGTGGTTAAGAATCTAAATAGATTTTCCTTCAAAATGAATCTAAATAGATAGATCTTTTTTGACTAAGATTATTTACCAATGCCATTGTAAACTTGGTTTTGTAACATAATGAATCTGTATAGATAGATTCTTTTTACTAATATCACTTGCCAAAATCATTTTAAAGTTAAATTTTGCAACGTAGGATTTTTCTTGGCGTTATCTTTCTTACTAACTCTTTCATCACTTTGGTGCTCGGAATTATGTTGAGAGAGGATAAAATTGATATATATATATATATATATATATGTATATGAACAACAAAATTTTTGGTTTTGTAACATAATGAATCTGTATAGATAGATTCTTTTTACTAATATCACTTGCCAAAATCATTTTAAAGTTAAATTTTGCAACGTAGGGTTTTTCTTGGCGTTATCTTTCTTACTAACTCTTTCATCACTTTGGTGCTCGGAATTATGTTGAGAGAGGATAAAATTGATATATATATATATATATATATATATGTATATGAACAACAAAATTGATAACGTTTTTGGTAACATATGCTTGACTTTAGATCTTGAAGGTGTAGGGCACAAAAGTTTGATATGGACTGTACAACGACTGCGACTACCTTGGAGGATGGGATTGAAAAGAATGGCGATTGATGGTGCCGAAAGAAAAGTCCCCACCATAATCGAATAATCTGCCTTATCAAAGCTGGCTTTGGAGCCACTGAGCCGAAGGCTCAGTGGTCAGGGGAGCTCTTGGATTAGCTCCCCTGCTGCAGGTCTGGGGTTCTAACTCCACCTGCAGTAGTTGGATGGTATTAAATCTAAAGGAGCACTATAGTGCTCCTTTGGTCCAATGGTGGTTTAGTCTCCATTGGCCCCTCAGGTCCAGTTGGACCATCTCCTTAAAATAGGTTAGGAGTAGGCTAGTATGTTGAATCTTGACAAAAAAAAAAAAAAAAGAAGCTGGCTTTGGTATATTCGTCAAAAAAAAAAAAAAAAAAAAGCTGGCTTTGGTATAATAACAGTTGGAAAGATTCTGTTTGAATGGTTATCTTTTAAAGTTTTTTTAAAAAAAATATTTTTATAATAATTTTAAAGATTTTTTTATATTTTTGAAAAAAAAATTTAATTAAAACATATATAAAATTTTTAAAAAATATATTTCTAAAAGGTAAAACCAAACAAACAGAGCAAGAGTGTGAATCGCGTTTGCCAAAACGAACTGGGACCGGAAAGGAATTAATGGGTTCCCACGCGAAGACTAGTGTCCATGGAGTGGGCTTTCAAGCCATTCACATCCCATTTGGATTGGGGTCACTGACTTGCATTTTGGACCCAGGAGTCCAGTTTATGGTAAAAAATGCTATTGTCAATATTTTTGGGCTTAAATCATATTTACGCCAAAACAAACAGAAGATCGAGCACTTTACAACTCCATTTTAGAACTCCATTTTAGAAGTTAGGAGTTCGAATCCCATCAAGTATCATTTTCTTTCTACCAGCTGTAATAGTATAAGTTTAATAAAAAAAATATATTTACGGCAACTATTAGACCGGGTTTAATATGTTCTGGGCATAATTCAGCCCTTCATTAATGCAAAGTTTCAAATTAACAAGTCATTAGACCAAACGAGTGGCTCAGGTGACTCAGTCATTTGTTGGAAGCAATGCTAGGCACCAAGCAATTGGTGAATCTTGTGGTCTAAGCGCCACCTTAATAATGATGTATGGTGCTAGTGATATAAAAAATTTTATGCGCTCCTTCCTAAAATCGCAAACTCAGGCGCAGACCGAACTCATGTAAAAAAATTTTCAGATATTGCTGCAAAAGTTAGTTTAAGGGATCACTTTGTTACCAAATCTTTTGGATGAAATTCGGATCATTCTTGTTTGTAAATTTCGATCGCATGGCTTAGTTGTTGTGTTAATTTATATTTAGCAAGGAATTTTGTGCCTCCTTCTTGAAAAAAAAAAAAAAAAAACTATAAGTCATTAATGTTGCAAGTTGAAATTAATGTTAATATCTTGGTTTGTAAACGGAGCATTATTTTACATAGTTTTCAATCAATTTTCTTTTTGTACTTTATCTAATCACTTTTTTATTTTACAGGACAGACATTATATTTAAAAAAAAAATTTTATTACTAGCTTCTAATAATATTATAAAAAATACAATCAATTCTATTTATTTTTTTAATTTTAATAAAACCCACAAATAAAAAATAAAAACCCTTCCTTCCGTGGTTTAGCCGTTAGGGCTGAGCTTAAACCCTCTGCAAGTCCTGCTTCCACGGCCACAACTGCAATCAAGCAGCCACTGAAACCGCCCATAAAGGTGATTTCCACTTCTCAATAATGAACACTTAATTAATTTAACAGAAGATACATATCACTTTGTTTTGTTGCCCTCCAACCGTTTTATGTGTTCTTCTTTTCTCCTTCCAGAATAGTATTAAGATGGGGAAGCTGGGGAAGAAGAAAGCGAGGAAGTTTGCGAAGAAGAATCTTCAGTCGATCCTTCGTCAGAGAAGAAAACACAAGGCTCTCTTGTCCAAGAAGAAATCCTCCTTTTCCAGTAACCTTACTATTTTTTTATTTTCTCTCTCCATATAACATATTAGTTTATCTGTGTGTGAGTAAATTCGAATAATCGTTCTATTTTTTTGACTTAATTGTTGAAGCTCATTAGTAAATAAAAGATGATATTTTTTTTGGCAGTTTTTTGTCAGAACTCGAATAAATTCTCGAATTGTATATCTGGTAATTTATAAATAATTATTACTTATTTTGGAACTCAAACTGAGTGTGAAGGTTATGAAAATTTCCGTATTAACATCTAGGATCGTTAGTGGATTGGAGAGATTTTGGAGATGCTGTTTTATGTTGGATTAGATTAGAACAGAATGCACTGATAGAAGGTGTTTTTTGCTTGGTTTTCTGCACTGATGGAAGGAGGACTGTGGAACCTCATTTTGTGGTTCGTGCCTCATATTTAGTCTGACAAGGACCTCATTCAGCTGTTCATATTTTATCCTGACAAGGAAATCATACAGTGAGTGGCTCATATTTTGGGTCACAACGTCCCAGAAACACCCATTTAGCTTAAAAGGAGGATATAGTAGCTGCTTAATCTTCTACTCTTATGCTTTACTGGGTTGAACATAGTTTTTGGAAGTTCTTAAGGATATTTCTGAATTAAGATAATGATCCTCATATCAAAGTATGAATGTATCTGTTATAAAATTCTTGAATGAATCATAGAATTGTTTGAGACATGACTGTCTCCTATTAAACCTTAGGGTCTAAAACTAATTTTTGCTTGAAAGTTGAGGATATTTGCTATAATTTTCTTAAAATCAAAGAAATTATCTAAGAAAATGGTAATGGCCTTTAATACTTGGTGATTATGTTCCTCATGTTTATTGCAGAAGATGATAAGAATCCTGTTGAAGATCAACTTGCTAAAATTGTTGAGCACTCTAATGGAAGGTAAAAAGGTGAATTTTATTGCATATTGCAACACGCTTCTTGAGGACCATAGCTTTTGTTTGATGCAATATGAGTTTGCAGAACAAAAACTTTGGAGAATATTTGATCCTTCACTTTTCATCATTCCTTCTTGTATTTGTTAAGTTTCAACTTGACACATTTTGTGTAATTCATTAAAAGTTGCATCAACTGATCTAATATAATTGTTAAGAAGCTTTAAATTTTCTCCTTGGTTAAAAGGTGACGAAGAGAAAGTTAAATATGCTTCACTTTGCTTTCTGTTAAATATAACACTCATTTCTCTGATGAGCAAGCAACATATGCTGACGGTTTAAAGAGAATGTTTATGGGTAAAATTACAATTGAGGAAAAAGTTTCTGACTTTGTATTATGTTTCCTGCAATTTCTTCCTGTATTTATAAATTCTTTGGTAAATTTTCTTCTTTTCTTTCCATTTGTTCCCGAATTGAAACTTCAAATGAGAGAAAGATGGACGTTTTATCTCCATCATCTTTATTTTCTTCGTATTTCTCGACTCCTAAACTAGTGTAAGAGCTCATGCTTATGGGTTGGCTACATCAATGTGATGTGCCTGTTGATTTGCATGTGGAGCTTGTAATTCCTTAATAAAAGTCCATTTGCACATTTTGTTGCAAATTCTGCCTGCAACTTGTTTCTGGGAGAGATACATGCAGCAATAAGTTGATTGTTCTGATATGCTTTTGTGCTAACTTGGTGGTTACTCAAATTTTAAATCTGCTAATTTAGGTCTTTGGAGCACATGAAACCCGCTTTTTTTTTTTTCTTCTTCTTTTAACATTTGGTTTTATAAATTATGCCCATCCTTTTTTCATCCCTATTCTTCGTTCAGTTTGACTTTCAGAAATTTGCACAGATCTTAAATACCATCAATGCATAAGTTCTAATTATTCCTTACTATGTTTTCAGCAACTCTAATATTGAAGATGTTGGAGATACTTCTCTTGATGCTGTGTTCAAAAAAGATGACTCTGACATGTTTGCAGATATTTCAGATAGTGATGGATATCTTTCAGAGGTCCCTTGCTTGATCATGGTTTTTTATGATTTTATCTCCAATTGGCATTGCATTTGTTGTTCTCGGTCAATCACTGATTATGAAATTTTCTTAATTAGGACTCAAGCTGTACAAATATTGCAGGAAGTGAGTTTGGTAATTCATTAAAAGGTCATTCATGTTCCTATTTCTTGGTTTATATTCTTTTCTGAGTGTTCTTTTTCTTCCTCACCGCAATTAGCAGTGTAGTTGTTCATTTCTGGTTGGTTTGTTCATCTGCAGACAATCGAGGTATCAGTTCATTATCAGCGCAGAATGAAAAAATTCACAAGGATCTGGGCATTCAAAAGAAGAAATTGGACCGGCTGAGGAAGAAGGTGACTGATCTTGAACAGATTTAAATACCTATGCCTTTTGAACTATTGACACTTATGTCGGATATGGTATTTCCTATTCTCATGGTGTTTAAACTTGTCGAGAATTGGTAATATCTTACCAAAATGAACATTGAATAAGTCAGCCAAAACATAGAAGTTTTCTCCATTAGCAGATAGTCTTACTTTTTCTTTGTCTTTGTCTACCCTCCTCTTTGACTTCTCCCTACTTAGTCCTGCATATCATCTACTTCACATCCCCTGTTAATTATGGGGGACTTCTCCATTAGCAGATAGTCTTACTTTCTTTCCGTTTGTCTACCCTACTCATTCCTCTACTTTCTTTGTCTTCCTTTCACTTGGTCCTACATATCACCTATTTTAATACACCTGTTAATTATGTGAGGCTTCGTGATTTGCTTGAAGATGGAATTTTGTGGGTACAGAAGAGGGGGGGGGGGGTGGTTGTGTGTAATTGGTGCTCAGGCCTTGATGTTCATAAAACATCAGCTCACATTATATGAAGATTGATATCCTAAATGCCATGGGGCTCTCATATCATGGTTAAATGTTCATCTATTGTTTATTGGGATTTTCAGGATTCTCTTTCGAATAGAGATGTATTGAAAAAGTTAACTTGGAAATTTGCAGGATCCAGATTTCAGCAAATTTCTGCAAAGTTACAGGGGCATTGAAAATTCTCAAACTGAAAACATGGTAGGTCAATGTTTCTGGCAAATATTCAAAATTCACACTTTGGTGCAATGAATATGATCCATTCTAAATGTTGGTTGAATATGGTTATGGAGCACTGCAGATTAATCTTCATATCCTATTCATAATCCCCATAAAATTGGACCAGCTGTTTTATCAGCTAGTTTGTAACCCAAATTGAAATATTGTCAACATATAGTTTGGCAAATTCACAGTTGTTAATTGATAAATCTGTCATAACTTAGGGATTTCAGATCCAATGCTCAACCAAAAATCACTAGAAATAGCTAAATATCAAATTACCATAATCATACAGAAGTTTCATTTTATTTCAATAACCTTAGCAGAGAATATAACAAGAGCAAGCAAAATGGAATGAATGTACTTGAAATTCTAGGTTTCATCGTTATTCACATCTTCTCCAACATCCATTAAAATTTTCTGAAGATTAGGATTTACCAAGTTAGTAGCTTGCTGCAACAGCATCCCGCCACCACTATCAGTTGCATAGGCGGGTATCTCCTTTGAAACAGGGGATGGAACTGAATAGTCTCTAACAGTCCTTGATTGGGAGGTTAGGGTGTCTTGAAGCAGCTAATCTGTTGTCTGCAATAGGAAAGTGCTCTGCTCCGCCTCTCTTACTATAATCTGGTATAGGCTGGACATGATTGAAATTCCGGAAAATTCAGTTGATTGAACTTCCTTCTACTTTCAGTTGGTTGAACTCCTATTTGGTACATAGCTGGCAGTTGACATACTGTATCTTTTTCTGTAGCATTACTCTGATGAAGATGAGGAGTCTCAGCAAGTGATACTACAGCTATTGGATGAAAATGAAGCTATCTATGATGGAGGCAAACTTCTTACAAATTCTGCTATTAATTTGTGGTGTAAACTGGTAAAAGAAGAGCATAGCAGTTCTGCCTTTGTTTGTCTACTTAATGCTTACCGAGCTGCTTGCCATTATGGAGCTGAGTCGTTGGGTCGTCAAATTCAGAATAGCGAGACTTTCTGCAGCACACTGATGTTTGTGCTTTCTGAGGCAGATAATATGTTTCGAAGGCAATTGCAGATATCATCTGTCAATTTCAAGAAGGAAACATTATTGGAACTGAAGAATACCTCAAAATGGCAAAGTGTAAAGCCTCTTGTCAAGTCTTACTTCAGAAGTACATTATTTTTGTTGGATCAAGTGGCTGATTCAGATATTCTGGCTTTTGCTTTGACCCGACTCAGAGTTTCTTTAATATACTTTGCTGTTTTCCCATCGCTATTACACAGACTTATTAAGGTACTTCTGATGACCTACATGGAAGAAAGGTTATGATTTTTACACTAGTTGCAGTAAATATCCATTTAATTCCCAGAAGTAAATAGTAATTTGAGTCCGCATTACTCTAATTGTAAGTGATGGACCACTTTTATGTATAATAAGTAGTCATTTAATTCCAGTCCATGGACATGCAGCATTCTTGCACACACTTCGATAAAGATCAAGAAAACGAGTTTTTTTGTTTTTGGCTTTTTTTTTTTTTTGGGGGGGTGGGGGGGGGGGGTGGTTATGAAAATTAAATGTATTTACTGATGTACCTGTGGCAACTAGTACCTTGAAATCAAAGACCTTGCTGGTACTTGACTAAAATATTATTTTTGACATGGTATATTATTACATTACTGACTAACTAGCTTTACAATTTTTTTTGTCATGTGATATCTATTTATTATCATGATGCGTCCACGACCCCAAAATGATCATTAGATGCCTTGGTTCTTTCTGCAATTTTTTGCATTTGGGTGATTTGGGTTTGTTATTCTCATAAACATGCATATATTGGTTTTTATCTTTACACCTTGTGGATTTAGCTATTCTAGGTTTCTATTTTCATTGATGTACTAACACATATTTGAAGCAGACTACAGTCCATTTGTGGGCAACTGGCGAAGGGGTTCTTTCATCAGCTTCCTTTCTTATCATACGGGATGTGGCTGCAGTATTTAGTGCTGATTACTTTGACACCTGTGTCGCCAAAACTTTCATGGCCTATATGTCTCAGAGCAGGGTTTCTGAGATTGTTAATATTAGACACATGCAGTTTTTGGCAAACGGCATTATTGAGATTTGCTCTTTGGATGTGCAAAACTTGTCTGCCAAGGTCCTAAAATCTATTTGTCAACTTTCGAGGATATTGCAGTGGGGCCTGCAAACAAAGAAGAAGGTAGGCAGTGGGATGTTCTCACTTCTGTTTAATATCATTGAATTCTGTTTTTGGTATGTCACACACTCAGGAAACTTGGGAAATCTGGGCATTTATATTTGCCTTCTTGCTTTTCCCATGATGTGGTGGTGTGGAGGCTTCTCTCTAATGTTCTGATCTTTTATGTTCGAAACAGGAAGCACTAAAAAAGATATGCAGTTGGGAGTATGCTAACTGCATTGAGCTTTGGGTTAGGTTCATATCAGTCAACATACGAGATTATGATCTTCAGCCTTTATTGGTCGGGATTATTCAGCTTGTAAATGGAGTTGCTTGCATGTTTAGTGGGCCAAGATATCTCCCGTTGAGGCTCAAGTGCATCCGGTGGCTTAATGATCTGTCAACTTCAACTGGCATATTTATTCCTGTTGCATCATATGTGCTGGATGTTTTGGAATACAAAATTGTTAAAGAGGGTGGAAAGCTTGGAAATGCCTTAGACTTCTCCACTGTCCTTAAGGTTGGTAGGCAATGCAACAGTGTTAGGTTTCAGCATGCTTTCATATTTTTTTTTGCTTGTATACTGTAATTGCCTGTCTCCAAAAGAAGCTGGCTACCTAATATTGATTGTGAGTTTTTGGGATGGTGCAGTTGCCAAAGAGTTGTTTAAAGTCACAAACCTTTCAAGAGGAATGTCTTTTTTCTGTGATTGAACAGCTTTCAGTTCACTTTTCTCAGTGGAGTTATCACATTTCTTTCCCAGAGTTAGCAACTATCCCTCTCATTTGTCTAAAAAAGTTCCATGACAGTACCAATATCGAAAGTCTTCGGCGTATGGTGAAACGTATGATTGACCAGGTTCTAGCCCTTATTCTCTTTTTTTTTCCTTGGGCTGCATTTTACTCTTATTTTCTTTTGTGATAATCAGAAGATTGGTTACATGAGTTCAAAAATGTATGGGAAAAAAAATTTTTTAGAACTACTGTCTTATTGCATCATCTTTTTGCATGTTATGGATGTCATCTGCATTGTAAGGTAAAAATGAAATTGCCCAGAGACAACAGGTCTTGGCTTCCTCATTGCCATGCCCATCAATTAAATTGCTAAAATACACTGACATTATACATAAGCAGTTAAGAACAAACTAAGTCTGAAGTTCTTCATATGCTCAAAGATGCATCCAGCTACAGGCCCACATTACTAGAATATACGTTTGCCTAGTATTCTTCACATCTTCTCATATATGCACTTCTATCACATTCCTATTTTTGCTTCTCTCTTTTTAGAGACATTGTAACACCTTGGTGGAAGCTTTGTAGTGCAGACATCAATGAGTCAAATTCTTTTGGAATTATTTGACGGGCAATTGAATGAGCCTTTCAGCTTACCGTTAGTGAATTGTAATTACCCATGATATTCTTCAAAAATCATACATCAGAGAATGTCTGATCTTGTTAAAATTTTGGATCCAAGCTGCAAATGTGTCTGGAGTTGTTCCACAAGTTGCAGATCTCAAAATTACACATCTACATTTATGTCTACTAAAGATGCAATCTAAATTTGTAGGATCATTTGCATTGTGATTCTATGAATTTTCACTCGAAGAACCATATTGTTTTGACATTTTTATCCAATTATACCTAAACAAACTGCAAGTTTGTAATTAATGCATCCATGTTTGAGACTGTAATGCAGCCTTAAATGTAGCCCTCAACAATAAAATGGAACAATCTTTATTTCTGCTGGTTGATAGGGGCTTTAACTTTTTTGTTTTAGATTTTTGAAAAGTTGGTTTTATTATTTTAATGTTCAAATGTTGGTAAAAACGAACGTAAAATTTGTCTGGCTAACAAAAATTCAACGTGTTCATTTCATGATTTATCTCGTCACTCTGGATTCTTTGGAACTTTTATTGTTGACATTTCTTCCATGCATCAATGATCTGAATTTTGTCTCCCTCTGATGGCGGTATGCGACTCCTAAGGGTAACAATTAAATTAGGCAACTGCAATTGGCATGTTTTCCTGCCAGCTCCCTTCTTGTATTGTCCTTTTCCACTCAGGTTATTCTTTTGCCCTTTCTTTTGTTTATTTCATGCTTTAGGAATTGAGATGTTATCAATCTGTGCCTTTTGTGTTATTACTATTTTTCTCTAAGACTCTTCTGTTGGTTACATTGTACTATATCACCCTTGTTATGATTGCATTCATCTGAAAATTGCAGGTTGAGCAGAATGTTGACTTTGTGCAGAGAAGAAGAGACGAGGTAGCATTTTCGCCCAAAGATCATCAATCTGTTGAGTCATTTCTCCAGGTTCTCTTCCTTCACCATCAATTGTCAACCTTTATTTCATGGGATTAAAAAGACAAACTTTACTTTAAACCTTTCTATTCATCGAATCTAACAGGTTACCATTTAGTCTGATTTTAACAAATTGTTGTTCTGCAGCTTGAAAAGTCTGGCAAAACTGCGCCATTTACTCAATATTATAGAAGCATTCTGGAAAAGGCTGCTCTAAGGAGTTTGCACAAGAAGGAAAAGACAAGGTCCCGGTACTTTCAAAAATAAAATGGTTGATGCTAATATCTGTTTTTCTTCCTGTTTATTACTTATATTAGTATAAATTTGATGCAGCTTGCTGAAACAGAAAAGGTTGAAGAGAAAAAGAGGACAGCTCACAGAAGATTCAGTGAATGAAGGCCCGGATGCTGCTCCCGCAATTGATTCTGCTATTGTTAATGGATTAGTAAGTTTGAAGGGGAAACGAAAACATGCACCGAGTGTGTAAAGAACGATAAATTCTTCTTTTGCTATATATTGTTGAAGGGAAGTATTACGATTTTGATGCCCAATTTTGGCCTTTGTGATAGAAGTTTGAACGTCAGTCATTGATTGTACACGGTCCTTGGGAGTTTCAGACTGGCTAATGAGAAATCACTGAACAGAGGGAATCTAACCATTCATCATGGTGTTGTAGCATTCTTTCTGAATTAAAATTGGAACATAAAACACGCAACATACATAATCGTCTTTGTTCTAGTATTGGCAAGCTTGCAATTGTCAACTGTGGGATGAGCTTATTTTATTAGTGCTTATTGTTATAGCACATTTGCCATGTCGTGTAGGTTAAGAAGTTTCTAAACTGAAAGCTACAAATCACCGTTGCATTCTTTGACACGGCTCAACAAAGTGGTGGTAACATACTTTTTTGATTGTGTAGCTGGCATCGTCCTAATCCCAGCGAATAGAATACAAGGAAACAGTTTTTGTGTTAAAAATTGAAAACTGGAATAATGCCCGTTTGTCAAATTTTATGATTGCCCGTAGCTAGTCATGACCAATTTTGCTGCTGGAGATCTGGTGTGCATGACTGATGTTTCAGAAGCTTGGTGAATGTTCAGTTTTCAGTTTTTGGACTATTTCAGAGGTATATGAAATTCGCAAGCCATTAAATAATTAGGACGATTGAATTGAGAGAATAAGAATGACTACTTTGCTTCGTCGATTTTTCTTCAGTTGGACCAAGACCAAGCATATGTGTGTCAAAAATGAAACTAGAACGTCATCGCCTTTGGTAAATTGTGTTTTCCAGTAGTTTATTTATTTCTGTTATATGTTTCTACCATGGGGCGGCCTAATGACGTATGATGTTCATCTAGTAAGTGCACTTAGTATTCTTGTTGGTCAATATCTGGAAGTTGCCTGTGGATGAAGGTCTATTACGAAGATCAAAAGTAACCCAAAAAAAAAAAAAAAACAAATTCTGATTTTGAATCTTCAACGAGCCAAGCCACCGCCATGGCACTTCCGATTATTACTCAAATGAAAGAATCCACAATTGGCCAAAAAATACTGATTATTTTTTATTCTTATGGCAGTAGTTAGTATTTTTTTCTCAAAAAAGAAAACTTAAAGTGCCTAAACGATGTAGTTAGACAATGGTTTCACTGGCCGTGGCAGTGTTTCATTGGCTTAGAGTAGTAAAAAGGAAGATGTAAAACACGCTATTTAATTGGCTTTCTGACTGAAACTTCAAATGGTATCAAAACTTATTGCCGCTGCTGATCTCAATCAAGTATTCAGCAATTATGATATATAATTCTAGTCTGTCTAGGAGCAATGACAAATTACAGCAACAAGAAATAGGCAGGTGTGTCTGTCTGCCGTTAAACTAATTGGACTAAGTCAAAATTCTCATGCTATGACCTAAACAATTCAGACTTGTGCACTGTCGCCTGTGGGCGCCTCTATTATGGCTGTCGCGCGGTGGTCGCCGCCACCGCCGCAACTCAATGCTCTGAGCACCGCCGCCGAGAATCCCTTGCTTCTGTTCATGCATGCAATTTCATTGTTGCTACCATCATTTTCCAATTTAAGCATAGAAAATGATGAGCTTTGTCTACGACTCTGTCTACTCTTCATGTCCCTCAGTTCCATTTCTGTTCTGAATTTTGTTATTCCAAACAAGAATAAGTACCACCTTTTAGAGTTTGATGAAAAAAAGGACAGCTTGTGAACTGATAAATTTTGCTCTTTGCTGCGCTTTCTTCTTATATCGGGGCGTTTTTCTTTTGATGTCTCTGTTGGTACTAACGATTTATAGCTGCCCGAAACAATTTCTGAAGACCCCTTTCCTTGCTCGTTACCTTTTCCCTTTCCTCCAGTAGTTTCTGAAGCATTCTTTCTCGATGCAAAGTTCCAATTCCACCATCTAAAGATTCCTCTCTTCTTGTGCTTACTAAGTTTGATGTTCTCAATTTTCACAGTGTTTTCTGAAGTGGGCTGTTTATAAGAAATGAGTTTTCCACAAAAAATGATGTTTTCAGGTGGATAAGAGATTGTAGTGCTTCCGGTGCTGATCAATTCTCCACTAAAGAACTCAAAATAGTCATCTTCCTCAGACGATTTGAAACTTGAGTTCTGTGATTCTCTAAATGATGATGATTCTTTCCATGCATCAGCCTCACCATTGATTGAGAATTCACAAAAAGAGAGCGTCTCTTCTTCTTCATCCTCTATGTCATGCTCATGCATGTTTGGCTTGACTTGTTCCAGAAGTGGTTCTCTATGATGAGACTCTTTCATATTTGGATTGGAATCAGTATCCTGTGATTCTAGTAGATTTTGGGAGAATGAACACTAATGAGAAAAGTAAGTCGCTGAAGGTGGTATGGTAAGCTACACAATGGTTTGATTATTTGATAGTCTTGTAGTTGCAAATTAAGGAGATCATAACACCACATGCATATATATATGTGTGGAGTTTGGACTTCGCAGGGATTTGGTAATATTGGAGATTAAATTGCTTCTAGACAAGCTGGAAACAACAACGTTAGAGTGGTGTTAGGAACGTTGATAACTTTTCGCATCTAGAAGAATTACAGAGAGAAAGAAGGAGAGAGAGGAGGGGGGGGGGGGGGGGGGGGAGGCTGGTCTAATCTATCGGATCCACGAGCTAAGAAAAAAATCTAGGTGAATTGATTATTATGCATATCACTGTTCTTCTTCTTTTTTTTTCATTTTATTTTTCAGAGGCAACTCAATAATTCATTATTAATACCACGATTAATGGCAGTTAGTGCGGTTTTTGTTTTCATGGTCATTCGTAAACTGAGTTATTCAACAAGTTAATGGTGGCAATGCATGTAGTGTTGATTTATTGGGTCACATTTGGTTAAGGTGTACAATTCATAAAACTGTCAATCAAAATATACTCTTGTATCCAAACATTGATGTACCTAAGTCTATATTATTATATTATGCTTATACACAACTGTAACAAAGACGTGTTTTTATTTTTATTGATATACACAATGTTATAATTTTAATTTTTAAAAACATGTTGTGATGACATAGGCAAATTTCTCTGATTATTATTATTTAAAAAAAAAGTCCCCATTTTAGGGTTACTTTTTTTTTTATTCTAGGTTTATAGTCGCTGCACACACCATGTGTGACGACTGCTTAATTTTTTTTTTCTATGTGTACAGGTGTGCAGTGTGTGTCAGGAGGGCTTTTGGGCAATTGTGAGAGTCACCACACATGCTTTGTGCGGTGACTCTCACAATTGCACAAAAATTGCAATCTAAAAAAAATTTTTTTTTTAGTTGAGGGGCCTTTTTGTGCAATTTTTGGGCAATTGTGAGAATCACTGCACAAGGACTATGCGGTGACTCTCACAATTGCACAAAAATTGCAATCTAAAAAAAAAAAATTTTAGTTGAGGGGCCTTTTTGTGCAATTTTTGGGCAATTGCGAGAATCACTGCACAAGGACTATGCGGTGACTCTCACACCAAATCCCCAATTGCGTCCCAAACTAAAAAAAAAATTACAAATTCTTATAGGAGTCACTGCACAAGCTTTCTGTGGTGACTCTTACAATTGCCCAACAATTGCAGAACAACCCCCCTCAACTAAAAAAAAAAAATTCAGATTGAATTTTTGGCACAAATTGCATCGATTTTCAAAAATTGCCATAGCAACTAAGACAGTGTTTGATTAAAGGGAATCATGGAGGGGAATGGGTATCATAAGTAATAATACCTATTGTTGGTGTTTGTTAAATAACTATCACTGTCATTCAATGGGAATGATAGTGATTAATTAAGGTGTTAATGATTCTCTCCAAAATACTATTCTATCAAATCCATTAATCCTTATGATTAAGGGCAAAAACACACCCACTAAAAAAACACATATTTTTTGAGTTATCCACTCCTAATATACTATTCCTCTCTCTCTCTCTTTGTTTTGTCTTTTGACTTTAAATATTTTTTATTAGTATTTTATAAATTTTTTTATAAAAATTCTTTTTAATAATTTTTTTTACATTCAATTTTTTATATAAAAATTTGAACTGAAAATCAAAGATATATAGTACTTTCTGTTAATACCACAAAAATAACTTTTTTTAAGGTTATTATTTGCATAAAACTCAAATTAGAGCATGGCTATATTTAAAATTGAAGAAATTTTTTTTAGAAATTTTCTTTAAAAAGATACAAAATAAGAAATCTAAAATATGTATATCATAAATAAAAGATTTTAAAATTTTAAAATTTACTTGAGTCATTTTAGAAAACCAAACAAGTATTTTTATAATGATATCCATTCCATTATTAAACCAAACATGTTGGGGGGAATCATCAAAATCCATACTCATAGTAGAATTAATGATACCCATAGTTATAGTGATTGAGGAATTTAAATCAAACGCCTCCTAATTCACGGATAATAAAGACAAAAGCTTTATTTATGATACTAAACCAATCAATTTTGGATACAAGTATTTATAAGCGTAACGAAGAATATATTCAGATTTTAGATGTATTAATATTTGTGGACAAATGCTTGAATTCTATTTGTTTTGGCTAATAATATGATGTGAACTATATGTCTATAAATCATAGTCGCACATCATTATATCATGGTAGGCAAAACATATATACTACCTTAGTGTTTCTATGTAAAGATGTATTAGAAATTTTAATTTACTAATATAGATATATTTTAAATTTGATGTTTAAACAGAAACAAAAAAGTAGAATGACGTGATGCTTTATATAAAGTAGATAGATTTCACATTAGAAAAATTAATTAGATAGCGGATTTTCAAAATTTAACTACTAAAAATAAATATGGTACCTTTTTTATTTTACCATTACTAGTTTTAATATGGAATAAAATGTTGACTAAATTTTATAGATAAATTTTACTTAGTCAACACTATTACTAAATCGACTTTTGATTGTTAAAATTTCAATAAATATCTAAATTGAACTAGAGTTTGTATATCTCTAATACCTTATTTTTTTGAAGTAAAAATAAGTACGTTTTGACTTTTACCTATTGTTATAAATTTAGTATTCATAAAATTATTTAACTTTTTTTCCCTTTAAATGTTAGGTTTTCATATCAGCAAATTTCGTTTTATTTATAAGTGTGCTTTATAGTTGCAGTACGTGCAAGGCTCATGATACTTTTATTTAATGATGTGTATTTTTTCATAAGTTTTTATTTTCATTCTCTTCATATCATTCCTCAATTGCCCAACAATTGCACAATAGCCCCCTCAACTCCAAAAAAAAAAAAAAAAATTCAGATTCAATTTTGGATAATTGTGAGAGTCACCGCACAAAGCTTGAGCGGTGACTCTCACAATTGTCCAAAAATTGTACAAAATCCCCCCTCAACTCAAAAAAAAAAAAAAAGATTGCAATATTTGGGCAATTGTGAGAGTCACCGCACAAAGCTTGTGCGGTGACTCTTACAATTGTCCAAAAATTGCACAAAAGCCCTCCTGACACATACCTGCACACCTGCACACATGGAAAAAAAAAACCAGTTGCCACACAAGGAGTGTGTGGCGATTATAAACCTAGAATAAAAAAAAAAAGTAACTCCAAAATGGAGAGTTTTTTTAAAATAACACTAATCAGAGAAATTTGCCGATGCCATACGTTATAAAAATGATTATGAATTATTTCAACTACATACAAATAAATTGTGTCAAGTAAATGATAAAATTTATTATGAAAACGACAGTAAATTATGATAATGTAATCGCAATATTGTCCTTATAAAAATCACATTAGTTATAGTGGTGGAATAATTTATTTAACTACTCATTAATTTAAAAGTTGAAGCTGATAATATATCAACAGTGACATCCTTGCCATATTGACCGTCCAAAAGGTGTCCTTATGTTAGGCATTGTAACTTTTTGTCCAGACATCTTGTCGTTGGTAGATAACACTGGTTTAAACTGCATTAGTTTTTTGTTTCAACTTATGTTAGATTTCTGACGTTTTTGAACATTCTGTAACTGTAAACAATAATGCTGACTTCTTTGCAATTGAATGTTGACCGATTTGCTGCAAAACGCGGATAAATCCATAGTAAATTGCTTGGAGACTCAATCCAAGACGACTTATCCCAACAACTGGTGCTTAACTATCAATCATCAATCACCATTTTTCAAGGGGTATCGCTGTTCCACCTTTGTAAAATCCTCAACCCCACGTACCCGTTAAGTTGAGACAGCTTAGTCGAATACAGTGATGTTCTTGTCTCCTTGAGACCTTAAACATGAATTTTTCAGCTAAAAATACTTGGGCGAATGACTTGGTTTACGTAGTGGTTATTTCATATGTTCACATTGACGTTAATTGATATCAATAAACTCAATTGGTCATTTGATATTTAGGTGATTACCAGATCCTTTTATACTATCGGGGTAGACCAAGTTTACATAAGAATATTCCCTTTTAGTACCGGACTGAGAATGCTAAATCAGAAGACTTGCATGAGGAAAAGATAAGACTTGCTACGCGGTTTATTCTACATCTTCTGGATGGCAAAGATCATTTTGTCAGATTGATTTGTCATGCAAGTTCCATTTTCGCTATCACCAAGTTTCAATTTAGTGAGGACAAAAATCTTATGATGTTTGCTAGCAGTACTGCTCATATTTAGTGGGTTCCACTTTCCATATGCTCAACGTCTCTTTCAAGTCAAAGGGCTTATGGATGGGAAGAAAGAAAGGTCTAAAGTCCAATGGCTATCTCTACTAGTACCTGTAGTAGCAGACGAGCTCTACCCTAATTTGAAAGAGTCTTGGCTTGTCTGCCAGGCCAATAAGTAGTTGGATTCTAGAAACGGGACCCGCGATTCATGCCCCCAGCCGCCAGCCGTCCATGGTTTTTTGGCTGTTTTCCCGGGGGGTGGTGGCTGAACTGGTCCTTGGTCGAACTGTATATTCCCATCACTTGCATTGTTCTGAATTCAATAGCGTTTTCCAAAGTTTGGGGTTGGAAAAGTTAAAACGTGCACGTCGGGTTATTTTTTGAATTTGACTATGTACAAAGAGCTTTGTACTGTATAAAAAGTTAATGGTTAAATGAGAATAAGAAAAGGGATTTACGTAAGTTGTTAATTTAGTCTACAAATAAATAGATCTACATGAGTTGTCAAAATTCTATTTGTTCTTTACAAACTTATTCTGCATACTATAGAAGTGTCCTTCTTTCTTTGCAAATAGAAAAGGTGTTCACAACCTTCTTCAAAACACCCTCCCAGTTGAGATCCTCAGTATCATTTTTTCTAGTGCCAGTTGGGTGCTATTCATAAGAAATTGTCACCTTGTGCCTACACTTAGAGTTATCTAATTATTAGAGTGTAAATACAGTGTTGCGCCCCATTTTTTTTTCGAAAGACGGAAAAAAAGGAATTATTGTTGTTTATTGGAAAAAGAGTGTAGGTTTTTGTAAAATGATTTTTTAGAAAAATGCTTTTATTTGAAAACAAAAAGCAAAGGGCCTAAAATGGAATTTTGAAAATGCGACGATTTTCAGCCCGAAAATAGAGTCTAAAAAAGGATTTTTAATGAAAAGGGAGTCGCCACTTGGTATTGAATTTTGGTGTACCAAGTCACCAGAAAATATTTTATAAAGGTAAGAAAATTGAGAATGATTTAGTTAGAGAAATGATTTTGAGAAAATATAAGAAAAACAAGAAAACCCTTTTTAAGACAACTCCAGGTCATTGAAAACAAGAGAAAAAGGTTCGGGAGTCACAGTTGAAGAAAAGGAAGGCAAAGGCTCACGCCTAAGGCACCCTTACCTAGCCGAAACTAGTTGCGAGGTTTAGTCTAAATTTTCCTAATATAACCCTAAGATTTTATCACATTTGGATGTAACTATATGAATGCAAATCTAGTCCTAAAAATGGATATCGTTAAGGGACAAAATGTTCCATTGAGGTTTGGTCGGAATTATCGCATTAATTGCGAAACTTGAATTTAAATCTCGATGGAGTCACGAGTATAGATGCAAAATGGAATGCAAAAGAAAAGGAAAATAGTAATATAGATAGTAAGTGAACAAAGAAAGTGGGGATGCAACATAACGGGTACGGGGGACTAATAGATTCGTGACTAACTATTCCTACTCAAGGAGGAGGGAACAACATGTACACCATCGCTTCCCATGTGGGTAGATGACTATTTTTAGTCGAATCACACAAATGACCTAAGATTCTATGTGTAGTGGAATCTAAATGTTATGCACTAAACATATGTTTAAAATAGATAATAAGTGATAATAATACATAAAAAACCATACAAAAATGAAAAAAGGCCTAAAAAAGAGAAAATGTGTGTGAAATGAGATGAGATACACACAAAAAGTGATTCTAATACTAAAATGACCTAAAGGTCTAGCATTGGACTAGCCTATTTTCTAAAAATTCTCCGCTAGCGTTGGACTAGCAAAGAAACTGGAATTAACCACAACTAGTGTTGGACTAGTGTGGTGACGATACACATATATTATAACAAGTAAGTAAATAAATAAATAAAACATAGATTAAAGCAATAATCACATAAAAGTAAATAATAACACATAGGAGCACATAGCACACAAGTATAATATTCTAGATGCAAAGTCCTAGGGAAAGAAAATAAAACACATAAGCACATAGCACACATAGCACACAAGAGCCCTAACTATTACATCGGAGAAAAACCTAATTACAATCTAAAATAGAAAAAGATAATCAAAATAGCCTATCTAACCTATCTATTACATTTTTTTTCTAAAATACAAAAAGCTCTTGTTAACTAGATGAAAATATAAAACTATCCATTACACTTTCTATCTAAATGCCAAAAAAATTTTGTCGAATAGAATATTACCTATCTATTACATTTTTTGAACAATTAAAAATTAAAATTTTTTCAAGTAAATAACATGACATAAATAAGTAAATACTCACACATGAATAAAAATTATAAGCACAAAGAGATACACAAAAAAAAAACATATAGAAAAACACATAGGAGCACGTAGGAGCATATAAAGAAGCATTGAAAGGGTAATAGAGGTACCTCCCATTCGTAAACTCTGTACAAATTGCTAATAAAATGAACAAACATGTAAAAAATACCATTATTTAATAAATAAACCACTAATTAAATAATTTCATACCAATCACTATGAACATGCCACAATAATTCAAACAATTATAGCAATAATAAAAAAAATTAAAAAAATAGTAATAGTTAAATATTTAGGAAGAAAAATGAAAGTTGTTTAAGTAAAAATAAATAAGTAAATAAATAAATAAAGTAAAATAGGGAAAATAAAAATAATAAAAGATAAAACACAATAATACATACTTAAATTTTTAGCACCCAAATAAGAATCATCAAAATAACTAAAAGAGAAATAAAGAAACTAATTTGAAAATTAATTAGATAAAAGACTAAATTTTTGAAACATTAAAATAAAAATAAAATATGAAAAGAAAATAATTTTAAAAAAAAACTTGAGGAATTAATTAAATTCTTTTTTTTTTGACAAAAAAAATAAAAATAAAAATATTCTAAAGTTTTAGGTTGAGAGTGAAAATTTAAGCAACATTTTTAGAGTAAAAATATAATGTACAACAAACAAAAGGGTAAAATTACAATTTTTAAACCCTAATTAAAGTAATAACATAGTTTACAACAAATTTAAAAGATTAAAATATAATTTCCAGCAAGCACAATGCTAAAAATAAAAATTTTCAGCAATTATTCAAGGATAAAAATGAACTTTATAACAATAATAAGCCCCAATTTGTAAATTTCAACAAGTATTAAACACCCAGTTATAATTTTCAGCAACATTCAAGAGTAAAAATACAATTTTCAGCAACATTCAAAGGCTAAAATAGAATTCTTGCAATGCATGGGGAGTAAAAATGTAATTTCAACAAGACTTAAAGGACAAATTCACAATTTCAGCAAACTTAGAGGTATAAAATTGTAATTTCCAAACATATTAGAACCATATTGCAATTAATTTGGACATAATTAAAAGAAATTACAAAATTCTAGGAGCTAACTAAAATAAATAAGGACTTAAATGAAGTAAACTAAAAGTATTGAAGGGCATAATCAAACAATTAAGAACCTAAGGGGGCAAAATGTAAATATATATAATCTAATGAAAATAATAAAAATAAATAACTAAAGAAAACTAACCAAAACTACGTCGTTTCATGCCAAAATGACGTAGTTTTGCCTAAGACTTTTTTTTTCTGCTATTCCGGCTCTCTCTCTCCTCGGTCTCTCCTCGGTCTCTCTCTCTCTCTCTCTCTCTCTCCTGGTCTCTTCTTCTCTCCTCGGTCTCTCTCGTTCTCTCTTCGGTCTCTCCTCGATCTCTCCTCGATCTCTCTCTCTTCGGTCTCTCGGTCTCTCCTCGGTCTCTCTCTCTCTCCCCAGTCTCTTGTTTTCTCGTCGGTCTCTTCTCTCTTCGGTCTCTCTTTCTCTCCTCGGTCTCTCTTCGGTCTCTCTCTAGTCTCCTATTTTTTCCTCGGTCTCTCCTCTCTTCGGTCTCTAGTTCTTTCCTCGGCCTCGTTCTCTCTTCGGTCTCTCCTCTCTCCTCGGTCTCTCCTCTCTCCTCGGTCTCTCTTCGGTCTTTCCTCTCTCTGTTTTTTTCTTTTTCTTTCTTTCTTTCTTCTTTCTTTCTTTTCTACTTTTCCAGATTCCCTTTTCTTTTTTCTTCTCTTCTTTTCTCTTCCTTTTCTTTCTTTCTTTTCTTCTTTCTTTTCTACTTTTCCAGATTTCCATTTCTTTTTTTTTTCTTCTCTCTTTTTCTTTCCCTTCTTCCCTAGTTCTTCCCTCTCGTCCCTCTCTCTGATTTCTCTCTCAGTTTCCCTCTGTCCGGCTTGCTCTCTCTCTCTCTCTCGTTCTCTATTTCTTGTTTCTAACTATCCCCAATTTCCAAATCCAAACTGATGAACCAATTCCTCTTGTACAAACGATTAAGTATAATTCCAGTGTCATCAAAATGTATACAATTGAAAAATGGGTGAAAAGACCAAGAGCTTACCTGTGGCGAAACGACGGTGAAGGGGCAGTGACGACGAGATGGGTTGCAGGCAGTTCGATGGAGCTAGTAGTGTGTTGTCCTGGCGGCGGGTGGTATTGTTGGGGTGGCTCCAGTGGTGTTGTTATTGTTGTTGTTTTTTTTTATGTTGATTTTGTGCAGGTGTGATTGTGCGTTGTGCAGGTGTGTGTAGTGTGTGAATGTGTGTGAAGCCTGTGTGCTCTTCAGTATGATGTATGTGTGTTTGATTGGAATGTAGGCGTGTGTGTGTGCTAGAACTAGGTGTGTGCTTGGTTGACTATGTGCGTGTGTGTGATTTTCGAATGGATGTGGGTGAATTGTGTGCTTTTTGTGTGCAGGTGAAATGTGTGTGTGCCTGTGTTGTTTTTTGGTGAAGTGTAAGTGTGTTGTGAGGGAAGGCTGAGAGAGAGGTGAGGTGAGTGCAGTGAGCTGGTGTGCTTGATGATGTGAATTGTGTGTGCTGATTGAGAGAAAACCCAGAGAGGAGTTGAGAGTGAAGTCTATTTTCTAATGAAGTTTGTGTGTGCCCATGTGTTTGTGTGAGTGAGTGAATTATGTGCAAATGAGGGTGGGTGAAGAAAATCAATCTAAATCCCCTAAAGTCTGCTGAATTGAGTGCAAGTTGAGGGTGATGGGATTAAGCATAGAGTAGTTTTGATGATGGGAGAAAATATGGCTGCTATCAGCCATGGCAGAAAGCAAACAGCAGCAACCAACGTTGCTGCTGTTTGACTCCTTTTCCTTTTTTTTTTAGAAAGAAATTTGTAAGAAAAATAAAGAAAAACAAATGAAATAGAATAAAATAAAATAAAAAATACTTGGACTCCCTAAAATTAATAAGAAATGTCGCGCCCCATTTTTCGAAGGGAAAGTGTGAGTGCATGAAGTCGAGGAAAAGTAAAAGGAAAAATTAAATGTGATTTTATTTATTGGAAAAAGAAGCGTGTAAATTTTTGGAAAAATAATTTTTAGAAAATGCTTTGTAAAAGATGATTCGATAAAAATGTGACAAACAAATGCTTTATTTTGAAAATAAAAGAAAAGGGCCTAAAATGGGATTTTGAAAATGCGACGGTTTTTTGGCCCGAAAATAGAGCCTAAAAAGGGTTTTTAGTAGAAAGGGAGTCGCCACTTGATATTGAATTTTGGTGTACCAAGTCACTAGAAATATTTTATAAAAGGTAAGAAAATCAAGAATGATTTATTGAGAAAATGATTTTTTGAGAAAAAATGTAAGAAAACAAGAAAAACCCTTTTAGACAACTCCAAGTTTTTGAAAACAAGAGGAAAAGGTTCGGGAGTCACAGTTGAAGAAAGAGAAGGCAAAGGCTCGTGTCTAAGACACCCTTTTAACCTAGCCGAAACTAGTTGCGAGGTTTAGTCCAAATTTTCCTAATATAACCCTAAGATTTTATCACATTTGGATATAACTATATGAATGCAAATTTAGTCCTAAAAATGGGTACCGTTAAGGGACAAAATGTTCCATTGAGGTTTAGTCGGAATTACCGCATTAATTGTGAAATCCGAGTTTAGACCTCGATGAAGTCACGAGTGTAGATGCAAAATGGAATGCAAAAGAAAAGAAAAATAGTAATATAGATAATAAGTGAACAAAGAAAATGGGGATGTAAACATAACGGGTACGGGAACTAATAGACTCGTGACTAACTATTCCTACTCACGGAGGGGGGAACGACATGTACGCCACCGCTTCCCACGTGAGTAGATGACTATTTCTAGTCAAGTCACGCAAATGACCTAAGATTCTAAGTGTGGTGAAATCTAAATGTTATGCACTAAACATATGTTTAAAATAGATAATAAGTGATAAAGTATAAAAATCATACAAAAATGAAAAAAAACCTAAAAGAAAAATGTGTGTGAAGTGACATGGAATGCACACGCGAGAAATGATTCTAATACTAAAATGACCTAAAGGTCTAACATTGGACTAGCCTATTTTTTCTATAAGTTCTCCACTAGCGTTGGACTAGCGAAGAAACCGGAATTAACCACAACTAGCGTTGGACTAATGTGGCGACGATACACATATATAATAATAAAGCAAGTAAATAAATAAAGCATAGATTAAAACAATAATCACATAAAAGCACATAGGAGCACATAACACATAAACATGATATTCTAGATGCAAAGTCCTAAAGAAAGCGGATAAAACACATAAGCATATAGCACACATAGCACGCGAAGCCCTAACTATTACACCGGAGAAAAACCTAATTATAATCTAGAAATAAAAAATAAAAAGTAAAAGATAACCTATCTATTACATTTTTTAACTAAAATACAAGGTTTTTGTTAACTAGATGAAAATATAAACTATCTATTACACTTTCTAGCTAAATACAAAATTTTTTGCTAAATAGAATATTACCTATCTATTACATTTCTTTGAATAATTAGAATTAAACTCAAATAAATAAAATAACATAAATAAATACTCACATATAAGTAAAATAATAAACACGTAAAAAAAAACATAAAGGAAAACACATAAGAAAAACATAGGAGCACATAAAGAAAAATAAAAGGGTAATAGAGGTACCTTCCATTCGTAACTCGGTACAAATTGCTAAGAAAATCAACAAACATATTAAGGTACCACTATTTAAAGTATAAAATATGAAATACTTAAAATTGGGGATAAAATGTCAATTTCGAGCAAAATTAGAGGTTAGAATAAAATTCCAACAAGTATTTAGGGCTTAAAACTAAGATTTCAACAAGTATAGAGACTTAAACTAAAATTTCAGCAAGTATAGTGAACTAAATAAAATTCCAGCAAGGTTGGGAGGACAAAAAATAAAATTCCAGCAAGTATAATGACTTAAATAAAATTCCCGCAAGGTGGGGGGGACAAAAAATAAAATTCCAGCAATAGTAGGAACCAAATTACAAAAATTTTAGCAACTTTCAAGGGTTAAAATATAATTCCAGCAAACTTGAGGATAAAATTACAATTTTCAAAAATATTGGAGGGTAAAAAGGTAATTTTAAGAAAAATATAAGGGTCAAAATGTAATTTTACAGAAATATAGGGGTCAAAATGCAATTTTACAAAAATATAGGGGTCAAAAATGTAATTTCACAAAAATATAGGGGTCGAAATACAATTTTACAGAAATATAGGCGTCAAAATGTGATTTTACGAAAATATAGGGGTTAAAGTGTAATTATATAAAAGTTGGGGGACCTAAATGTAATTAATTAGGACCTAATTGAAAAGAAAATAAAATTATGGGGATCGATCTACAATAAATAGAAATCTAATTGCACAAATCAGAAATGCTTAGGGCCACAGCAACATTAATAAAAGTATAAAGACTATAAAATAAATACCTATTATTAATTAAAATCAAATTAGAAAACTAAACCATCAAAACGACGTAGTTTTGAGTGAAACTACGTCAAAACCACGTAATTTCACTAAAACCTTTTTTTTTCTTTTTTTTCTTTTTCTTTTTTCTTCTTTATTTCTCTCCTCTTTTTTTTATTTTTCCTCTTCCTTTTCCTGCTTTCGTTTTCTCCAGATTCTCTCCTTTTTTTCTTCTTTCTTTTCTTCCTTCTTTCTCTCTTCCTCCAGAATTTTCTGCTTTCTCTCTCGTTCCTCTCCTCTCTCACTCTCTTTCTCTCTCTTTCTCTTTCGGATTCTCTCTTACGCTCTCCCTCATTTCTTTCCTTCTGATCCCCTTCCCGATTTCTTTCTGTCCAGATTTCTTCTTTTTTTTTCACGCTCTCTCTCGCCTCGCCGGATTTCTCTTTCCGGCCGGCTATCTCTCTCTGTCCCTCTCGGTCAGTCTCTCTCCTGGTCTATCTCTCTCTCGTTCCTTCTCTCATGCTCTCCCTCTCTCGAATTCTCTCAAATTGAAATACCCACACTTATGTCTTTCGAATTCATGTTCAAAACTTCACAAATCTACTCAATTAAACCCATTCAAACTGAAATAACAAAAAATTAATAAAAGAGAGCTAAGGAATTACCTGGTTTTGGGGGCGGTGATGATGGTGGTGAGCTCGAAATTGCCGACGGCGTTGGCTGGCCACAGTGGATTGGGTCTTGTGGTTTGTGATGGCAATGGCTGACTGATGGTGGTTGTTGTTGTTGTTGTTATGTGTGTGTGTGTGTTTTTTTATGCCGATTTTGTGCAGGTATGTGTAGTGTGTGAATGTGTGTGAACCTGTGTGCTTTTCAGTGTGGTGTATGTGTGTTTGATTGGGATGTAGGCATGTGTGTGTGCTGGAATTGGGTGTGTGCTTACTGGATACGTGAATGGTGTGTGGAAATGTAGTGTGTGTTTGTGACTGGTTTGTGGACATTTTGTTGTGCAGGGGTGCGTTTCTGTGAGTTTTGTGTGTTTTGTGATGGTGTGTGAAGGTGAATTTGTTGTATTTGATCTGCAGGTATTGGTGAAGGTGTTGTGAGTGCTGCGTGTGATTGTCTCTGTGTGGTATGTGTTCTGTATGTGTTTGTGTCTTGCAGAGGGAGTCAAAAAAATGGAGCCGAGAAAGGGAAGAAATGAGAGGTGTCTGTGAGTTGTGTCTTTTTGTTTTGTTTGGCTGAGGGAGAGGAAGGGGAAGGAGAGGGAGAGTGAAGTGTGTAGTGCAGATGAGTGTGTTCGTGTGCGTTTGTGAGGGGAGGTGAGCTGAGAGGGAAGAGTGGGTGTAGTGAGTGTCTGATTGCAGATGAAAGTGATCTGTGTGTGAGAGGGAGAGGTCTGTGAGTGTAATGTGAAAATGGTGAATGAAAAACAAAAATAAAATCCCCCAAAATCTGCTGACTTAGTGTGCAAGTTGGGAGGTGATGATGAGAGGAGGTATGGCTTGGGGATGATGTTTGCAGAAGCCATTATCTCTGCAGAAGCAACAGCAGCAGCGTTGCTGCTGCTGTTCCATTCAGCTTCTCCCTAAAATCAATAAGAAAATACTAAAATTTAGAGTTATAAAAAATGAGTAAATAAAATTTACCACAAAAATTTAAAAAATAATATAACATTAAAAATGTGCAATTAATTGAAAAAAATAAAGTATTAAAATAAATATTAAACGATTTCTAAAAAATCATGAAATTTTTACAAAAAATCTATAAATATACAAAATGCACATATAAAATTTTTCACTTGAAATTCTTGTAAAAAAAAGTGCATTGAAAAACGTGCTATTGAATTAAAAAATACTAAAATTTTAAATAAATAATAAATGGCTCCCAAAAATCATTAAAATTATAAATAATGAGAAAAATAGTAAAATTGTATATTTAGGAAATAAAATAAAATAAAATAATATTTACGTGGTGAAATTACCATTTTGCCCCTGATATGACAAATTAGACGTAATATACACAAAAATTATAATTGGCACCTGAAAATCAAAATACCCCCTAAATAAAGTAATATGCATATTTTATAAAAGGTGTGTCAAAATTTGGTGTCTACAAGAAAAATACTAAAATTTGAAATTATAGGAATGAATAAATAAAATTCACTATAAAGTTTAAAATTAATATAACATTGAAAAATGTGCTATTAATAGAAAAAGGTAAAATATTGAAATAAATATCAATTGATTTTTAAAAATTATGAAATTTATACAGAAAATTTATGAATATAAAAAATGTGCATATAAAAAATTTTTCACTTGAAAAATTCTCATAAAAAGAATGTATTGGGAAACGTTTTAAGAATGTATTGGGAAACGTGCCATTAAATAAAAAATACTAAAATTTTAAATAAATACTAGATGACTCCAAAAATCATTAAAATTAGCAATAATGATAAAAATAGTAAAATTATATATATACATAAAAAATAAACTAAAATAAAATAATATTTACACGGTGAAATTACTATTTTGCCCTTGATGTGACGAATTAGTTATAATATGCACAAAAATTGTAATCGACTCTCGAAAAATAAAAAATACCTCAGAAATGAAGTAAAATACATTTTTATATGAATGGTGTGTCAAAATTTGGTGTTTACATACAGGGTGTTGATTTTTTGTTAATAGTACTCAATGAGTATTGAAAAAAGTAGCACAGAGGATCTCATGTCCCCCACACAAAAACACCAAAATCCTAACAAACAAAACCCACCCAAAAACAAAGAAACCCCACCGAAAAAAAAGGTCAATCACTATTCACCAAAAGTGCAATTAAGTGTCACACAGAGTAATATAAATTTCATCATACATAAAAAAGAAGCAGATAAAAATATATTTTTTGTTCTTTATTTACATTAGTGATTTTGGCTACATATGTTGGGTAATTATAAAAATATTTTATAAATCTGTATCTATATATATATTATATATATTATATTATATTATTATATATTATTATATTATTTTATATATTATATATATATATATATATAAAAGCATGTAGAACCTTAGGTAATTTAACAATTAATGTATTTTTTGAAATATCCTTATTTTTTAAGTTATATAGTCATGTTAAAAAAGGGATATTAATGGAATTGCAAAAAGTAGGTTAATTAAATCCTAATCAAACTCAACCTTCCTTTAAAAAGTCTTTTAAACCTTTTATAAGTACAAATTGAAATTAGATTTTACAAAAATATATACTTATTAGTTAGTATAAATTTATATTTTCCTTTTTACAAATATTTTTAATTACTTTATATATAAGTTTAAATTTCAAAATCTACAAAAAAAAAACTAAAAACTCATTAGCAAAATTAAAAAAAAAAAAGAAAACAACAAATAACCAAATCACCAAAAAAGAAATAATTTTTAAAAATATTTTGAAATATAAATTAATTTTTACATTTTTAAATTTAATTTTAATTTTGAATATCTATTCAATTCTTAAGTGTTTGGAATTTTAGCATTTAATGTATTTATTTAAATAACTTATTTTCTAAGTCTAATCACATTAAGGATGGATGATTTACAAGTACAAATTTAAATTAAATTTTACAAAAATATATATTTATTGGTGAGTATAAAATTTATGTTTTCTTTTTTAAAAAAATATTTTAAATTACTTTATATATAAATTTAAATTTCAAAATCTACAAAAAAAAAAGTCATTTAGCAAAAAAAAAAGAAAAGAAAAGAAAACAATAAATTACCAAACCACCAAAAAAGAAATAATTTTTTTAAATATTTTGAAATATAAATTAATTTTACATTTTCAAAATTTAATTTTAATTTTGAATATTTATTCAATTCTTAAGTGTTTGGTATTTTAGCATTTAATGTATTTATTTATATAGCTTATTTTCTAAGTCTAATCATATTAAGGATGGATGTTTTTATAAGTACAAATTTAAACTAAATTAATACTTATATTTTCTTTTTATTTTTAATTACTTTATTTATAAATTTAAATTTCATAATCTACAAAAAGTCATTTAGCAAAAAAAAAGAAAAAGAAAACAATAAATGACCAAACCACCAAAAAAGAAATAATTTTTTTTAAATATTTTGAAATATAAATAATTTAAAATTTTTAAATTTTAATTTTAATTTTGAATATTTATTCAATTCTTGAGTTTTTGATATTTTATCATTTGATGTATTTCTTTATATAGTTTATTTTCTAAGTCCAATCACATTAAGGATGGATGTTTTATAAGTACAAATTTAAATTAAATTTTAAAAAAATATATATTTATTAGTTAGTATAAAACTTATGTTTTCCTTTTTTAAAAATATTTTTAATTCCTTAATATATAAATTTAAATTTCATAATCTACAAAAAAAAAAACAAAAAGAAATTTAGCAAAAAAATAAATAAATAACCAAACCACCAAAAAAGGAATATATTTTTAAATATTTTGAAATATAAATTAATTTTACATTTTTTAAATTTTAATTTTAATTTTCAACATTTATTCAATTCTTAATTATTTGATATTTTAGCATTTGATGTATTTCTTTATGTAGCATATTTTCTACGTCTAACCACATTAAAGATCAATGTAAACGAAAACATAAAAATTCAAATTGATAGGGTTCTAATGAAACTCAACATTCATTCAACATTTTTCAAGTCTTTTATAATGAATTTAATTTAAATTTACATTATTAAAAATACAAAAAATGCACAAAATATATGGAAAATGAATAAAAATCCTCCTCATGAATAAAATTGGAAAGAAATCTAATGCAAAATTAAAAAATCACTAACTTTGCATCAGTTTCAATATCATAACATTATTAATAAGACTTTGCATTGTCTAAAAAATATAATATTTGCATATAGTAATAATTATACAATGGTTGGTTCAAAATTTTTATAAGTTATATGAATAGGAGCCAACCGGATATGTAGTGAGTTCAAACATAGACATTTTCGTTCTTTTTGTTTTTTGAAATCATTTTTATATTTATTTCAATCATTATTTACATATAAAATGACTAAACTTAACACCTTTTGGGTTTAAATTCATACACAAAGCTTACTTTTCATGCACAAATAAAATAGAAAACAATTTACATGTTGGAAGTATAAAATTAGAAGCAATCACACCCTTATTAAATCAAAATTAATAAAAAATTACAAGGAGGGAGCATTTAAAATTTTCATTTTTAGCTTTTTTTTCAATTTAATGGATAATTTCTTGATTAAGTATGACCATTTCTTTAGTTTATCTTTCATATTAAAATAAAAATAATATCTTAATTTGATATTTTTATTAAAAATTATTCTCAGACGTTACATAATAAATCAATTAAATTATCACCTTAAAACAATTAGCTCACACATTATAAAGAATAGATGTTGTGTTACCTTACTTTGAAATGTCATGAAATATAGCATAGTGTTAGAAAAAATGAAAGATTATTACGTTAAATTCAGCTATACTAATTAAAAATCACAGTACAAAATTAGTTAATTAAAATTCTGAACTTGTGAATCTTATTAAATTTTAAATTTTAAAGATGTAGTGCATAGATTAAATTTAAAATCATAATAATAAAAATAAAATCACTCTATCGTGCATCAATCAACATGAATTTATAAAAAAAATGCCTTTTCGAAAAAATATAAAATGCCAATCCAGTTTTTTATATCCTAATTTAACAAAAAATAATTTAAAAAAAATATACACTATTATATCTTGAATTCATTAAACACTGGTACTTTATTGCCATTTTTACTATGATTTCATTTATAGAAATTAAAAATAATAATATTAACATATTAAATCCAATACAAAAACTAACTATTATTACACTATCTTACAAAAATAGTGAAGTGACGCATACCGTTGACCAAGAGGCAATAAAGTTTCTTCAATTAATCTTGATTGAAAAAATCTAAACTATACCTAAACTAAATCCAAACATGCCTAGAATGGTTGGATTTATAATTTATTACTTGAGAAATTTCCTTATTTTTTTTATTTTGTAATCACATTATACTGCATTAACATAAAAAATCCTAAAAACCTATACACAAAGTGTCCTAGGAAATTAGTTTAAAACCTGAAAATATTATAAAAAATTAACTAAGTCAAGCTTTCAAGAAACTTAAAATTAAATTCTAAGAATCTACTCCCAATATAAAAAGTCATTAAGCATTGCAATTTTTAATCGTAAAACCTCATTATTGCAAAAGAGTCATCATATGTAACAAGGTTGCACAACATCTATAATCATTAAAACTTGTTTATGTTAAAAATATATGATTTTTTCTTTAATATAACCTAAGATTTTGAATGTGGCATTTTGACTTTGAATCAATGTTCTTAACAATTCAATAGAGATAGTTGGACAAATATTTATCACTTTTTGATGTATAAATTAATTAGTGTTCAAACTCTTATTAGTATTAAAATACTCATATTTTGACAGTATACAAAGTAATTAACTGATTAAAAAGAGTTTGACTAGAGAAAAATATATAAGTTTAGCTAATGAATGCATTAGGATGATGATTAAGTAAGCTCTTAAGCATTACTTATTCAAAAAGTGAAGTTAATTAAAAAAGTATCTAAATATATGGGCATCATAAATATATGTTCAGCCATTATAAACAAAAATTTTGATGATTTAAAATTTTCATATGACAAAATCAAGGCATTTCTTATTTCTCGGACTCTTATAGTAGAGATAGAAAAAAAAAACCAAATTGACAGAAAGTGGAGGTGAGAAGCTCAACACATGCAAATGCATTAATTATTACATGAAAAATTAAATATAATATTTAGCAAGTCTCGTGAGGTTATTAATGAATTTCAAAACTCATCATTATCATAATATATGATATTTTATTTGACAATGAAAATTTATATATACTTATTACATAAATTTATGAATTTGACAAATGACTCTAATTGATTTTATCGAGTGATCAATTAGGTCAGTGTCTATGGAAAAATCACATATTCAATATTTTAAAATAAGTCATTTGAAAATACTAATTGTGGTACAACTGTATATAAGTCCTATTTGGTATTTCATAGATACAATAGAGATATGTAAAATTATTAATTAACTTATCAAAATTTTATGTATTTTAAAGTATAATTACATCTTTTGTACAATAATAAGTTTCATTTTATATTTTAAAAGATTTCATAATTTATTTTGGAAGGATAATTTAAAGAAACCATCATTATGCAAAAAACTTTCTTTTGCTATTGGAGATATTCATATGTTCTATTCAAATTCTTTCAGAAAAGGAAATAATATGTACAGTTAAGAATCAAAAAAGAAAATAATATTTGAAGTTAAGAAAAGATAGATGTGAAACCATTAAAGTTAGAAATATTTTGGTACTTGAAATGTGGGTTTTTAATAATAATGGCTATTTTTAATTTGTTTTTAAGGATATAATTAACTGAAATCTCATATAATTTTTAGACATGGTTTTGAAAAATATAAAAATTGAAATTACCAACTTTTTTTTTTGTTTTTCCCCTTTTATTATATCATTCATTAGACTAATTTATTATTTCATTTATTAAATAATTATTAAATGTGCGTGCCCCATTTCTAGTATAATTAAAAAATGTGTGAAACATCAAGAAGGGAGACAATGGATGAGGTAGAAAAGTGGATAGTTATAGAACATCAAAATTATTGTCCGTAGTTATACCTTATATTAAAAATAATGACATAATACTTAAGCATGCTTCCTACCGTGTTAGTTTTCTGAAACTCATAAAAAGAACTCATCGAACAAATTCAAATTTTAATCTTTACCTACCCTGATCTTGTCTTTTCCCAACCCGAAGAGGGTTTGCAAGGAATTGAAGCACACCGCGTAAAATATTTGCATCGGAGGAAAATAGGGCGAGGTAGGGCTTGTTAATCTACTAACGTTACACTAGCATCTTTTATCGGTTCTTTGGGAGTAAATTTTTTTTTTCTGGAAATAAAATACAAGGTGAGAGTAGTAATTTTAACCATAAGAACCTATTATGAATCATAATGATGATAGTTCCAAGTTCATCAAGATTTGTACAACTGAAAATGGACTATATTATCCATAGAACGGATTGTAATTTTTTGTAAGTAGTATAATTGTGTTTGATATATTAGTGTCTTATGAAATGAATTTGCAGCACAAATTAGGCTCAAACTGCATTTGATTCCTTAGAATTGGAATCACAATTCTGTAGAATTATAAATCTATGAATGGCTGCCTATGATTCATTGATTATGCTTCCTAGGTTTGTATTCTTTATAGACCTGCTCTTAGAGACTTCCTCAAGGAAGCTGCCAGCAAAAATTGGTGGGTGCCTCCGCTACATATTATTTTTATTCTGCCGACGGTGGACAAACACTGGCTAAACACAACTTCTTGATGAGAGAATTTTGGTGTAAAACCTGCTGAACTTAACTGTAATGTTAATATATTAGCGAATCTGCAAGTGTAACCATTTGAACCAAATTAATATGTAAGCATATTGGACACGTTTTCAAGATAGTACATCTCGGCTGATTCTCTCATAGGATCCAAATATATTGTAATTTAGTATGCTATCGGGTCTATGGCTTTATCCTGTCTCTCTTCCGTTAAATAACAACAGAAACCAACACAATGAACCCAATTGAAATTGTTGAAACTTTCATTGTCAATTAGTATCATGTATTCTATCAAGCATCGATTGTAATCAACTAATCATTCACACAGGTACAATTTGGTGTATTCATGTCATACAAGATAATTGAATGCATACATAACTCTACGTAAATATACATGTGAATTAAATAGTTGATTGGAAAAAGTTGATTTTCTTATTAAACATGTTCTTGTACAAGTAAAACAGCAACGTAATTTTTCCATATTGTACAGCTCGGAATCCGACTTAGCATGGTCAAGACAGAGGCTCAGCCATGTCAAAACACATCATCCACAGTCGTGGAATGCAACCAATAGATGCCTTGACGACAGTATTTGCATGTTTTGTACTGCCACAACTAAATGCCCCAAGCAGCTACCCTTGCTGACTTCTGTTCATCATCTTCTGATCATTAGTACTCTTCGTGAATCCAAACAAGGTGCGTGATGCACTCCTGTCCCTCTGTCTACTCTTTATATCCATCGGTGCCATCCCAGTAGGAAACTTTGTCCCTCCAAAGAAGAACAAAGACCATCTCAACTTTCTTAATGAACTCAACACTGGGGTGAACTTACGAAACTTCTGGTCTTTCTTTTTCTTGTATATTTCATCGAATTTTCTGCAGGTTCTAATGTTATGGGAACCATTCCATCGAAATGATTCTGCTGGTCTCTTGTGTCCTGTTTCGCGGAAAGAAATGATTTTTCCGCAGAAAATGATGTTTTCTGGTGGATTAGAAATGCTGATTGCACTCCACTCTTCACTACGGAACTCAAAGTAGTATTGTTCTTGGTTAGAGGATGAGCTTGGACCTTGTAGTTGTTGCCTTGAGTAATCTTTTTCTCCTTCTGTGGTCGTAGTTTTAACTGAATAATCAGATAAAGATAGTGTTTCTTCCGCTTCATCCTCCTCATCATATGTGTTCTTCATATTTTGATTCGTAGTTTATCCTTCCACCATTGGATTGATTAATTCTTGAAAGGGAATAAATCAAAGACAGGGCACATAACTAGTTGGACAAGTTTTGATGATTAACTTTGGCTGACTAAGGTGAGTATAGAACACACATACACACACATATATATACACACATATATTTGTCTTCCAGTGAAACTTCAACATTGGACATAGAATTGTACAACCACCGTACATAAAATTACTAGGAATGAGAATTAGTAGAGGTAACAAATTACTAGGAATGAGAATTAGTAGAGGTAACAAGTGGTTTGCTAATAAATACTAAAACGGAACATGTTATAACTGAAAACTTCATATTTAAAATCGTTTTCATATGTAAACTAAGGAATTTTAATCTCCAGTGTAAACTTGAAAGAAGTTTAATAATCAGATTTTTCCTGTCTAAGAAGCAAAATAACAATGAAATTGTGATCTTCTCCACAATCAATTGCATGCGTCACAACACCTAACGCATCTCACTTGAAACACATATGCGCGACAGATGCCTAACGTGTTATTTTTTGCCTCTCGTTAGAGTTGGTATAATGTAAATATAAACAAAATATGAGTGTAATAGAGGAACTAAACTCGAATTAAAGTATCCAAAATATAAACATATTATTGTCTCCCCATTGTCGCGATGGACTACTTTTAATGTACGTCGATTTTCTAACTTCCATAAATGTCATATTTTTCTCTTTCTCGCTAGAGTTGAGAGGTCCCCCCCCCCCCCCCCCCCCCCTCTTCTTTGGGAGTTGATAGGTTATGGTAGCATCACCGGTACATGTAATATCGAAGTTCAAAATTCAATTTATAATGATATTAATTTGTTCGACCAATATATGTCAATGTATGGAACACGTATAGATATGCAAATGCTGTCATTTAATGCATGTGTAATATTTTTTCCACCGTACGTTTATCTATCACTCAATTAATTCGACCGACCTTGGACAATGATTGATCTTGCCTTGTCTCCTTTTTTTTTTTTTAATTGGGCGGAAAAAAAATGAATTGTTGTTTGGGAGTTACGAGTCTCTTTGGATTGGTAATAATATTTTTAGAATATTTTTTAAACACATTCTGCAATCATATTTCTTATTTCATCTCACATATATCGTATTCTAAAAATAAAAAAAAATTGAAACATATTTTGTTGTTTATTAATTTATTTTTATATCGTAACTGTCATATTCTATTACTTAGATCACCCTGCAAAGAGTGTCACAGTAAAAAAAACTTCCAAAAAAAAATTCACATAACAACATTTTTAGAGATTTTTTTGAGCTCCAAGTGTTGAAACTAAGTACGTCTCAGTCCCGTCGTGTGAAAGATCGTTTTGCTTGTTAAAACTGGACCTTTCAAAACATTAAATACGATAGTCTTTGATTTAGAAACAAATCTACAAAACAAACCTTTCAAAACATTAAATACGATAGGCTTTGATTTAGAAACAAGTCCATTGCTCCGTCCTAGGGAATTAGGAGGTCCATAAGGCATTTGCTTGTTAAAACAGACCTTTCAAAATATTAAATACAATTGGCTTTTGATTTTAGAAGCAAGTCCATGAAACTTGTCACGGGTTGATCTTTTCAACACTCATGCGATACTTAATCACTCATGGACTTGATCTTTTCAATACCCGTGCGACACTTAATTAGTCACAAATTGTGTCTAAGTTAGTACATAATCGGACTTGCTTAGTACAAACTAAGTATAAAAGAAAGTTAAGTCAACTGTTGGCATATTCGAACTTGCTTAGCACAAGCTTGGAAGCTTGTGCTAAGCAAGTACACTCGAGAAGAGAACGCAAGTTTGGAAGGTTGGAAAGAATGCTTTTATTACTAGGAGAATTCTTTAAGATGCTTTATATACAGTTGTGTTGGATGCCATACTAAATAACGATGGCCTCCTTATATCACCTTTCCACTTTCTCAATGGATGGTTGCAGATTTGACTTCTAGTGACTCCTATACAATTCTAGTATATTTACAAAGCAAGAGAAAGTTCAAAAATTATCTACACAAATCTTCCTACCAAGGCTAAGTTTAGGCAGTCCTTTAGTTAGGAAAATGGATAACATTTAAGAACCTTCTATACCGTTCTAGAAACTTCCTTGTAGCGTCCTAGCAAAGTGCACTGACATTTACAGGTTGTTTGAATGGAAAGAAATGGGAGGAAAAGAAAGGATGAGATGAAAAATTTTAAGTTTTCCATGTTTGGGAGTTTCAATGGAAAAGAAAGTAAAGGATTTGAATAGATTTGGAGGGATTTGGAAGGAAAATTTTGGCCTTCAAATTCTCACAAGTTTTTCGCCCAAAACTGGGCGAAAATGGTAAGTTAGAGAAAAATATTATATAAACTTTTACAATATGATATTTTTGTCTCTAAAAAACTTTTAAAGTAAAATTAAATTCCCATGGAGTTCTAGTTTTTTTCATTTCCTTTCTAAACTCCCAAACAATACTAAACAGAAAATTCCATTCTTTCCCTTCTTTCCTCTTCATTTCTCATCCTTTCTTTTCTTTTCCCACCCAACATTTCCTTTCTTTTCTTTTCTATCCTAAACTCTCACCCCATGTTTGGTACACTGGAATGGTCCAGAATGGAAAAGCCTTTCCACCCAGGATGCTTTTCCTCCTTAGAATGGACTGAAAAAAGTTTTCCAGTCCATTGTTTGGTAACTCAAGTCAGAATGGAATGCCTATTCCTTTTCCAACGTTTGGTATGATTATATTTAGATGTCAGAATGAAATAAAATATATATTAATTTGACTTAATTGCCCTTAATCCTTTGCACTAGAATATATCATATTTTTATTTTGTTTGTAATTCTATGCCTACAAAAGACTTTAATATTTTTAATTTTAAAATTCTTAATATTCTTGCTAAAATTAAATCAATTATACTCTTTAATTAATTTTAAAATTTTTATAATTATTAGCATTATAATTAAAATTGTGAAAACCTTAATAATGAAACTACGTTCACAATTTAATTTAATTAATAAAAAGTTTAAGTTTTACACATTTGCATAAAATTTAAAAATGCTATTTTAAACATTTTTATAGCAAACAGAAAAAAATTCTAAGTATGTATTAAATTGATTATGATTTAAAAATCATAAAAAAATTATTAAGTGAAGTTATTAAAAACTTTATATTTTTTAAATTTTAAAATTAAAAATTAGTAAATGTATCCTAGGTAAAAAAAATTAGCAAAAAAAATGTGTAGGGGATAAAATTGACTCCTATTTTTAAGGCCTTTCCAGGATGAAGTTGGAAAGGCCTTTCCCTAGATTTTGTTGAGGAATGGGATTTTAGGAAAAAGCTAGAATGGCATTCCAGGTGGGAAAGGACTTTCCAACTTAAAGTGTCCATACCAAACATGAGAATGGAATGGACAAGTTGGAAAAGCCTTTCCATTCCACCCCATTCCCGCGTACCAAACGTGGGGCCCTTAAGGAATGAAAAATGCGGCACGTGACAAATTGCGCCCAAACAGTGTCTATCCACAGATTTGGTGTATGTAATCCATCCATAATAGAATACTCACCCAAAAAAGAAAAGAATATAATATTCTAACTATATTAATCTACTCTTTCGGGTAAAAAAATCAATAACAAAGATATAGTAGTTGCCGGGAATACTCGAATTTTTTTCTACCGCTGTCCATTATCTAAAATTGTGCGACATTACAGACAACTTATAAGCTATTTTTAATATGTTGTAAACTTGTGTGGATTCAAACTTGTACTATTTGAGTGGTTATTTTTTTAGGTGTTTTTTACAAATATTTTTCAACATGTTGTGAACTCGTGTGGATTCAAACTTGTACCATTCATTTTGATAGTTGTTTATTAAGGGGTTATTTAAAAATATTATTCTAACAGTTTTAAAAATTATTTTTAAAAAATGTGTATGTCAAATAAAAAATTAGTTGGAAAACGTATTTAAAATTTTTAAAAACTATGTATCAATTGTAAGTGCCTTAAACTTTTACGCTGCAATAACAACTCCTCCGTCTTTGTATTTTGTTAAATATTTTTAATTCCCACCATATAAACACTATCTTATTTATCAATAATGAGGCGGCATTAGTTTTTATCCTATTGTTCTTGTCGGCAAAAAGAAAGTCATCATTATTAATATAGTATTTTTAATGGATTTATTTTATAATAAGGACCCACACACAACACAAATACAAATACAAAAAAAAAAAAAGAAAAAAAAAACCCACATGTAGCGACACTGTGCATTCTCGAGCACGTATAATACCGGCTAGTAATAAAGTTTGATAAAAATAAGACTGTTCAGAAAAGAATTGAATTTGTGAAGCAATAAGTACTTCTAGAAGTAGCTTCTAATATACTAAGGTTATCCACGAAATACGTCAACTAAAGCATTAGAGGTTGAAAATTTATAGATCAGATGGACGTGAAAGTGAAACTAAAGATTTATGGAACTGGCATTAGATAGTGACAGGGAAACTCTTCTTTCTTTCTGATGAGAAGAGCATTCTCATTATTAATTATTAAACTACGAGGCTCATAATGAGCCAATTCTCTAGACTGGGGGGCATTGATAGATGAGGCATCTCCTCCAACCCATGCATCCCTACCCGTGTGAAAAACAAAGGAACTAAAACTTCAATAGAAACAATACAAGGTCAGTAGAAAAAAATACAAGGTCTCTTTCTCAGTGGGAGTGGAAGATTTAGGCATTAAACAACTACAAAATTTATCCAATGCTGTGCACAAACTACAAAATAATCCAGGATCCTACTACGTTCTTTCTTGAATGCATAAATGTAGAAAGTTTTTGTTCCACAAATACATAAACCACAATTAAGTATGGAGAAAAACCAAATGTGCCAAGAACAATTTATCGTGTGATGGATTTTAAACCTCAAGTGCTATCATTCGTTGCTACAAAAAGAGTGCTCTGATTACAAGTTCTTGAAGGCTGATTCATGAGTCGACTTCTGCGGAGTCAGTTTTGCCAATAATGCCTTGTTATGGCAGTGCTCAGCATCAATAAAATAGAAATTACCATTAGCCTTAAATGTCACAAAAGGCCTATTTGTCTCCGGCGGCCTGATATCTGAAAACTTGATCGTTTTTGGAATATAAGTTGCTAGCCATGACATCATCTCCACATCAAAGCTGTCAGAACCAGGTTGCCATCTCAGTTTATGTACATAAGGGTTCACAAACCAGTGAAGGGCAGCAGTTGTGGAAGCACTGAGGAAGATAACAGAAGATGCCACAGCACCCTTCAGAATGACATTCATGTCCGGAGATGTCATGAAGGTGATGACAGGGCCCAAAGAAACAGAGAGGCAGCACGTGGAAAGCGAGAGGAGCTTTACTTTCTTGATGGTGTTTGATATAGGACCATAATAAACGATCCCCGAGTCCTTTCCATCTTTCTCAGATTCTCCCCCCTTTTGAGGTCCTATGCTGATCTTGTTGTCTTCTGCTGCTGTGGGTTGAGAAAACCATCGTCTCTGGATAGTAGTGGACTGTATGGCACTTGGGGCACTGGCAGTATGCAATGATGTACCATACCTACTCAGATTACAACCTGAAAGGGTGATATTTTAATTATGGTAAAAAGGTTAAAATCTATTCATTGTGACAGCCTCAAGGAGAAGAAACCAAGAAAGAGACGTCACACTAGCTAATCAGGAGAGTCGTGCATAAATTGTTTCCAAGAGTCAAGGAGAAACATAGATGGTTGGCAAGATGAACATGAATGAGAAATTAGATACAGATTAATTAAGTGAAGATCAATTCAAAACCAGCCTAATCAAGTTAGCAAACAAAGTTGAGAGCACATGCCTCTAACCACACTAAAAAAAATCTCTCCTCCACCTATACTGTCTATAGCTGACTGCCACAAAACTAAATGGAATTTGCCTCAATATAAAATCTTGCTTCAGATAATACTATGTTGAACTGTGATTCATTATCATTCCCATCTTTTCAGAAGAACTCAATATTACAGAAACATTGTGCTACATCATTGCACACACCTCATATGTTACTGTCTGTTTCCATTAAATTTCAGCCTACTGATGGTGCCCATAGCCCAACAACGCACAACAGTTTTAGACACAAGCTATCTTTTGCACTATCATGATTGAAGCGAAGAACTGAACACCTACAGATAAACGATAATGAATACACCACTCTAATGCATACACACAAAGAGAATATCCCATTTATTGTAGAATCAGTAAAGTTTCCCTATTTCAATTACGTAATGATCCACGCATGGTAATGATACATTACTAAGATATTATCATCATTTTTTTTTACCTTAATGGCTACAATATACAAGCCCTTGAATAGAGCAGAAGTTGACCATAGAACCAAAAAATTTATAGATGCATTACTTATGTGAGAAATTATGGAGCTTCGCTCTCTACAGTGACATGTAGTATTTCTAATGCAACTTAAGTTCCACAATGATCAATCACTCTTCCGATTTTCATTCCAAACAAAGCAAATAAGAACAACAAAATACCACAACAAGATGCTGACAAACTTGCAAATACAACCAAAAAAGAATTTGGAATTTGAAGGTTGTCCCAAGTAAAAATCCATGATCCTACCATTCAGCAGGAAAATTTGTTTCAAATTCTAAGTAAAACTAACCAGCAAGACAGTTTCACTATGATCAACCATCAAACCTTCATTAATTGATGCAGCTTGAGCGCGGCACCAATCAAAGGCTGAAATTAGGATGGCAAGTATAGCTCACCAGCCGCTAACAATTCCCATTCCTAAAAGCCATCCGGCAAATAAACTACTGTAATTAGCAAAACCAGTCATGTAGTACAACATGGTTTATAAACCAAATGAACCATGAAACATAACCAAACTTTCCTCTCCAGCCTATAGGCATAAACATACCCTCTAGGTCCTTCTCCTCTGTTGATCATTCTAATGATAAGGAGTGGCGTTAGTGAAAGGGAGAAATGTTTGGTCGAAGAAGGCACAAGGTTAACTCTGCGCAAGGTGAGATACTTGTGGTCTATTCCCAATGAAAGTTTAAATAATTACTGTACGATTTGATAAATAAGTCAAGTATGCTCCATCTTGTCAAGATCAATGTCTGGAACAAACAAAAATACCTACAAATTGAGATTAAATATAGTTTTCTTTTTCTTTTTCTTTCTTTTTTTTTTTTTTCAAAAAATGAGATTAAAAATAGTTGAGCAGCCAAAATGATACCCATGTGATTAGTGGTCATCGAGATATTTTGCACAATAAATCATATTGAAGATCTTTTTAGGATACATTTCTGGATGTGTCAAAGAAATAGATGGAAAGTGCACCTTACAAGTCCCTAATTTTTCCCGTGTGTAAAGCTGACTGGTAGATAAACCACAGGAAATAGTGAAACATGCTGTGTACTTCCACACTATTTCACTAGTGAAACATTAAAAGTAAGCAGAAAGTACAAACAAACATTAAGTAAGAGGTTCCTTCATGAGGGACTAACAAAACTAATAAAGCACCTGGTCTATACAATCTCCATAAAATTTTCAAGTCAGATAATAAATCTATAATCCCATTTGTTTAAGGGTCATTCCTGGGGCACAAAAGAGCTCCTACACAAGATAAAAGAACAGACTTGACCCGAAAGCCTGAGTCTTGTAAGTGTTAAAGTGTAACCACCTGTATATTAAACCTCAAATTCCCAGTTAGCATAACAAGTAACAACCCTGATCTCTAATACCCACAAAACACATAACCAGGTACCTGAACACGGGAAATCCCCTCACAATGGCCTTACTAGATCAATAAGAACAACAAATCAAGTCTTCAGATATTAGTGAGAATCAGTTAAAAGGACTGAACCAAGAACAGAAATTAATGAAAAGGGGAGTGAAAAAATGGAACCTGAGTGGAAGTTTGTCGACTTGAGATGAATGGGTTTGAGAGCGAATCAAATGAAGCAGCACATTTCTTGCCATTTCCTGTGGGAAAGTAAATAAATAAAAAGAAAAGCTAAATTTTGGAGTTTTCTTTAAATTTTATTGATTCAGAGAGAAAACTCAACTGCAATTCTTCCCGGTTGAGTGATCTGGCCAAGGGTTTTACGCTGGGATTCAGGGGGTTTTTAGTTTTTTGGGAAAAATATAAATGGATAAATATCGTAGTCAACGGCACGGGCATTTGGTCTAGTGGTATGATTCTCGCTTAGGGTGCGAGAGGTCCCGAGTTCAATTCTCGGAATGCCCCCATAAATTAATTTTTTCCTCATAGGCTATATATATATATATATATATATATATATATATATATATGTATTAATTTTCCTCCTCATTCATTTTTCCCCATAGGTTTTTGTTTATAGCTACATAGTTATATCGTTATACACTACATACATCCAGCCAAAATTATAGCCATCTGTTTAATCTTGGCATACTCAAAAAAAGTTTTAACCTGATATTTTTGTGATAAACAAAATATCTAGTACTTGTTTGCACTTCAATCAGATTGAACTTTCATCACACTTCTGCAGAAGAAAAAGAATTTTCAGGACAAGTATTAATTAAAAATGATCTGCTGAGAGAGATTATATCCTTTTCTCATGTAGGTACTTCATAGTATATGCAATTTGATGCTTGTTGATTATTTCTAAATCGTTTCATGCCATAATGAATCAAAACCCTTTTTCTTGGGCAATAACAACAATATCATATTTTAGGAACATCAACTATCATATAGCAAGACAAGGATTCACATTCCTTAAACAACTAGTGGAGAAAATGTAAAATTCACAATTTTAAAAGACATGTAACACATCCAATTCTAATCATTTAACCTCAGGACGTTGGTGCCAGTAAGTTGAGTTGATTTGATAGCATTAGCCTAAAAGAAAAAAGAAAGATTAAAAAAAATTAGATAGTAACATGGATGTTGATGGCCTTCCAGAAGCACTTCTCCTAAGAGATTATTTATAGTTGTTCATTTGTTTATTCTTCTTAAATGTACCTTTGACCTTTGCTTGCTCTTCTAGTAGAAGTCCCCATTTTTTGTTAGACCTTCACTCTTTCCGCGTTCTGATTGTCTTGCATAATTTTTTTGATGTAACCACTTGATCAATAGCATCTTAGTATACTCCTCTTCGTTGCCACAAAATTTTTCAAGAATATCTACTCCTCTAGAAGCTGTCACAATTTAGGAAGCCACCTCCTTATCTTCTACCCCATACCCCACATCATATATAGTTGCATACACACTTGTATATAAATACTTCCAAACTCCCACAATTTCTTTCCATCAACACATACTCATTTCTACACATCTTCCAAACTGATCAAATTTAGCAATATTTTGATTTCTTGATCTCTCTCTTTCTTTCCTTAGATATGGAAAACAAAGAAAACAATAATTGGGAATACTCTGGAGAAGAAGAAGCAGAAGATACTTCTTTCTTTATGCAACCTCACTATGCAAGAATGCAAAGACAGCTCTGCGATCCAAACCCCTAGAGATTCCTCAGCTCAAGATTTCTTTGAGTTCTTCAATGATGAACGAGACCCTGAATATTTTAGCGACCCAGAGATCATCTTCTGCGGAAAAATCATGCATGAAGATGAGGATGATCAGCTGAATGAATATCAAAAGAGAGACTATCTGGCCATGGTTAAATCACACTCTTTTCGTAGACCTTCATCTTATGATGAATATCCATTTTTCAACGATGAAGGAGACCTTTCTACGGCAAAAAATGGCTCGATTTCTCATCGGATATCGAGTTCTTCCAACTCTCATACTCATTCGGATTCGACCTACCATGTTCAGAAGGTGAACATAACATCTTTGACTTCAATGTCAGCTAAGTCTAGAAGAAGGATGTTCATGTTTGGACCAGTTAAGTTCAAGCCTGAAATGGAACTCAGCGCTATCAAGGAGAGGCAAGGCCGTCGTTCCCCGAAGATGATGTTTACGGCACCGGTGGAGGATGAAGGAAAGGTGGTGGTCAGCGGTGGTAGGAAGCCAGCAGGAGGGAAGAGGAGTCATTGGAATGTGGTGAGGTCGTTGAGGGGTAGAAGCCACCTCACAGCCGTGTTGGCCAAGTCGTTTGGGTGCATTCCGGCGGCTAGTGTGGAAAAATGGATTAAAGTTTGAAATAATTGTGCTTGTTGTACAGGACCTTTGTGAAAATGTGTGAGATTTTTTTTTTCCTTTGTTTTTGTGTGTTTTTTATTCACGCTATGTTTTCTAATTTGTATTTGGGGTTTACCATAATTTTCAAGTCAACCAGGGCTTGGTAATATTTAGACCTGGAAATTTGATCAAAATGACCGTTTCCTTGTAACTCTTCCCTATTTAATTAGCATTCAATTGGTACACCAAATTTGGGTGGTTGGGAGCCTTGACATCTCTTTGCAGTTTACTTGCTACGTTGAATGAAAGTGACTTGGTCCTCACAAATGCTATTTGGCACAAATTAATGGGCAAAAAATGGATGAAGAAGATTGAACTAACAAAATTAAATTTATAATGATAAAACAACATCGTTTCGAGTCACAATTGATTATACTACATTTCAGCAGAGTTACACAAATATAGTTACACTTCTTAACTAATATGTTACGTACACTTCAACTTGTATGAAATGAAAGCGACTCAACTTGTGATCCTCGGATCCGCAAAAGAAAGTACCACTCTTTTGCATATGGGTATTCTTTCTATGCGGGACATAAAATTGAGCCCCTAATAACATTAGCCTCATGCAAAATTTTTCCTTTTGGCTAAGTACTCATGCATATGATGAAAATACACAAATGTTGAACGAATTAATCTCTTTACTACCAAAAAAAAAATTTTTTTGTTAAAAGAAATTGAACAATCTAAAGTATTATTTCAAAAACTGTCGCACTTCTCACAACGTATAGCCTTGTTAATTTTGTGTAAGATCATAAATCTCTCTCTCTCTCTCTCTCCTTTTCTTGGCCTTTATTAAAAAAAAATCTTCAATGTTGTGACAAACATGCTAGCTAATGAATTTTTTAAAAAAAATAAGAAATGTATTATGGAAGATATGTATCAGACAATGCCTTTATCACCAAGTGGTTAATTTCTACTTGTTAGTCCTTTTGGGCATTATAAACATTGATGAAGCTTTACCTCTTGAGTAGTCATTCAGTTAAGATAACAAATAACCATCCTGTATGTGACTTGAGCTTCGTCACAAAAAAAAAAAAAAGAGTAAAAATATTTTGCATTTGATTATTTCTTTTCTTCTTTTTTTTTCACAGGGGATGCTCATATGCTATTATATTTTGAAACAATTGCATTCATTAATCATCATTAGGAGTGTACAAAAAAGAATAAAGAGGAAAACTCCAAAAATTAGTGGTAATAAAAGGAAACCGTACCTAACTAACCAATTTGAACTTATTTAGAAATTTCAGTTTGCTTTTATATTTCCTGGCTCAATTTTATTTTATTTTTCCTTCATTTTGTCAACAACAAAGTTATTGAAATAAAAATCTCACTTTGATTAAATAGTTGATTCAGTGGCATTTGTAATTCATGAAATATTTGCAGCGTTTTATATCTTCTTTGTCCTGTTTTGTTTGATTACTCAATATTGAGGGAGACTAATGAAACTCATATATCAATACTTGATTTTATTGTTCAAGATGTTTAAGTCAACTCATGAGGGTATCGATTAGTAATGACTCGATTATTTCGAACCACATTTATTATATTTAAAAATTTACCATCTGTGCATGTCATCCTTGCATTGGCTCCCTGCTAATCTGTATCTTCTCAAAATTAATGGTTGTATTGTTCTCAAATGAAAACCAAAGAAGCAAAAAACAGGTAAACATGTTGATAAAATCTATTTTATTCGTTCACTCGTTTGGAACCAAAATTAACAAGAATTTTGCCAAACAAAAAATAAAATAAAAGTTGTTCAATAATTTTTTTTGTTATTTATCAAATGATGCAATAAAAAGTGATGTAAGATTTCACAAGAAAATTTTTATATGGATTGCCTATTTATAGTCTAAATTAGAGACACGTAAATTTAATACTCTTAAATTATTATGAATTATTTAAATTATGTGACTATTGCTTAAATTGCAGGATATATGTCTAGAGAAGTACAAGTGAATTGAGCTTATGTGAAAATCTCCCAAGAATTAACCCATAGGACTATTGTTTAAATTACAAGGTGCACACATAAAATCAAGAAATAAATTCATATACAATTCTTCTGAAAAAATAGTTAGATACTCATATTATAGTAATAGGCACTCCCGCTTTATTAATAATAAGATATTCATATGTTAAGCACAGGCCACCCTACACTACTTGGTTCAAATGTTTTTTTCGTCTGGGAATATCAATACGGTTGAGTCAGCCCGAACTTGACTCGAAGAAAATTCGATAAATCTAACTTTTCATCGAGTCGATCTGAGTTTGGGACTAATTAATTTTGAGCTGAGCTTGGATTCATTATAAATCCGACTTAGAAATGAGAACATACATATACATATACATATACATACATACATACACATACTGATACTGATACATAAATCGCGGGCTATCTCTACTCTTTTTTCTCTTGTTTTGAACTTAGGAATAAATAATTTACAATAGTATTAATTTTGAACTATAAGCTAATGAGCTTTCGCTCATAGTCCAAATGTTCTATAAGCTAAGTATGAATTTTATATTTTTGAACGTAAAACTCGTAACTTAAAATTCAAAATTGTTGATAATTGTACAAGTTGAGTCCTGAACTTGTTATAATCCAACTCACGAGACCAACCTAGTTTGTTTGTCTAATATTTAAGTAGTCATTTCATTTCCTTCCTTTCCCCTACTTCACTCCTTTCTCTCTGACGCATCTGTTTCATTTCTCTCAGATGAAGCGTACTATCTCCGAAGTATCACACAGCACATTCCATCTTGACACTTATCTCTACCAATAACTTGTTCATGCCGTCAGTTTTGGGGGATCATACAAAACTAACCGTGTTTCTAAATATAACATCAATAGATCTTGACACTTATCTCTACCAATAACTTGTTCATGCCGTCAGTTTTGTGGGATCGTACAAAACTTACTGTGTTTCTAAATATAACATCAATAATGTAAGCTTATTAAAATTTTGTGACAATAATCAGGTTACAGGTTGTTTTCTTTCATTGATATGTCCTTTTGATTATTGAGGATGTTTTTGTTTAAATTCTTTTTAGCATCTTTGACTTTGAGCATTCTGTATCTCTTTCAGCATCAGAATAATGATGGACAACTTCTGCATTTTGACCAAAAAAAAAAAAGAATAATGATGGGTTCAGACTTTTTTTTTTTTTGAATTCGGCACAAGACCTGCAGGAGAATTGGGAAAAAAAAACCTAAACCAATAATGGGTTCAGACTTGAGAGGCCTTGATATGTGAACGGCCTTCAATGAATGGCAACTAGAATTGGAATTGGGCAACCACATCCTAATTGGTAACTATTACTTTGATTTGGCATAATCACACCCACCAAAACTAATTAATTACCTCACTCAAGGAAAACATTGAACCTGAGAAAATATTAGGTGTAGCCACTAAAATTTACGTTTTAATGCAGCAAATCAATCAAAAATAATTTTAAAAAAAATTAAAAAGTTCATTATCGTTGACATCTCTCGTAAAAAATTAGTAAAACTTGAAACAAATAAAAGTTTTCTCGTAAACAATCCAGATTTACATCATCCCTCCTACTAAAAATTATTAAAATTTATATGTGAATGAGTCAGATTACATAATTACAACCGTTACACTAAATAATGAATATTTTCTTGATGAGGCCGCTTGGTTTTTAAAACTAATTTTGCTTCTTTTTCTTAAGATAACTTTTCAGCCAAATCAAGAAATCACAAGAAGAACAATAGGAGAGTTGTTTTGAGGTATTCTCAAAAGGGTTAATAACACTTTGCCCCCTAAAGGTATAGGGGAGTAACACTTTGCCCCCCTAACCTTTAAATGTATACATTTTGCCCCCCAATCAATTAGGAGAGAGAAACTTTGGTTAAAATAAATAGTCAAATGATACAAATACCCTTGACTTGGCAGAAAAAAAATTTCAGAAAAAAAACTCAACCATTACAATATTTGTTTAAAAATATTTTTACAAACTTCCAAATAAAATAAACTATTGAATTTTAGATGAATTAAATATAAGAAATAGCTAACAAAAAATGTGACTATGTTATCATAAAAAATTATACTTTTTGTACTATTGGAGAGAATCTCTACTAATTTTTTACTAAATAAAAGTTCTACTGTTATGAATGCAAAGCTAAAATTGAAACTTTTGATTATTTTTCTTGACTTAAGGCAAATTATTAATTTACAAAAAAATTCTTAATTTTAACTTTACATTCATAACATTATAATTTTTATTTGGTAAGAATTAGTAAATGTCCTCTCTAATAGTACAATAAGTATAATCTTTTATAATATTATTATCACATTTTTTGTTAACTATTTTTTATATTTATTTTATCTAAAATTCAGTAGTTTATTTTATTTAAAAGTTTTTCATAAATATTTTTATAAAATATTGTAATGCCTGAGTTTTATTTTCAAAAATTTTTTTCTTTACCAAGCCAAAGGTATTTGTTTTATTTAACTATTTCTTTTAATTAAATTTTTTCTTACCTAATTGATTGAAAGAGCAAAATGTATATATTTAAAAGTTAAGGGGCAAAGTGTAACGTACCTACCTTTGAGAAGCCAGCAAGCTTACGTACTTGTCCACACCCCTCTCTCTCTCTCTCATCGGCCTTTGGCCCTTTTGACTCTGTCATTCTCGTTTGGTAGAACTACTCTATTTTTCCGAAGTCTTTGTCAAATTAGGCCGGCTCGTGGTGTCCTCACTGCTCCAATTTGGCGTGTGTTCACCACGACGTCGTTTACTAGTCCCCTCTTGCTTGATCCTTCGATTTGGCTTTTTCGTCTCCAAGAAAAACAAAAACTAAACTGAGCATTGGCATCTCTCTCCCAACTACTCCGATTTTTTTTTTTTCCATTGGTCAATTTCTTTCATCTCTATTTCGATCTCTTTGCTTTGGTTTTAGTGGTCCTTTTTCTCTCTAATACATTCAATTCATTTCATTCGCAGCCTTCCAGCACCAGGTATGATCAAGATTTCTCGCCAACTTCTTATTATTCCGATTCACCAGTATATTTTGTTTTTTAAATTTATATATTTTGGGTCTTTATTCAAAAGTTGTGGTGTTTTTCACTTGCTTAAAAAAATTTATTAAGTTATGGTTTGTGGGTTTTTGATATTTTGCTTATTGCTGTTGATGGTAATTTGCAAATGGGGTTTGAAAATCCACGTTTGATACATTTGCAATTTTTTTTTTTTTTATCATTGCTTAGCGTCATGGAAATTTGTATAAATCTGCTGTCTTTATTTATGTATGTCTAGTCTGTTGCTACATAGCTTGAATGATTACGGAAAAATGTAGATAAGTTTGTGTTTATTGACCTTTTGCTACTTTCATACCTGATTTTGTTGCTAAAATGTTTTAGGTCAGCTTTTGGGAGTTTAGATTGTTTTGTGAGCCATTGATTGATGACTTAATGGATCTTGTATATTGTATTTATGGTGATTGATGATGAATAAAGGGTTGCCCTTTCTTCTCTGAGTAAACAAGGGGATTTGTCTCTTAGTACAAACCGTAGGCAATTTTTGATAGCTCGGGATGATATTAGGTTTAAGTTCCTCCTCTAGACTAGCTTCATAGATATTTTGCAGTGGGTACCGATTGTATGATTTGCAGTTCTCTCTCGTATTTTGCCAAGGATTAAAGCCAGCATGCTCATGGAACTCTAAATTTTCTACGTTTTCAAGTAGGATCACTGTTATGTAAGTTATTTATGTGGCTTTCACAGAAAAGGAAATGTAGTTATGTTTTTGTGATTAAGTCTGTAATGCTTCCATTTATTTGAGGACGTTGTCCTATATTCAATAATTTGTTATGACAACTTTAATCCACTTATTGAACGACAACACAGTGTTACGGATGCTTCAAATATTGTTGATTATGCAGCCTCAGTTTGACTTCATAAACTTCCACCCTCCAATTCTTTCTGTTTTGGATGCTTTCTTTCTTTCTTTTGCTTTTCTTTGAGTTGGGGGTAGGAAAGTTTATAAGGGGACTTTGGTTTGGCAGGAAGGTGCAAATATGTATAAATCCAAAAGAAAAATATAATTCATGACTCATTGTTGGTGATAGATTATTTAACAAAGGATGACAGATGAAAAGAAATTGTTAAATTGTTAAGGATCCTCTCATTCAAAAGAAAAATGTATCTTTGAAATGCAGAATCTCTGTGACTCAGTCCTCTCTCTCTCTCTCTCTCTCGCTCTCTATTTTTTTTTTTTTTTTGGGATATTTTCATGATTTTTGGGCAATTGTTTAATTAGCTTAAGATACATCGATAACTCAATCAATGTACATTGCTTCATTTAATTTGTTTACTGTGCACAGAACTACACTATTCTGTTCTGAACTTTCTATCATCTCTCTGCAGATCATCCTGCTTTGTGAGATGGAATTTTTTTTCAGGGACACAAATGAGGAGTCTTTACCTTTTCACCAAGGCATTGTTAGATGTCCCTTCTTGAGGAACATTAATGAGCCAACTAACTTCTCCTTCTCCACATCAGTGGCTTTTCCAATGCCTGTAAGTTGTAGATCTGTTGATAATTTTCATCAAAAGCCTCAGTTGCTGCATGCTAAATGCATTATTTGTATTGTTTGTATGTTATAGCTCATGAACTATTCATCATGCATGTACTAGTAAATTTAAATTTGTATATCTACCTCGGATTGGAATAATTCCTCATTGTTTTTTAGTTTCCTAATCAGGTACGCGGAGGAAAAGGTCCTATATTTGAAGATGGCCCCAATTTTGATATGGCATTTAGACTTTTCCATGGGCAAAATGGTGTTGTCCCTCTTTCAGGGAGATCCTTCGTTCCGAATGAGAAACCAGAGTCTGAACCTGCACCAGCCCAGTTCAATCCTTTGGCAGCAAAGGCAGCCACCATCAGCCTCTCAGCATTTGGACCTGGTGGACCTTTTGGTTTTGACACCTTCTCTGAAAGGTGGAAGAATCAAAAAGAGAAGTCTGCATCATCCAAAAGAGAGTCTTCTTCAAAGGTATATGACTTCTTTCATAAGAAGGGTTAATTCCAGTTTGCATCTGGAAAACCAATGAAAATTATAAAAAACATGCATATCAGCAGACTTGTACTCTGGGTGTAAATAGTTGATTACAATGTGTAGATAGATACTCTGAAGTAGTTCAAACTTGTTCTGTTGCTCTATGTCTTGAAATTGCATAAGCACGTGCACTAAAATTTCTTTTCTAAAACTATGGTCGTGTTACTGACTGCCAATATCTTAAGAGAGATATTTGGTCTTTAGGCAACTGAAGAATAGGCAGACTTGTATTGTCTAGCAAATTTAAGTTTGTTTTTTTTCCCCCTTTTCAACATTCTTTTCATCATAGTTCCTCTGATCTTCCAGGGAAGGGACTCAAATCATGAGGCTATGACCAATGAGTGGTTGCAAAATGGGAATTGTCCAATTGCGAAGTCTTACAGGGCTGTAAGTGGTGTCCTGCCCCTTGTAGCGAAGGCCTTTCAGCCCCCTCCTGGCGTGAAACTAAGGTGCCCACCGGCAGTTGTTGCAGCCAGAGCTGCGATAGCACGAACTGCCTTTGCGAAAAATCTGCGACCACAACCTTTGCCGGCAAAAATGCTTGTGATTGGTGTTTTGGGCATGGCAGCTAATATTCCTCTAGGAATATGGAGAGAACATACAGAAAAATTTTCTCCTTCTTGGTTTGCTGCTGTACATGCTGCTGTTCCTTTTATTGGCATGCTTAGGAAGTCTGTACTGATGCCTAAGACAGCAATGGCATTTACTATAGCAGCATCAATCCTTGGACAGGTTATTGGATCTAGGGCTGAGCGTTATCGGTTGAAAGCTGTGGCAGCTAAAAAATTGGGTCTGACTGAAACTTCAGTTTATGGTGCAAGTCGAGGAGCAATTATCAGAGTTAATGGCAATCATTGTGGTGAGATTGTTGAATGGAATAAGGTTCCTTTGCCCATTGCTGGGCCATCTTCATCAGCTGATGTGTTCTGTTGATTTTTGTCATCTAAATGCTGTACTGATTTATCCCTGGGCGTTTCTTCTTTTTTTTTGTAATAAATCTTACACTATTACAATGAGGGTGGAGAATTGGTGTTAATTATATTCGAACTTTCGACCTCTAGAGTGGGGTCATAAAAGCTTTAATTGCTCGACTTTTTATTCGTTCTAATTTTTCTTCTCCCTTAAATCTACCAATTTTTTCTGTCTTTTATTATCTCTCCGATCCTCAAAATTGTATTTGGCAATTTAAGGAATAAAGAGAGATGAGAATATATGCTTGTGAGCTTTTCACTCATCATGGATAAATATAAGGCGAGAGTGATTGGGCAGAAAAGTGTTTATTGGGCGCTCAGACATTTTGAAGCGCACACCTTTGTTCATTATGTTGTGAAAACGTTTGTTGATAACAGCAGGTTTTAAAATTTTGAGCGTCTTTCCTTTCTTTTACTGACTGAAAAGAATGGTCAATGCTGATAAATGGCTGGAAGACAGTTGAATGCTACTCTATGGAGCCTGTTCAAATTCGTAAATGGCCAAATATGGTCTTTGCGACCCTGATACACTCTTTATATTCATCTATTATTGGGTATCGCCTTGAGTATGTTGACTGCATTGAAGCATCAAACATCTCCAGTGCCTATTAACAAGATTGACATCTGACAATAAGAATACCGCAACAATGGATATGTGTATGCTACAACTGAACAATAGTATTCAACTTTGAAGGAAAGAGAAAAAGCAATGTTAGCTTTGAAAATATACCAAATCAGAGGAGGATACAATATTGCCCATTTTCTTTCCTTTTTTTTTTATTACAGACACTTCACTTCAAACATCATCCAGTTCTATACACAAGTATACTGGATTTTCAGATGCTTTATAGCATCTTTCCTCTACTCATGCTATAAATAAATGCTGAATGCATGAACAACAGCTAATACATCATTCTATGTTTAATGTCGTTTAGATAATTGTTTTTTGAAGTTTTTTTTTTAAATAAAAATGTTTAAAAAACAATACCAAGTAAATTGAGTTAAACTGAACCTCGTGGGAATGCTCACAATTTCATGTAGGCAGAGGGGGACAATATATTCGTAAAAGGTGGACTAACTTGCAAGATTCTCAAAGTATTACTCTACATGAAAATAACTGCATTAAGATCTGAAATGCTGAATATTAGAGGACATTTTTTATGCAACTTTGGTAGAAGAAGAATCTCAAAGGCTAGAGATTTTTTATGTTCTCAGCTTTTCCTGACTTTGGATTTTTTATCTAAAAAAGAACATCCACCAAAGACTTCCAATTTGGTTCGCCAAGCCCACTTTAAAGTAAGTATCATCCCACACTTTTGACTTGCGAGGGAAAGCTGATACAAGTACTGTTGATTTTTTTTTTAAATCAATCACTATTATATTATAATATTTATTGTCTCACACAAGTAAAACTTTTAATAATATCTTGAGTGACGTTTTAAATTGTTTATCATACATAACTAGGATATAATTTCTTTAAATCTACCTAATCTCCCTCTTTGTAAACTCAAATTTCTAAATGCAGCAAGTAAAATTCGATCCTAAGACTTGCAGTAAAAGGAGACCTGACCACTGGACAAAATACTGTTGATGATTGATGATGATATCTGGCAATGACAATTAAGACCTTTTTCTCTCTTTCGTAAAGATCAGTATCTGTTTATACAGTCATTATATAAATACAAAAATAATAAAAAACACCCCGATATTATATCACGGGAAAGTTGCCGCTAAAGTTATGCGTTAGGGACTCACGACCGCCTATAGACAGATATTTTAAAGCAACATCCTATCATCCAGAAGAGGCAATCAATTAGAAAGGTAAAGGAGGCTGACAGTTTGATGGTATTAGCTTCCTCAAAAACCATTTGTCCTTCACGATTTTCGGCTGCTGCCATTACCAATTTAGTTTCTCCTCTTGTGTTCCTGGCAACGACACTGTAGCTGACTCTTCTTTTTATTCTATCAATGCTAACATCAACGTTGATCCTTATCTGGTCCCTGTTTGGCTCCTCTTGTACTGTCACCCCTTCATCCTCTGTTGTTTCAGTGCTGCTCCTCCTTGTTTCTAATTTGTTTGCTTGTGTAAATTCATTCCACTCATTAACTGCTTTTTCAATTGACCTTCTTTCATCATACTCCTCCTTCTGGTACACTTTACTATTCCTAGCTTTCCACACTTGCCACAAGATATTGACAGTAAGCGCTATATGCTCCCACCCTTCCTTTCGGTTCCTAGCTTCCAGCAATTTCTCCCACCATTTCAAAAAATTCCCTTTATACTCATCTAGCCCATCCCATCTTATTGGTGCCAAATTCCAGATGTTCTGAGCTGTGACGGCGTGTTAAAGTGATTGTTTTGGTCTGCTGTCATTTGTCTACTGTTAGCCAGCCAGCCAGCCAGCCAGCCAGCCAGCTGTCATCAATCTGGACAGATCCTTGAGCCCAATGACCTATCCAGATAAACACATTAGACAACAAACTGGGCGGTCAGCATCCCCCGGCCCCACCTTACAAATACCACAGCCACTCCCCCCCCGAGGGAAGATGAATGCCTTGGTTTCCACTTTGCTATCAATTATAATTATTCTTTTTTTTTTTTTTTTATAAACCTATACTATTCCATAGAAAACAGAATTTTGACGTTAATAAAATTCAAACTCCTACCCTTTAATGTAAAATCATAGAGCTCTAATCATCAAACTTTTAACCGCTCGACTTTTGTTCATCCCCCAATCAGAATCATTGGAATCGAGAAGGTTGAGCAAATTTAACAGTCCAGCCTTCACTTCATCCTTTTTAGGACGCAAATAAATACTTGACTGAAAAGGAACCATTAATGGGGATAACAGTTAGAATGCTGTACGGCATGCAAAAACTAAATTAAACACATCCTGGCTCATAAATCAGAAATCGCTACACTTGTAAGTGAAAAAGCAACATCAGATGCTTCTAAGGCAAAAGAAATTACGCATCATACACTTGAAATGCATATCAAGAGAACTTCGCTACAAGCTTTGATGCAGTAATGCATACATGCGACTATTGCGTTCTAGAGAAAAATTCTATGCCATAGCAGCTGTATTCAAGCACTGTAAAGGGAAAAAAGGCACGGTTACCCTGGAACCAGTTAGAACTCTTCAGTTCTAAGTCCCGTGTCGGAGTGGTTTGATGGTTCAGCTGTGAAGTCTGCAGAAAACAATGACCTAATTTCTCTTACAGAACTTCAAAAAAGGGAGAATTCAGGGTAAGGAGAAGGAATGCATCAAAAACTGAACTTCCTCACCTCCCACCAATAACCGAGCCTCCTTCTTTTCCCCAACTTTCAACAGATTATTTCTGTATTTCCATCAAATACAACAAAAATACAAGCTGCTGCAAATATTACAAGCACCTAAAAATCTGTTGACCAAAAAGACGGTTCTGAAACCGCCAGCTGCCCTATCATTGCTGAATTGAAGTTACAAAAAACTATTATACAATGCGGCAAAAGATACTTTGCCACGATGGGCCTTCAGGGGAAGGCCCATTCTGCACTACTACCTGCCTATGTTCCCCTTACCTCTCCAAGAATCATCCTCACCAAGGATGCTACCAGCCTGCCCACCATTTAATTGTTCGGCTTTCGAATAATGCATTTTAATGGCTGCAACCGGATCTGAAACACCTGTACACTGACCTCCAACAAGGATACCTCCTCTTCCAACAACATTTATCCCAACCATTCCCCTAGTTTGCTGTTGCTTACCCGAAACTACACCAAAACCATTCGTTCTTTGCATCTCTGACAGTACCACATCTTGCCGCTGCTTCATATCTAGAGAGAGAGGCTGCAATTCACGATTCCTATACACTTGACATTCACCAACTGCATTACTGCCACTGATTTCTCTAGTTGGAAAGACAGCTGCACCATTCAAACTCAGTTGACCACCGTTCACTCCATTTAGAGGCATCTGCTCCTTTTTCGAGGAAGACATTGCATAATTTCCAAATGCAGCAGGATACTTGGCCAGTAACATAGCAGAGTCAGGCAAAGAATGGAAGCCGGTTTGAGTTCTGCTCCCATCCCAAAATCCAAAACTCCTTGCAGGAAGATTCTCGGAGCCAAGAAGGTTATAATGATCCAACCTAGTCTGAGATAAATTTCCACTGATAATTTGATCACCAGTAACTTTTGTGCTAAATGGTTTGCCTACCTTGGAATGCTGATTTTGATTATCTCCATTTTGTTGTAAAGGAGCAGAACTTGATTTTGGCCGAGATGAAGGTTTTGTAAGAATTTGACCAAACAATTTCACATCACAATTTCGGTGAGGTTTTTCCACATCTGATGGACTGCCTGACTGACAACTAGGATTACTCTCCCTGGACTGCTCCCGGGATTTGAATGGGAGTTCGACTATTGAAGTGTGATGTTTTACACCGTTGCACTTATGAAGGTAAGAATCATGAGCCAAAGGATGTTCATTATGAAAAATCTTATCCAACTTTGGGATACTTTTAAGGGTAACAGATCTCTTGCAACTGCTCTCACCATTCGCTTCCCTCGTGGTCAAGGCTGGTATGGGATAGCCTCTCAGGATCTGGGAGTAATCAATATTGGCTGGCAAAGAACTTCCAGAAAGGATCTTCTCTCCGGTTCTAGTAGCCTGATGATCCTGCTCGCCACTAATCTTCCCTACCTGAAAGGTAGATGATAGACCCTCATTAGAAGTCTTCCCACAATTTACAGCAGACAGCTGAGGCGCTGAATTCACAGGAACTGGAAAACTGTTCTCGTGCGATGATGGGAAAACACAAGACTTTTGCACAGAATCAGATTCCAACTCCATGATCCACTGACCTCCAGATTCACCACCACATCCTGTAGATGAATATGTAACAGCAGCCGTGTTCAAACTGTCAGTAGGAACTTGCGGAGTAGACTTCACATCTTGGTCTATGCCACTTACATCATTTAGATTTACATCATCTTTTTCCTTTCTATCATTTACACTACTTTCCAATGATACTGGGCTTAGACCTTCCAATTCTCCTTCAATATGCTCAGCATGCTTGTCCACAGCTCTACTGTCAGCCTGAGTACCTGATCTGTTAACACGATCACAGATTTCTCCAGCAACTAGTTCATTTTCTTTAATTGGGCCAGTAATGGTTCCATTGTCCTGTGCGGCAACAGGCACACTACAAGGACCAGTTCCAACATCGCCACCCCCATCAACTTCCTGCACTCGTTTATCCTCCATCTGAGCATCATCAATCAAATTCTTTGACAGAAGCCCAGCGTCAATCGAATCCAGGTTTCCTGTCCCATCATTTTCCTCTAACTGGTTCAGATCGGGCTTGGTATTGGCTAGTCCTGCCAGATCAGGCTCACTTTTCAACCGCATTTCAGGACACAGTAAGTCACTGTCCAATTTAACTCCTGATTTCTCACTGCACATGATAAAGCCTGTTTCCACAAGACATGCATCATCAGTGTCACTGCCACCACCATTAGCATCACCTCTAACCACATCGCCAGATCCCAGGCAAATCATATCTAAACCCAGACATTTACGGGCTTTGCTGAAGAAAACCTTGCACTGATCCCTAGACCGTGTCCTGACGTACCTAGAGATCATAGCAAAATCCTTGCCATAGGATGATACCGCTTGAATCAACATAGATTTCTCTTCATCAGTCCAATCAGTAGAATCCATTTCCCCACAACTTTCATCCGAACAAGTTTCATCATCAACATTTTGAGTAACTTCTGGGGTCAAAGGCCACCTGCTTGATGAACCCACTCTCTGGCATTTCCATTCATGGTAGCCCTCTCCAGGGTCAACAGCAATTGTAATGCAAGAACTCATAGCTTCTGAAGACAAGGAACCACAGATGCCAGCCAAAACATCAGCAGCCACCGTTTCTCTCTCACTGTTATCTACATCAAAACTGTTCGACCTTTCTAACAGTCCTTTACCTCCTCTTGGTGCTTTATAATCACTAGACCTCCCAAGCAAATATTTTGATTTACATTTCTGTTGAATTCCCATGCCATCATCAACATTAGCTGCAATTGCTGAAGCTGCACCCAGAATATCTAGGGAAGCAGCATTAGCCTCGCAATTCCACCTTTTCCCTGATGAAACCAGGTAGTTATTCGCAGAATACATTTTCCCTTGCTTTGCAAAGTCAGGATGCTTCTTAGTTTTCTTGAAACAATCAGACTTGTGATTCTTATAATAGAACTCAATGCAATCTGCAGCTGTTTTGTGCATGAAAAAAGAGGCTATCTTACTGAAGTCTTTGCCATATTCAGTAAGCTTATCCATGAAAATTCCCTTCTCCTCTGATGTCCATGGGTTGATCATAGACCTTTCTTTCTCAACAGCACAAGGATCTTCCACCAAACCGTTACTTGAAATGAACCTCGATATCAGCTTCTCCTTCTTATCCAACATTAAAGCAGGCATTTTCAGAGTATCCCTACAGGGGTTGACCCGAGAATCTGAAATCAACTTGCTTACAATATTAATCATCTCTGCATTGGGCACCGAGCTTAAAGTCCCCACTGCAAACACAATAAATCAGAGACACGACAATTAAAACAAGGTCCAGCAATAATATATCAAATCTGTAGCTCATGCAATGCTTGATCTCATAAAAAAGATATGCCACACAAGGAGCAAAGGAGCAACATATTCGGTGCATGTACCTATAGGCAGGTACCATAGATCAAGCATCTATAAACAAATCAAACTATACGGAAAAACAGAAGCATCCATCATATTAAAAAACGGGTTAGAAAAGAGGCATAGCAAAATCTACAAAAGCAAAGTAACATTTTTTCATTCATCAAAGAAGCCAATATTGCAAAACAAACTTCTGTTATCTAATACTTCCAGAAAGCTTACACTAATTAACCAAAATTACGACCTAAGAGTCATTCTAGACAGAATGCTAAAACAAATAAGCACCAAATCATTTCCCTAGCCAAGCAGAAACTTACAGTATCATATATCCCATTAGACAAGAAAAACTAAATTAAAGGACAAGGAAAGCAAATTATGGGTGCAACATAGCATCCTCCACAGGCCAAAAAGATAAATATGGAATCCTTTCTAAGTTAAAAAAAGTAAAAGCCAACAACCCTAACCTGATCTTAGAAGAAAGCACCGAAACAATACCACAATTGTCACGTCTCTTGTGTTATCAAGTAAAAACCAAGTCTATAGGCCGCCATTTCAAGTTTGTGGACAACTCTTTTCAAATATATTGAACTTATAACAATAAACAGGGCAAAAATTTTCACCACCAACTGTTCACATAACTGAATATGTATGACCAGTAAAAAATAATAAATAATGTCAAACCCTCGTTATAAAGAAGAGGAAAGACAAAATTCATTACCTCAATCCTAAGTTATTAGTACAAGCACTAAAATGGATCCTATTCTGATGAGGTTTCTCATATTTTAATCCCATCTGGCAAATCCCTGACATTCCTGCAACCTCTTCACTGGTTCTGCAGTAACTAAGAGCTAAAGCTCTTACTTATCGTCAGTTACAAAAATAATTTATCACAAGAAGAGTATGCACTCTGGATGAGGACAATGGGTCAAAAGCTAAACAGCCTGACACTCAGAGAACCACAATACCAATAACACTTGCAGCTGCATGCAACAGATCAAGAAAATTCATAGCATCCCCTCAATAACTACCTCTAACATGAAAGGCTACAATGTCAATTGTACACTAGCTCCAGCTTGTAAAGGTCCAACTACACAAATAACAAGCCTTCATGATAAACAGGCAACTACCTTTACATTCACAGTTTTTAGATGAGAAATTCAGAAGGCAAGTCAAACTCAACACGTTAGCAAATAATGGGATAAAAAAATAGGCTTTTAGTGATGATGTCAAAAAACATCAGAAATTACAATTACAAAAAGGGTGGGATAATATCACTACATTTCATCAACTTTTTATTAATATGTACCATAGGAACATGAATATTGCATTACCATCAGCATAGAAGAAACATGATCAAAACTTCAGGGCCAATTCTGGGGAAACTAGTGCAGAGTCCAATTTTTTTTTTCCATCCTCAACTGGCCATTACAAAAGACAAATATTAAAAAAAAAATCACATGGAACCAACTCTGTCAGCTTTGCTTGTCTTAAATCAGACAAATAACCACTTTCAAATGTACATTTTCTCACGAGGATACAATGTAATGTATTATAAGTCCAATTTCATATGCAATAAAACAATTGTGGAAAATATATCTTGTATGCCTCAATTCTTTGGCAAACAAACTTAGCCAATTAAAAACCAATCTAGGCTGGCTCAACACCAGTTTTGGGGTCTAAATCAGACTAATACATCCTAAATCAGTGACGACTTCTAGGCTCAGAAGATAAGTTGACTTAAGAAGTGTAAACTAAAAATGATTCTATTCCCAAATACTGTCTCAGCCAAATGGCCGTCATCACAGTGCAATCAATCAACACATCAGTTTGTCAAGGATCAAAGAGTCTGGATACATGCTAGTTAATTCTAATAACTCAGTTACCACTAGCTTGTTCTAATGCCTCAGTTACCATAGCTACCAGAATCATAACACACTAAATGCCACCAAAACACATGCAACATAATTTAAGAAGCGCTCATAGAGAAGTTACAAATTGCTTACCAATAGATGAACATCGAGAACGAAAAGAACGGTGCTTCAGGGAGCTGTTCTGAACTGTACGCAAACTAAGATCAAACTTTCTATGAGACTTGACCCGAAATTTCCCCACAGAAAGTAAGCGAATGTCTTCCCTCCATATGTGCTGAAGGGCCCGGTACCTGAGAGCAAGAATTCTCTCCTTAAATTGCTGGAAACATTTTCTCCTCAAATATTTTACCTTCACAAAGGAATTACTTTCCAAAGAAGAAGCTTTAGTGACACTTGATATGTCAAAACTACAAAGATTGATTGGCAACAACTTATTAAATACTTCAGCAGCTCTATTTGCAATCTCTCTGTTGGAAGCTAATATTGATTCACATAACTTATGCTCATTATCACCACATAAACTAAATTCATCCAAATGAGTTGGAGAACAACTCGCAATCAGTTCAGAACCATCACCCTGTGCAAAAATTTCAACTTCCTTGTCCTCATGCACACGGTTATCTGCATATCTAAATTCCAAGTTTGTTGACTTATCAATATCAACATTTGAAAAACCTTCAACATGATTCCCTGAATCAGGTGGAGACACGTCTTTCCTTAAAGAGGCCACTTCAACAAACTTAGAAGTTGCACTACCTGGACTGTCAACATTCTCATCTTTGACCTCAGCACGCTCAACCACCAGCACATCTGGTATTGTCTCCACATCATTGTCTCCTGGATGAAATAACCTCCAATGAAGCAGGCCTACGAGTAATATTGGAGGTAGCACCTTGTTCTTCAGTAGGTTTTGAAATGCAATCGACAGGCAGGGAACTTGGAACGGCCAGACAAGGAGAGCTGCTTCCCAATGTGGATGTCAATAATTTCAACTCACCTTCAAGCTTATCAATCTCAGATTCAGTCATCTCCAGCTTCTTCAAAACATCACCTTTCCACACCAACAACTTATTAATAGCAGTGGATTTAACAAAGCCTGAATCTTCAGACGCTGGGTCATCAGATTGTAGCAAATCATTGATTGCAGAGTTCAAATGACTGCTTTGCGCAAGGTCCAAAGTCTCTAAGTTAAAAGATGATCCCCCAATATGGTTCTGAGACATCACACTGGGGGAGAGACTTAAATTAGTAGTATCATGATCATCATTCCCAGATTTGATGAATTGTTTGTCCTCAAGACCTGCTAATTACAATAAAAGCAAATTTCAAAATTGGAAGGATCAACTTTTAAAATTAAAATATAATAACAGCATTATCTAATTCAACAATTAGATTTCAATCAATACTCATATCATCTTGTTCAACAATTGGATATCAACCAATACTCATAGTGTACACATCTATCAACTTTAGTTCCACTAACGATGACAACATCCAAACCTTAATTCACAGTTTACACATCTAGCCAAAATTTAATTTCGAATCAAGGAAATTAAGGATGACAATATCAATTTGGGAGAGACATAAGCAGAAGAAGTCAGTCCAAGCTCTTCATTTAGTTCAGTTCATCTTTTTAAAGCAACTTTTTAACAACCCTATTCTCATATCCTAAATCAGTCAGCCTACCATGTCACAAAAAATACACCATTGGCAACCCTCAGATTCACAAAATATTAATCTGACTTTCTATACATCTCTGACCAAGCATTAACAATAGTCTTTCCAAAAATAGGCAAAAGTCGCAAACAGAGCACCACTCAACAATTTATCTCCAGTGGTGACTATTCTAGAATCGAAAAACCATGGATATTACACCTCATGGAGTACTACCAAAAAACAATATCATTAGGCAAACTGATCATTGACTGGCTCACCGTACCTATGTTATCACACGAAGATTCCATAACACTACTGGAAAAAAGACAGCCACAGTGATGTTCGGAAAAGGCAGGAGGATTATAGTTTATATAAGCATATAATCATCCTCCATATTTTGACACTCCTAAAACTTCTGCCAAGAGAACAGAATACAAACAACACTGGAGGCCATGCCAAAAACAATCAGAAAAGGCACATGAACCAGGAAAAAAACCCCACAAATCCTGCTCATCACAAACCGCAAATCTATCAATCATCAACTGAGACCAAAATTACCAATAATCGGTCTAAGCTCAAATACCAGAGTATATGTGATGTTATTATTGGTCCTTAAGAAATGGAATTGAAAAAGTTCCTTATCTCCTAAAACAAGATTCAGATCCTTTACATAACCAAATTCCATACTAATTTCTTGCTTTTTATCCCACATTTTTTCCTTTTCACTTTCTTCTTTTCTCATTCTAGTTTTTAGCTCTGCTGGTGTTTCAGTAAATGGGGATGTTTAGAATGATAAACAATTATCGGAATAAAAGTCAAACTACCCTGAAAGCGGAGACATATTGTTCAAAGCCAACTGTCAATTTTACCTGGTGAGGAACTACAACCAACAGATGATGGAGTCGCTGGAGATGCACAGTCTGAGAAGCCAGTAATCCTAGGGCTTTTCTCAGCCAGGTGCGAGGAATTCAAATGCACAGGTTCTCCGCTGCTGCTGCAAATAGCTGTTCCATTCTTAACTGCAGCATCATCAATGCACTCAACCTTTTTCTTCTCACGCTTTGCCAGCCCCTCACCCCAACCTAGGCGTGGTTTCTTGCGTGAACTCGTCTCTTCAGATGGAGCAGCAGATATCTCATAGGCTGCAGCAGAAGCAACAGCAGCATCGCCAGAAGGAGATTGAACAGGAGTTATACTGCTTGGCTGCACCTCGGCCTTCATTTCATTGGAATCTGCTCCCATGCTCTTGGAACTGCTTGAGTGGCTGAAACCAGAGCCCCGTGAAGACAAACTTCCAGAGCGAGTCCATTTAAGCGGCTTCCAATCAATTGAGCCCAGCGAATTCTCCCTTTCAAGTCTCTGGACAGAGCTGCTCGTTGTATTGACTCCACCATTCTTCTCATGCTGATCCTTGAAGTGAGATTGATCCCATGAGTTTGCAAAGTCTGAATGAGGGTGGGACAAAGTGCATGTTTGCATATCATCCAGTAACCTTTGTTGAACACCAGTCTCACCCGGTCTTCCAGGACCATTAGGTGATGGAGTGGCCTCCCAAGATTGATCTTTCCAGTCCTTTTGCCCAAAAGGGGCCCTGGTTTCTCTACTTCTACTGTACTTTCCAGACCCAGATGCCCGATAGCTCTCATCATCAAAGATCCTGTCGCCAGGCCGAGATGGCACAAAGCTGTGACTGGGTTCTTCTGGATAGAGGTGTCGATCACCCTGCTTACCATAACCTTCAGCCAGAAAATTCAAACCCCAAAAACAGGGCGACAGAAAGTACAAGAAATCAACACAAGCAGAGAATATACCCACCAAATACAAATTAAGAATAAGAACTAATTCGCCACATAAAATTGAAAGCCCCGCCCAAAAAAGCAAATTTTTTCAAAACTAATCAACAAAATCACAGATCTAGGAAACTCCAGTGTATAAATCAACCATATGTCAAACATGATAGTTCAGCACATCAGATCTGCCCAAAACGCAAAAGGAGGACTTTCTCTAATCCTACAAATATACTGATTTCAAACGAAAAGGTATCTACCAAAGCTAAAATTGAGCCCTAAGACAGTTTCTGTATCTAATTGTTTGTGAAAAATAGTTTAAAAAATCTACTTCCCAAGAACGGCTTTCTTGGCCCAATTCAATCCCCAAAAATGAAAATATTCTTTGCCAGGGTTTTTAATTGAAACTTTCAGAAACATTTAGGGAGACACAAGTACCGCCCCAAATGCTGCCCACCCGAACATCAACTTGTAAACTGCTGCGATTCATAAAAAAATAAAAAATAAAAAATAAAACTACATTGGGGTTCACCTCAAACCTTCCCAATCCCCACTAAAAGCCAAGGGAAAGCTAAAATCATCTTGAGGGCACCAAAAACCACAACCACCCATGGATTTCAAAACCCAGAAACAGAATAAAAAGTCCCAAAAATACTCAAAAATAGAAAAAAAAAATCAAGGAAAAAAACTCACCAGGAGGAGGTCGGTAGGCGGAAATCAGAGACCCACCGAGGCGAAGCATAGTGATAGGGATGAGGATGCGGATGAGGCGGCTCCCTCCATCTTGGCCCAACCCCAAATCCCCCAACCCCACCGCCACCGCCAATAGGGTGGGGATGATGATGATTCTGGTGGTGGTGGAAGTGGAACTCCGGCCTCTCGTGCTTCCTCTCCTTGAAGAAGTCCTTCCGCTCCCAGGGCAATGGCTCCGGCGGCATCAATTCTTCTTCCTTCTACAACTCCTTCGCTCTTCAATCGCATCTGCCACACAACAAAGCGCCCCCAGGATCTTCCCTTCGCCTCTCCCTCCGCCGCCGCGCAACACCAATTTTTCCAACTAGGTTTAGGCTTTGTTTACCTTGAAAAATTAAATTCGCCAATTAATTTAATTTAACTTCTGAAAAATAAAAATCATTCCTTTTTCTTTTTCTCTGAGATAGAGAGAGAAAGCTTCGGTAGAGAGAGAACGAAGCAATAACAATAATAATAAGATATGAGAGAGAGGGGGAGAGAGAGAATAAGAGGGTGGGGGGAGAGAGTTGCTATGTGACTCTGTGTGTCTGTGATGAACGTATCTCAACGGCGGTATTAAACCATAATTCATTTTGTCATTCACGTCCGTTGAATTATTTTTTAATTTTTAACCGGTTTTATTTTTATTTAAGAGGAATTAATTATTGCGTAGTAAAATAAGGAATTTGGTGTTTTGGTTTGCTTTTGCTTTTTCTTCTTCTTTGCTTTTTGCTTTTCTGCTTATTTTTGTTTTATACCGGCTTTGGCCTCGGCATTAGCTATTATTTGCGAGCTAGGGCTCACGTGTCCTCACGCCATAGCTGGTGTATCTGTTCTCAATAGTCATCTTTTTTCTTTTATTTTTTTGTGAGTTTTTTTTTTTTTTTAGGGAAGAGTGAGTATTGTGTGCACTACGCTGCGCCACGTGATGTACTAAGATCAATTCACAAATCGTAAAATAATAAAAGATATAGCCCACTCATTACTACATAGTAATAAATTATTAGTTCTAATGCATCACGTGTCAATACATATGATGCATTTTATACTTTTTCCGCCGCGAGAGGGGGGGGGGTGTTGGGGGGTTTTGGCCACTAGGGCTTCTAGGTGAGGTGTATAATAACTGGCTTGCTCGTTGACCCATGCTAGAGTGACTTTTTTTTTGGCCTTTTGAAGCTTCGATTTTTGGTTTGATTAACTCAGTTTATCCTATAAATAAGGGTATTAGTTCCAAATTTGGTTATAAACTTATATTTTGAAAAAGATACGTATGAGGAAATCTTTTGGGGTCGTTTCTCAATTCTAAGTTTGAATTATTTTTATTTTTTCTTGGTAGCATCTAAGTTGAAAATTTTACAGAAAGCTTCTGCCTATTACCCAAAAAAAAAAATTTTTTTTTTTTTTTTTGCACCGGAAAAAAAAAAAGTCCAGCCCACCTATCTAGGTTTATTTAGGCGCAGAGTAATTGTGAGTAAACTCCACATCTTTTTTAATATCTTATTTTTTACCTTCCACATAATAGAATAGATAAACTCAATGCATTCATATCATGCAACAGCATTATATTACATTACGGCAATAGAGAGAGCCCCATAAGCCCATAGTCAACCTCGTATTTGTCATTGTCCCGTAACTTTTGGAGCGAAATCATCCAGCCACGTGTGCTTATTGCCCAAAAGTCCATTACAAAGTCCAGCCCACCTATGTATTTCTCTTTCAAAGTCCATCAAGTACCCCAGCCCACCTACTGGTATAAGGCAATCGGACCCGTTGTACTGGTTTAAGGCGACAGGCTGAACGCGTGTCTCTCAAGTTTCGCATGCCATGTAATCATTTAATTTTCTTTAGAAGATTTCTTAAATCCTCAAAAAAAAAAAAAAAAAAAAGATTTCTTAGATCCAAAAAAAAAAAAAAGGGAAAAAAAAAATGAAGAAGAGAATTTTGTCCTCCCAATGCGAGAAAAGTGCAATAGGATTAAATTTCTTTGTTGTCTTGGCAAAACCATTTCACTTCTGCCTATTTGTTTCTTCAAATTAAAAAAGCGACTTTGTAAGATCATACGGACATCATATTTTCACTTGTGCAAATTCAACAGGTATTATTGTTAAGTTTAACAGTTACATATACATGGTATATTATAGAAGCAAATGCGTTAAAGGTGTGGAGGAATAGAAAACTTATGCGAGATAGCAACATATATATATATATATATGTATATGTATGTATGTATATATAGATATATAGAAAAAGACCAAAAAAAACAGGACATGATAGATGAAAATTTGACCTCAGCCACTCAGCTACACATTTAAACGTTCAAGTAAGAGTACAATATTTTGGCCCGCAATCACATGACTTGAAAGTCACTATTTATGGTCCACTTTACGGTGTCCATCATGGTGGGTCCTTCAATTTTGGACTCACATTGATTTGAGAAAGAGAGGGAAAAAAAAATCTCTGTAGTAATCTCCACTTATAACTGACAAATTAAGTGAAAATCTTCACTGCATTCTGCTTGGAAGTTTTTGAATGTTTCTAAATTTCAGAGCCACCTAATTGAAGTCAAACCAACCTAAAAATTTAGGAAATTCTTCTATTCCTTCTTTGGCAATAAAAAGAAGGAAACAAATGTTTTAATGATTTGGGCCAAAACAGAAGTTACCGTAGGGTCATGGCCTACCCGCCCCACGAGTAGGGCTAGTAAACGAATTGAGTCCTTAACGAATAATTCAGCTTTCGATTCGGATTCGAGTTTTTACTGAGTTCGAATTAAACTAGAACAAAAAATAAGATTCGATTGTGTTATCGAATTCGAATTCGAACTTGTACATATTCGGTTCGAGTTCGGCTCGGAAAATTTTTTAAGAATTTTTTACTGAATATATAATAATACTTTATATAAAATAGTATATATTTTATATAAAATATACACTATTTTATATAATGATAAAATTAAATATATACAATTTTTTTTAAAATTAAAAAATTGTTTAATATATAATGATATTTTATATAAAATAGTATATATTTTATATAAAATATATATTTTATTAATAAATTAATAAAAAATTAACAAAAAAAAAACTCGAGCTTTCGAATCGAACTCGAACCTATAGAATACAAAATCGAATTAACTCTAGCCTAAAATTTGAGCTCGTATCGAACTCGAACTTGAATCCGAATTCGAACTCGAATTTTCGAATCAAGCTTGACAGCTTTAAAGTTCGATTCTATTCAGTTCGTTTATAGCCCTACCCACAGGATTAATCCACATCAACTGGGTTGTATTTTTATAGCCTTTTACGAACCGGACTTCTTTTATTAGAAGGCAGAATGCTTTTCTCTGCAAAGCATAATTCGAGAAATTGCCATGCGTGAAAAGTTGATTAGCTTTCCAATTCTTGTAAATTTCTATGATGCTATGTTATTCTTTTTATATTATTTATGCTATTATTTTACTAGGATAACAAAATTGTACAAAGCTGAAAAATAACGCCAGCAATGTTTTGCAAAAGCAATTGCTAACCCTTATAAGGACTACATATATCTTTGGACAAAGGAAACAAATACTGTTAGATATTTAATTTATGCTTTCAAAAATAGATATATAATTTATGTATAGGGCAAACCAAAACAATTTATAACAACTATTTGTTTATTTAGGCTTTTAACACACCGAAAAAACTGCCCTTACATGTTTAGGTTCGTCACACATTTTAATCCTATAATACTATACTAACAACAATCAACAAAAATTTTTACCTGAAAATTTTAATAATATATGTAAAGAAAATGAAAAGAGAATGTACTCCTGAAAAGTAAACAATAACTAAAGACAGGATTGGATATCACACTTTTTGGTTGGTTAGGTAATCAACTGCTACATTTATTTATGCATTTAATATAACAGAACACGCCACTTGGGGTGACACGACCGATCACGTATACGATAGTATCTTGGTGTGATCAGGGTTCGAGTCTTTCTCTTAGATCTTCTTGTACATCGGTGGGACCTGTTTTGTGCAGGTACAGGAAAATTAGTGGATTCAAGACCAGATACCCACTGTGTTGAAAAAAAAAAAATCTAACAGAACACAAACTCCAATCAGTGAAAAAGCTAGGAGAATTCAGAACTACTGTTGAAAATTCAATGGGGTTTCATTCAATGCATTCGGCTGTCTGTCATCGTTCCATTTCTGTAGAAATTTAATGATGGAGTTGGAAAGATCTGTGCCCATTTTCTGCTTTCTTTATCTGCAGCTCAATTCAGGTATTCAACGGTCCCAAATAGAAAATTTGGAGATATTACACTACATGTGACATTTCTTGCTGGCCAATCACAAAACATGGTGTCTTGAAACAGATCCCATGTGCGTCCCCTTTCAATCCTTACCTGTTTGGTCAAATGATCTGAACGCAGCCCATGTAAGAAGTCATCACTCGATCAGCAGAAAAAAGACGCCAAAATAGAAACACTGAAAAAAGAAAATAAGAAAAATCTCATTCTCCCGCTAGTCAAGGAGCATAATTTTTCATCTGTCTAAAATTGAAGAAGTGGATGGTAATGTATCTTGTTGCATTTCTAGGAGGTTAATTTTAGAAACTTCCTTTAACATTTGGTCAAAGTTACAATTTATTTCATAACCTTTAACTCTTCTCACTTTATCCTTAATTTCAATTCACCTTTTTAACTTAACATTTAAAACATTGTGAGTTAATAAAAATATCAACTCCTTAGTTCAACTTACAAATTCTTTCCCATATTCATTTTTGTAACTTTCATAATTGAAAAAGAAAGAAATTGTCCAAAAAAAAATTTAAAAGCTCATCACCCTTGAACTTATTTGATAAGCCTTGAATTTTTTAACATAAATCGAAAGCTTGCCAAAAACTTGTGTTTGATACATACTACAAGAATTTCGAAGGTTAAACTATCAAAGAACTTGTCAAAAAAAAAAAAAAAGTAGACTAACAAATAGACTTTTTCTTGATATTTTTACGAAAAGGTTTTATATTTTATGGCTAATTTTGGGAGTTTTGGATAGGAAAAAAAATAAAGAAAAGAAAAGGTGTTATTTAGGAGTTTAGAGAGAAAAAAGGGGAATCAACTTGGATATATATTTTTATTTAATAGTCATTTATGGATAGAATTGGTAATTTGAAAATTTATTTAGAAGGTGACATGTTTTGTCAATTCATAACGTTTTAAAGGTTAAGTTGATGAGGTGAACTGAAATTGAGGTCAAAGTGACAAAAATTAAAGATTAGAGGGTAAATTGCAACGTTGGCCAAACGTTACGAGGGGTTTATGAAATTAACCCTATTTCTAGTATGATATATAGTGAGTTTTCCTTGCATGTTGTTAACAAAATTTATTATGCTAGATGGTTTTTACAACTTATTTTTCAGTTCTTGTTTCAGTTGAGGAATTATGTTCTTAAATTTGTTTGAGCTCAATTCGAGTACTATCCAAATTAAGCTTGAATTTAAGTTGTAAAACAAAAAAATTAACTGTGTAACGGTTCCACTCCTCTTGGTCAATTTCATTCATAGTTCACCAATTTGGTTCTAGATCCTCATCTCATCTGTACAGCAAAACTTATAAGTAGCAACTGATGCGCCAAGATAGATGCTAGTTGCCATAATTGCAGTGACTTTTTTTCCTTTTTTGGCTGAAGAATTGCGCTAATAACTGTTTACGGGGCTGTGCTGAATCATTGCCGGTGAGGCATGCCAACACTCATAAAGAAAGTGAAAACAAAAGTAGTACTGTCAATGTTTCTTTCAGAGACACGTCCAATTATAGCTAGCCCCAGATAATCACTTGACTCGTAAGGATTCATTAAAAATTTCAGTTCGTTTAGATGATCGTTTTGGGAAATAATTCTTCAAAAAACTATTATTGTAATTATTTTGAACATTTTTTTAAAGCGGCGTAAGATCATAGAGTAATTTGAAGATCGTATTTAGAGTTTTATAAAAATATGTTTTAAAACTATGTTCATGCAAACAAAATGTCAAAATTTGATCGAAAGGTTAGACTCCTTGAGTCTGAATAGGAATCTTTATATATGCCACAATTTGGCGTAGATATTATAGGAGATTTTTGTAGCTAGTTGGGTGGTTAAATTTGTACTTTGCTGACTATAGTTGATTTAGGGGTCGTTTTCACTGATTCTAGTGAATGTGCCCGTGCGCTTGTCTCAGCAGTCGTGCTTAAGTGGCGGCTTATGCTGCATAATCTTGAAAACCAAGTGGTAGTAAATTACATGGAAACTCAGGTTTATCAGAATTGTCTTTGTTTGCCGTAATAACATATTTTATTACTAACTCATAGTAGGATCATCAAAGTAAATATCGTCACCTTATAAATTCCACCGACTGCTTTCACGTGTTCAGTGCAGTCACATGAATCGTTCCTCCATATGAGGATTCCTTGGGAACCCAGAAATTTTTGGGATTTATGTTTCTGAGTTGGATTTATTTTTAAGTTCTGTTCGTAGATTACCTCATGGGTCATAATTGCAAGACATCATTCTTTTTTGTTTTGTTGGCATTGTTCCTTCTTTTTGGAACTTGTTATTCTTGGTCTAATGCAGATCAAGAAAGAGATAAAATTACATATTTGCCGGGGCAGCCAGCCAATATTGATTTCAAACAGTATTCAGGTTATGTTACTGTAAACAGGAAAGCAGGGAGGGCACTGTTTTACTGGTTTATCGAGTCGCCAGCAAGCAGAGCACCTGAGTCAAGACCACTACTTTTGTGGCTCAATGGAGGGCCAGGTTGCTCTTCTGTAGCTTATGGTGCCGCTGAAGAGATTGGTCCTTTTCGCATTAAGCCTGATGGAAAAACACTTTTTTTCAACCCTTATTCTTGGAACAAATGTAAGAGGCATCTTTTTGGTTTTCTGCGATCTATTTAATTCATTTGATCCTTCTGATTTTAAATTTGTTACTTTCCTTTCGGGCAGTGGCAAATTTGCTGTTTCTTGAATCACCAGCCGGTGTTGGCTTTTCATACTCAAATACATCATCAGATTTGTATACCGCAGGTGACCAGAGAACAGGTAATACTTCTGAAAGCTTGTAAATATCTTTCAATTTACTCTGTTTTCTAGTATTCGTGAATCTTTTGTGCATAATTGGCAGTGTTTGTAACTTATCCAAGTTTCACAACACTTAGCTAATTGTGACTATTTTGGATCTGGATGTCACATTTTGTAGCCGAAGATGCATATATTTTCCTCATTGAGTGGTTTGAAAGGTTTCCTCAGTACAAGCATAGGGAGTTCTACATTGCTGGAGAAAGTTATGCAGGTATAAGATATTTTGCTTTTCGTTTGCGTAAACCAATAAAGTTCAGTTATAAAAATAAGCTAATTCAAACATTCTTTTGTTTATCCAGGACATTATGTTCCACAGCTATCTCAAATTATCTACAAAAGAAACGAAGGAATTGAGAATCCAGTTATTAATTTCAAGGGCTTCTTGGTATTATTACTCATTATTACATCTCAAATATGCATTGACTTTTGTTTAATGGTAGTCAGTTTTGATCCATTTTTTGACTCTCTGTTTGTTTATTTTCAATTTAAAATTATTCATGTAGGTGGGGAATGCTGTTACCGATGATTACCATGATTATGTTGGCACTTTTGAGTACTGGTGGACACATGGTTTAATTTCTGATTCTACATACAAGGTTCTTCGTCTAACCTGTGACTTGGGATCTTCTGCACATCCTTCGGATGATTGCATCAAGTCTCTTCTTCTGGCTGAGAAAGAGCAGGGAAACATTGACCCTTACAGCATATATACTCCTCCATGCAATAAAACTTCTTCACTGAGGCGTCGATTTAGGGGTCACTTTGTAAGTTTTCACCTCCTTAACTCTCCCCCTTATTATATCTTTCTCGGAATTTTGTAGTCTAATGGTGGAGGAACACAGCCTCTTTTTAAGTGCTAAGTTGAGTTCTGGACATCCTTTCTTCTGCAATAGAATTGATATCGGCAAAATATTAATAGGTAATTTGGTAGAAATTAAAATTAAATATTATGTAGGATTTTGATAATCACACAGTCTTGGGGATGCGTATTTATTTCTTGCTAGAGCCTTTGCCTCCATTCTTTGTATGCTTGACATTGTTATGGGAATTTGAGGTGCTCAGTCTCATCTGGCCTTTTATATTTGGCGAGGACCAAAAGGTGGACTTTTGTGCACTGCAGTCCAGAAGTGTGTGAAGTAGATGTAGGCATGACTTGATTCTACTTTGTTGGTAGCATATTATTTATCAAGTGAACTAAAGAGGAAACTGCATTAATTTGTATTTGAAGGTTTGTTAGCTTGCAGATTTAATCAGCAATTGCATTCTGCATTATTCTCTTTTCTTGTGACGACACTTAAGCCAAGTTATGTAACATCATTGGAAATATAAAATGAAGTTCAACTGTCTGTACTATATCTGTAGAAAGCCTGGAATTAGATGGGCTATTGAAGTAGTATAAAATATGAATGGGCGCCTTATGTTGCCAATTTAGTTAGTTGCTATCATTAGAACATTATAGTCTCAAAATCCTAGACTGGCCACAAATTTTTCAATTCTGTCATCTATCCTACAGAATCTTGTCATACATCAATTTTTTGCAGCATTTCCTTTGTGGAATCGATATTAGGCATTTACAAATAGGTTGCTACCCTAGCATGTCAAACTTAGATTACAGAATAATCTAGAGCTTAAGATAACCTAGGCTCGAATATCTAGACAGTTTTTCCATTCAAGGCTTCATTTTCCAGTATCACAGACTTAATGTTAACATAGATTCTAAGTTGCTTCACTGCCCCTGAAAAGTTTGTCCACTGGTTTTCTTTTATTCAAAGTTATTCTTCTGCTGTTTCACCCAGCCATGGATGCCCCGGGCATATGATCCATGCACTGAAAGGCATGCTGAAGTTTACTTCAATATCCCAGAAGTTCAAAAGGCATTCCACGCCAACACTACTGGGATCCCATACCCATGGAAAACGTGCAGGTTAAGTCAAATCTCTGGAGCTCCTTGCTATATTCTAATTTTAATATTCATATTGACTGGAACTGTTATCTTGCAGTGATACTGTTGGCAACTCCTGGGCAGATTCTCCTCTGTCCATACTTCCAATTTATCAAGAACTGATGGCGGCTGGTTTGAGGATATGGGTATTCAGGTTCAACTTAGTTGATTCCCCTTTCTCCTCTGGCCTTTTGCCTTTGGTTTATTTTTGTTTGCAGCCTTTCATTTCATGTTTTTAATACTTTAACAAAATGAAGATAATGTGAAAATGTATGCCAAGACACTAATATGGATCTTGCTGTACCTTGTCCTGATTGGAAATGAAGTAAAGTAATTAGCTGCATGTTATATTACACTAACATCCGTCTGCCTATGCATGCAACAGTACAAGTTATAGTGTTCTACAGTCCAAATTAGATACATTGAAAGTCCTTTACCAGTTAATTTCTCTCTCTCTCTCTCTCTCAAGTGCAATGGTAGATTCTAAACCGAGGGTGGTTCTACTATATTGTATGTAATTAGTTTCAGATACCACAATTTCTGAGCATTAATTTCTTTTTGTTCTTTCTGTGGTTATCTAAAGCTTGCATCTACTGGAGGACGATACCAAAAAGTGCTATAACATCTTAAGTAGGATTTGTGTTTTATGACATTAATCATCATTTCATGTTTTTGTTACCTATTGTAAAGGCATCTGCTAAATTCTCAGTCACCTGTTTTCAGTCATCAAAGAAAGTCAAAACTGGAAAAAAAAAAAAAAGAGATAATGACATTTCATCAAATATCAAATCATGTGAATCGAATAATTTTTCTGTTCGCATTGTCTTCATCTACCAGCAGCTAATAATCTGCAATGAAAAAAATGCTGTAGAATTTTGTATTTCATGTCTATTAAAAAAGAATGAATGGGTAGTCTACCAATACAGGGTGAGAAAATTTGTTACCTTTCTATCTTGAAATTGCTATAAATCTTGCATGAGAATATTAGTACAAAAAATTACAATTTTTCTTACTTTCTCTATATCAGTTACTTTGCATCTGATTAAGGCTCATGTTCATTATTTTGTCAGTGGGGATACTGACTCAGTAGTTCCTGTGACTGCAACTCGATATTCAATTGATGCTCTCAAGCTGCCAACTGTTACTAATTGGTACCCGTGGTATGACAACAAAAGGGTGAGTTGCAAATGAAAGTTTCAGCAGAATACAATTCTTGTCATTGTTTTCTCATCTTTATGGCAATGATTATTAGGACGTCTTCCCCTTTCTGTTGCTAGTTCTTTGATAATTATATCCACATTTTGAGGTCAATAATGATTGTTTTAGTTAGTGACCCAGTTTTCTATTCTCTCTCTCTCTCTCTCTCGAAGCAAAACAGAAAATATTTCATTTTGAATTCCTTTATTCCAATACTCCGATTAGCATCCTAATGCAATGAAGAGTAAATCCAAAAAGCTGTGATGTTATATATTAGTGTAAATAGAGACAAGGCATCAAAGAACATGTTTAAAGGGCAATTCTGTTTGGTGATATTCAAGATATTCTCATTTCTCATATGGTGTCTTCCTCCTCTTGACATAGGTTGGTGGATGGAGTCAAGTATACAAAGGGTTAACATTTGTGACGGTAACTGGAGCCGGACATGAAGTGCCACTTCATCGCCCTCGTCTAGCTTATATTCTTTTCAGATCATTTCTAGAAAACAAACCCATGCCAAAGGCATAGATGAAAGTTTCTTGAGATCTCCATGCATCAGCCGTAGAAAAGAAAAGGAATAAGAGAGAATTTGTAGTAAATCTCTATTCTTGCCTCCACAAATGGTGATATTTTTAGTCGATCTGTGTCATAGAATATTGTTTCTAAAAGTAATTCTTTTGGTCACGTTGCGGGGAAAATTGAAAATTTCATACCAATAAAGATAGATTATTGTCTTTCATTTTTTTATCTACACATTGTATAGGTGAAACATATATCATGTAGAAGACCATATTCTTTAGAAATTACTGTCAATTGTAAACAGTCTCCCGAATTGTACTACGGTGAAGCAATAATCAAATGTATTTTCCTTCCATTATTTTCTTCATTAGGTACACCTGTGTTTCATGTGTAGCTGTTCAAAGAACATGTTATACAACTGTGTTTCATGTGTAGCATTTTAAAACGATATTTCATTTTGGACATTCTGCTTGTATGCAACTCAGCAAAGAGGTATTAAACTGTACTTTCTTGTCCAGTTTCTTGCAGACATAATCGCCAAATCTGGTTGGCCCACTGGTTAGTTTTTGGGAAACAAAAATACTATGCTAATGCAAGAGTTAGCCAATTTAGCAAGAATTGATCTTGTCGACTATCACACAACATAATAGTTCAATAATCATTAGCCCATGCCCTTGATAAATGATACTCATCATAAACCATAATTGTTAGTCTAGTAAGTAAGTCACCCTCCACTTTATTTTACCTTATTTTGACTGTTAAGCGATACCCCTTTATAACAATCCTATGTGCCAATTTATTAAACAAGCATTATTTTTTAACCTTATTCAATAAGGACAATGTTGTTGTTATGTATGGCTAAAATACCCCACGAATCAACCAAACGTGCATCTCTGTGCTGTGCCTTCAAAAAAAAAAAAAAAAAAAAAGTGCATCGCTGTTCACGATAAGGCTCCAATGGGCAGTTTCGTTTGGCGTCAAAGAACCATATGTGGTAGGCAGTACAAATTGTCGGTGCATTCTGAAATATAGTAATAATACTACTCGTTTCCTATTTGCAACTATAGTAGGTAGGAGCTGGCAAAGAAATTTATTTTTTTGGATTTGACTATTATCACTCGTCTAATATTTGCTATTGGAAAGATTATCAGACGTGACAAATATGAATGACAAATTAGGAGTTTAAAAATAGTAAACACTTGCAGCGTAATGAAAGGGGGAGTCGACTCATCCTGCTTAACTTTGATTGACACCTTGCAACTGAGAGTTGTTAATTTGCTTATCGAATCCGAGACTAAGATGTTAACTTGGTATTTCCTCAGATTTAGTGAGTTTGCAATTTTCTTTTGGCATACATTATCAATATAATCATTGGCACTCTTTCATATATTATCTACAAAGGTGCATTACATAAACAATTAATCACAATATTTGTTGAACTCAATTGCGTTCCTATAATATATACGCCAAATATTTCAATATTGATACGTTATTTATGGGATTCAAGTACATATGAAAATTTTCTTAACTTGTTAATATAGCATGCAAAAATCTAATGACATAATGTAACTAATTAATTTCAAAAAATATATATATATATATATATTTAGGACCTTAGTTGCCATGGTACAAACGATTGCCTCAGCGGATTATTTTCCGCCGCCAGAAGGCGTGAATCGCCAAGCTGCAAACTTTTTCAACAATCCACGCTTTCAAAAGATTGGTCACAAATTCCTAAGTCTATTTAGGGTAAATTCTATTTGTCACCCTTAAACTATACACCGATTACTATTTTCACAGCTCAAATTTTAATTTGAGATAAGTTGCATTTCAAACTCTAAAAACTGTACATTGAGTACAATCATTTATGGTTTTCAAGAATTTAAAATGATACTCTTCGTGTGATAATCATGCATGACTGTAGCAAGAGTATTAAAGAAAAATTAAATAAAATTCTTACAGATGGGAAAATAAAGTTACTTAAACAACAACATATACACCATAAATTAAACAATCTTAACCTTTTTTTCCTAGGGTAAAGGTTTTATTTCATTTTCCTTTGATACACCATCACATGTATGCATGATAGTATTTCATTAATTTCATGAAAAATGCCTATGATTAGACCATATCCAATGGTTTTTTTAGTTTCGGATGTTATGTGTCCAATTTTATTAGAATTTAAAGCGCAATATATCTCAACCCAAAAATTAAGGAGCAAAGTAAAAATTTGTACATAGTTTAAGGGTGCAAATTGAAATTTATCCCTATACTTTAACTAGTCCACAGTATTTATCGAGCGGTCATGAAAAAGGCGCAGAATTAAGCTGCGGTAAAATCTTCACGCTTTCAAAATCTTAGCTCCATAGGCGGAAAATTGCCGAAGTTCTATTTGAAGAACTGCTGTAGCCTGCCCTAGGGTAATTGATTGAGAGAGAAAAATTGGTATGTATTTCTTCACTTAATTCTTTCCAATTAGGGCTTACTTTTGTTAAATGATTGAACAATTTTGTCTCTCCTTGTCTCAAAAGTGATTTTGTTGAGTGCAGAGCAGCTAGGGTTTTGAATCTTACAGGATTTTGTTGTTGCAATGGATGCACAAGCAAAGAAGAAAGCGTTTTATAGGGCAAAATTAAATGCGCAGAAGCAAGAGAAGCGCATCGATTCTCCGCTTGTTAGGTAATCAATTTTCAATGCGCCCTGCCCCTTGAATAGATGATGTGATTATTTGTGCCAAATTTTAGTTTTGATAATGATTTACCTGTACGTGCAAGTTCATCGCATTTGTTTGTTTACTGTTGTGTGATAGTTGAACTTGCTAAATGTGGTAGAGTTGTTTCTAAAATGATTAATTATGCACAACAGAAGAAATATAAAAGAATGACTAATACATGGTTCGAGAAGATGCACGAGTTGTTGGAAATTTGCGTACGGGATCTTTTAGTTTGAACTAAATTTAGAGGGAAAAAAGGAAGGGTGGGGGAATGTATATGAGGTTTTATTGGCATCTTTAATTGATCAATCATGTCTTATGAAATCGGAATAGATGATTGAACTCATGGATAATGAAATCTCTAACTGCAATTTCGGTCTATTTTGGTTGTTTTGCAGGTACAATGAAAATGATCAACCGGTCTGTAGAGTTTGTGATGTTGTCTTGAAATCTGAGTCTCTTTGGCCTGCTCATCAAGCTTCTCATAAACATCATGAGGTAAGAGTCGCTTAATTGCTAATATGTATAAACTTGAAGGCTATTAATGAAAGATAATTTTATATTGTTCAATCGTGAAATGGTTGTTGGAATTTAAGCGTATAATTTTATATTGTTCAATTGTGAAATGGTTGTTGGAATTTAAGCATGGTCATGATTTCTTTTTCATCTACTTTTGAGTTGTATGCTTAAGTTGCAAAAGGTGACAACAATCAAGGAGCAGACTTTAGCCAATTCATGGACTTATTGATCGTTTCATCTCTGTTCCTGAACAATTGCAGTTTCTTGCGTTTTATACTTGCACCTTTCCCAACCAAGGATTTTCTGGTTACAAATTCAAGAACTTGGCTTTTTTGTTTAATATAGGTCTGGTTTAAGGGGCTTTTTGGTTTTCAAGTTTGTTGTTATGAACTTTGAGAGTCTCCTTTTGATTGTGTTGGCCACTTCCTAAAGCAGAACCAATCCAATGCCATCCATTACTTACTGTAGTATGTGTTTTAAATTCTGGTATGTCTCCAGGCAATTAACAATCTCAAGGCTAGTGCTGCTGCACAAACTCGAGCTAGTAGTGCAAAGACTGAACCTTCAAAGGAGCTGACGAAGCCAAAGCCTGGACAACAGGAAGAGTTGCATAACCATAAACCCGAAACTCCCAGTAAATTACCTAAAGCTCCAGCATCTTCTGGACTTCCTTCTGATTTTTTTGACAATCATGAGACAAAGAGGCAAAAATATGGTAAGATTCTGAGAGGAACGAAGGAGTTTAATTTTCTTAAAAGCTTTTCAATTTGAGTTTGCATTTGTTCTGCTAGGCAAAATTTCATGTCTGTTGGGCTTTCCATTACAGAAGTTTGGATGAAAAGGAGTGCATGAGGCAAAGTGCCATTTTTTCTATTGACTTTTTAGTTTCTAATGTGGATTAACATGAAGTTTAACCTAATCATTCTGAACTTATTCAATTGTGCAATTTATTAGGTTTTAAGCTTTGTGGAATGTTAAGGACTTTTTTCCTTCAGATCCTGCTACAATCTCACCTAGACTGGTCCCATTTTCCTTTTACTATTGTTGTGAATCACTCTCTTTTATCACTTGAAGGGAAAAAATGTTTGCATTGTATTTTCATTTTTTGCTGTCTCCAGATAGAAGGCAAATATTGTTTCTTAGTTTTGTGAGTTGTGTAAGAATGCATATTGGAGGATAGTTAGAATGGGTAGTATATTTGATGACAGATGATGATGATTTTGGTTATCTACATTATTAAGAGACAAGCTTATACTGCTGTGATGTGTCTGTAAATGGGAGGAGAAAGACAAGGCATTGAGGTGGAGTATCTCGTATGTACACGAATAATAGTAAATGTAATTCCAGATTAGACTACTTTGTTAAAAAAAGCCACACTTTGTACTTTTTTGTAGGCCAGGAATGATCCATTCCTCTGAATTCTCTTTTTTGTCTATTCTCTCGTGATCCATTCCTCGAATTCTCTTTTTGTCTATTCTCTCACAATAGGGAACAAAGGAAGCTTCTGTTCTATTATGCTTAGTAAATCACACAGGATTTAGTTGAGGATTTCTTTATCTTTGTGATGAATTCTTATTGCATAATGAATTAGAAAAATGTGGTATTTCTTAGATATATGCATGACTTGTTTTAAGCATTATTTAATTTCATTGATTTTGATCGAGAATATGTTTGCAAAGATTGGAGATCCTGACTTGGGTAGGAATCGGTGTATGCAGAAACTCAAGTGGTGGAACCCTTTCATTCAGACAGTAAAATAGATAGATTTGCCAAGGATACTATGGCGGAGAAGAGTACTGATATTTGGGCTTCCAAGGCAAAAGGGCAGACAACCAAAGAGACTGCTGTTTCTGAATCGAAGCAAGTCAAAGGAGCTCTTCCTCAGGGTTTTTTCGATGACAAAGATGCAGACCTTCGTGCACGTGGCATTACGCCTGTTAAACCTGACGTCAAGTAAGTCTTGTCTTTCACCAATGTGGCTTTGTCTTCTAATATCTTTGTATGTGTATGGTGTCTTTTTATATAATATGTGGCATATCTCTTATTACACTGGAGAGGCAATTAAATATTTGGTGGAGTGGTCTATTCCCCCGCCCCCCCCCCCCCCCCCCGGGGGGGGGCTCTTTCCTTCTTCTCTGGTTCTTCTCTGAAACTCCGTGGGCCTGATCTTTGCTTATGTTTCTCTATAGAGTGTAGGTATAAGAGAAGTTCATTATTTTGTTGAAGAAAGAAGACTTCTTATTGACTCTTTTTTTGTTATGAAGATGTGTAACACACTTCCTGATTAATCATTGGCCATTTAGCCCATTCAAAACTATACAGGCCTTTTGTGTTTGGTTATCGACAGCCCTACAAAGAAAATCCCTACCAAATAAGCAAGATAATAGAAATAAGGAACTAGAACAGAAGAAGATGACACGAACAAACTAAGCAGAGTGATAATGTTAGTTAAAAGGGCACACCAGCACATATGTATATCTGTTATGTTTTTTTGGCCATTTATGAGATTGGACTATGATCTTTATACCCATAAAATTCATGGCAAATTCTGGACAGGGATGAGTACAAGGAATTTGAAAAGTTGATTCAAGAAGACTTGCAAAAAGTTGACAACCGTTTGGAAGAAGAAGAGGTCATCAAGCTTTCAGTTTTCATTTAAATGATCAATACTCCTATCATGTTTCTTAACTGCCCTGCATAGTTGGCATAAGCTTATTGTTCTCATTATGTTCTGCAGTATGATGCTGCTGAAATGATAGAAGAGGCTGAAACTGTTGAGCAAAGGTAAGTTGTTGTTGAGTTAAAAGGAATCAGAGCAATTGAAACTTATGCATCTTTTTTATGTAGTCTGTTGACTATGATCTTGATTGTGGAAAATAAATTTTGAGATTAATTGTTGGAATAATATTTAGAATGGTTTTTACGTCTTTTGTGTCTACCATTTCTGAATGCTTATATTTTATTCCAATGTCTTCAGAAATTTTGATCAAAGTGAACATAAATTTTATTCATCACTGGAAATTCGAAATTTCCATGCAGATACCACCTAGTTCTGAGTAGTGGATTTTTGGTTCCCATGTCTTCAGGACCTATAGAGAGAGAGTGGAGATATTGAGGAGGAAGAAGATGGAGCTTAAGGCTGCTATGAGTGGCAAAGGTACTCACGTCGTGGTCAAGGAATCTACCAATGAGGAGTCATCAAGTGATGATGACAGCGATGAGAATTTCACAGTTGATTGGCGAGCAAAGCATTTGTAAGCTCTCCCTTCCTATTGGTAGGTGAAAATTCTCCCCACTTCTTTCTTGACACACACAGAATGTGTGTTGGACCATGTTTGTTTCTATTGGATATACGTTTAAATTTTGTTTACAAAAAATGCTGATTTTTTTTTCCCCTACTTCCATTACAGATGAGAGGTTTTGATTGAGTTTCAATTACGTTTGGATATACGAATTGCAGATAAGTTCAGTTCAACTCGTCATCCTGGATAAGTTCAGTCTTCTGAGGCTAAAGTTCTGGTAGCTTTCTGTTCATATGGGCAGATGGAAAGGTTTGTGTTCAGGGCATTCACCAAGTGGTACAGAGTAAATTAATTTAGCTTGATGAAATCCGTTGCTCTACGTCCCATGTCTACAGAGCATATGTACTGCAGTAATTTACATTTGCAAGAGGGATACAATTTTTGGGGCTGAGAGTGTTGCATGGTTGGAAATTCAGATTTTGTCTTGAAATTTTATATAGAGATGTAATCATGTTAATAGACTTGAAATAAACAACGAATTCCTTCATCACCAAAGTAACCGTGAAGACTTGGGAACAAATTCGCAGCAATTTGAGACTTGAGATACATAATATTGTTAAAGCCTATAATTTTGTCTTGTCATTCTTTGATTTTTTGTTTTTGCTGTTTTTTTCCCTTTTCAGCAAAAAAAAAAAAAAAAAAGGTAGTAAAGAAGAGTTTATTTAACTTTTGTAGGGAAATTTTTTTTCCATTTGATGAATGCTATGTAAATTAAATGACTTTCCAAGATTGATAATTCATCTCTCTAGCAAAGTTAACGACGCAAACTAGGCAACTCCACTGCGGTTCACTAATCTAACAATCTCGCCCACTTTGTAAACTATGTTTTTAAATTCGGGTTGGACCAGCCGGTTAGATCGGTCGGACCTGAAAACTTGTTAGGCATTCAGTTCGAGTTGTTTGTCAAAACTGAATTTAAAAAAGAATTGATCAAATGTGTTTGTCAAAACTGAATTTAAAAAAGAATTGATCAAATGTGGTCAAAAATCGGTTGAGACTCAGAAAAAAATCAAAATTTTTAATATTTTTGGTTAATTATGATTGTTTTTGGACTTGTTGACCATTTTAAACTTTTTATTATCAACTAAAATTGAAAAAAAAAAGATAAAATTAATATATATATATATATATATATATTTACACATATATAACTATGACGTATTTATGATGTCATCTGATTTGATCTCGAATCGATTGAACTTATTCACCTCTAAACTCGGCTAAATCAATATTCGGTCCAAGTTTGAAAACATAATTTGTAATCAATAATCTGGAAGACGTAGGACCAAGCTTTTGTTATAAATTTATTTTGGAATCTAAAAGCGAATCAAGCTGGGAAATCAATAAAGAAAGAAACCCAAGATGAGGATATAAGAAAGATACAATCACAGATCCACAAACCTTCAGAAATGGGACCTCAAAAACCTAATCCCCTTCTGATCATCATGCTTTCTGAACAAGAAAAATCTGGTATCCACGCCTAAAAGCTAGTAAAAAGCAAGTGTAGATCTAATTTTACTATATAGTCCCTTATATACTTTACTTGCCTTCTACCCGAGAATTGTGAATAAATCAACTGATACCTTAACCCCTAGCCTCGCCTGACGAACAGTAATTTGGTTATATATTTTTCCGAATTCCCCTGTTTTCACTTTACAAAGGAAACAAGAAAGACATAAAAATGTTGCTTCGATTTGATTTATAAATGATAGTTAAATTCCAATTTTACAAGAACCTGATAATCAGATTTTTAGTTAAACTACTATGCACCAACAAGAACTTGATAAACAAAATGAAATGAAACACTTCCCAATGATCACCAAATCAAAATAAATTAGTGTCACAATAAGCTACTAGACTAAATGGTCTTGCATTCAAATTATTAGGTTCGGCGAAAAAATATATACACATAAATCTCCAAACCATGCTTGCAAAGGTTGTATTCGTCATTTCAACGGGTCCGACTAGAAATTCCTTAATAGCTAAGAAGTGCCCTGTAGTCAATGTCACTAGTGGCAAATAAAGTTTTCTGATTAACTTATATAATTCCTCAACCTGCAGCCAAAAGCGATGAAACAAAGCCCCATACACAATTCACTTCTATTCTTTTGTTCCCAAACATTGTCTCTCCCTCTCAAAAGCAAAAGCTGATCAAGACATCCCAAAACCAAAACACACACACACTCACACTCACTCACACACTCTTACACACACTTGAGCTGTGCCTAAGCAACTTGATACTAGTAAAACTACAAAGAAATGTACAGATTTAGCAACACAGTTATAGGGTTCTTGAACCTCTTAACTCTTTTAGCATCAATTCCAATCATAGGCGCTGGCTTATGGATGGCTAAGAGCAGCACCACTTGTGAACACTTTCTTCAAACACCTCTCCTCATAATCGGCTTCGTTATCCTCATAGTATCTCTGGCTGGATTCATAGGAGCATGTTTTAACGTTGCATGGGCTCTATGGTTGTATCTGTTGGTCATGTTGTTCCTCATAGGAGCTTTAATGGCTCTAACAGTTTTCGGGTTCGTTGTTACAAGCAAAGGTGGTGGTCAACCAGTGGAGGGGAGGGTTTATAGAGAGTACCATCTCAATGATTATTCTCCATGGTTGAGGAGAAGAATTAAGGATCCTCATTATTGGATGGCCATCAGGAATTGTATTCTGAGCTCAAAAACTTGTGCTACTATTGCCATGTGGACTCCATCAGATTATCTCACCAGAGATTTGACTCCAGTACAGGTATTATTATATATGGATTGTACTTTTCTATTTTCAAACACATAAATTCCTCATAACATGTATTTTACTGTTCAGAAATTAGTGGCACAACTGTTTTCATGGATCATAATTTTGGAGGCATGCTAATTAATAGATGTAAAAATTATTCTAGTTCAGGGGACTTAAATATGTCAGGTGAGAGTACTGAGAACTCTTTAGTTTTTTGTTTTTTTCTGTGTGGTTTTCTTGTCGGGAGAGTTTTCTGGGGGGCCTGGTGGCTGATGAGTAGGAAAGGTGGTGTTCTTGGTGGTCAGGGCTTTGAGAATTTGAATAATTCATTACCTTTTCACAGTTTAAAAGAATCTATTCAATTTGTCTCACCTAAATCATTGTAATAAAAGTTTTAGAATTCCTGTTTTCTTATAGATAGGTTAAGGAAAAAGTTGAACTTTAGTTATCTTTCTTAATTACATACTTTGGGTTCTTTTTTCATATATTTTGGTATTACAATTATATTATACCACTTAAAGTGAGTGATTAATGTACTCTCACCAACTATAGATTTCCTAAGAGAGAGACACATATCACTTATTTCAAGTGATACAACATGAGATTAATACCACAATATATAACGGAGGACCCAAAACACAATTACATAATGATCATGCAATCTACAGATGTTGTCACGCGTAATTTGATAGAATCCTATTACACATAGTTCATATTGTATGGTAATGTGAAAATTAACCTTAATCACAACATTTGCTAATATTATATATGTTTCTTTGCCCTTAAACAAAAATAAGCATGATACCTAGGTGTACAAAATTCATTCATCAAGTAACTTGTAACACTGAATCACCAATTAATGCGAAAAAAGAACAAAAATGAATTTTTAATATTTTCAGGGTGCAAAGTACAAGTAGTTTCATTACGATTATTTGTATAAAAGACATGATGCTGTTAAATAAATCTTGCAGTCTGGCTGCTGCAAGCCACCAACTTCATGCAATTACGGATCAACTAACGATGGCACAGGACCCGGACTGCTACGTATGGAACAATGCCCCGACGATGCTCTGCTACGAGTGTGATTCGTGCAAGGCCGGAGTGCTTGAAGATGTTAGAAGAGATTGGCACAAGCTTTCTGTACTTAATATTGTCGTGCTTATGCTCCTTATTGGCATCTATTCCATTGGCTGTTGTGCCTTCCAGAACGCTAAAAGAGCTGAAACAGATTATCCTTATGGTCGCAACCGGATGTCTAAGATCCGCCCCAGATGGGATTTCGATTTGTAACCAACTTTCTTCTTCTGTGCTTATGATTATTAATTAGCTAGTTTTATTATTACTTGTTCTTTTCAATTCTTATTGTAATTATTTATTACTACTGCTACCACCACTTTCTTTTTTTTTAATTCTTTCTTTTGTGTTTTTGTTTCACAGGTGGAGATGGTTAGATGACAGGAGACATCAACTTTACTAAGCAAACAAATGATCAAGGAAAGAGGGCTTTCGCTATTTCCTATGTATTTACGTTTTGTATCCTTCAATCTGCAAAAGTAGTATCATTCTGCTGCTGTATTCAGACTCAGTCTATGGGCGGTGCTGCTTTACAAACGTCTCTCTTTATTCAGTTGCTTTTTGTACAAAGAAAATTTTCTACAAGCCTTGTGTTTGAAAACACAAGGGCCCTGCTGATCTACAGCTCTTTGCTTTTGTGTCTTTAACTTTTGAATGCCTCCCAATTCTGCCTCTTTGTGAATATTGGACTTTGGGACCTACGATTTTTCTTTTGTTCTTTTGCTTTTGAGACTGCTTCTGCTGATGAATTGCACTGGAGAACAGAGGGCTCGTAAAAAATTTATTGCTGAATCCATTACTAATATTGGCGTGTTGGGCTTTGGAAAATTTATTGGTAAATCTATTCCTTTATATCTAGTGTGTTTTTAAATGAAAGTACAGGTGCATTTAGGGAGTGTTTGATTTAGGAAACGAGAGAAGAAAATAGGTATCAATAATAATTATACCGATTATTAATATTTGAAAAACAAATATCACTATCGTTTTAATCAAAGTAGAAGTAATCAATTGGGATCCTTATGAGTCCCTTTAAAATACTATTTTATCAAACTCCTTAACTCTTTTAAAGAGATTGATACCCATTCCATTATCTTATCTTATATATATATATATATATATATATATATATATATATATATATATATATATTAAAAGTAGGAGTTTTGCGAGTGATTTAGATTTTTTTTCCTATAGTGCCCTTACAAAATAAATTAATGGTAATATTATGTCTTCAAAATTAAATGCCTTTTCTTATAATTATTAGGGATATTTTTGTAAAACTAATGTTGAGTATTTAGTTTAGGAATGTAGGTTTTATTGAAGCATGTTTCCTTAATTTTTTAAGAAAATATATTTGCGACTTAGAAATGATGTCAAGTTTTAGAAATTACTTTGAAGATTCTTTAGAAATTTAAAAAATTATAAAAAGACTAGACTTGTATATATTTAGAAAAATAACTAAAAGGAGATTCATGTTGACCAACTACACACGATGTTAAAAATAAGCCAACTTGATTCACGTACATAGAACTTATATTAAAATTGTCTTATTTTAATAACTACGTTGTCACTAGCAAGGTTAAGATTATTGTGGAGTTTGAATTGAAGATATATAATCTTTGGGCAAAGTTAGTTTCAAGTAAATAGTTATTTTTCATATATGTGTTGGCCTTTTTTTCTGATTAATTATAAATTTTCTATGTATTTGAATATGTTGAAACACGATGTCTAGGTCAACTCTACCTTTGTTATTGCAATGTGTTTGCCTTGATCAAGTGCTTAGGATAGAATTTGTGTTCAAGTTGTTGATTCTGGAGTAAGTAACGTCATCCGACTTATTGTATTGATTTTTTAATTTTTCATTGCCCTATCCCTATTTATTTCTTTAGTTGCTTTAACTTTTATATTGTAGGTCTAATAATCATTTAAATTATTTTTAAAATTAAAAATCTATATACAAAGAAGTTAAGAGAGATTGAAACACAAGCACGTTGGCTGTGTATGACATCGCTCATAAATCTTTTGTGAGTTATACCGTGTTTATGCACACTAAATATGTATTAATATGAAAACAAAAAATTATATTTGAGTTATATACATGTTAGGTTTTTTGGTTAAATTGTACATTTTTTATTTTTCTGTTTATTTTTTTTTCTCTTTGATTTTTTTTTCTCTCTTTGAGTTTGATAGATTAGGGGATAAGGATAATATAGGGCTAATGGTAATTTTTTACTTCTTCAATGGATGTTGAATTTTCATTTACGAGTCCTTCCGCTTAATGACTATTACTTTTTGTTTTTAACAAATAATGGAATCCACATACCTTTCAAATAGTTATTATTCATAAGCTCTTTGGCCAGTCTATTCAACTGTATTAGATTAATATCACCAAACATCTAGGTTTCTTTTTCCAATCCTTGAAGTCATTATTTACTTGAACTCTATATAGGACTGGATGATTGACAGTTTTAACAATAGGAACTAATATATCATTGCCAAAGTAGTTAAAAGGGAATAAAATTGTTAAAAATTCGAAAATCAACACACAGATCAAATCACGTTGTCTAAGATTAGAGGACTGAACAATCGCATCCAGCATTTTAGGTTTTAATCAAACCTACATAGATGCATAAGATGCAAATTAACAAAAGAGTAAAACTAGTACTTACACACATTATAGACTACAGAAGAGGGGAAAATGCGTCCGAAAATTTTGTTGAAAGCCTAAATGAAAGTTCTCAAAACAGCAGCATATAGCACCGATTAATGTCCAATTAAAACCAATATAAAAAAAAGCAATGAAGAGTATAGAAGAGATTTTGGAAGGGATGGAATGCATGAAAAAGACTGGTTAGTGCCTGTTACCTTTTATTTTGGGGCCAGATTAGCTTCTGATAGAGCCGATAGGTAACATGCAAAATTAAATTACGAAACTGTTCTACTTTTTGCTTATATAGCATTCTTTATGCTGTTTTCTTTTTAGTTAGTCTATTTTGAAATAAAGCATTAAGCATTGTTTCAAATTTAAAGTAAATGTTGCTCTAATATATTAATGGGTTTATTTTACGTAATTAGAACATGCCATGGACGTGGAGTGCTGCTATGGTGTCATGGTTTACAAAGGCATTCTAACAAGTGGAGAAGTTGGGGCCATTAATCAAATTTATAAAGATAACAATAGAATTTCACTAAAGAAATTGAAGGCCTTTCAAGAGTTTGAGATATTTACCTAAGGTTGAATTTTAGGTAGATAACTATTTTGAAATAAATTTATTTATAAAATTGAATTTGATTTGGGAAAAAATTATCTAAAAGACAATTTTGTTGAAAAAAAATCTTTGGGAAAAGAATTGGAAATTTTTTCAGGATGGCTTTTAGAAGTTCCTAAGAATTTCTTATAGAAATTAAGCATTCAAGAAAATAGGAAAGAAAAGTTACTTGAATATTAATTTTTACATCTGTAGCCCTTGTGGGCTTTATGGAAAAAATCATGGCATTGAAAGAAAACAAAAGGCATAAATTTTATGCTCTAACAAACATATATAAATTTTCTATCGTTGTTTTGTCTCTATCAATTTACTATCAGGGTGAGTTATTCTTTTAGCAATTAATTGTTGGTTTTGGTTTTGTATTGCATTTAAATTGTTATTGATACAGTATGTGGATCACGTATTTGTTCAAACGTATGTGTTAAACATATTTTATACTTTCAATTATTAATTCAATTTTATAGATCACTTACTTCTTTAACTCTTAATGCTTTAATTATATATTGTCTACTAAGCTCAAAAAATAACTACTTTTATGAGTAGATAACGTTCAGTTTGATGCTATTTTGTTAGGAAAAAAATATAGTTATCCCAAATATATGTGTGTATGTGTGTGTGTGTGTGTGTATTGTTACTTACTCTATGTTAAAAATTAGCACAATAATTGAGAAAAATCATTGAAGCTATTATCTCCATAAGAATAAGTAGGGCCAACAATTCAAACTTTGAGCTAAGATGAAATAAGTATTTTATGTAGGTCAAACACAATTTATGATTTATGAAATCAAAATAATCTAAATAAATACAAACATTGAGTTTTTAATTTAAAAGTGTTATTCTTATCAAAGCATTCAATTAAGTTTCTAAGGAGTTGGAAGGAAATTTGAATTTTAGAAAGTATTTTGGTAATACTTTAAAAAATTGAAGTATAATTCTAAAAGGAAAGGTACTTTAGCCATAGTTCATTTTTTCACCCTTTGCATGTGACGTGAGATTCAAGACAAAAAACTAATTTATTTTATGTTAAATCAAGAATATAATCATGAACATAGGTTAAACTAAGAACTTTTTATTTTCATATTTTTTTAAATATAAAAGCAAATAGAAAAAATAATAGAATACTCTGAGGGAATGCAAGTCCACTATCCAGTAGCTATCTTCATGAATATAATTTTTATCTTAATTGTTTTATTAACTCTGACTTCAATTGTACACTACTGAAATTACTATTGTATCTAGAATATTTATACATCATGCGTCGTGTAGTTAAAATTTGATATTTGTAATTGTAATGCTAACAGGTTCACTTTAAATTGTTAATGCTTTTTTTTTATGGTTAGTCTAAAAAAGTTGTCTATTACTAAAACATAATCTTTTATGCATAAAGATATCAATGAGGTCTAAGGTCTTTGGTGGAGTAGGCATACAAAGTACTTCTGCCTAAGGAATATCATGATAGCAACTTAGTACCCGATTTCATTATACATAAAGTACTCATTGTTTGTAAATTATAACCATGAAAAGGAAGAAAACAATATCAAACATAATTAAATATGATGCATTCAAGGCATTATTTTGTAAAGAAATCAATTGTATAAAATTTATGGACAATTATGTTAATTATTAGTATTCAGAAAATAATTTCAAAATTAAATTAAGGATTAATTTTAGTAAAAATGGAATGTCGATAGAGATTGGAGCCAATGGCACTAGGTATTATTTTATAAATACTCATAAGTATTAAAAAAGTCATGATTGGAATGGACTGTTTGAAAAATAGTGATATTTTATTTAGGTTAAAGAAGTGAGAGGGGTATAATGTCAACCGATAGGGACTATGATTTTTTTTTTTAACTATTGATTGAACTAAAAATTAATTCCTAGCCTTAAAGAAATATTCATTTGTGAGTTAAGTTTTTGTGGTTCTCTTGCTCTTCTACTTTTAATAATGCATTGATATTATAATTCAAAAATCATATAACAGTGTTATACACACACACACACACACATATATCTCTTGACATTGTTGCATTTTTTTTTAAAACTATCTATTATTTCGAATCTCCTACTAAGTATAACCTCATAAATAGCTTTGAAAGATTATTTAATTTAAGAATCATGGGTCATGTATGCTTGAGATAAATATTACCTTTTCCTTGAGCAGATGTTGAAGGAATTTTAGAAATTTTATTTACGAAAGTTTTATCATGTAGTCTTAAAATACTCTTAAAATGCACAGTTACTTTAATTTCTTGGTGTAAAATGATATTGGTCAAATATGTTGTATTAATAGGTGAAAGAAATTTAAAAGTCAAATTTATGAAGAGTTTCATTGTGTAGTTCTAAAATACTTTTAGAATGCTCAGTTATTTTGATTTCACCATATAAAATGACGTTAGTCCTAAATATCTTAGAATACACACTTATTTTGATTTCTCTGTGAAGGATGATGTTAGTCAAGTATGTTTTATTCATTTATTCCAAAAATTGACGTAGTCCAATAATTCAAAATGTGTATAATTCCATTATTATCTAATGTGGACTTCTTTCATATTAATTATCTAACACAGATTTGTTTCGTATGATAGTGGATAGAATTTCAAAATTATATTGACACGTACTACTTTTTATACAAGGATGTGCAAAAGATAGGCCAAATGTTTCTACTCTACTTGCAATACTCAAGGTCAAATTGAAGAGATCCTTCATCATTAGATACCGACTTATAATCTAAGAATGTGAAATTATGAAGAAACTATGTGTAGCAATGATGCCAACATGTGTGTTTTTTTTTTTAAATTCATAATTAGGTCTTCTCTTGTGTGTAATTTTCTGTGTATACTGTTGACAATTAGAAAATCAAAGTTTTACCACTTTAATTTGTCACATGGTGCAACTACCAAAGACATATAAATTTGTACCTTCATTCAAATATATAATATTTATATGATTTGCGTAGTTATTAAGTTTTAACATTTTATTCATCTTTTTGGTATGTGTTTTCTATTATTTTTACTTTAAATGAGTTTAAATTATCTTGACCTCTATAGAACTAAATATCTGTATGATAGCACAAAACATAAGCATATAGCACTATCTTATCTTATAGCACAATCCTAACTATTTTGATTACCCTCAAATTGTGTGTTATTTATTTCTAACTTACTTATATACATTTTACAATTATATTCACTCAGAAATTTGTATTGCTCAAAATATTATGTTTTCCACTTTAAACTTCTATATTTATGTACTTAGTTAATAAGGTTAAAAATAAAGTTTCCTTTTTGCAGTAAAATTGAAGTTAAATTAGCAAAATCTATCACACAAATTAGCTTAAAAGATCAGGACTTCAATCAATCGGAGACTTAGCAATGAACATCTCATGGTCATATTGGTTAAGTAGTGAATAAAAAGGAGCATGTGTATTTTTTGGTAATTTTGGTGTAAAATATTTCAAGACATGCCTATCAACTCAAAACTAGAATCACCATTGCCTAGATAACCAAAAAAAAAAAAAAAATGTTGACGGCATGAGTTGTAAAGAGTTTTTTACACTTTTCTCTAAATATTTTTTTTCCTTACTGTTTTTGTTACACAAGCCCTTTTTAAAAAAAAAAAAAACTTTTCAATCGACTATTGTGGTTGTTAAATATTTTCCATCTTGTGAGTATATATGCTACCTATTATAAAATAGGACGGAAAGGGAATATATTTTTTTTACAGAAAAATATTATATTTTTAACAGAAAGTGCATGAGACAAAAGAAATATTGTTAATTTTCAATTTTCTTAAAAGACCTCACTGCACTTTTCCCTTGTTTACTTTTCATTAATTTTTTAAAATTTCTATTAAAATATAAAATAAAAATAATTTAAAATTGTTTTATTTTTTTGTTGGAGAAGAAATAGAGCACTCCTAATAGATCTTTTTTTAATTATAGTAGGCTTCATTTTTTTATTACTTGTAATAGAGCAATAAAATGATTTAAATAATTAAAACTTTTTCCTTTTTTAATTAACCCAAAACAATACATTATTTGATTAAGCATCACAAAAAAATATCTACGACGTGCAATGCACGTACTTCCATCCTAGTAAAACTAAACATGTTGGATGAATGGTCAAAATTTATACTCATAGTAGGGTTAATGATATTCATAGTGATAGTGATTAAGTAATTTGAACTAAACAACTTATTAGTTTAATCATGTGTATAACTGTAATCCATTTTTTATTATTACTTTTCATATAGATGGCGTAAAATAACTAGAATTAGTCAATAACAAGTTTTCATTTACAATGTGGTAAAAGTGCACAAATTTAGTCAATTAGTCCTACAGGAAACTAATCTGTTTTGACACTCAATCCTTAACCTCAACTTTGTACCACTAACTGGCCTCTCCCTAATGCATATTCAACACGAATAATATCCTCTGTGTTTAACTGTGTCTAATATAACACTACGTTGTATCACTACGAAATTATGTCATATCACTAAATGAAACGATGTAATTTTATATAGTTTTATATTGATATGGCGTAATTTTTTATTGGACACCATTGAGCACGAAAAAAGAAATTGTATAAAGAATCTAGATTTTATTTAAGAGGCTCCTAATTTGATAGCTGTTTTCCAAAAAGTTAAAAGATTAAATGTTGACACCGTAATCTTCACGCAGTGTCTAAAGATGTCATAGTTGAAAGTGTTACAGATACGTCGTTTTCTTTTTCTATCCTTTCTGAGGTACCACATAAATAATTGTGTTGCCGTCCACAAACCCGGAGATCATTTTCTGAGAAAATGAAGTTATACAATCGAAGCATCATTTTCACAAATTGCTTTAAGATCAAATTAGATTATAACATTTTCAACAAAACATTTCTGTCTATCAATAATCTTTAAACCAAATCCCCCACCTACCTGACCCGTCCTTTGAAATTATGAATGTAGAAAATTTTGAAAAAAGAAAAGAAAAGAAAAGAAAAGTAACTAACATCCCTCCCCTACTTACTTATCTTTTCCACTTTTTCAACACCAAACAGATTTTGACTTTCGTTCCTATAAAGTTTGCAGTCAAATAACACATACTGTTCCGTCCCATCCCTCCTATAAGTTGGAAAAACGACTAAAGAAACATAAAAGAGATTTCGAACTCTATTACGTATCCAAATAAAATTTCTTTTTGGAACATCATTTATTTGTGTTTATTGCTGACCTTCTTGACCTAGCAATTATGAGAATAAGTCTGTGAACACACCTAGAAAGTAACGGATTCAGGGTTTGAGAAAATTGGTTATTCAAATTGTACCCCTACCCCGGTGCACAATAATTTGTTTATGTTATATAATTTAATATTATAAGGAATTTTCTATTCTATATCCTAAGTGCAAAGAATAATATATGAGGTTTACAAGAGTTTTTGAGTTGTAAAAACTAACTGTCTCACGATCTGTGGCTTCTCGATTTGGATAATCTTTAGCAGCAAAATTTACTCTTTTGAGACTAAAATAATATGATTTTAAGAATAGACTGATCTTACTTTGTTTATCCTCAACGGTAAATTTTATACTTTTAGGCCAATAAGTATATGCAATTCTTACAAAATAGATGGACCATTCTGGAAATGTTTGTCCCATGAAATTTGCAAGGGTTCTTAATCTATGTTGTCAAAAAGTAAAGCATCAAAATTACTTGTAAACATTGATTTCTTTAAACATGCATCTAACCACGACTAAACGGTGATAGTTCTACACCAAATCCTGTGAATAAATTTGGCTGTGTTTGGATAGCATTTTTTGGAAATTTTTGAGAAAAATTTTTTGGAATTGTATTTGGCATGAAAATTTTTTTGGTTAAAAAAGTACAAAAATTTTTTGGTCAAACTTTTTTCACCAAATTTTCGTACAAAGGCCATTTTCACACTAAACTCCATCACTACCCCAGAATGCATGATGAGTTTTTTGCAATTATAGGCCATGGATTAAGAGCATTTGCAGCATGTCATTGTGGTTCAAATTAATTCAACACAAGATTGGTTGGAACTTGGAACTTGGAACATTTCTATTTCAAGGCTGCTAATTTCTGTTGCATTTACTTCCACAAAATGCGAGTATACTAACATCTTCATACAAAGGCAACATATATTTTCTTGAAATTATATGTGAATTTACCCCATCTCAATAAGAGAATAAAATTAAAAAGAAAAAGAGAGAGATAATTAAAGTGAGAAACATAGGACTTGGTATCAGCAAACCTTTCAACGTTAACTTGTACAAAAACATACGTACAGAGGATGTTCTCTGATTGCCTTCCCCCACGTAAATTTCTGATGACTTTTAGATCAGACGTGTAAGTCCAGCAAAACAACATGCAGACAGTGACACATTTGACACTTCTAGTTTCCCACGTATTGGGATGACATAGTAACTTCTTCAAAAAGGAGTCTTCCACTTTTGCTTCGTCTCCTGTTGAACAAGTGTCCTTTACTTTTTCTTTTTTTTTTTTCCCCTTAAGATCATTCGAAGAAATGTTACTATTTACCATTGACCAAAATTCTCTAATTACTTCGTCAATTTTCTTGCATAATTATTTCACACTTTGCTTCTAAAACTTTTCCTAAATATGATAACCACATCTTAGTAGTTAACGTTAGAAAGGCTTGCCATGCATTGGATTTGCACGTCTTGTATGCTAATTTAGCTTCGTCATGTCAACCTCACGTACGTAGGACGAAGTCATGGAAAAATGGACAGCATTAGAACAGTATAATATGTAAGCCAAGACGTCATACATAACCACCAGCAAAGACAACAAACGCAAAGTTTTTGAGAAATTAACGATAGCTTATCACCACGTTAGGCTCATTATATAGTTCAATACACACAGATTCTCCAACCAATTTATCGTCGTTATATCTTCATCATCTTCAAAGCAATCAATCATCAGAAGCATAAAGCTAACTAGTATTATTCAAGTCCTGTGATGGCCGGGGGTAGTGATGGGCGCTCTTTGAAGGAGACACCAACGTGGGCTGTTGCCGTAATCTGTTTTCTACTGGTTGCCATCTCAATCATCATCGAATTTCTTATTCATCTTGTCGGCACGGTAGAGTAATACTAGTATCTTTTTAACATTTGCCAGCATTGCGTGCAAGTTATAAGCCCACAATTTGAGTAATCGTATGATGTATGACCTTGTTGTGCTACGTTAATTTCAGTGGTTAAAGAAAAAGCGTAAAAGAGCACTCTATGAAGCACTCGAGAAGATCAAAGCTGGTATTAAAATCTTCGACATCGTCCGTTTGGATGGTTGTTTTTAACGATATTTTTAGAAAAATATTAGTACAATACTTTTTCTAAATAAACGTGTACTTAAGATAAACGGGCAGGTAGAGTAGAGAGGGTGTTTGATTTTTTCATGAACAATTTCGAAATTACTCAATCCAAATGGATAGGAAAAGACACGATGAGTATAGATGATGAGATAATATTAACATTTCAAATTGCTTTTCTTCAGAACTTATGCTATTGGGGTTCATATCATTGCTCCTCACAGTAGTTCAAGATCCCGTTTCTAAAATATGCATACCCAAGAGTCTTGGCCGGTCATGGCGTCCTTGTGGCAAAGATGACGAAATGGATGACGATGAATATGAAGACCCATGCGAAGTCAACGTATGTATAACATACTGTTTGCCTTGAATTTCTTTCTTTAAGTTTTCAGTTTCCTTGGTCAATTAAAATGCAATTTTATTTGGCAGGATAAAATGCAGTTTGTTTCAGGAAATGGGCTACACCAACTCCATATATTCATTTTTGTGCTTGCTTTATCTCACGTCCTTTCTTGTATCCTGACTCTGGGATTGGGGACACTGAAGGTGTATATGGAGCTAGTTTAATAGTTTAATATTGGCAGTAAAAAATTCAACTATGGCGTACCAGTTTATTTGAATCCTAATTGAGCTGAGGGTCTGAAATGCAGATGAGGAAATGGAAGGCATGGGAGGACGAAACCAAGACCATAGAGTACCAGTACTATAATGGTTAGTATGGACCTTCTTGAGCCAAAATTTTCACAATTTAGTCTTAATATGGGCTCCTTAACGTTGAATTTTTGTCAGTCAAGTTTCAGTGTGACATTGATAGTCCACATCTTTTTTATCCATCTCTTTTGCAAATCTTGTTACAGAATATGAAGTATAGAAATCATCACATGTCAAGTTTCACATGTATAATTCTTTCGAAATTTTATATCAAATATCAGACTTCTACATTTGTCCCCAACTTAGGCATGCAAAAAGTGACCGTCATGCGAACCATTGCCAAAATGGAATTGCAATTAGTAGGGGAGGCATTCATATCTTGGAGTCAAATTCCTCACTAGTAGTTCCATGTTAAAAGTTTTTCGGAATCTAATCATTCAAGCAAGAGTTTGAGTCCAAATGTTTGTAGAGAAAAGCCTTCTTACAGTTATTACATGAGATAGCTGTCCGCTGTATCAGTTTCTAAAATTCTGAATAAATGGGTAGGAGGAACAGCACTGAAATACACGGTGAGAATTGTCCTTTTCAAAATTATGGATCATGATTGCCTTCCACAATTTCATGCCGATTTCTCCTCCATCTATATTCGATAAGCTATGTAGCTAAATGTTAGCATATTTTGTTGCAGATCCTGAAAGGTTCAGGTTTGCTAGGGACACTTCATTTGGACGTAGACATCTTCATTTCTGGAGCAAGTCTCAAATCCTCCTCTGGATAGTAAGACCTCTATCTAACGTATACTTTGATCTATATTGCTTTTTAAAACACTCTCTCTTCAGGTTTTAATTATTGCTTGCACTTCAAACTACAAAATGGTACTGTTGATGCTTGCTGACCTTTTGTTTATTTCCATGAATTAGGTTTGTTTTTTCAGACAATTTTTTGCATCAGTTGCAAAAGTGGACTATCTGGCTCTTAGACACGGCTTTGTCATTGTAAGTCGTTGAAAATTTACCATGTACACAATATAAACTATGGCATCTTTTGAACTTAAAGATGGAGGGATAAATTGGTTTAATTACTTCAATATCAGGCACATTTGGCACCAGGGAGCCACGTATCCTTCGATTTTCAGGAATACATACGTAGATCCCTTGAGGAAGATTTTAAATTTGTAGTTGGAATAAGGTTAGTTAATTCAGTAGTTTCTGATGTTTTGTTGACACATATCTAATAAAATTCTGCAGTAACACACTAACACCTTTTTCTGTTAAATATATGTGCAGTCCAATCATGTGGCTTTTTGCAGTGTTGTTTATTTTATCGAACACCCATGGTAAGGATCACCAAATGATTTTTCATCAGATAACATCTGTTAACTAACTATCTAAATTGTAATGTTACCTTTAAGATGTTACCATTCTTGACTAGACAATCTTAATATTTTCAACTTTGTTGTATGTGATTTTGAGATAAATGAAAGATAACTGCTTTGAATTTTGGTTTTTCACTGTAATTAAATTTAACATATTTTGGAATTTTACATTTTTGTTGATTGACAAAATTTTTGCGGTTGGGCAGGATGGTATTCATACTTTTGGTTGCCATTTATTCCCCTTTTGGTATGTGAACAGTGCAGGCATACAATATTATGTTTTGGTTACATTTACTTAAAATTCTATCTGCAATTTCTGATAGTGAAATTGGACTTTGCAGATAATCCTCTTGGTGGGGGCAAAATTTCAGGAGATTATAACAAAGATGGGGCTAAGGATTCTAGAGAAAGGAGATGTAATCAGGGGTTCACCAGTGGTTGAGCCAGGGGATCACCTGTTCTGGTTCAATCACCCACGTTTGCTCCTTTTCTTGATTCACTTTGTTCTGTTTCAGGTAAACATTGATTTGAATTATACTCGCATCCTAATAAATAAAAGTTTTGTTTCTTTATCTAGAAGATCAAATAATCCACTGACCTTAAAACTGGCACTGCGTTCCTTCTTTTTGCTTTGCAGAATGCATTTCAGCTGGCTTTCTTTGCTTGGAGTTGGGTAAGCAATATTCTTTCAGTTTGTTAAAATTGTTTTGAAATCTTCAGGCACATAATTTCCTTTTATACGGCTATAATCTCATGTCAGTTTGATATAACAACAAGACCCAATAAAGATTGCTAGGAAGATTAAGGTAATACAATCCCGAGACACTAGAGAACAGAAGTCTTGCTGTATCAGTGATTCGAACTGTCACGCCCCTAGCCCGCACGTGCCAGACGCGAGACAATCGCCGTATTCTCAAAACCCGAGAATACAAGGCACCAATTATCATTTCATACACACCAGTTTAATATTTAATAAAAGAACTACATAAGTGCGGTACCTACTAGTAATAAGAAAATAACCCAACATCTATTTTTTTCGGCCTACATGCCCGATCAAAATACAAAACGTAACTTAAAGATGTTTTACACATATTCATACTACACAACCTTAAATTTTAACACTAATGTCTACTACATAAAACATAAAGCAATCAGTAACAGTAATCTTCTGGGTCCTCTACATATACCACATCATAGTCCTCAAGATCTGTAAAATGATAAGAGAGAATGGATTGAGCGACACGATGCTCAGTAGGTAGCATATACACCTCTGTTGGATCATGCAGCTATATGTAATTATACTACTTTTGTAACATTTGTCATACTATACCACATGCATAATCAATTCAGAATCATTGTAACATAAATTTAATACTCATAAAGTTATTTATCAAAGTAGAGTAACATCAAATCACATAACATAACACGAACATTTTCATAGCATATTTTGTCAATTAATAAAACATATCAATATGGCTCATAAACATACACATGTAATATTCGGCTTCTGAGTACTCAGCCTAGAGTTTAACCCCAATCTAGAAGGGCGGTAGGTCAAGCATTTTTCTTGATCTTCACTTAACCTACCCGTACATGAGTCACTCGGCCGGGCTTTATACCGACTACCATGACTATCTATAACCAATCAAGCATTTTCCTTGATCTTCACTTGATTGTCATACATGACAGGACTATAGCCTCTACCGTCTATTTCATGACCGTTTAGAGCCTTTCATACTTAAAAAAATCATTTCATACGTCACATGCATAATTCAATAAAACTAATAAAAATTTAACATTCATTTTTCTAGCATTTAACACAATAAAACATTTGAAAGTAGGCACATATGATCCATCTTTTGCATATATCAAAATAAAACATTTAATAAAAATACAGAGGGTAAACACCACCTACCTTGGACTGCTCGACCGGATACTTCTAACTCTTCTTACTCTTGGGTTGAACCTATAGTAGACACACGCAATCATTCTAATTAGATTGCATTTTCAATTATTTTCTTTTCAACTAAATATCATATCCCTTTTCTAAAAATTATGCAACCTAAATCCCAAACCTATTTAACCAAAAGAAATTTCAAAATCTCTACAATATAATTAAAATCTGAGGAACTCTTATTTGACTATTTAATCAACTTAAAAATTACACTAACCCATAATTATGATTGAGTTAGAAAATTCATTTACTAAAAAGAAAACTTAAATTAACAACAAGAGCAAAACTCAACTAAACCACCTATAAAACTATTTTATTTTATTATTATTATTTTATTATTATTATTTTTATTACATGATCCAAATTGACTATTGCAATTCATGTAGGTAGTTAGTAATCCTAAGTTATTGATTAATACCTATTATCAATTTCTAAAATTTAATAATGATGAATATAATAATTAATTAATGCTTCCCTGTATTAGATATTTTCGAATGTCAATGAACCAAAATTGACATTCTGGACATAACTTGTGTGCGTAAAGCATTAGTAGTTGACTTTAATCATTATTTTTCTTCCTTCTTTTTTTTTTTTTTCATTACCCATCGATTTTCTACTGCTCACCAAAGTGAAACTCCAATTCTGGTCATTACCATTAGTCTGCACTAGAAACTAGATATTCAAGCTTAGACATGGCTTACGGTTTAATAACAAAAGCTTAAGAAGAATACTTGCATCCAATGTTTAATTTTGTTGTTCCTGTAGACTAAGACCTTTATGACTTCTGGAATCGAAATCCGTTTCCTTAACATCATCCATGAAGTCTAGACTAGAAAAAAAATTCGTTCCTTGTCTCCAATTTGGAAATCTTCTAGCCGAGGGCTTAATTCCTTTATCTTTATATATATATATATATATATATATATATATATATATATTACCTAAATTCGTTCCAAACTTCATCAATATAACGACACTAATCATGAATCTTTTAGGCATAGCACTACGTCTAATTTAATTGGCAAAAATAATTATTATTAGTATTATTAATTTTTTTTCTTTTTTTTAAGCCATGAAATACGAAAACATAAATTTTATTAATCATAATAATAATAATAATAATAATAATAATAATAGAACTCTTGTCTAGATATAACTAAGTTAATGTGTCATATAATAACTTTATAAAAATATATAGGACAGATTATGTTAGATTTTGATATTTTCAAGGTAAAAACTTTTAGCTTAATTAATCTGTAATTTTATATAAAAATATTAGTGTTAGTTTTAAAAAAATTCTAATTGCAAAGTACATGCAGCCAAAATCGTCCAAACCATCCAAGTTCTAATTACCAATTTGACAAAGTGTCACTCGCGTCCCCAATTCTTATGAATTGACGTTAGTTTAACAACTAATAAACAAGAATCCCAGGGAAGTAATTATATATAAAAAAAAATGCTAATTAATCTGACTATAAAAAAAAAAAATTCACGGTAAAAACAAATAGTAGTGATAATAGTAATGGATTAAATACTTACTTGTTTTGGTCTTGAAAAAAATGTATTGTACTGGGATTCTAGTTAAGCCAATGGATGTATCCCATCCTCACTAGAGTTTCTATTGTCTGATGACTAAGAAGAGAAAATAGAGAGAGAGAGAGAGTTGGAAGGAAATGAAATTACGTCTGATGCATTTACTAAAATAAGTAGTTTATGAAGTAAATATTTTAACAACCACCTAACCACTATCAGAAGTTATCTCCCCAACTTTCTCTGCCACTATCTGAACACTTTCTCCCTCCATAACTTCCCCATTTTATTTTACTTATTAATTGTAAAATACTATTATTAATATATATATATATATATATATAAATATAGACACTTGCACATATACTAAATATGAGAAAAAAATTTTCCGGATATTACACGAACTACTTCAATCTAAAGCCCCATTCAATCATAAATCATATATCTTTGGGATATTTCATTGATAGTATGGTATCTAAAACTTCCTGAAGCTATACAGCAGACATAAGTTCTGTGGTTATGTAGTTATTATAGTCTGAAAAAACTTCTCCTGTTTGGCCTATAGAAGATCTTAACATACTCTTCTCCCATACACCTATTTTCCTTAATATAACAGGGTATTTACAACCTCTCATAATAATAATTTTAAACTTTTTTCTTCAGGTTAAATTTGGTTTACTGTCTTGCTTCCACAAAGGACCTGAAGATATAGCCATAAGACTATCAATGGGGTGAGTTGAACTGGATCTCCTGAACGTTGACAAATTTTACAGTTACCGAATGGCTACTTCTTTTCTAAAGTTGCATAACAACAATCATTCCCTACCATGACGTATCTCCAACTATATTTTAGGATCATCATTCAAGTCCTGTGCAGCTACGTGACTCTTCCTTTGTATGCTTTAGTTACACAGGTAAAATGCACTAAACTTTTGGTTTTGTGCCTTGACAACTGTAAATGTACCCCTGAACAAGTAATTTCCTAGCAATTAGTATATTAATACATATGAAGCCTTTCTTTGTATAAATTCACAGATGGGATCAAATATGAAGCCTGTAATATTTAATGAGAATGTGGCCTCAGCACTCAGAAGCTGGCACAGAACAGCCAGAAGGCACATAAAAGAAAACAGGCAATCCAAAAATGCAACTCCATTCTCAAGTAGGCCTCCAACTCACTTGCAAGGAACATCTCCAATGCATCTATTGCAAGGCTACCAAAACAGAACAATCGACGATAGCCTTCGAACATCTCCAAGGGCATCCAATTTTGACAATGAAGCTTGGGGTGCCGAAGGATTGCCATCTTCTTCGCACAACATTGATGGTGGTGGTGATTCTTTAGGAAGAAAGAAAAAAGATGACAGTGATACAGATCATGAAATGCAAGAACAATCAAGATCGCGAAATTCTTCTCCATCTCAACGTCCCAGAGGAGCTCAACATGAAATTAAGATTAGCTTGAGTGAATTCTCATTCAGTGAAAAATAACCTGGCATTTTTGTAGTCCAACTCTATTTTTTTAATCTTTTTGGAATTGCTAGAGAATCTCATCCTACAGCCATAGTAGTAGCATTCTTGAGAAATAGTTGTTAATAACTTCAAATCCATTTCTGCATCATGCAAGCCTAGTTAGCTCCTTTCAAGTTGATAAAGACACTGATTTGGTGTCTAGCTACATCTAGTTGATAATTCATTCTGTGACAAACACGCTTGTGTAGGTCTAAACTCTGAATACGATCCTATCATGTTTACCATGGTTTTTCCCCTTTCCTGTGATATTAGGTAATCTTAATACGTGTTTTCATGCGCGTATTCATCCTGAATCTATAAAACGTCAGCATGCGTGGTTTCCGGTTCTCAAAATCTTCTTGCTTCTTACTATGAGAGAATCGATTCTTTTAGTGCTAGGGAGAGAAATGATGGACGGAAATGTGGTAACAATGATCATATTTTTGCTGGGAATTGCTTTATTGTGGGGGCTGCAAATGATCGGCAGCAAAAGTGGTGGAAATGGAGAAGATCTACATCAGGAGGGGTCAATCCGGCTGCTTCCTCCGTCGTTCTTCCCTTTACGTAATATTTACCCATATGGGTATGTAATATTTACCCATATGGGTATGTAATCTCCTGGTCTTGTGACCATATATGGAACACCTGATTAGGAATTTACTTTCAAGGAACATTTCTTCGTACTTTCCAATTCGATTATTTCTGAAAATCCTGAATTCTGCCATAAAGGAATTTTAATTGTCCATCTCAAAACCAATTGGCAATGAGTGAAGTGGTCATCAACCTTATATATTAGTTTGTGAATCTTTAGGATTTCGATGTGGGACTTTTAACATTTTCCCTCACACATGACTCAGGTTGGAGAGAGTCCAAAAACTGAAAAGAGCGATTAACAAGAGCCCAAATGAAACAGGTTAAGAAAGAACCGACCTCCCAGTGATTCGGGTTAAAGAGAGCCCAAGAAATGAAACGGGCGATTAACAAGAGTCGTATGTGAAGGTGAGAATAAAAGTCAAAGCCTAACTCTAGTACCGTGTTAAAGATCATGGACTTCCATCTCAAAACCAATTGGCGATGAATAGAGTGATCTATGAACTTTATATATTAATTTGTGAATCTTTGGAATTTCTACGTAGTATTTGTAACATTAATAAAAAGCAAGAGGAGATGAGTTAATAAATTAGGAATAAAGAAAATGAACAAATAGGACGCGTTGCTTTGAATTTGGACGGAGAAATTGGTTTGCCATAAAGTTTAGAACTTTGAGAAATCAAAATTGGTTTGTCATAAATGTTAGACCTTTCAATTCCCCATGTAACATGATGCAATATCGAACACTTTGCTAATGGAATGTTCACATATGTAAATTGTAAACTTTTCCATAATTTGGTGATTAAGCAACCTATTCTTCATTTGATGGAAAATGCCTAGTGACGAACTATAATATTTCTAATTTGATCACCAGAGGAATCTGTTTATAAATTAATACAGATACACTGTTTAGCTTGAATAACATTGAAAAAAGCCATTAGCTAGCTCACTTGTTTTCCTCGGCTCACAGATCATATCACTAGAATGTATATCTTCCACAGGTTTTACTTTGTTTAAACGAATTTAGAGAGATGCTCTTTATATGAACAAATAGCTTGAATTGTCAGCATTACAACAGCACCTTCGCAGGCACAGTGCTTCATTGGATTATCAACGCTAAAACACAATGGAAATATCCTTACGAAACCAACAAAGCCCCATTCAAGGTCAAGAAATCTCTCAAGAGGATGGCAATACATGTGGCCGGGATTGAAGAAATAAAAATCACATTTCACTGTATTCTGCTTCACCGAAATAGGAAAGACAAGTGAATCAATCTAATCTAGTTTTCCATGTACATCAATGTTATGCCCCATGAAATGGTATTGGCATAACAAATTTCCATGCCTTGTGTTCTAGGTACAGTTTTAAAACTGCCCCAGGAAACTAAATCCTCATAACACAAAGATGGGGTAAGTAATCAACACACTAAGTGTGCAAGACAAAAATACAGGTAGTTGATTAACGACAATAATCAGAATATAAACAACGAGGCAAAACTGGTGTTTAGCATCCAGACAAGAACACTGCCTAACAGGGCTTTCACATAGCTGCTAACGTCTTTTGGTAAACTGTATTTTTAGTGTTTGCATTGTAAGAGATTTTAGACATTCTCAGAAGCATCTTTCTGTGATTCTTCTGACCTCCCCGCAGCGGCCAGCCTCTCTGCTGCTAATCTTTCTTCAAGTGCTCGAGCACCCCTTTCCCTGCAAAATTTATAAAAAGCAGTTCACTAAGTTAATATTTATAGATATCACCATCCATTAGCCTCACTAATTCTAGGATGTTGTAATCAATTATTAAAAGGACATATAAACATTATCACTATTTTTCCCTTCTATTTCTCTTTCCTTATTTCTTTTTTTCTTCTCTTATATCTCTAATAGATGCAGAGCCTTTGAAAAGGCATCTTATAACTGATATAATCGGAAAAAACGATGTTAAATGATTTTTGAAAAAACAGAAATAATTTTAAAATCTGCGTGATGCAACAATTAAAGTATGAACAAGTTTTAAGAAATAAAAAGTGCTCCAATGCATTATCCCTGTTACAAGTGATAAAATAAGCATCAAATGGAGGAAGCACTTGCTATCAATTTCGGGCATCCTTTATCAGAATTCAACTTGCAGCAAAGCCTAGAACAATTTTATTCTCTTGAATCATTTTTATACCCAAGTAGTTCATTAACTATTCCAATCATAATGCCTCGGAATTCATCGGCTTGAAATATTTTTAAGCATGGGGTCATTAGCGCATCAATTGTTTTCAGTCACATTAAATATTTGACCCTTGTATATTTCAAGAGAACAAGCAGCAGAAGAAATTCCCTTACTTGTGGCATGAGTACACCACCAGGAAAAACGTACTAGACCAAGAGAAACAAGGTAATCTATTTCACCATTTGGAGTTTCTATGCCAGATGAGAAAAGAGCCTACTGTTTGGTTATAGCTCACCTTAAATATTGTCCTTGCTGATGCTAAGACTAAAGTTATTACTTCAATTAATAAAGAATACCTCCTCCTAGATGCCTCGATAGGATCAGAACCAGGCAGTGGTTCACCTCCCAAGGTATATCCTCTGGTCTCGTCCAAAGCTTCAGATCTTCTTCCACAAAACATTCGCCCAAATATCATAGCAATGGGATCAATTACTGGTCTGCAAGCCGTTCATCAAGATATCATCAAGGAAAGTGATGAAGAAAGACACAAAACTAAGGTCATTAGAAAGAGAAAAATATGCATTTCTTACTTTAGAAATTCAGGGAAGAATGTAGAGAATGCAAATTCATCACTTGGATCACCCCTGAGTTTTGTTTCAGGTTTACTTTGCCAGTATCTAAGGTAAATCCAACCTATATATGTGCCAAATAATAATGTTGGGAGGTATGACGCTGAATCTTCTGTGAAAAAGCTGACAGCAATGGACACCAATAACATAAGCGAAGGCAACCACTGCAGATAAGACAAAAATAAAAATAAAAGGGGATGTCAGAATAATTCTCAACCTCCTTCATTATAGCAAGCATATAAATTTCCTGAGCATTTGGAAAATATGAATTAAATACTTCAACTTTTCATACTTTTGCTTTCAGTTTCAACAGAGGCAGCTCTTGGTCGGGTATCATTTGCTTAATGCCAACAAGAAACCCTGAAAGAATCCCTTGAAAGCCAGAAACAGGCATATAACTACAAAAAAAAAAAAAAAAATTGTAAATGAAAGACATGAGGCTTGCTGCATGCCAAAACTGAAAAACAGGGCTCAGGAAATTCACAATAACTTTTGAGAGGCATAATAGAATTCAAAGCTGCTACACATTTATTTGAAATGTTAGTAAACAGGCACAATCACACAATATCCATAACAACAGGGACAATAAACTAAAAACCAAGGGATAAACATATGACATATTTTGAGTCACTTCTACTTTAAGGTGTAGATACTTTTCTTCTGGCGTGTTTGAATTTTTTTTTTTTCCTGGGTGCCTCGCGTGGAAGGATGCTTTTTAATCAGTTCAAAAAAGTGGGAACGTTACTAAACTACCTTTTGAGATCCAAAGTTAAATCAAAATTAAGCAAGAAGCAGAGGAGGAAAAATTAGCATGAATCAGAAGGCCTTGTGAACAGAACCAGGTAAACTCCAATGAAAAAACAATATTTCTGCATAACAGGCAGATCTTGATTACTGAATCACTTACAGGTAGTTTTCCTGCCTTGTTATGTAGTAGAGGGAAATGGCTGTAATGAAAACACAGACAGAAGTTAAAAAGTTAACCACGAAGATGAACTTCAAGAATTCTCGAGAACCCCAGATTGGTTCAAGCAGTCTCCCAAGAAAAGGAGACCAAGAGTGCTGATGAACACCTGGAAAATAAGTACAACTATGAGAAGAAAGAATTCGAGTAAATTTTCTTCTTCAGGTGGGTGCCTATTTAAGTGTAGAGAACCATAATACAGCAATACGAGTCAGAAAGTACGCACTCCATATACTGATTGCTCAATGTAACCCGCTGTAATGAGATTCCAAGCAAATGGAATAGTCCTGCAATAGGAAGAAAACTTAGTTTTAACATTGAAACAATAATTTGAAACTCTAGACATGTCCTCGCTGGCTTTTCCCAGATATCACAATCAACTAACTAGCATTCACCCACATATGTACAGCTTAGTAGCAAGCAAATTTCACCACTAAAAATGCTAAACACTCTTAACAAACATTCTAATAGAACAACATTAAAATTCTACGTAAACATTTAGATTGTAACAATAACACAATGATCATCCATTTCTCTCTTTCTCCAGAAAAATTGCAACCTGATTTCAAAGTAAAGTTGCACAGAAGCCCAGCATTGGGGTTAATTTAATTTAGTTCCTATAATTAACTCCAATTCGGTTATATTAATCAAATTCCCACATATTTAAAAGCAAATTTCCTATTTCCATCACACAAAAAACCTAGTAAGCAAATATTTTTACCACAAAGGCACATAAATACGGAAAAACTGCTACAGAAAAGGAGAAGAAGCAATTGGATTACTTGGCAGGGATGAGAGCGAGATAAGACGAGGCAGAAGGAATTATCTGAACAACAATGTGACCGCCAATGAGCACCACCGCAAGCCCTTTACATAACCTAGTAAATCCTCCTGTGAACAAACCCTAGTTTCAAAAAACAACCAAACCCATAAAAAATCCTCAATCAGAATTTCACAGATCTGACCTTTACAATTCAGACATTCCATCAAACAATAGACATACAATACACTAAACATACATTTGCGTATAAATAACACAAATAGTAATACTTACGGCGCCGGAGATTGGTGGAGAGCTCATTGCTATTTTTTGGTATCAATTTCTTCGCTTTTTTAGGCCGATTAGATCAAGAGATAATGCAAGTAAAATCTCTACTACCCCGGCTCCGGATTATTCCTTAGCTCTGAAGTTTCGTACTTATATATGGGCTTCAATTTGTTCTCGGGCTTGACGTTGAACAAACATAGTAGTAGTATATAAATCAGGTAAATTGCATGGTGAGTCCCTGCAGTATTTATAAAATTTTTTCTTACTATTATTTTTTTGAGTTTTTTAAGTCGTACAATTTTTTTTCACGTAACATTTAAAACTAGTGATAAATGCACAATTGACATGCGTGCTATTTTTCTATGCATATAGCATCATAAATATTTGGCCTAATATATTCTCATATAGTTAAAATATGTATCATATAAGAAATTGAATTAAAAGTAGTAGGTAAAATGGAGATCAGGGAGTTATTAAGTAGTAATTTTACCATATTAGTTGTACCTACCAATTTGCTACAAACTCAATTTCTGTAAGAGAAAAGCATGCCATATTCTTCTTTGGGCTCTATTAAGAAACAAGAAAAAATGCTCATGATTTTGATGTTTTACCCTGAGCTAATACATGTAAGAGTAGTAAACTTTTGTTTGATTGGAATCGAACATTTTAGTATTGATAGAACTAGTTTAGGAAGAATTTTAAACATCAAAAGTTGAGAGCTAAAATTAATTTTCTGAATTATTTAGGAAATAATAAGGCATAATGGACACAACATCCACATTCATACCGGAAAAAAGCTCAAGCATAGTAGGGGTGAGCATAATCGAAAAATACTGATTTACAAAACAATTTCGAATTGATTTCAAAAATTTGAAATCGATAATTCGGTAAATCGGTCGGTATTTAGTATATACCGAATTCAAAAAGTCGAATTCAGATCAGTACTCAAATAGAAAAATTTTAAATTTGGTATTACCGATTTCGAATTCAATTTAACAAAATTTTTTATTTTTTAATATAGATACATATTCTTATATATATATATATCTGATTAGATATATAAATTCAACATATATAGTTAAATATAATTAAATATAAACTTCATAATTAAAAGATCTAATACAACTAAATTATAAAGGGTAAATTTATGAATAATAAATTATAGTAATTACAAAATACGCTTACAAGTGTATATAAATATATATATAATAAATAGCTATATTCACATTTATGAATAAATACACAATATTTACAAAATTATCAATTGTCAAATGCAACTATTTAATGTATATTAAAAAATTTATGTTATGTAGTATATCAACTACTTAAAGTTTATAATCATAAATTCACTTTTTTGCTCTTTCATCAAAAAACAATTTGTTAATTAGTGACAATTGATTGGTGAATTTTTTAATTAGATAATACTTATTGGGGCTAATATATATTTTTTCAATATTAGAGCATAATTGTTGGGTCACATTTTTGTTCAATCCAACCATCTAAATCGGTAATTCGACAAATATCGAATTCGATACCGAATTCGAACAATGAAATCGAATTCAATAATTTTGAATTCGAAATCGAAATTGGTCGGTATTTTTTTAAGCAAAAATACCAAAATTACTGAATTTATTTTCCCGAATTACTGAATTACCATCGAATCACACCCCTAAAGCATAGAAGGAGAATAGAGAAAATGGAGAGCAATTAAATTTACAACATACAAGCCAAACCGGGTATGGTAATTGCTGATTGGTTTGCACGGTAAAAGCTCCTGAAACTATACAGTGTCTGTTATGTTACAACTATACAGCATCTAAGATTCAGTATATATCTATCTCCATAGACTGACATATCGTTGACAACTATACAAACAAAAGCAGGATGCAGTAACACTAATTTCAAAAAACGACCTATCCTTAGAAACAGCCTGCCTTCATTCGCAGATTATTCAAGTGATTAGGTGGATTAACAAGCACAGCCATATGGTACTATTCAACTCCTGTTAGCTCCTCCAGTAACATTTACAACAAAATTACCGCTATTCATTGCTAACTTTACGAGTTATTTTGCTGATGACTTCAATCAATGAGAGGAACCAGTAAGGCGGTTGGAATATTATACGCTAACAGCAATTTGCTTAGGAGCAAGAGATATATGAGCCAAACCATCTTCAAACAGGGTGATTAACACCCGATGGCATGCCATTGCTGATGCAGTGACCAACATAACAAATGAAGTCCAATAGAACCTAAGCATCAATCTTGGATCTTTCCTTGCAGAAGCTAGTATCTTGAAGAAAATGACCTTTATCCGTCGATCTCTAAAGAGAGACTGATAATCATTCATTAATACTAATCTTGAAGATGAATCTCTCTCTATGTTGATAGTACCTCTACCCATCTGCACTTGGGAACTAAATCTGGTAACATGAACACCACTCCTTAAAGCATTGCTTATCCACAGATAGAGTATATCTGCAATAACTCTACAGAGTTGCTGACGCATGGGATTTGCCTCCTTGGACACCATAGCTCGGACTAATGAAATTCCATCCTGCTTGTCAGCATGCACAGTCAGCTCAAGTCCAGAGTTAGATGGCATAAACAGTCATGCAAAATTCAAGCCAGCTAAAAATTCCAAACTTGTTTGTTCCTCGGTTCCTAACCCAAGTTACAGTTTCATACTTCCATTTACCATCAAATAGTCCTACTGTCATCAATGTTGCTCGAGAAAAGGTTCATGCATTTATGATTTTTTTTACAACAAACACCTTTTCATTCAACATTTATAATTCATTAATTTTACTGCAAAGAAAACCAGTAGGTCAATTTTCTACCTTATAAAAAATTCTGCCAACTCTTTTAAATCTATACCAAGTAACAAATACATTCCATATCCGCAAACTAAGAGCTTGATTGGAAAAACTGCTGATTTTCATTACCTTTTATTTAAATGAGAATAATTGGTCTGAATAAGAACAGAACAGATAGGTCTGAGCCCAAATCCTCCCAAACAATAGCATCTCAACCAAATGAGCTAACAATCAAGAACTATAATACTGGACAATCAACTGGATAATGCTAATCTTCCTACAAAAGCTAGCTTAGTTTAAACTGCCTTCAGAAGTTCATTATGAATATAAAAGTGAAATTTAACATGCTTAATAGAATTCTGCAAACAATGAAGACATTGATATCTGTGAGGAAGCAGCTTCAAGCTGAAAGCTACTTACTGCAGTCATCAGGAGTCTTCTCAGCACAACACCATCTTTAGAAGGTAAAAGTCTCAACATCCAGTCTGTGACATCATGTACACCTGTCACTTCATTTGGAGAAGGCTCAAGAAATGTTTGAGAGCTTGATGCTACCAGGTGCAATCCTTTTCTGGCAAGAGGCCAAAAGTTCAATTTTAGATTCCAAAAACAAATTGACGAAAGAAAACAGAATTACATGGGTAAAGTGGCAATATGCGTCCAAAATATTATCAAAGCAATCTTAAAGTCAATTATCAGACAACCAACTGTGGTACCATGTCCTTTTCCATTATTAGGACTTGGAGGATAAAAAAAAAAATGGCCACAGGAATGGGTGTTCGGGAATCAAAATCCTTCTGCCTATTGACAGATTACCTTAAAATGATGTGTACTTCAAATCCAACACATTGTCCCAGAAACCAAAAAGAAAAAAAAAGATGCAAAATCAGAAATAAGTGGGTTAATGCTTTCCAATTGTCACACAGAAAATTTTCTCAAAATTTAACAAAAGTTGTCAGGACAAATTACAGCAACCTTCCTTGAGGTTTTACAAAAACATGATTGTTTATTTCCGAAATTATGATGACCTTTTATCAAATTTCATTTTTTTTTTTTTTTTACATTAACCTCTTTAATGCTAATATGATGCAAAAGATTTGTACTTCTCAGACCGTAGGGAGGATAGGTCATCATAATGATAAAAATAAGTTTAAAAAACTGACAATAAATTTTATAAACAAGAGAGGTATTCCATGTAGTCATGACCTATATCAAGTGCAATTTACCCCAATGTCTTCTAATTTTTACTATTAGGAGGAAGATATTTGAATTGAATCTTTTAACAGACGCAGAAAGATTTTAAAAAGAAAATGTTTGAATTAATATATTGCATTGAATAGGATTAGCATAAAAATCCTGTAATTCTTCAAATCCACCCTCCAACTGGTTCTGTCTGTAGTTCAAGAAGAAAAAGTGGGCAGAATCAGAGGCCAAAAAACATATTTAGAGCATATTTATGCAGAGCCTATGCAAAATTACAGTAAGCATGAGACTATAGGAAGTATTTGATCCACTACAACTTAAAGAATAACACTAGTCAGCAAACCTTGCAGCTCCGACTCTTAAGAAAAGAGCAAGCTTTTTCCATTGAAATTCTTTCCTTCTGTTAAAGACAACCTATATAGGAAAATTAAAAAAAAAAAAAGAAATCAACACAGATCTACCACAATTTGTAGTAGCATCTTAACGTAAAGCTAGCAGTTAACATAGAACTAGGAAGGATACTACCTAAAATAAATAAATGAACATGAGCCAAAGCTATACCATTGGAGGCAAATATCTTTTTTAGCTATAAAAAACAATAATTAGCCGACTTTAACTACACAAGAACAGGCCTAAAGATAGAGTAACTAAGCGATATCACTTACACAGGTCAACTGCAGAAATTAACATTAAATCTTGGTCTTGTTTAGGGTTGAGAGAAGAAATGGAAATATTTGGAATAAAAGGTAGAAAAAGGGCTAGGGAAGAAATAAAGATTTGAAGCTGAAAGATGTCAGAAACTGAGTCTTCAGGGATCTCTGTTTGCAGTTCAGGTTGCTCGTTTGGTGCAGTGACAGTTATAGATCACTAATTTCTGGTGGCTCCAGGGGATGCTTGTGTTAAGTGAAGATTCCAATGGGACAATGTATAAAGCAGGACCGACCGGAAGTTGTATTAAAGGAAACTTCTGCAATTTAGTGTAACTAGGTAGATCTACGCAATAAGAGAAATGCAAGTAGAAAATTCAATTGGCCATCTCACGCTGAATCCCAAGTATCATAGCAAAGATAATTCCTTAAGATTTCTCTTATGACAACCATCTCAATGAAAATTAAAGATCTAGATATAATGAATATAAGGTGCAGATGTTTGAGAGACTAATTTACATGACACATAAACCCCAACAAAAAGCAATTTAACATATAATCCTTATATGTACCGAGTGCAGAATTCTCCTCGTAGAAGCTGAATTATCAGTTAGAAGTTTACGAACAACGTAGGGATATGCAGCCTCAAACGTCTTAAAAGTTGGATCTGCAGCAACTGCCAATCCTGTGATATAAGGTAAAAGGAAAGTAAATACATATTTCAAAAGGAGGCAATTCATTCTGTCATGCGTGCAGTGAGTTGTGAAGTATAAAAAAATTCATGATTGCAAGAGAATTGAAATCACAACTACGACAAAGATATATGCAAAAGAAAGATAGGAAAGCAATCCTATCTATAAACGTCTCCACACATAAGAATCTGAAATCCAATAACCAAAAAGAAAGATGAGTAGCTTGCCATGAATTTCTTTGCAACCAAATATGCTTTATCAGTATTCCTACCACCAGAAGTCAAGTAGTTTACTAGCATATGAAAGCTGGTCACATACAGAAACTTGTGACACTCTTCAGTGCTTAGTTTTTGATTATACTCCAGAACTCTAAAAAATGGGAAGCCGTCAAAAAGAAAAAAAAAAAATCAAACACTTGATAGGTATCTCTTCTTTCTGCTCTATATTTCCATTGATAATCGACCAGAAAAGATACAGCAACACTTGTCCATAGTTTGGATTGCCAAAAAAATCAAACCAGGTATTTAAATGATATTCCGGATAAAATGAAAAATGCCATTCACATCAGTTTTATATAATGTTGAACTAACATTAAGCTTTCCAATATTTCGATGCTTTTAAAAAGAAGTGAGCAAATATCCATACAGCTGTGCACATGCAGACCTTCAAAAGTTGACACTGCTAGACAAGGATGCAAGACCAGTTACACTATTTCAACGTTCCATCATGGCACAAGCAAAATGAAAGGATTGTAGAGAGAAATCTGGCATGATTATCTAACCTTCCAATGAAGCCAAAGACCTCAGAAGCAGAGTATAGTACGGTGGCATGCGAAAATGATACTTCAGTGCCACAGACCATATTTTACCAAGAACCTAGAATACATGTATCAGTGTTACAACCGGCTATGTAAAGAACACGATGAAAAAAAAATAAATCAGATAAATAGCCAGAGAATAAACAGGATCTAATTCTCATTCTCCAAATTTCTTTGAATTTCAAAAACAAACATTTAATTGAAAAGAGAAACTGAGAAAGCTAACCAATCTATTGAAACATTTTTGCAAGAGAAACTAAGAGCATTTCTTCTTCAAACTCTTCAACTAAAGAAATCCCAACCTAAACTAATTTTGGCCAACTCCAGTTGCTACACTTACATAAGCATGTTGAATGAAGGAAGATAAAGCTTTGATTGATAAATTTATATTTCACTTGGACAACAAATAGACTGTACAACTTAGAGAAATCAGAACAAAAATAGACCATGCAACTTAGAATCACCATGCATAAGAAGGATATGCTTTTGGAGCCGTAAATCCTCAGGAATGATACATTCCTTGGCAAAAATGAGGTCAAAGATAAACAGTCTCAAGTCCTGTAAATTAAAACCACTTCTAAGTATTCTATATGTTAAACTTCTCTCCTTAGATCTCAATATAAAGGTGGTGCATATTATGGAAAAATTCCATCTAAGACTGTCTTACATATTTTGCAAATAAAACATGTCCATTGATAAGATTTGAAGACAGATAATTCTTAGTCCTTGAAATTCCTGAAACTTGACTACTTTCAAGTCAGATGATAACTATAATCAGTGTGATTATGTTGCTAACTTAAAACAACATGTAACATTAGTTAAATCTGTTAGAGCTTGTTCAATGAAATGCCTAATGCCCAAGACTAATAATTATTTTATCCACAAATATGGACAAGCTTCCTCTGCTTAAATTTATAAGTTTGTTAGATGATGTACACTATAAATAATTAAAATTGTAAGCTCAAACCTGTAAATACGTTAAAAGAAGATGAATACATTTAAAATGTTTATCTTGTTCCAAAAGGCATTCTATGGTCAAACCCACAAAAAATCGATTCATAATGAATAAAACAAATACATCTTAATGCTGAAACAGATTAAAAAAAATTGCATGTACAACTTGGTTGAAATGAAGTGAAAAGCATATGATGCTGAATTAACTTGCAATATTTCTTATGAACCTATAAGTAGAAAAAATAGAAATACCGGGAACTAAGTCACCCTATTACTCTCACCCGACTAAACTTGACGTTGGGAATCCCATTGTTAAATTCCACCTCTCCCAAGGCATCTTCCAAATCCTGAATCATATTTTTCACCAAAAAATAAGTTCCATATAGTGAATATCCAGGCCAAGCCATACAGCAGACCAAAAGAGATTTAAATAAAAAACAATTATGAATTCAATATATTATGAAGCTGTTAAGCACTTTCAGGTAAAGCAGGAATAGTATAAAATTTAATGTATCAATAGAGACTTATTGCAGAACCGTATAATACCATGGTAACATGCAGGACGTAGTTCTTGCCCTTACAACATCCATTGTTTAAATTGAAAACAATTTTGAACTCAATATAGCATGAAGCAGCTAAGCACTTTCAGGTTAAGCAGCAATAATATAAAATTTAATGTATCAATAGAGACTTAATGCAGAACCATATAATACCATGGTAACCTGCAGTACATTAGTTCCCGGCCTTAAAACATCCATTTCAGTTAGTGCCTGAACCAAAGATGCCCAATCCCCATAAACTATATGCAATATAGACGCCAGCATGGCAAACTGGTGTTTCCTTTCCATCCGACAAAGCAAGCCAAAATCAAGAAACCTAGCACAAAATAGAAGCAAACAAGAACTATATAAGTAAATGAGATGTCTCTCTCTATTAAGTAACACAATAATAAATAAGCATACCCAATCTGTCCTGATGATATGTAGCGCAAATTGCCAGGATGTGGGTCAGCATGCAATAAGCCAGTCTCAAGGAGTTGAACAAGTGATGCCTCGACTCCTTTATTAACCTGGAATATTTAAATCACAAGAATCTATGAGAAATGCAAAATCACCAAGATTTATCTACTTCATCAGAAGAGGAGTGCATATGGCCTACAGAAGAAAGCAGCAAGTGCTTCTGTCATTCTTTGGTTACAAGTCATCACAAATTCAATAGCAAGGAGTAATATTCCACCCTGCAGTATAAATTTCTTTTGCAGAGCCCTAAATATATACTTTGCTCAAGATATAGTATTTTTATTTTCTTAAATTTATGTGTATGCTTGAGCATCTTCACAGATAAATGATCAATTTTTAGTGTCAAATAAATAACTCATATTCACTTGCAAAAAATATATACTTTTCTGAAGATATAGTATTTTTATTTTCTTAAATTTATGTGTATGCTCAAGCACCTTCACAGATAAATGATCAATTTTTAGAGTGTCAAATAGATAACTCATATTCACTTAAGAAATATAAGACAAAATACTGTTTAGCTACCAGATCAAGAAGACGTCTTCTCGCTTCATTTTTCCGCCTTTCTTTGTATCCAGGATGCTGGCCAAGTGATTCAGTAGACAGGAAAATTAAATCACGTGGATTATCACCAACCATCCATTCCATAGTCAGAATCCTCTTCCGGCTAAGATGTCGAAAGACTTTTGGAACACATACGAAAGGGTATTTAGAATGTGCTTCCTGCAGGTTTTATTGCAAATAGCCAAAAAGGAAGAGGCAATGATTACTATTGAACCTTCGGTAGGTACAAAGCAGATTCTTCCAATAACTCATCACACAAAAAAAAAAAAGTATTTGTACATTTTCTTTCTTTAAGACATGAACTTTTATACCAGATAACTATTTCACCTTTCTTAATTATTTGCTGACAACAATCAAGATCTCTGTCTTTTTATCTTGACAAGATTAACACATACAACAAATAGTGCACAAGTGCAAAAGAAAATAGAAAGACCACAACAATGAGCCCACTCATTTCAACAAATTCAGCATATACCACCACAAGAATATTACAGAGAAGTGGTAAAACATGAGAAATCAATCAAAGAATTCACTTGGTTCTGGAGAGACAAGAAGGGGAAAGTGTGGCATTGCACACAGGAGGAACTGTCTAGCACGCACCAGATAACTGGTGCCAATATCCATACTAATCTCACCATCATTCTGACATTTTCTTTGATTGTCACATGTTCTGATTATCTGCGTTAGACTAATGAGAATGGTACCAACAATGGCCTGTTATTGGAGAATGATATGGCAGCAACAAAATGTAAAAATCAATTTTGATGTACTGATGATTTTATGAATGCTTGTAAACAATAATCAATTCTGTAAGGCCCTTTTGCAGTAATCAAACCATTATTTAATGAGTTCAGAAACTTAGGCAAACTTCTGATTCCTATATAGCTACCAACTAAGCTTCCATATTCCTTTATTTCTTACTTACACTCTTCCTCCTCTCCCCACCTCCCACTCTTCTGTATCAATGGGGAAGAGGCAAAGGTTTAGAAGAAAAAACGAAACCAATGAGAAAAACTATTTTAACTGGAAAACAGAATAATTACCATAAACTCTTCCACATTAGTGGCCTCCAAGGTGTAGTCTAACTCCCCAACTAAGCCTTTTCCAAGTTCATCAGCATAAAGCCGAAGGTCATTCTTCCTTTTTGCTATTTTTTGCAATAGCCCCAGCTGAAACAATTGTTTAACAAATTACTCTAGGCAATACTGCTTAGATGTCTGAAAATTTATTGGTAAATCAAATTTAAACTAACCCCAAGGCGGAGAATGTAAATATCTCGAACAACGACATGACGTAGATTAGGACGTTGGACTTTTACAGCAACATCGAAACCATCAAGGGTGCTTCCCCTATATACCTAATATGGAAGTTAAACCAAATATATAAGAATGCATAGACATGACAAAAAGTCTGACCCAGATAGAGTCCACATCAAATTACAACAGCTGAATATTTAAAACTTCACAGTGCATGTGGAAATTAGCCACCTGACCAAATGATGCTGCAGCAACTGGTTCTTCAGAAATGTAGCTAAAGAACCTTCCAACAGGAGAACCCAATTCTTCTTCAATGATCTTGATAGCTACAGCTCTGGGAAAAGAGGGGATTTGTTCATGCAGCCCAGACAAAGCCTGCAATCATGACTCCAACTCAGAAGTTAAATTCAAAGTATACTCCATCCCATTTCTATCACCAATTTGGCCAAGTACATAGTTTATGAAAAATGCAATGCATTCTGTGCATCCAAGTGCATAGTTTACAGGAAATGCATTTCATACATCTATCTTCAAGACTTTTATCAAATATAGGAAAGAGGCCATTCATTCAAACACCTCGAAACTAAAATTCTTGAGACTAAACATACCCATGATAAAGTAAAAGAAGATAATTTGATGATATTCGGTAACGAACATATTTTTAATTTTAACATCAGTGGATAACTATCAAATATAATTAGGTAAGTAAAATTGGGATGCAAAGTGTAATATACATGTCATATTTTATTTTCTTTATTTATTTATTTTTTTTTCTTTGTGTTGGAATGAATACGCAATGAAAATTCAGAAGGCAGATGGCAAAGAACAACACAAAATAGTGTAAATACGCAATTCAAATGACATAGCTATTGTTAGATGTGAAAGTTGATACCTACGGGATAACGTGGAAAAGTGTTGGGAAAGTGTAGGTGCCAATACTATCCTACGTAACACGGAACATCTGGCAGCGACAAGGTGCTCAGCTGGGCAGCGACAAGGTGTTCAGCTAATGTATAAGTCAAATCAGTGCAGGCCGACAAAGCATACAGCAGTAAGTCCATGCATAACTGCTCATGCTTGTTGGGTTTGTGTCGTGAAATATGGCCGGAGGCTTGCAACATAAGATGGGCTAGTGCAGAACCAAAGACATAATTTTGGAAATTATATTTTAGAGAGTCTAATATCAAATTATCATAGAACCAAATATCAATTCTAATGATTCCCATCATTATGGAGGCTGTGAATCCTGGTTTTTATCAGTGCCCTGCATGTATATTTTGTAGTACTATGATCCTAAACAAATTGTACATTGATGTAAAATTCATGTTTGTCAAAATTCTATGGATCACAATTACAGCCGAGAAAATCTAAAACCAGAATAGTAAATTGCAAAAGAATGTGCTGAAAAAGTTTATACTGAAAACTGTTGAAAATAACATAAGCCAATTGGCTAACCTTTGAGATTTCAGAACCAATGATATCTGGCCTTGTGGAAAGGGACTGACCAACTGCACAACAAGCAAAGGAATGTTGGTAAAAGTTCTAAATCGGTCAACAAGAGTTGTACACAGAGACGTCAAGAATTTACAATTTTATGTAAGAATACTAGTAAGAAACAAAAGAAAGCAAATTAGGCACACATAATAATGAATGCGAGAACCGTTCTTCCTTTGACCTTTACTTATATTTTAGTTATGTTGTCAAAGAAAGCCCCAAACAAAAAAAATCATTGAGAAATTTCGACAAATAGAGAACGATGGTGTCCTCACTTTTTATAAATGTTGGCCCCAAATTCAGCATCGTTTCCTTTAACAACATGCCAAAGTTGTACTGGGAAATATCCTTATCAGCATCGTTGCTTTTGGAATAACTGATCCCTGAGATACGTGTCCTGATTGCAGCAAAAGCAAAGGCCACAAACACCTTCCACAAGATATCAACCAAATAAGTATGAAGATCAGCAAAATAGCCAATTCAGCAGCTCTCTTGTGCTGGTAATGATAATGGAACTAGAATGTGAGCCAGATATTTTCACAACATATGGAACAGAGCAACAATATCTTCCAACATCACACAAAGTCTCATGCTAAAAGGAAAACCATTTAACATCTATCACAGAATTTCAACCTAACAAAATGGTAGGAGGCTTCAAGAAAAAAGCATGCCTCTTAAAGACATCAACCACTGGGGTCTTCTTTGAATCCATCAAGCTAATATAAATTACACTAGTGACTTCGTCGTCAGTTGGGAAATTTTGATGTGCAGGATCAGTAGCAAACTTACAATCAAGTTTCAAAATTGAAACTGAATAAGACGAAGTTAAAGCAGAAAATTCACGTCTGGATCGTACAAGGCTATAAAGGATCTTTTTAAGAAAACGGCTGTTTTCCAAATAGTTTAGCCAATGATCAATTGATTTCGGTGGTTCAGACAGTTTCAATGATGTAAATGATTAGTTTCCCTCTTCAATCATAGGTTGTATATATATTGAGATATTCCAATAATTCAACCATGGGAAGATGCAAGAAGAGCTTATTGATTCACGTGTCACAACAAATTAAAAGTTCAGGTAAGTGTACTCAATTGGAAGAGAACAATGCACTTCAAGAAGTTGAAGAAATGAAACGTTTATAAGCTCCAATGCAAGCCCATAAGAGATTATCATCACAGTCACATATTCTTGTTAAAAGCAACCATAGGAAATTTAAAGTGAATCAATCGTTTTTGAGAGAACAACCAGAGTTGCAATCAGAAGATTTTCAAAGTGACGATTAACAAATATAAAAATTAGCAAGACATATGAATATACCTCAATAAGACGGAGGGTGACTACATGAGGCCTCAAGCTAAAATAATTGGCAACTTCTTGAGGATCATATGATTCTGGCAATGGCTTCGTCCACATCTTGGATAGACAATAAAAATAACTGATGTATGCTTCCAAGGCTCGAACATCAGCAATGAATAAATCAAACCCAGAAAGTTCTGTCAGAATACGTCAAAATTTCATGGTTAATGAAATACCAAAGAAGGAAAATCACCTTTTGCATGGATATTAAGGTTACACGAGCAACACATTGTCACCTATTCTTGGCCATTCAATTTTTGATGAAGTAAATCAGCCTAAAGTCTCAAGACACTTCATCAAATTGCTGACCCTACCATTCACCATTGCCTATCTATCTAGCTGTTTAAAGTCTTGCAAACTCTTGTCCAAATAAATCCAATACCTTGCTGACGATTTACAAGAAACAGCCACTCTTTTGTCACCATGAACACGTTTAAACTAATCCTGCAATTTTATTACTCCCAGTATTTCAAATAAAGTATCCTACTTTTCTTTTAATTCCATTCCAATGCAATGTCCGCTTCCTTAAGATGGAAAATTCTATTCTTCAATAAAATTATACATATATCCCTATCAATCTAAATACTTTTTAAATGCTCAAAAACAAAAGGGCGTCTTATTGTCATCTTGTTCAAGACCTTGCCTTGTTAAGTTTCGAGTTTATTCCTTAACAGCATATATATTCAACTGTGACCTAAACTCTCATGCCACGTAAACTAATACTATATAGTTTCATCTTTCGTGTCAAACAAACTGAAACATCATACTAGAAGCAGAGTGGGACTAAAATTGTACAACTTAATCACATTTATCTGTCTTATATTTATTCATTTAGCCAGCATATTGGACCCAACAATGGAAACAATTCGCCTGCCTAAATCCCTTGATCAGGTGGGCATGCAAGCAAGGCTAATAATATCTATAGTTTAAATAGAAATTAACAGCTTCTTCTGTCTCTCAAAATGCCCAGGCTCACAAGTAGTTGGATTTGATTTTAAGGCCGTTCCAATCATATTTAACATAATCTACCATTCTTCACAATCATTGTGCTTCTAATTGTTAATTTAATACCTAAAAGTTCTGTCTTGATTCTAACATCTTCAATAATTTTCCAGAGTTCACGAGTCATTCTTTGATAAATAACTTAAAGTTTCCGTGGGAGAACATCTTGGAAAGATTACTAAACCAAATTCATGATTATAAGACTTTTTTAAAATTCTCTAAAAAAAAAAAAAATCATCCACATTTCTATCTAGTAATGATTCATAATAATCTTTTCTTTTAAAATCGCAAATTCAACTCCCCAAAAGTAACAAAATTTACTAAACACCATAAACTAAAATATAGACCTGAATAATAAGGCTGAGGCCAAGAGGGATTCCTAAGAGGAGAAACAACATGTTGGTCTTCAACAAATCGAAGCCAAATAAAGTCATCAATTGATTTAGCAACCTGAGGAATGTGAAGCGTCTTATTGGCCCATTCTACACCTTTACTAAATCCCTTCTTTATAAACCGAAAATCCTTCTTCACCACCTCCACTATGTTACCTACACCACCTCCTCCACCAGAACCACCTACTTTTTGCTGGTTCTTGATGGGTTCTGTAGCACAATTGCTAGAGCAAAATAGTGGCCGGACTGATAAAGCGAAGGCCATTGTAGTGCCCCGCGATGGGGATAGAAAGAAAAAGGGCTTCAACAGCCCACCAGTGTTGCTGCTGTGCTGTACAACAGTACAAGAGCCAAGATGTGTGAGTATATATGAGACGATGAAATGAATGAATGGCGAGCATCCATTGCCGCAGGAGTCAAGAGTAGTTGTATTTACCGCCTCTTGACTGTCCGGAGACCACTTGTTTGCCTTCTCTGGCGAAAGTATTTCACTTCTATACTTTTACTTTGGGAGGGATTTTACTGTTTTCGTTAATATATACTCCCTCACTCACTTCCACGACTATAGTCTCACTTTACTTTTGTATTTGTTTCAAATTATAAATCTATTTTCTCTTTTAAAGACCAATTAGATTATAATTTTATTAATATGTCATATTTAATACATATTAAAAAATTAAAGTATTTAAAATTTTAAAAATAATATAGTAATATGTATATTTTATTTTGAATGAATGATCTAATATTAATAAGGGATATTTGAGAAAAATATGAATAAAAAATTATTATTATAATCACATTAATTATATTTGTTAATTTGTGTGAAAATAGGTAAGTCTATAGTTATGGGAAGGAAAGGAAGAAGGATATATATATGCATGTATTTTGTTAACACAGGGGTAACTTACGTTAGACTAATCCCCTGCGTTTCGTTAATATATTTTACATAAAGAAATTTTTAGCTAATCTACATTGTGAGTTTAAAAATTTTGTTACACAAGCCACAGAAAAATAATCGCTACCTTTCATGGATAAGCCCTCAAAACAATTGTTAGTCCAATTATAAATGATGTACAACTCTATTAAATAATTATACCGTACCATATCATTATTAAACACTTTCGTTCACAAGTTGAAATTTTGGTTTATACACATGGTAAAATGTATATGTTTGTTGATTAAGATTGTTTATATTAAGAAACAAGTATTTGTAGCTGAAATTAAATCACAAGTTGTTTCAGACTATTAATTCGGGTGATCATTATGGCCCTCTTCGTTTTGCCTTTTGCTTTATCAAAATTTACAACAATCATGAGTGTTTTGTATATCACATGAATTAAAATTTTGTTAATATATGTATCTTTTTTCAATTATACACCAAAAAATAGCGAAATAAATCATATTTTAATGTGCATATGCTTTAAAAGTGGTTATAATTTATTGTTTTTTAATGTTGTCCGATTCTAGAATGTTTACCTTATAATATGATTTTGAAGGTACCTACATCCAAGAACAGAGCATAGAACTTCCAATTTTTGAATTATGAGAATGCTAGTAGTCGTTTTGTTTTCTTTGATATTCAGTAAAATGTTCTTTTTTTTTACAATGTAAATAAAACATCTAAAACTTGAACTGGATGCCAATGTCTCTACTCTGTTCTCTAACTTTTGGAATAATTTCACATACCTCTTCTGAAATTTGTCATAATTACACTCACCTCCCCTCAAGTTTAAAAAATTACACTTACACCCCTGTGTTTATATTTTTCATAACAAAACAAGTATATTTTAAAAATGTCACTCAAAAACACCAACTAAATACCTCAAAATATCCTGAATTGCTTTTAAATTGGTCATCTCTTTCTCATTAATATATGGAATAATTACATATACCTCGCTTGAGGTTTATCGTAATTCCACCTAACTCCCCTCAAGTTTCAAAAATTACACTCACCTCCCTTATTTCAATAGTTTTGGTAACAAAAAAAAATCCATTTTGCTGATGTCAGCAAAAAGACTAATTGAATATACTAAAATGCCGCAAAAATTTTTTTTATTAAAATAAGAAAAACAATTATTGAAAAATAACAAACTAACTAATTCAACATAAAGTAAAAAATAGCCATAATATTACCCAATATTACCACCAATGCTCAACAATTATGTAGCCCAATATACCTCTCCCACTTAGTACTCTAATTTCTACATCTTTATCATCTTTTTTATTATCAAAAATATGCCATAAATAAACAAGATAACTATTAAAAAAAATGAGATGATCATAACAATTTGAAAAAATTATGCTATGTGAACCTACACTCTCAAGAGTAAATTAAAGTAAATGTTAGTCTTTTTTTTTTCCTTTTCATTTTCCCTTTTTCCCGTCTTTTTTCCTTTTCTATTTTCCTATAATTTTTCCTGAGGTAATTATAGTGACATGCGGGGGTATTTTAGTAATCCCAAGTGCTCAAGGGAGGTAAGTGTAATTTTTGAAACCTAAGGGGAGCTAGGTGTAATTACAAGAAACCTCAAGGGAGGTATGTGTAATTATCCTTTAATATATTTGTTTGTAAAATTTTAATAGATAAAGTAAATTTTATTCAGATTAATCAGACAGCTAAGTTTTGAAGACGTAATATTTGGTGGAGATTGAAAATTTGATGTAAGATACAAATACTTTTGACATTTTTATGACTAATTAATTAATTTTTAAGATTTATTTATCTTTTTTAAAAGCAATTAAGTATAATTTAAGGTGTTTGGTTGATGTTTTTGGATTACATTATCAAGATGGACTTATTTTGTTATGAAAAATATAAATACAAGGGGTGTAAGTGTAATTTTTAAAACTTGAAAGGAGGTGAGTATAATTATGACAAACCTCAGGATAAGTATGTGAAATTATCCCTAACTTTTTCCTTCCCCACCTTTTGTTGTTTATTAGTCTTTTCACGAATCAACTTTCTTTCTTGTTCTTGTGTGTGCTAGTCCCCTTTTCTTTATTCTTCTTTTCCTTTCTCGTTTGAGGCCAAAGTTTACTTGACCCGAAGTTTTGAGCAAAATGTTACTAAACCACTTCAGGTTGGAAAATTACAACGAAATGAATATTCCTTAAAGTAACAATCAAACCATAAAACCCCCAACTGCCTCTATCATTTCCTCTCCCAAATTCTTTGGTAGTATCCTAACTGCTTGGTTCTCCAAATTACAATTACCCCATCAATTTTCTCCCATAAACAGAGCAGTCATTTCTCCTCTCTTACCACATATTTTCTTGCACTCTGCCCTTGCTAGAAGGGCAAGAAATTTAGACTAACAGCAACAATGAAAAATCTGAAAAACAAACAACAAACGGCAAGACACCATTATAAGAAAAGGCAATGAGATAGTGTTATTATACTGTGTGTTTATTGCTAAGGGAGATTGGCACTCGAGCATATAAACATTAATCATTTTTTAATTTTATGCTAATGGATGGGAGTAACTCATATCAATATCATTAGATGCCTAAAGTTTATTGATGTAATTAATGCCAAAAAAATATATGCAATATACATAATCTTGGTTATCCAATATTTGGATTTCCACGTGGAAATTTCTTTTGGGTACACCCACCCACTCAGCTTGATCTTTTAAGGCATGGGCAACTTCCACCACAGAAAACACTATCAGATATCTCAATTTCAAGATGTGTCCACTTGATATTCCACATGGATATCTGCATGGATTAACAAGTCATACGTGGCCCAATTACAAAACAGAATCTAGTATCCTTAGCCAATAACATTCTTTATTTGGATTCGCTCTATATCCCACTCTTCCATATACTAATCTGTTGTCACACCTATTATTTCATTCTCACTCCAACTTTTCTGCCATTTTGTTGTTACAACTCCAGTCCCAGATTCAGTTCTCTCTCAGTTCTAAAAATGGCAGCAAATGCATTGATGAGCAGTGGCGTGGCCGCTGTCGTTTGCCCTTCAGTCCTTTCTTCATCCAAGTCCAGATTTGCCGCCGCTGTGACACTGCCAGCCAATGCCTCCTCCAGCAGGTTCACCATGTCAGCGGATTGGATGCCTGGTCAGCCCCGGCCACCCTACCTTGATGGCTCAGCACCAGGGTAATGAATCTTTAGTGAAAATGATTACTTTATTTCTTGGACATGTGGACTTGAATTAATTCTTGAAATGTAATACATTATTTATAATGGTTTAATTTTTATACTTGACAGTGCATTTTTTTTTTTTGCACGAGCATGTTTAAATGTATGTCACATGTATAAAAAAATAAGTAAATAAAAGATTTCAACTATCACTTGCAATAATAAGTCATGAATTTAAACTCAGAGTGGTTATAAGATTAATCCATATCTAAATGCATAATCTTTTTTGTGTAGAGACTTTGGCTTCGACCCACTTCGTCTAGGTGAAGTCCCAGAAAACTTGGAGAGATACAAGGAATCTGAACTCATCCACTGCCGATGGGCTATGCTTGCTGTGGTAAGTTTTAATTAGTCCATCTCATGAAACGAAGTGCTCTTATGTTCTTAATTTTCCCCTAATCTTTGATGGAACACGATACACTTATCTGTTTAGTTGGATGATGGGATGACGTGAGTTTGAAAATTTGACATGTAAATTAAACTATACTACGTTAATTGCAGCCTGGGATCCTAGTACCAGAGGCATTGGGTTTAGGAAACTGGGTTAAGGCTCAAGAGTGGGCAGCCACTCCAGGAGGACAAGCAACCTACTTGGGACAACCAGTCCCATGGGGCACCCTCCCCACCATCTTGGTCATTGAATTCCTTGCCATTGCTTTCGTAGAGCACCAAAGGAGCATGGAGAAAGACCCCGAGAAAAAGAAGTACCCTGGTGGAGCTTTTGACCCATTGGGCTACTCCAAGGACCCTGCCAAATTCGAAGAATACAAAGTCAAGGAAATCAAGAATGGTAAGAACAAACACTGGAGGCTCAAATTGATCGCCTAAATCCAATATAAGAAAGTCGAAACTTTCATAATGTAACAGAATTTCCTGAAATTGAAACTCTGATGCACATGCATTTTTCTGTTTGAATTTTCAGGCCGCCTTGCCTTGTTGGCTTTTGTGGGATTCTGTGTTCAACAATCGGCATACCCGGGAACAGGACCACTGGAGAACTTAGCTACTCACTTGGCAGACCCATGGCATAACAACATTGGAGATGTCATCATCCCCAGAACAATCTACCCTTGAATTTTGATGATGCAATATTTGAATCATACACATTGTAAAAACTCCCTTGTGTAACATTAATCGAACATTAATGAATTTCGGTTGTGGTATGCTTGAATATGATTTGAGATTATCAATATTTACTATGTTCCATGTAGTATGCTCTGATCTCCTCGATTACAGAGTCAAACACCAATGTCAAGTACCCAAAAAAAGAGATGATTTGACACAAAAGACATGTAGATAAATTAAGAAGCCCTGAATTTGATTTCAGGGCGTGGAGATGAAAACAGAAAATGTGCTTTGGACTTTACTATGATAATAAGCGTCTGGTGATTGAACTGATGTAATGTCGAAAACAAGGAAATTAGCGTATGTTCGTCATAGTTTTGATGTTCCTATTTTTCGTTTCTGCATCCTTTTTTTTTTTTTTTTATATAAACTTTCTTCCTTGAAATTAAAATCGATCGCAATTCGCAGCCACTGATGCATGCTTAGAATGGTTCCTGGAGAAATAAAATTAAAGTAATGATTAATATTTATCTTTTTTGTGCATGCAAAAAATCAAAGTGGATGCTAGTTTTTTAATTAATTATTGCAAATCACGTCGATTCTCCCTGGGAATGATCCAAAAATTGGGTTCTCTTATACGGTTTTTGGTTTCAATATTATCTATCTGTCTACTGGGCGAAATAGAATTTCAAAATGGATGTGAAATGATGATCGAAGCTTTCCCTCTTTTGGATTTGTGATAGAATTTGGACTTTGCGACTTTTGTGGGCTATGAAAGTGAAGAACAATTATTACTGTCCAATAACATATTGGGCTGCTAACTCACCTGGGCTTCAAGCAAGGTTAACTTGGGTCTGCCAAAACACCTTAGATAGAACCTTGGTCCAGCGGCCTTCACACGAACGGCATTAAGGAGTGCATCGCTCTATTCTATGTTTGGTGCCCTTTTATGCCCACAAAAATGAGAAAGTTGTATCTCATTCACACAATTGATTTACATAGTTTCTTTGACCCAAAAAACAAAAATTTTTTTTTTTATTTATATAGTTTCGTTTGAAAAAAAAAAAAACTTATTTCTGCTTAAGGACCCCCCGAAAAGAAAAGAAAACAATAAAGAATTAATATTATTTTTGTTTACTCAAGAGAACTTGGACTTGCATCAATAAAATTCTTAAAGAAATTCTTGCATACATACAACAAATGTGTACTTTGCCATTATTGAGCGCCATTGTCCTCAATTGAATTTTTATAAAAACTTTATTCAGCATAAAAGTTGTCATTGGATTTGTTAGCTGACGTTAACAAAAGAATGGATTCATTACATAAGGAGGTGTCAAATTGCTTATATTGCTCCTTCAAACAGCGGTATCTGAAGTGGCTTCCATATTTTGAGTTTCAAAAATTACATCCAAAAAAAAAAAAGAAAAAGAAAAGTTAGTCGAGTGCTAAAACTGATTTAAGGGGATTTTTTTTTTAAATAAAAGACGAAAATATTTAGTTTATGTTGCTGATGGATACAACCTAGAACTGTGACGAATTGGATGAATATTACAAAATTAAAAAAAATCATTGTTTTCAGTCCCATAGAGAGCTTATGGAGAAAACGAACTTATGAGCGATTCACCTGTTTATTTACTAATAATTCAAGGAAATAATTTATTTTTTCATTGCAAACTGGATTAGAAGCTTATAAGTGAAACTGAAATAAGGGTTGAACTAATAACAACATTGGCCATTTTCAAGTTACAGACTTAAAATCCATCTTAGCTTTCAAGTCTCATAATATATCACATAATAGTTATCATATTTTCAAATTGGATTGCTCGGCAAACTAAGGAGATGTTTGGTTTAGGAAATCAGGAAAGGGAATGGGTGTCAGTAATAATGATATTCATAATTGATGTTTGAAAAACAATTATTACTATCTTTTAATTGGAATGAAAGTGCTAAACTAGTGTCATTATGATTTTCTCAAAACACTGTTATATCAAACTCATATTACTATCTTTTAATTGGAATGAAAGTGCTAAACTAGTGTCATTATGATTTTCCCAAAACACTGTTATATCAAACTCATATTACTATCTTTTACTTGGAATAAAAGTGCTTAACTAGTGTCATTATAATTTTTTCAAAATACTATTATATCAAATTCATTAACTCTTTTTGGAAAATTATACCTATTCCATTACCAAACCAAATATGTTGGAAGGAATCATTCAAAGATAGTATAGTTAATGATATTAATAGTGATAGTAATTGAGAAATTGAACCAAACGACTCTGATAAAGTTGAAAGTGATTTTAAGGTGATCCGACATAACAATGACAATAGTTGCAGAGAATATTAATGTTCTTGTCGTGAGGCACCGAAGATAACTGCTACCGTGTCATATCTCCTAACCCTATTCCAGGAAATTTGATACTCCATCGCTGCAGCACAAACATATGCAAACACTGTTCAGAGTCTCATAAAATGCCAACAATTTTGTTGTCTAATGATACAAGTTTCGGCTCTTTGTACAAGTGACAACTGGCTTCAAGTTTCAAGTTTCGGCCTCCTTTTTCCCCCCTTATGAAGGGAGCATATGTACAAGAGATGATGTCTCAATTGTTAAAATACCTAACAATTAGGTTCTTCAATGCGCTAATGAATTGATGATTTAGATAATAATGCAAAAATATGCCCTATTTATTATAAAATTTACATTCGCATGGTATAGTTTACAACAACTCTTCTATATGTCATTTCTTTTTCTTTTTCTTTTTTTTTTGGGTTCTTTTTGGGAGAATATACAAGGGTTGTGAGAATAATGGTTTTCGATTCCAGATGTTCCCGAAAGTTGTAACACCCTCAGATGAAAAAAACCAGAAAAGACAACAGGAGTGGCCAACAAAATCATAAAAACAGATACCGTAGCGTACACTAGGGTTCACTAGGTGCTACCTGATTTGCTTACCAAACTGAATGTTGGTACAGGCTATTATTCACGGTTCCTTGTATCAATGTGGGATGAAAATGAATTGAAGAAATGTTGAATGTCAGATTTACACATAAATTTGATTTTTGTTTTTCCATCTATTGCACCTGATGACAGAAAGGCAGCTGACCAAGAGAAGCGGCGGATTTCTATACAAACAAAATTTTTCTTAAAAGTAGAGCAGCGTACTACGCATGTTGGGAGCTTCAAATCAATCTCATGCGTGATGGTCTTCTGCAGAATTCGAGGAATAAAAGAAATTTATGGCCCAAAAAAAGAAAAAGAGGAAATACGAACAGAGAATATGTATATAAGATCAAGAAAACAAAGGCAGTACATAATTAGGGATTCGTATAGATAGCTATGAAGAGAGAGAAAAAAGAGAGCACAAACTGCAGAGGAGCAGCAGCACATGACATTCTTGCAGGAGGAGAGCATTTTTCTTGTCATCAACATTAGTGTTGATGTTTGTGGTTGTCTACTGTGCGTGAATGTGTTTGTGTGCATTTCGAGGCGTATAGAAGAAAAGAAAGTCATGAAGCAGGCAACTAACTGACTTGGGATTTGCTGATCTCCAAGAAATAAATAAAGATATCAAACACTAATTCATTAGTTTTATAACTACTTGCATAAATTTATCTATATGTTTTGTGGTTTTTGTAATTGTCTGCACTATGTGTAGTGTGTGTAGATAGAGAGCCTGAGGGCCAGAGTAGAATCTAACCGCGAGGCAAATGAGTCCATACATACAGACACCAATGGGGGTTTTTTGGGGTGTGTGGTGGGGGTTTCTTTTTTTTTTTTTTTTTTTTTTTGGAGGGGGGGTTGGGGGGGAAGCGGTGGATCTCCAGTTTCTTAGAAACAAAACCCTTTTGAATAATATTTTCTATCTGACATCAGGATTCCCACACTTGTTCCTTCCAACACCCTACACGATAAAAATTTTGCCATTTTTTAATAGTTTTGCTCTTTCTTTCCCTTCGTTTACCATTTTCCACTTCTATGGAAAAAGCATTCCAATTATTTTGCAGCCTTTCCAAGGCATGGAGATGGAAGAACGATAAACTCTTGTCACCTCCACCCTCACCCCACATTTTGGTCATCACTCTCTTTTGTTTTTGGCTTGTACCCCAATTTCTTTCCTCCTCTTATGTGTGTCTAATAACTTCTACAGAACATATGTTTGTCTCAATATTCTAGTGTTTTATAAGCTATGTTTCTTGTCATGTGAGCAAATAGTTTCCTCTTTTTTGAATATAATATGGATGGAAATGTGTTGTTCTATAAATAGACACAAACATGTATGTATATATGTGTGCTTCCTAACTTTAATATTTGTTGTTATTTTCATTGTATCCCTAGATGCATGCTTTTTTGATCAAGAATGTCTTTTCTTGTTTATCACTTTCCCCTATGTCATGTACTACTCATTAATATATGTCTGGAGAATTTTAACTTTTGCGTTGGTCTTGTATATAAAATATGTATTGGCAAACAGACTGTTTCTTATTCCATCATCTGAAGATTCTGAATACCTAGACCCATTGAATCAGAATTATGATGATTTCGAAAAAGAGACATTCAGCACAAGTTGGTTATGTTGATATTGCGAGACATTACTTTGGACTGTCACAGTTGGTCAATGATTTGAATGATTTGAAGTTTGGGTTTTGAACCACTTATGCCTAGTTATTTAATTCTGTATATTTGTTTATTGTAAGTCAAGATGAGGACCCTTATTGAGAGTTTTTCTTCCGGTGAAATTTAAGAATGGAGGTTTCAAAATTCACCTTCTTCGTGAAATTTGGAGGAATTTGTCTTAAATTGTGAATTAATAATCAGTACCGTTTTTTATTGACCACATTTACACGTAAAGGAATTTCAATATATACATCAAAATGACACGCTTATGGTGACTAGTTAACAAATTGAAAAATGCCTAAAAGATTTTAAGTGATCCTGTGTATAGTTTCTCCACACGTCCAATTGATGAAGTGTCTTAATTTCTTGAAATTTATTTTGTGATGGTTGTCTTTCTCTTATATATTTAAGTGGCAAATTGATACAACATTTGCTAAATAAAATTTTAGATAGATTGATTTTGAATATACTAAAAATGCAATTATAAAAGAGATAATAATATATGTTTGCAATTCTTAAACATGTTTTTTAATCGTATATATCTAACATGTACCTTGGTATCTAATTATAGTAATAAAGTTGAACAAAAATGCAAATGAACATACTAATTTGATATATCGGATACAATGCTCACCTTTGGATGGAGAGAGAGAGAGAGATGGATCCCTAAGACAGCTATTTCTCCAAATTGGAAATGGAGGCAAATGCACATGGTCTAGAGAGGAGAATCTTTCATGAATTGGATTTAAGTCTCACCTGCATATCTCACGAATTGAAAATAGTCCTATAAGTATAATGATTCACGTTCATTAAGAAAGTGATGTAATAATTTTTATATGACTCTCTTTTAGATTACAAGATTCACACGTAGGGTCGTAAATTAAATCTATGTAAAAATTTTCCAAATAGGTAAGTGTCCCAAAAAAATAAAAAAAATTTATATTTACCATTGAATTTTTTTAAACTTTTATACCTTTATAATAATAGCACTTTAACCTTCTAAAAATTTAAGAATTATATAAAGTATTCTCTCAAATATAAATTCATACAAGTCTTATCCTTTCAAAATAGGATTTCTGCTTCCGTCCCTCCTTGAAAAGTCGCAAACACTTGCAAATTCTAGTTTTGCTTTTAAATTTCGTGCATCTGTTTTTCAACACTGCCCAAAAAAGAGTCTTAATATTTCAAATCAATAATTTTAAGCATGTGGATCATCCACCAAACCCACAATCTTGACAAGTCCTGTTAAAGCTTGCACATGTCCTCCCGTTCTGTATTAGAATAACATATGTGCATATATACGTATATATACATATATGCACATATATATATATATATATATATATATGTGTGTGTGTGTATAGACACACATATGACCCGAGGGAAAAATACCTTTTCAATCATATGAAATCACGAAATGGACTGTCGTAGATCATATTGCCCAATGCATTGATCCTATCTTTTTTTTTTTTTAAATCATTCTTAAAAATTGTTTAGAAATCTAAATATGCATTCTTGATTTAAAAGTTTTTAGATGTCAAAATCTTTTATTAAAAGCATTTTGAAGACTTTTTTCAATTCGATTTTTTTTAACTTTTAAAATCTAATAACAGAAGTCAAAGCAAGGAAATATGTTTAGCTTTAAAAAAGTTAATATCAAAACCTTTTAAGAAAATTTTCTAAACCTAACTACAATCAGTTAAACACTAGTTTGCTTCCACTATCAATCTAGTGGAGATAAAAACTTCAGGGAGGTAGCCTTTTAAAAGACATGCATATTCAATTTTATCAACCTCAATTTTATAGAATACTTTTGATCTAAGTACAGAGAACTTCAATGGCGATAAATTTTGGTGTGCAAGGTCATTAGAGGATGGCTTGAAAAAGAAAATGAAAGATGGTACGAGCACTAAGAAGACAGATTTTGCCAACTAGTGTAATTTATATTTGCTTAGGGAATTGTATTGGAAAAAGATATAATTTCAAAATACATGGTTGAGAATCTAGCCAAAGAAAACACAAGGAAAAAAAAAGGAAAAACACAAGCATATATAACATGGTTTAGGTTGTTGTCACGATAGCAACAATGAATAATGGGTACTTTTTCCTTTTTGAACTAGTGTTGATTGGTCTACTCTTATGTAAAGATGATCATGAAAGATTTAAAATATTATTAATAGTTAAAAGTAATAACTTTAATTTAATCACTTGCACTTTGTAAAGAAAATTTATGCAACCATTACAACTTTAGGTTATGAATACGACTTATATGTATTCTAATCAACTTTATCATCGATAGGAGGCAAAAAATTGGGAAGGCTACATGTCAAATATTCTATTTTAATCATGGAAAAGATGCAACAAATGTTTTGCTTGACCAAGGTAATAGAAAGGTTTGATATCTTGTATGATAAAGCATGGTCTTCCCATGAATGTTTGTTTGTTATTATTTCAAAACAATGGTGGATGCAAGGTGGGGGCCTTTGCCTTGAGGGCACAGGCCCTCACTGCTCCTCTTAAACTCCTTTAATATCTATGGATTTTAGAGATATTTTTAAGTGTGCCTTGTAAAAGTTTCATCTTAATCATACTAAAGTTTTTATTAAGCTGAAGAGTCCTGTGATTTTCTAGTTTGATTGAACTAGATTGCTAAAAATAAAAAGCTTGTGGTCCATGGAGTTATATTTTAACTAAATTAAAGAACACCTTTTTCATTACATTGAAAAAATATATATATTTCATGAAGTTGAAAATGAAAAGGTTGTAAGTCATTATCAAAAGATAAAAATTCGTCGTGAGTAATTGTAAATAGTTTAGTTTACTTTTTGAAATAAATTACTGTTATATTAGTAATTTTGAGTATGAATTCATTTATATTTTATGTGAAATATATATATTATTTCTATTTTTTATATGAATATTGATGTTCTTTTATTTAAAAAAAAAGTAAAATAATATTTAAGAAATTTTAATATTACTTTTGTCTCCATTAAAATTTTTTTTTGACTCTGCCACTATTTCAAAAATAAAAATAATGGAAAAGTTCAGAAAGAAACAGTTCAAGGATGAGGATTGCATAGTTCTGGCACACATTATACATTAAACATGAAGTATCCATGATACATTCAAAAATGGACTAGCGATATACCATCTTGCACCTTCCTAAACGAAACAATATAGATATGAAAAAAGTTGTAATTACGTTGTTGAAACTTATCACTCTCTAAGAAAACTTAATTTTTTTTGTTATTGAATGTAATGATAATGAATAGTTACGGTAGATAAATACTATTTGTACATGTGATTGTAATGGACTTACGTAGCTAGCTAGGCCCCTAAATTTCACTTTGTAGTAGCTTTTCATGGTTATGTCAAATCATCACAAAACACTACATTTGACCATGCATTTTATTCTCGATTTAGCTCTTTTCTTGTTTGAAATACTGTCCGGTTAAGTTAAATCTTCATGATTATTTCAATGTTTGAATTTGATTGACGTAATTTTGTGGTAAATGTGAATTTGATGTGATTGAGAATGTGGCTTGTTTGCAAAAAACACTATTGTCTTTCTTATCACACCTCTAAAAACACTATTGTCTTTCTTATCACAACAACTACTCCTTTGACCCACCATAACGTGTAATTGTTGATCGGTAAAAGATGTTAGTCCCACGGCCGAATCATTTTGACTTCTCTTCGCATACTGTGCGTTGGCCAGAAGAGGCCGTTTCAGGTGAATCAGGTGTAAAATATTTAGCTAGATTCAGTCATTTGCTTTGTACAAATAAAAAAGAAATTCACTAAAATAAAAAAAAAGAAGAATTTTTTTTTTAAAGAGATAATATTCTTACTAGTATTGCTTCAAAATTTACTTCATCCCATATTCATGGAGTAGGATAACTCCATTCTCCTTGCATATTTGAGAGTCATGAAAGCATTGGGAGTCGGCATCACCTGTACTACTTTATGCTATTGCAAATTGAGTTCTCTTGTTCCTTTTACTTTTCAAATTTCTGTGCTTTTCTTAACGTATAGATAGATTCTCTGGCCTTTAATACGTCAATCACTCCCTTAATTGTGCATTTTCTTAGCTGTGGAGTTATTGAAATTTCAATTCCTTCCTTTTGGTGATCATTCTTGGACCCTATATAATTCCCTATGTAACATATATACACTCATTCTATTTTTATTCTGTCTTTTGCTTCGTCTCTCAAACCATTTAGATAAATTAGTTTTATACCACTGGAAGCTTTCTCATAAGTACATGCAATTGATAGCATCCACTCAGACAGTGATTGCTTGCTACTTGCAATCAAAGTTGCATCATGAACACGTTCTTGCAGGTGAAGTGAAATCTTTTCTAAAAAATCTTGATTCTACTTTCAATTTCTGTCTAAATTGATAATTTTCTCTCATGTATCTGGCACTTTATTTTTTCCATAGTGCATGTATCTGTTCAATACTTTACAAGAAAAGTACATGTTCCTTTCTTGAATTCTACCTTTTCCTCGAACTTTTGTGATCAATCTGTCCCCATTTGGAATTTGGAATTGAATGTGGAAAAAGGTAAATTTATCTGTATGAGAATCATTTCATTTGGTTCATTTTTAAGGAAGCAGTTAAATTTCTGAATGAATAGTAACTAGAAATACTAGACAAATGTTCTCAATTTGCATCAAGTTGGCCGGTGCACTCGAGCCTTTGGATCAAGTACAATTTGATTGAACTTTTTTGGTCAAAATGCAACATTACAGCAAAAGATGTTAATTTGCTTTGATGACAAATTAGTATCATAAAGTTTGCCTTCCACAATAGAAAGGAGTTATGATTCTGTAACTTTCAAAAACTTTTATTGGGTCAATTTTGCCAACTAAAAGTTGAAATTGCGTAACAAATTTGAAATTCTCTTGAACTTTTTGGTAACATGACAACTTAACTACTAAGGTTTCTCATCCATATATGGTTGATAAATGAATATTCTCCACTTAAAAGAAAGCTGGGACCCATCCCATTTTTTTGGCTGATTTATTACTTTATTATATATATATATTGTTCAAACAAAGTCAATTGATATTGTGTATAGTAATCCAATATTAATATTAATAATATCAATCTACAGTGATCGTTTTTTCTAGTTTAACGTTCTATTCCTGTTTTCTAGTTGAAAAGATTAATATATTCAGCTAGAGACTTAAAAATATATATATATTTTAAACAAATCGTCAAAGGGGTTCTCCACTTATCTTTTCTTTTTCAACAATTTAATTTTGTTGCTTTATATGCATTAACATTTGTATAACAATCTCATTAATGAGTCGAATGCGGTTATCTTCCACTTCAATTATTTTTTAAAAATACAATCACTTTCACATTGGAGGGATTTGGCAAAATTTTAATATTCAACTACATTGGAGAGGACTTGAGGCCAAACCTAACATAGACTAAAAGATTCTTGAATAACGAGATAAACCAATTAATCTTCTTCTTGACTATTTAATTCTTGAGAACAATCTTCCTCTTCAACATTTCGGCTCACCAAATATACACTAAAAGTCCCTTTTAATTATTAGTATATAGGTCCCAATTCTGAGCTACTATTGATGATCAACTCTGCTGCATTTTCTAGACAAAATTTCTAGACCATAAATCACCTTTAAAGATTTTTGGCACGGGTAATCATTAGCATTTATTGAATCCGGGGAGAGAAGCCCGACAGCCCTTATGGCCGTACACTTTTTTCAGAAGAACTTTCACACAGAAACCTGTAGTTAAAACACAAAACCAATTGATTACAAGAAGAATAATTCTTGAGTCTAGTGGTTCCTTAAGGCACTGCCATTATAATTGATAGCTTAGCAGTGAGTGGGTTGTAAATAAGTGAAAATGATATATGATATCAAATTTAATCTTTCAAGTAGTAGTACAGCATGCATTCACAACACTGGGTACAGTTTTTGTGGAAGCATAAAATGTTGCAGTCCCTGGCCAAACATCATCATTTTGTACAAAATGGAAGCATGATTAGTTATGATTTTCATGAAAGAATTAACTTCCTGGAATTGAAAAATTAAGGGCCTGTGAAGAAAAATTTGAGAGTAAGTAGTTTGATGATAAATAAATCAATCTATTTGGGAAACTCTGGTTTGTTATCTATTTGGGAATCTCTGATGTGTCATTAAGTATACACTGAAAATTTTTCTATATGTTCTTTGTTTCTCTTCAAAGAAAAAGAGGCAGCAAATTTTCTAGATTAAGCTGTTTGTTGAGTTTTTTCTGTCCAAAAACATCCAAGAAGTTCCTCTTTCAGAAATTTTTTACTTCTCTAGGTATAGTATCAGGTCTGGTTCCATTTGCAGATGAAAGTTCATTTTTCTCTTGATTAATGAACTTCCTGACAATTTCTGAGCTTCTACAAAATGTTACCAACGCCAAGCTACAATGAGATGTTGTTCTCCCGGTCAGAATTAAGTATTAGGGCTTTTTCTACCAATGGCTATAGGTTGTACACACTTTTTTTTTTTATCCAACCTACACTGTTACAATAGGACAGGAAAATTAATGTTGGTAACATTTGAGCCATGACTTTTGAAGTGAAGTCATAGACCTCTAATCGCCCTGTACACATTGTTATTTAGGAGCATTTGTTTGTTAGCCTGATTTGCCCCTTGCATTCTCTTCCTTTTCTTTTCGCTTTTTGCAGTAACAGAATATTTCGCCTTGTAAAACGTAAATCGAATTGAGCTCTAGAGAGTATTGTCGCCCCTCTTTTTTGGTGGATCTTGACTCATCCCGAGGATTAGAATAATTGGAAAATGTGTAACATAACATCTAATAACAATAATTAAATTGACAAATTTAAATAATATCGATATAGGTATCTCACAAGTCATAATTTGTATGGTCTTGTAAAATGCTCATGCTAAATTAGCTTAGACAAAACTCTTATGCCATACAAAGCGAATAATTTGATATTCCAAATATCCTGAAATCAGGTAATTTATTTACTCCATATCAATTGTAAACCCATCTTCACCAAATGCAACAACGCTAGACCAGAAACAGAAAAGGATATACTTTTAATCAAGTCAGGGGTATTATAATCATAACTTTAGGAGGCATGTAACACAATTTACAGCTTGTAAAGTTCGATGATATGACTAGCAATGTGCAAACTGCAAATACTCTTTTGAACTTTTTGAACACATAAACGATCAATTCATCATTATTTTTGACTCACCAAATCTCTCCTTTTCGAGTCTTCACCTCATAATTTTAGTCCAATCCTTGCATTAACCCAAAGAAAAACACCTTAATATCTATATTTCCCTGTTAAGAAAAAGGGTTACATTCTGAGGCAAGGTTCATATGGATACTCTAATTTGAAGCGATGTACATACTTGAGACAAAAGCGATGACATACCTGACTTGCTTGTTGTATTTATGTCAACTCTGGATGGCAAAAGATTCTCCTAAGATATTGACCATTCAACAGAAAAACAAATAAGGTTAGAACTATCATTGTGAAGTTCCGATCACTTGCCATGCACATATGCGGGAATGATGACCGTGCAAGTGAGAGGCTGGAAACTGCAGCACAGCGCATACACACACACACACACACATACATACACACATGCACACACAAACACACACACACACACACACACACATTCACACACATATATCCACGGACAGAGAAGGATAGATTAGTTTTAGTGGAAAAAAATATTATTAAAGCAAGCACCCCCCACTATGTCTCAACTTTCAAGTTTCAACTAACCACATAGTCAATTGGCTAGATCTAAGATAGTCTAAGATTGAATTTAATATTTTCGGTATGGACCTAATTACCTGGGGTTTTTTATGCATAAAAATACAAAAAAGTTCCAAATTAATAGGGTTTTAGCTAAATGAAGTACAGGTTAAGACAGTTAATCAGCAGTTAGAGAACTATATACTATGTTAAGCGGAACACAAACAAACTGGGAATATTCTATTTGTTGCTGTAATGGTTAGGAATAATGTCAATCTTTGTCTTTTTTTAGGCTGATTAAGGAGTGATTACCTACAAGCATAGGAAATGTGGAATTCTTTTGTAAAATGTGAGCTGTAGAGATAGGGGGACAGATGACAAAGAAGAAGTGATGGGAGAAAAAGAAAAAAAAAGATAAATCATAGGGGGGTGGGTTGGGTTGTGGTTTCTTTTCCTTTTTCACTTTAATTTGTTTATCTAAAGAAAGTAGAGTGGAGTAGTAGTATATAGTAGGGGGAGAGATGAGGAATCCATGTCGTCCAAACACTCCCAGACAAACAAATTTCAGAGTAGAAAAGCTACCTTTGCTTTACGACCCAGAAAAGGAGATTTCAAACACCATAAGGCCATAAGCACATAAGAGAGAGAGAGAAAGAGAGAGAGAGAGAGAGAGAGAGAGAGAGAGAGAGAGAGCTTAGGAAATTGCGTGGCTTCTGACCCCAACTCATCAAACAAGCAAGGAAGGAACAACCCACCACCACCCCTCCTCGACCCTCCGGGTCCTCCTGCTCTTTCTTTCCATCTCTCTCTTTACGTGTGCGTCTATATTTAGTGGGTGGACTTGGATGAACACCAACCCCACATTCTCCTCCTTTCCCTCACAGACAAACCCCACACAAATTTAGTAGAAAACACCTCTGCTTTCTCCTTGTGTTTAGCCACTGGTTTCAGGTTGGATTTCGTTTACCCGGCCAGCCATGCTTGTTTTTGGCCACTTGAAAAGGATATTGGTTTCCTTGCTTTTTTTGATGGATGAGAATCAATAAAAGAGCTTTTGAGGATTAAAGACCCGTTTAATTAGGTCCCAGTTTGATCCCCAAAATCTCTTTTCCAGTTCCCCTTCTTTTTCTCCTAAAATATATATTAGTATCACCCTCACTGTCTTCCTCCCCATCCATTCCATTCTCCCCTTTACCTAATCCTCTCAAGACCTTTCCTTAATTTCCTTCCTCAGATAGAATATTATGCATACAAATAAATGGTCACAGCTGCCCCTTACTGTTTCATCTCCATCATCCCCCTCTCAAACTCGTCAAAATGTCCAGTTTCTTGAAAAAATTACTGCAAAATGCAAAGCTGTTTATGCAGTGGTACTTGTTATGCATCTTTCTAGCTTAGCTACTACATTTACATTATTATTAGCTTCTTGGAGGCAAAGCAAGAATGGTAATATTCGCAATTTCAAGATTTGGTTAGCATATTTATATAGAGGCATAAGCACAACCCAGTTGCATACATACATATATACGCATATGCCTGGCTCCCTGTATGCCATTTGCAGAGAGTCCACCGAAAATCGATGGCCTCCGTGAATGGCGTATGAGGAGCCATGCATACATATTCCCATAATCGTATATATGCTGTCCTGGCTGGGCTCCTCCATATTTCTAAGCGCTTCATCATTTTGTTGAAAGATACATGAAGCTGATAGAGGCATTGCAGTTATCTAAAGAACGGGTCCCACCGCAAATATACCCTCGTCCGAAATGCACCAGCCAACCAGGTAATTAAGAATTTTAGATCCATCTTGTCTTGATAATAATTTCTAGGGTTTCCTAATTCTTGATTTTTTCTTTTAGTTTTATTTTTTGGCTGTGATGTGATGTTAATCTGTTGAAGGTAGTAGAAAAGGTAAGATAACGATAGTATGCATCTGGGAAATGAAGGCATCATCATCAGTATGAGACAGGAGTTCTTTGATAGTAGTATCTTTTATTTCCATGCGAACTGACATCAAATCACTTCACGTGTAACAAGGTTGAGCTGCTGGTTCTCCTTGTGGGGATGAACAACCTAAATTTCTTTCTCATATTCCAATACAAAAGCATCGAAACTAAGCATATATGACAACATGAAAGTTACAACCAATATGTTGCCCAATTGCATTTCTGTGCCACCCCACTCCTTGTCTTACTTTCATCATCAGATAAATCAACCTGTATGATCACTCATCACTAGTATTCCTCAATCCCTCACCATCACCATCTTCTGTAATTCAAAACTTTACTAGATACTTCAAGAATGCACTGTTTCATTCGCATCGCAGTTGAAAAACCCATGATTAATTCTTTTAAAAATCTGATTGTAAGAACTTTTTTTAGCGAGTGATATATAGTGGGCATTTTTTTGTTTAGGGATGGTACCAAAATCGCAAGCTAAAGAATGAATCTTCCCAAGTCCTAATAACTAGTTGATTTTTGGCAGTTTTCTGTTTAGACAGCCCAGATAAACTCCAGATCTGAAGGTAAACATATCAAAAAAAAAAAAAAAAAAAACTAAAGGAAAGAAGCAGTCAAGTGTTGCAGCTTGTCCTAATAGCTAGCCTCATAGATATGTAATGAGTAATCTTGTACTATTGTGTGAAAAAAACTTGAGGTACAATTAATTCAGATAAAATCTGGAGCTGGGATCAGTCTTTGTTAAGTACTAGTAGCATACCAGTAATTCATGTGATATATACAGTACAAGTAGAACCTAATTTTAATTAGTTTCATCAAAATATTCGTCTAGCTAGGGCTAGATAAGTTGTCCACTGAAGACAAGGACCATGTTGTGGTCACTTGCCAGTTCTTGAACTGTTGCAGATGTGTTTAGGATCATCTGCATAGTTTTTAGAGTGGGGTTCATCAACCCTCATCAATCATCGAAATTACTCCTCTCCCTCTAACCTTGTGGAGGTGGGGTGTGCATATGGGTTCCAGAGAAAGTAATGCGTGATAGTTAAAAAAGAGGACAGAATGGTTATCATCATGACGGCATTAGCTTTTAGCTTTAGCTTGAGCTGCTGCTGTTTCTGCTTTGGGGGGCCTAAACCTGGGGGGCTAATTAGCTAGGGAATCTCATACCATACTACTAGGGAAAGGAGGGTGGTATTGGAGGGAGGGGGTGTAGTGGGGATTGGGGGTAAAGGATGTAAGTATGGACCACCATTGCTTCTCTCTTTCCAACCCCTAATCAGTACTGTACTCATCAGTAGTCTCTATTGCTACCTCCAACACTTGCTCCCGGTTGGTTACAAGGGAATATGTAATACGGTCAATGCAGGTCAAAAAGGACATGGGTTCTGGCCAAAAAGAAAAAGGGACCACAATCCAGATCTCCTCCTGAAACCTATTGGATTTGGATGATGCATCTTTCATACAATTTACACGAATTCATTCACACACTACCCCCCCTCTCTCTCTCTTCGATCGATAAAAAGAACAAAAAAAAAAAAAAAAAAAAAACTAACACACACAATACACATGCGCACTGATGCTTCCCCAACCTACCCTAATCTGCAGAACATTCTTCGGAATATCGGCCTTCGTCTAAAAAGAAGGAAAAAAGATAGAACAAGAAATGGAAGAGCGAGAGGGCGGTGGCTTTGCGCTCTATACTCAAACCCACTTACCCACCCAAACCTTTCAGACTGCATTTGTCCTTAAAGTAGATTCTGTCTGTTCCAAAATACAGTCACGGCCTCAATTTCTTATCCTTGAAAATATCTATTCATAATTACAGACTTATCAGAAAACCCCAACTCAATTTTTTCTTTCATCTTCAACATTTGCTAGCTTAATCATTTTTTCTTCGTTATATTAAGCTTAAATTGATTGTAACATCCAGTTGGATCATTTTTCTTTTCATATGCCATTTTTCTTTTTGAATCGGATAGCATGTGATACACTAGTATCTATGATTTGTTACTCCATCATCTTAACTTTATATTAATCTATCCCTTTAAATATTATGTTTCTAGCATAGAATAACCTTGTAAACAATTACTATGGCATTTCTAATTTCCAATCAGATGTAATCCACCCCAAGGTCGACATTAATCCCAAGTGCATATCCAAGAAACCTTCAGTTTCTGGGTTCTGAATTTTGTAACCAATCGGTGTTAGTTTTAAAAGTTGAGTATTCGAATGATTTAATTGTGGACTGACCATAAACAAAAAACATATACTTCTGATCAGCTTTCTGGAATTAATATATCGCAACTCAGAAGAATCTATTTAATTAAATCTAAAATGGATTTTATGTTCGTATGATTTTTTTTTTATTTTTTGCAAATCTGATTTTATATATATAACAAAAGAAAATATATCAGCTTACAACTTTGCAGCCAGAATTTGGTTGATCCGCTAGTCCCAGCAGGTTGACTATACTAATTCATCTTTCTATATACCTATACAAAAATAGATTGATCAAATCCCCATACTACACTTAATTCCCAATTTTCTTTACAATTTCCAACATGTTTCTGCCTACCTACAGTTGCACATACATCTTGAACCACCTCCGGTACAATCTGATAAATTGTTCTTCTAACATGTTTCTTCCCAATCTTCCTTACAATTTCTAACATGTTTTTGTCTACCTACAGCTGCACATATATTCTGAACCACCTTTGGTACAGTCTGATAACTTGTTCTTCTAACATGTTTTACCTACAGCTGCAAATATATCTTGAACCACCTCTGCTACAATCTGATAACTTGTTCTTCTAACATGTTTCTGAAGATGTTTGTACGAATTGTTGTACATGCTTTTGCCTTTTTCTAAGCAGTTTAAACCAGATTTAAAAAAATTCATAATTTTTTGTCAGCCCAATTATTGCATAAACTTATTTAACTTACTGTATCAATGTCTATTATGTTAATTTCGATATTTAATGGGAATTTTTTTAAAAATAATTATAGAACAGGATCTTATGAAATCAATCAAATTTTCTCTTGTGGAACATAGAATTTTGATCTTATCTTGACTCCCATCTTTGTACACAATTGAAATTTATTTTATATCTGGAATTTTGCCAGTATAATTTACTAAGTGAACCAGAAATCTTCCAAGGTTGGCATTCTACCAGTTAACAAAGGATGGTCTTAATTATCTCGACCTTTGATTTTCATCATATTGATGAATTTTGTAAACCAACTAATGCATCTTGAGCGTGACATGCAGCAGTTTTTCATCTGTTTTGTTCTTTTTTTGCTTCTTTTTTTTCTTTTTTCTTTTTAATCCTCAATTGCATAGCAATTAACAAGTACATATCCATAAATTATAAATTTTGTGAACTATTTTCTAACCTTAATTTAACCTAGAACTGATCTTCGTGGAAACTGAAGTCGGATTTTCTGGATCAAGATATAAGGGGAGATTGAATTCATTTGGGAAAATTAGATACTGCATTTTAATATTATAATTTGTGAAATAAAATGGCATATTATTGTATTCCATACTACCACATTGTCTGATATGTACTGTAAACATTATGCCCTTAGAACATTTGATTAAAAAATATCAGAATAATAGATCGGAAATATGACAAATATATAAAACTTTCGAAGACTATGTAGGAGATATGACTCATACACTAAATGCACTATTTAACTACATACTAATGAGGCTTCAATCCAGAAAATCTTTAGGTCCTCCACATCAGTAGCCTTTTGCCACTAAAATTATGGGGGTGGGGCAATTTCTTATTCTATTTTGCATCTTCATGGAACATAAATGGAGGGAAAATTTTAATCAGAGGTTTGATTTAATGGAAGAAAGTGAATTAAAGCTAAAGATTGGTTCACTCTAAAACTTGAAAGCAGTTGTGATTTTTCTTTTTTCCAATTTTCATGCATTATATACATTCCTACAAATGAGATGTCATTAAGCTATGATGCATGGGTAATTTTGTTCATGAAAGGGTTAATTTGACTTTAAACTGTAATGCATTTGACTACTGAAAAGGTTGCACCATAAAATTTTACTTTGAAATAAATTGCATCTCAATAAAATGGAGGCATTTCAAATCGAGCCATTTACTCGCTTTCATCAAATTTGGACGAAAGAATGCATATTTCATCGTCCATGTGCGCAATGCAGTGGTGTTATTCTGTATAAAAGATAACTTTCCGAGTCCAAAACAAGATTGTAGTTAGTGTTTTGGACAGTCTAAACCCAACATTACTTTTGCTAAACATTTGCCATTCTGATGTATATTGTGATTTTTTGTTTTGTTTGATTTGTCCAAGAAAATAATGCATGAAACTGGGCATCTAAAAACTCAGTGAAGCAACTCGTACTTCTACTGTGTTAGAGAATTTCAAAATAATAGGACATCCTTAGTTACTTAGAGTTAGTTGATATCCTGATAGGTATGACTCTTGTAATTCAATAGTTGTGTTTGATAGGGGTAATGTCTCTTTATTTTAATAGATAAAGTTGTGTCTTTTTTATCTGACGTTATGTCTGATCATTATTACGACATAATTTTATTATATATATCAGTTATACTCCAAACACTACAGATATACAGGAAAAACTAACTGATTTTTTTAAAACGTATAATTCCAGTGTCTCCCTAAAATTTCTTCTTCCACACAAACTCTCTGATATAGACATATTTGATAGATATTGAAGGTTAGGAGCTTTGACACCGTTAGTGCAAAATGTTGTTAGACAAAGGCTTTATTGTATCCTGAAGGTTAATTTGCAGAACTCTTTTGCACACAACTTGTGGAGGCGAATTAATCCTTAAGGAGAGCGACATCAGTAATGTGCCTTAAAGCCATTTTTCTCAAATATTTCCTCTAACATACTGTTCTGTGGTCTTTCTTTGCAAGTGTGGTACGTATGGATTTCAACTCATTAAAGAAATCGATCTTACAGGAAAAGCCTGTATTTTGATCGAACATGGCCAGGAGTCTTGAAAATGAAAGATATTCGATCTATTTTCCACAGGGGTAGTTGTATTTTGACTAGTAAAAACTTGAATATTAAGGGCTCCTTGATCTCAAAGAATATTCAGTATTGACTAAAAAAGATATTTGAACATCCAATTATGTCAACAAAAAATTGTTCATATTGTCACGGTTGGTAGGTGAACAAGTAGAAAATAAGGGAAATGCACAATTTGCCATCTTTTAGTTCGCCAAAACTATTTTCAACATAATTTATTAAATTAAATCAGCGTCCAATAATTGTTGTTTTTTGTTACTTTGTATAAAATGCTTTTTAAATTTCAAGCTTTGATATTTTTTGGGCGAAAATAATGTCTTCGATGGCAGATTAAGTAACTTTTGAAACTAAATTATTTTCCATGTTTAGTTATTTGGTTTCCCTTCGTGAAACTACGAATAGAGTTGTTGTGTGGTTGTGATGATGACTATTTATGGGCTCTCCTAGTATATCACATGCTACTATCAAGTATCAATACCATTTGTCAAATATTTCCTAGTGCCACTTTTAGTAAATTGCGATATTTTAGTAATAACCTTACAAAAGCAATATATACAAAACGTACAAACTGAACGATTATATTCAAATTCTTAACCCAACACCAAAAATTTGCCAAGGAATCAAATTTTAATTATCAATAGTTTCAAATTTTTTTGTGAATATCAAATAAATTAAAGCTCTAATATTTACAATACATTTATAATTTGTTAGGCCAGTTACTAGGCCTGAATGTACAAAATAGTTTACAAATAACTTTATATTGGGTATGTTCTCAATTGATTCTAATTCTTATCATAAAATCTAATTTTATAAAATGTGAAAATCATAATCTAAAAGTAGATTTTTAATTGCTTATGATCTTAGCTTTAAAAAATTCAAAAACAGACGGTTGAGAACATTGCAGAACAGACTTTTTTAAATTAGAAGTTAAAAACCAAAAAAAAAAAAATGTAGTTGAGAACATGTCAATTATGTTTACAATTGCAAGAATTAATTGGATACTTCAGTTGAAGCAAATTATATTTTCCAAAGATTCCCAGACGATAAAAATTAAAAAAGAAAGAACGTTCATGTCACGTGAGTTGCACACAGCTGTTTACAGTATCTGCTGGCTTGGTCCGTCTGGACATTAGTTAGTTAACTAAACGCCGTAGTTTTGAGTGGTAATTGACGGCCAAGTTGGGGCCCTGTTGCTTTTGGTTTGGTCAGTGGTGGTGAGTGTTTTGGTATTTGTTTAATATTTCTGTTCGGTTGGTGGATCTAGGGCAATTTTCATTTTGCCCCATAAGGTTTTATTTAAACACAATTTAGCCTTTCAAATATTAGTCAAATTTGCCATCGTTAACTACTACTGTTAAATACTAGACAATTAGCTGGTTTAACTAACAAAAGGATGCGAATTTTATTTAATAAAGCTTTTGGGTTCTAAACTCGCGAGTAATCACGGTACTTTAGCACACAAAAACTTGAATCCACATAATGTTATTTATATTTAAATTCATTTACCGTCCTTATTTTTGAGATTTTCAAAGTAATATCAAACAAATTCATTTCATTATTCTTTATATATATATATATATATATATATATATAGTAATTTACTATTGGAATTTAAATAATGATTACATTAACTACAAGAAATATGATGATTAAAATTTTTATACCATTTGATACGCAAGCTAATGGTGGATTTTGTTAAAGGGCATATTTTCAAAGAAGTCAACATAACCAACGATTTTAATATCTAAATGTAAGGGGGACAAATTGATATTAAAACTCCTTGAAGGATGTAATTGAAAATATACCAAGATCCGGTGTATCCCTTGTCCTTGAGTGAAGTAAGCGTATAAACCGCCTCTACCTTTGAAAAAGAAGAGAAAACGGTGGCTATAGATGCTCCTCATTCCTCACCCACCCACTTCCTTTCTAAAATACTAGTAAACATTAATCACTTTCACAAACAGTTTTTCATAGTCTCCTCATTTCTCTGAGGTATGCTTATCTCCTGCAAATCTGGAAGATCTGTCTCCCTTTTTCATGTCTGTCGTGAATTGTATGTATATTTGTATGCAGCTCATATTCCTCCATTGAATTATCTTAAGATCTGATTTGATCTGTTTTAAGATTTTGTTGCGTTTTTTCTTCATATCCCAAGGTTGTTTCGTGCCACTTAATCTTGAAAGATGGCGGAACAAACTTCTGTATGTATTCATGTGATATGAGCCCATTTCAAGTTTTGCACTTTGTTCCTATGTTTCCTATACTTTAGTAGAATTCGTCAATGAAGTGATTTATATACATATGTGCAAACACCTGTGTGTTTGTCGGTTTGATGTTTTGAATACTTTGTGGTGAAGTTAATTGTCGTGCTCACACTAATGTGTTAAACTTTATTTGTATCTTGTAACTGGCTTTGATCCCCTGCCTCCTGTCCTGAGGGTGTTCTTTAGTGTATAACTGATGAAAAGTGTGTACAGTTGAACTTCGGCAATGTTTAATGGAAAAACAGTTCTTGTGATGTATTGCCTGTGCTCCATCTTTTCAGTCTAAAAATAAAAGAGCACCCTTTTGCGGCAATTTGGTAATTAACAGGGATCCTGATGCTGTGAGGCGTGTCTAACTGTAGTTTTTTTTTGGTTGCAGAATTAAATTTGTATCCCTTTTCCAATAAATAAAATGAGTGTCTCTATGTGCTCAACTTCTTCAGAGATAGCATTTTCTTCATGCAACAGTCTCCGAGCTGGCCAAAATCTTTATTTGTTGCCTTTGAGATCTTTTGGTAAAGATATTGCTCAAGTGCATAAACATGCTGTGGGGAATATTGCTATTTCCTGCCATTTGGTGCCTCATCATTTGGAAGGATCCTTTTCAAGAAAGGCACGGCTAGAGGGGAAAAATCAAAAGTTACAGTATATTCGGACATTGTTGATTGACAACTATGATAGCTATACCTATAATGTATACCAGGAACTGTCCATTGTCAATGGCGGTATGCTTTCTTTCTCCTGCTTTCTTGTGCACCCCATACAGATCAGTCAGGACAGCTGCCTGCATAAAATTTTTTGTTGTTGTTGTTGTTGTTTTTTTTTTTTTTTTTTTTTTAACGAATGGTTTCAATTTCTGGTTTTGAATCTTCTTTGTTCACACTTTTCAAATATAATTACCTGTTATTGTGTTATTATTAATTTGTCTAATTATGAGTATTTGATGCTTGTAAGGTTACTTTGACATGCTTTGTTGATTTTACGTTGTTGATTGTTTATTAAAATAACATCTTTAAACATGATCGTCATTTAATCATGTATACAACTTAGAACATCTTTGTGAATGGATGAGACACGTAGGATGCTTTTGACAGCCCTGAATTTTAGCTATATGATACAATGAGAGAAGAATGTTGATCAGCCCCCAGAGCTGGGAAACTTGGCTGTTGTTTTCCAATAAGAATGTTGATGGGGACCGATATGCTTTTAGATTTTCTTTCAAATAAAAAAATGTTTTCTGCAATCAAATTTTTTTACAAATATCACATTGGTCCATTTTCTTGAAAGAGTTTGCTTTTATTTCATCCTGCATCACCAACTTATCCTCCTAGTTTTGAGTCTGGATTTGCGTTATTGTGCACAATTTTATGGTAGTCAGAACCTGTTTGATAGCAACTTTCAGAGATATTATTAAAGTGTCTTTTGTCCCTAGAAATAAAACTGAAATGTTGTATGGTGGTGTTTTAGAGAGGCTTGCTTGGGAAACTCAGTGTTCATGAGAGAGATTGTAGATAAGCTGCAACTTTTCATAGCTTCTAGCATTGGAATGAATCATGTAACAATTATTTGCTTTTTTAATCTGATCTAGGTTTACGGTATTTATCCTCCAGCAGAGTTAAGTGTTTCTCCTGTTGTTCAGTGAAAGCTAGTAGAAACAAACATAATTAAATTTTTCTGCCTCTTTCTTGTGCAAAATGACCCCTTTGTCTTCTTATGCATTTTTTCTCTCACCTAGATAGTTCACTGTTCTGATTCGGGAATTGTTGAAATTTAAAATTTGTCCATTACACTGTACAGTTCCTCCAGTGGTGATTCGGAATGATGAGTGGACATGGGAGGATGTTCATCGTTGTTTATATCAAGAAAAGGCATTTGACAATATTGTCATATCACCTGGTCCTGGTTCACCGACATGCACTGCAGACATTGGTTAGATACAGAAACTGTTATTAAACACTCATTTATTTCCTAGACTTATTAGAAGCGTGGGAATTGCCTGCATTAACATATTGCAATTAACATATTACAGGAAAGGGAAATGGATTGCCTTCATTTTTTGGTTATATACTAAGACAATTATATTATTGTTACATGGGTTGCCTCTCTGATTTTGTCGTTTTAAATATATGGTCATGTGTTAGGAAATAGAGGATTTCATCACCACAATCCTGTTGGTGTCAAAATTTTCACATCACATATTAGATTCCATCGAGTTAATCCTGATTTATAAGCTGCTTCTTTAAGAGAAAATAGACCTTTTCAAGCTAGATTTATATATTTCTTTACAAGACTTGCAAGTGTTGGATGTTTATCTGTGAATTTGCTCATTTATTATCTTGAAACTACCAGGAATATGCCTTAGACTGCTAACAGAGTGTGGGGACATCCCTATTTTGGGCGTCTGTCTTGGTCACCAGGTATTTTGTGCACAGTTTCCTGTTGTTTAATTAGTGTTCTAAGTACACATTTTTCCATTTAGCTAATCTAATGCACTTCTTAACCTTGAATTTAGCTGCGTTTTCTTAATAGATGCCTTTTCGTCACTTCATTGTTGAGAGTCGTTTGACTGTTTTGCTCAAACATTTGTCTTTTAATTAAACTCTTGTAAGCATTTGCTTAGTATTCTTAAATCACAAAGTCATTATAAAGTAGTATTTTTATTGAATTGTGATATTTTTCAACCGATTTTTTATACAAAGTTTGTAAGTGGTGTTTCTTGCAAATTCAAAAGAGAATTTTTTTTACCAAAAAGTAAAACAATGTAACCAAGCATTGCCTATTGGTTCTTTGTTCCTTTGCTAATTGGGTCTAACACTCCAGAAATTAGAAAGGCCAAAATAGAAATAAGACTTGATATTATTAGAAATGCCCAAAAAACATCATATTCGTAAAGCAGATTACAAGGGGATGCAGGGGTATCTCCTTTATAGCGATTTGTCTCCCTGCAAAAGAAGACAAGAACAGAATATAGTTTTTGAAATGTTTAATAGAATATTAGTGTGGAAAAGGTTCAAGTTCAAATTGTCCTCTTGCATCTTTAATCTTTGATTGTTTAGATCGATCGATGACTAGATCAGGGATACCAACATCTATGTATCTGTCAAGCAAGTTGTTCTTTGCCTTCTGGATAAATTTTAGGAATAGTGAAACACATTTTGCTTTATAGACAAGTTTCATATAAGAAACTTTTATTGATGGTAATTAGTTTTTGTAGTTCTGTTACTTGGGTCTTTTTTGACATTTATTATTATGTGATGACATACCTTTGCCCAAAGTTCTATTCCACTTATCTACCCCTCTCCCCATCCAAATTGTAGAAAAGAAATAATAAACGAGGTTGTAGGATGTTGCATTGTGATGGAGTTTAATCTGTTAACAGGCTTTAGGATACGTGCACGGGGGTAAAGTTGTTCGTGCTTCTGAGCCTGTTCATGGACGTTTAAGGTATGCAAACTTTTAAGATTTCATGTTCGGTTAAGATGTTTCTGTGCTCAATAAATACAGAAATATGCTCAACTGTTGCCGGTTGGGAGATAGTTAAGTTTTTAGCCTTAGGAGGAATATATATGATCCTTCTTTGTTTGAACTTATTTAATTGTTTCTCTTACTGAACACTGTAACTGTAGTGATATCAAAGTCTCCAGCATTTGACTTTATATAGTCATATGACTGCTGTTTAATGCATGTCATTTACATTGTTTGTTGTTTTTAATATCTTTTACAGTGATGTTGAGCACAACTTTTGTAAACTCTTCCATGACATCCCTTCTGGAAGAGATTCAGGATTTAAGGTCAGCCAGACAGCACATGTCTATTCATATGTTCAATTTTTTTCTGCCCAACATTTAAATGTACTAATTTCAGCCTTTTGAAGTTATGTTTTTGAACTTCATGAGATTTGGGTTGTATTTGAATTACTAGAAGCAGGCTATGATGATGCCTTTTCACTTTAAGAGAGATGAGTGTATGACCATTCTATTTAGTTTTTCATTTAGATACATTTTTTTTTGTCTGTAGCTGTATTTAACCTAATAAGATTATTATTAATTTAATTTTTTTTTCTCTGTTTGGATTATAATGGCACAAGGACTTGATAATTTCTTTGTATTGGTTATCTTTGAGATAGTTGAATGAGTATGACAAGTTCATAATTGCATCACCTTCCAGATTTTCTTGATAACTGAAGTAAGAAAAACCTGAGGAAGAAAAAAAATGTTATTTTGCATTCCATATGTGACATGTTCAAATACATCTATAGTGATCTTATTTTGCAAGCTGTTGTCATTCACTAGATTTGTTTCAGAAAACTCCTCTTGATTGTTACAGTTCTTAACAATGTTATATTGGTGATTTCTTTTTTGTTTAATTTGTTTGGTAGAACTCTTGAATTCTATGATATGTTATAATGTGTGAAAACGGATTTTTATGACACGAAATTTTTGCGCGAGGCAAATTGTGAATGCTAATTGTACAGTTAATACGTGATTATTCTAAGCTATTATCACCCCTCCCCCTTCCCACCCCCATCACCCCTCTTCCCCCTCTGTAGGTGGTTAGATATCACTCCCTTGTTATAGATCCAGAATCCCTACCCAGAGAACTCATACCGATAGCATGGACCTCTTCCCCTGATGCAGTTCCTTTTCTTGGTATCCAAAGATCTGATTCTATGTTTGGTGCTCATGATAGTCAAGCTGGCCAACAGGTGTATGTTGACTGTATACCGACAAAGTTAAACAGAAAATTGTGGCCTTCCTGTCACCCTGAAGAAATAAAGAGTGAAAAGGTTCTGATGGGTATCATGCACTCAAGTAGGCCTCATTATGGTTTGCAGGTTGGCTTTGCTAATTGCTTCTCTATACATGGAACTGCCCTAGCATTCTCTGTAGATATAATTTATCATTTTTTTGCTCTACAGTTCCATCCTGAGAGTGTTGCAACCTGTCATGGGAGACAAATATTCAAGAACTTTGCAGACATCACCAGGGACTATTGGTTCAGGTTCAGATCATCTTCCAGTCGTGAGAGACAGGTTTATGATGGTAAACTACCTCAAAAGTAGACACTATTTTGTTCAATATTTTCTAAATTTTTTATTTTCTATAATTCAATAATTTGAGGGGAGATGTCTGTCTATTATGCTTTGATTCCTGTAATGCTAAGGATTCCTCAAGCCACAAGCAAGCTTCATTGTATTTTGATGGAGTCAAATGATGATACATGCAATATAGTGTTGATGCAGAATAACTTAGGGAAAAAGTGCCCTCATAATTTGAATCAGCTGCTGAAGTTGTTTCTCTATGATTCAATAAATTTAAAACCCCAAGGGAAAGGTAGTTTAGCAGTTTCCATACATAAGATAGAGAGGTAGTATGTGTTGTTGACAAGTCATAATTAATTAATTTTATATGTTATTGGAGTTTGATAAGTTTTTATATGTGTAAAAATAATTTAGACCTTTATAACTTCGTTAATCTTACGTGTTGCCAGGGTCAAGAAATTCAGTGGCCGATGAATGGATAATAAACTTCTAGTTTAACGGTTGACTTATGGAACACGTACATTGTACAAACTTTCTTAACTTTTGCTCAAGTAAGCCCTCTTCTTCTTTATCTGTTTCCAGCTTGCCCATGAGAATCCTCACGGGGATATTACCCACCACGGTGTTCAGAGTTATCAAATTCACTTTATGTCTGCTGCTCCCAATCTGCGCATCCACACAAAATATCTCCTCTCGTACTCACAGTACATCCATCAAGTCATTTCCTCCTTTCTCTTCTCTTTTTGAGAACAAGAAGAAGCTTATGTGTAATTATGCTTGAAATTACATAGCAAGTCCCCCTTCTTCACTGCCTAACATGTAAAATTCATATAATAGTGTCTTCCTACAGAGAATTTAGGGTGCAATTTTATTTTTTGAAGCTTTAAGGAGGATTTAGCGTGGAAGTTCATTTCTTGAAGCTTATGTGGTGAAATATCCATTTTTTGTTTCATGGGCCATTTCATATTTCTCTGAACTCATTTGTGTTCTTCTTGGTTATTAGCTTGGTAGCTTGATAGGTCAATATGTTCTGGTAGTTTTGGGAGCTGGAATTTCTCCTTTTGCAGTTGATTCGTTTGTCATGACCTCATATTCAGTCTGAACAGTAAACTTTACTTAGCATGCATGCAGGTGCCTGATGTTAGTCGACTCTTCCAAGATGTAGTGAGTAAGCATTTGGTCAACAAGATGGATAAAGCAAACCACTTTAATTTGTACAACACGGCAAAGCTTAAGCATTTAAGAAATGATGTCAAATTTCTGAAGTTAAGATGGAGAAAACTGGCATCCCTGGCAAGCCGAGCTGGTGGAGCAAGAAATATATTCTGCAAACTGTTTGGAGATTGTAAAGCTGAGAACACCTTCTGGCTGGATAGTTCCTCAGTCGAAAAGGTCTGCTTTCTTTTTCCCGGGCAACTGGATTTGATCCAATCCCTATGCTTGTGTGGAGAGTTATTTTTATTTTTGAAATGTTCTTGTACAACTATTTGTAGAAGGCATGACTGGCACATTTGGTTTGCCATGGGTCTGTAATTGAGATGGAATGCGTAATTTTTTTGCATATTGTGGGGGGAATGCCACTCAAGACCAATCTTTTATTCTTATCTACCGCTTACCATGGAGTTAGAGACCAAGAATGATAGGTTTTTGTTATAAACAACTTTGAGACTTTTTAGTCAATTCTTGCATGTCTTTTGCAAATTTGAAACTTATCTTACACAACCTATAGGACTACATAGCCTTTGCTGCAATGCCTTGACACGTGTTTTAGTTACAATAGTTTCACTTTTGGTTTATGAGGTTCATATGGTCTGTAGTTCACATTTGAGATATTAACCCTTTTTAACTCAGGGAAGGGCACGATTTTCATTTATGGGAGGAAAAGGTGGCACTCTATGGAAGGAACTTACATTTAGATTGTCGAATCAAAGGTTTGATAAGATCAAATTTTGTCTATGGTGTTTAATGTAAAAGTATCCTGTGTATCTTTTTCTTTTTGCAATATCCTTTTTAGACTTGTGAGACGTCATTTTCCATGCACAGTGATTCTGCATTTAAAAGTGGAGGCTATCTCTCAATTGAAGATGCTCAGGGCTGTACCCAAAGTATATTTTTAGAAGATGGGTTCTTTGATTTTTTGAATAAGGTAATTATAATCTCTATGGTTTCTTACGTCTGAACTTGTGCACCCAAGGTCTACCTCAAAAGGCAATGTATGTTATTTTAGGAAATAATGTGTGAAGTATTGGATTATCAAATGGTCTGAGCAACATCAGTAAATTTCTAAGTAGGAATATGATATTTCTAGTGGATGGCTTTTGTAGATCGTCAAGGGTTGCTCTGAATACCAATTTCAAGTCAACCAACCACTTTGACGTGGATCTGTCAAAATTGCCTTTGCATTTGTGGTAAACCTTTTTGGGAAAAGCTACCCCCCCAAAAAAAAAAAAAAAAAATTGTTCACACCTTATTCTGTGTATGTATCTTTCTTTGTTATTGATGGAAATCTGTGGACTTACAAGATGTTTCAATTTTTGGGTTGGTCATAAAGATATCTCATGCCATGAAGGAAATATGTGCCTTTTTTCCCTTTGCTTCTTTGACCTTTAACCGTATTGTGAGGCAAGACATTAAACTGTTCTCATCTCCTATCACATGTCTTGACCTATGTGGATGCTTATAAGGTCGTGGTCTGATTTGATTGATGACGAGATATTATTTCTTGTGCCTGGGCCTAGGTTCTGGCAATTCCTTTCTTTTTCTGTGGGTGTGTAAGTCTTTGCAATGAGGCTTTGATGGATTAGTCTCTAGTTTCAATCTTTTACTCATTGTGCTTTTAAATTCTTTAACCATCAGTAATAATCGTATATTCTTTGGAGCTTTTGGAATTTGTTTCATTACTCATCTTGCAATGTAGAGCATCTCCAAACTCATTAATTTGGTTGTTCATTAGAAGAAATTTGACTTTGATTTAATTAAACATATGGAAGAGTATAGTGGTTAATATCAGGGTAATTTATATTAATCTACTTCTTTATTATGCAACAGGAGCTCCAGTCTTTTTGTTATGATAAAAAAGACTTTGAAGGATTACCATTTGACTTTTATGGTGGTTATGTTGGCTATATCGGGTATGTATCGCACCAAGTCAAACTGAGATGCTACATGATATCTGTATGTGGAAGAGAAGTAAAAGGAGGGATCCCCAATAGGTTTTATATACAGCTAGTAGGGACATATGCATTTTGCAAATTGTAAGCAATAATTTGACAGCTGTCCCTCCTTGCTACCAAGCACCCTTTGTTCACACATTCTCTGCCTTAACCCAGAGTGCCACTTTCCGAAATACGCACTACAGACTAGTTTCATGATTTTAAAATAGTTTTTCCATGCCCATTGTTGATGGTCATAAATTTTAGCTTATATCAAGATTCACTTAATGCAGGTATGATCTTAAAGTTGAATGTGGCGTGGCTTTGAACCATCACAAATCAAGGGCCCCAGATGCTTGTTTTTTCTTTTCGGATAATTTTCTTGTGATAGATCATCTTAAGGATGATGTATATATTTTGTCTATACATGAGCAAAGCACATGTGAGAGTACATGGTTGGATGATGTTGAGAAAAAGCTTCTTAAGATAGACAGTTGCGCAACAAAAAATCTGATGTTTCAAACATCTCAAGGTTCTATACATGACCCGCTAAAATCAGGTTTTTCTGTTGAAAAATCTAGAGGGCAATATATCAAAGACATCAACAAATGTCAGAAATTTATTAAAGATGGAGAAAGCTATGAGTTATGTCTTACAACTCAGTTGAAGAAGAAAATAGGGGAAATGGATCCTTTGGGCCTTTATCTCAATCTTAGAGAAAGAAACCCTGCACCATATGCTGCTTGGCTTAATTTTTCAAAGCAAAATCTGTGCATCTGTTGTTCGTCTCCTGAGAGGTTCCTTCGATTGAACAGAGATGGTATTTTGGAAGCAAAGCCTATCAAGGGTACTGTTGCACGTGGTGCTACGGAACAGGAAGATGAATTGCTTAAACTGCAGTTGCAATACAGGTAAGAGATCTGTTTTATTTTCGTTCCACTCAGTTTTCTTCTTCCGTTTCCAATCCATGTATCTTTTCTTCTTTTTCCAAATCTGAACTGCTTGCTTTGGAACTTCTGAAGCAATCATGCTTTCCATGGTTCTTTCTTTTGGTTTTTTGTGCTTTCTCTGTGTTGATATTTTTTCTTATTCACGTTTAGTTTCATGACAGACCATAGTTTTTAATTCACTATTGGCGGTACTAGGCTCATTTTGGCTGCTTATTCTACAGCTAATATTAGCCCTCTCTCTCCTCCCCTCCCTTTCATTTAAACAGTGAAAAGGATCAGGCTGAAAATTTGATGATTGTCGACCTTTTAAGGAATGATCTTGGACGTGTTTGTGAACCTGGTTCTGTTCATGTTCCCCATCTTATGGAAGTAGAATCATATGCAACAGTTCACACCATGGTGAGTACCATTCGGGGGAAGAAGCAAGCAAATGTATCCGCAGTTGATTGTGTCAGAGCTGCCTTCCCTGGTGGGTCAATGACAGGTGCACCGAAGCTGAGATCAATGGAAATTCTTGACTCCTTGGAAAGTTGTTCCAGAGGTATCTACTCTGGTTGCATTGGATTTTTCTCATATAACCAAACATTTGATCTGAACATTGTCATAAGAACCATTGTCATACACGAGGATGAAGCCTCTATAGGAGCAGGAGGGGCCATCACAGCTCTTTCAGATCCTGATGAAGAGTACAAAGAAATGATTTTGAAAACAAGAGCCCCTACTAATGCTATTTTTGACACTGAAAGGGGGTCACACACTGTTTAATAGAACGTCGTTCAGTTTAATCTCCGAAAGAGAGATTTGCTCATGTGAAGTGTCGAAGAACTGCAACAGTTGGATACGTCAGTTAGTCATTCTTTAGAAGAGCTGGAAGGAATGTTTTAGCTCTTCAATTTACAATTAGATATATTTATATATTTTTCAGAACCTTAGGTGGGAGTTGATTGATCTGTGCTGTTATCCAGCGTCCTTACTGCCAATAATCTATTGCTGTGACATGAATATAATTTAGTCTTACATGATGAAAATTTGAAATTTAAACAGAAACAGAGAATGGCTTTATTTTCACTTTTGTTGGTATGAAGTTGATGTGTAATTGAACCTTGAGTGTTATCTTCTTTAGTTTTTTCCCGTGACGTTTTGCTTTAATTCGGCACAATCTTATTTGGCAAATGCATTGATAAGCTTGTATTGTTGTTTCTTTAATTTCACTGCTTGAGGTCTCGAATGGTCAGTAAAATACAATGGATATGATTAATTTGCTTTCTAGATTAGCATCTTTTCTCGTTTTCTGTCGTCGTAGTGTTGAAATATGGTGTTTAAATCGAGACTACTTAATTAGCTCAAGCTACTTGTCATTCAGAACATATATTACGCGTACAGTTTTACACATTTTGTTTACCTTGTTTTTTTGGTTTTTCGCTCTGTAAGTTGTGGTGGTGGTCGTGATTCAGGATTTTGTTTTTTTTGATAAACTTACATTATTACAATGAGGAAAGAGAAATGGTGTTGGCAAGATCCGAACTCTAGCCTTTAGAGTGGAGTTATAAAACTCTAACCGCTTAAGTTTCTATTCGTTTCCGTGATTCAGGAATTTAAGGATGTGTGTGTTTTTATTTGGTTGTTACTGGTTCTCTTTTGGTGAGAAAATGACTGACTTTGAATTTTGGCAGTTTGGTTTGGTAGTAATACCTACTACTCTGCAGAAGCCCTCTGGCCCTCCCTGAGTCCAAAATAGAAAGAAATACAAAGAAAGAAAATTAGTCAAGAAGCATATTAGACTACCCCTAATTTTCTTCCTTTTCTCTTTTTTCTTTTAGACTCCCTTGTGGCTTTATGGGTTAGTAATTGATGAGAATAACATGTATAGCGATTCTTTCTTTTCAAACGACAAAAATTTTATAGCTTAAGATAGAATCATTACAACTATAAAGGGACTGCTCCTTCAGCCACAAGGAGAAATTGTCCATCCTTATACTTTCAGAAGCCAAATCTAAAACAAATTTTGCTCTAACTGGTAATTAACAAAGTCTCCTTTCCTACTAGTGAAGGAATTGAATGCCAAAAACATTAACAATTGTAGAGTGTATGTGTTCCAAAAATTGCACGTCTACGCTCACTCAAATCATGAGGCTAAAAGCGCAACAAGACATGAGAATTTTTCAAAAGAGAAATGGAAACGTAAATAAATAGGTAGGTGGTGGCATATTGGCAAAATGGCTATTCGAGCATAGCAGCCTCCAAACTCAATTTCTTAATCTCCAAATGTGGGGTACAACCGCACTATTTGGGCAACAAACAAAAAATAAAAAATGTAACGTCTGAATAAATTGTAAATGTGATCAATTTGATAATTACTGTGTAAATATATATCAGTTTCAAAGTCATATAAATTACATATAAATTATAAAATTATATATAAAAATTAGACGAAAGACCTGGAACAATTACTATTCAAATACTTGTCCAAATTTTTTAGTATTTAACTCTCTACAATGTAAAGTTTCGTTAAATAATTAATTAACACAATATAATTTTATATATTTTTATGTCGACATAATTTGTTATTAATAATTAGACATCATAAAGAATTAGATCAAAGATTTAGAGTTAATTGATTTCAGTCTTTGTCCAGTCAACTTGTGTAACCAGGAGGGTAGCTGTGTAGACCCCAGCACCCTTACCCAAAAATCCCCACCAACGCCCTTCTCTGTTGCTCCTCTTTAACAAGCCACCAAACCAAACTTCCAACGAACTCTTATATTGCTACCCGCAGCCACTGAAAATTAAGGAGAAAAATTATTAAAAAAAAAAAAAGGGCGGGGAAATTGTCAAAGCGGAGAATGGCGTCGTCTCTATCAACCAAACCCTTTCTCGGAGCTCCGTCATCCTCGGACGGATCTTGCCGTCTCGGATCTCTCCAATCTCCATCTAAGCTCCTCTCTCCCTCCCTCCATCTTCCCTCTCGCCGTTCCCATACCAACCGCCTCCGTCAGTACTCTCTCTCTCTCTCTCTCTCTGCTTTTTTTTTTTTTTAATTATTGTTGGGAAGTATTATTTATCCGATAACTTTGCTATATTGATGCTTCAGTTCAAATTACTGAAAGTAGATCAAAATGCACAATTTTTGTTGATAAAATACATGGAAATGTTAAGGTGCCAATTTAAGCAAACTTAACTTCGTTGCTTAATTTGCATTTTTTTTTTCAGATTTCTGTTAGGAGTTTAATTTTCTCAGTAAAGAGTAGATTTTTGGAGGATTTTATGAGCTTAATTGGATTTTACATGTTGAATATTTAGCAAAAAGGAAAAAAATGACTTTTACATACTACCATAGAGAGCGTATCTTTTTGTGGGTAACTGGTTAGTTTAGTACTCAGAAGCCTGATACTCATTGCGCATTTACAGAGATACAGGCTGCTGGTAACACCTTTGGCACTTACTTTCGTGTTACTACATTTGGAGAATCTCATGGTGGTGGTGTTGGATGCATTATTGATGGGTGCCCTCCTAAGATTCCCCTCTCTGAAACTGATATGCAAGTAGATCTTGATAGAAGGTACTCCTTCGATTGTGCTTGATTCGTGTTTTATGATGTTTTATATTCTGCATAGCGCAAAATGGTGCTCATGTCTAAAAGGCGATGGTATTGATCTTGCTGGTTAGGTTTTTACTAAAATGATTCGAGTTTTCTAGTCATTTGAGAAGCTAATTGTGAATCAAAACTTAAAATTTGTGCTTTTTAGGAGACCAGGTCAAAGCAGAATCACCACTCCGAGGAAGGAGACAGATACGTGCCGGATAGCATCTGGGATTGCTGAGGGTCGGACATTTGCATGGATTTCTCTGCATGCTTTCCTGATTCAATTATCACCTGCATTCTGGAACTTGACTGATGGAATTGCTGATGTTTGGTCCATTGATTGCAGGGCTGACTACTGGTACTCCAATAAAAGTTGAAGTACCCAATACGGATCAGAGAGGGCATGTGAGTGCTACACTTCCCGGCTTGTTTGACTGTCCTCAATTTAGTTTTGAACGGGATATGAGGGAGAACTTACAAATTGAGACATTTTCTGTGCAACTGCCAAACTTTTTTTAGCAGTTGGTAGTTGCTGTATACTTGGAAATGGAATTCTTAATTCCTTAATTCTATGTGAAGATATCACGATAACTCCACTGAACCAAGGAATTTTGTTCCAAGCATATAGTAACCACAGTTAAGTAATTGTCTTTCATTTTTGTTTGGAATGACTACTTGAATTCTTGAAGAGCATCTGTGATTGGTTTATTTGGTTCTTGCCTTCAAGGGTTTGGAGCTGTGTGTTTGTTTGGTAAATGAATTTGATTGGTTGCATATTGCTTACCTAGATTGTCTAGGGATCCCTCATAGGGTACCTGACATGAATTTGTGTGTTGCTTTGGAGACTGGACAGACACTTTACTGATGCATGCCATAGCGAAGCTTGTTATATCTTTTAACCAGAGTTAAGATGTGAACTGGTTGTCGTATGATGAGTGGAGCTAACCTTGACATTCTTGTTCATGGCCTTTCCATCTGTGCACGAGTCTTTTGTTTCTATTCATAGCTGTAAAGTACTTCTAAATCTTCTATAAGTTTATATCATGCTGCCTTTACATTTTCATAGTTATGCAATTTGATTCTGCAGGACTATAGTGAAATGTCAAAAGCATATAGGCCTTCTCATGCTGATGCAACTTATGATTTTAAGTATGGTGTCCGATCAGTACAGGTAAGGTTACTAAAATTCTATAATTTTTAATTCGATAATACTAATAGCTTCATAACATAGTAAGCTATTGTGTTTAATTTGACTGATCCAATTAGTACATGGAATTTCTGAAAATTTAGGGTGGTGGCAGATCTTCGGCAAGAGAAACTATTGGGAGAGTTGCTGCAGGAGCTGTTGCCAAGAAAATTCTCAAGCTTAAATCTGGAACTGAGGTGTGTTTTGTTTAAGTTGGATGAATTTTTTAAATGCCATAGACTTAGACATAGAACATGATATTACTCCTTCTTATGTTTAGTATCTCTTTTATCCACGTTTGTTTCTGTTACACACATACATATATGTGTGTGCGCATGCGTTCCCCAAAACCAACCCCCCCCCCCCCCCCCCCCCACCAAAAAAAAAAGGATGTATGCTTTGGATCGAAGAAAGGTTTATCATGATAATGAAATATATATTCTAGTTGAGTATAACTGATTCATCGATAAAGTTAGCATTACTCTTAACAGTTGTTAACTTTATATATTTTTTCTTTGAATTTAAGTCCTTGTAACCTGTAATTTGAATGAGGATAAAATACACTTTTCCGCAGTCGCATTTCACAGCCCCTTGAACATGAATTATTAATTTTGCAGTAATACCAAAATAAATTCTCGAGGACAACAAGTTCACCCTTAATATTTACATTTATTTTTTCTCAATGGTTGAGCCTCAATAGTCCCAGTTGATACCCATTAAACATATCCCTCCAATTTTTTAATGTGGCCAGTTTGTTTCAGATATTTGGTTCATGCAAAAGTCTCTTCTAATGGTTTTCTGTGAATACTTTCAGTGATTCTTGAGGGGCAAATTATTTTGCAATTTGAATAATTGATTGCTCAGGGGTGATATGACACAATTTACACTCAAGTGGATGAAATTAAATCTATACAAAAAACAATATAATTTACTCTTTTTTGTATTTTGTTGGAAATTTCTTTATGTTGCATTAAAAGGCTGTAAAGAAGCTTGAATGATTGTTGCAATAATAGAACATGGTTCCTTTTTTTTTGTTTTAAATTACAACTATATTATGTGACAATCTATTTGAGTTTGATGGTGTATGCTTGCTCATATCATGGAGAGCTTGCTTTTTTATCTCGCGTTTCTTTATACTGCAGATTCTGGCTTATGTTTCTCAAGTCCACAATGTTGTGCTCCCCGAGGGTTTAGTAGATCATGAAAGTGTGACACTTGATCGGGTAGACTTTCTGGATTATTCATTTATTTCCATTTGTACATTATTAAAACACAATGGAGTTCCGGTGTATTTGATGCCAATTTTGACAGTAGCCTTTTGCCCATCCATTTAATTAACTGATTTGCCCTGTTTGTGTCATCAATCATCATGAATTTATTTTCTGTGGATTACATCCATTGGTTCTGTAGATGCTCTTTGCTGTAGATTGATAAGGTTGTCTTATGTCTGTCATGAATGTACGTATCTTTTTAAACTTCAGTTTTGGATCATCTCCAGCATAGTTATAAACCTATACTTTCCTTTTGGATAGTCCCTAGCAGAGTTACAACTCCACTCTTTTTTAGCATTTTCCATCTCGTAGGGGTGATACCAGTAGTGAAAATTTTGGGCCTTTGGGAACTTTTGGCAAATCAACCTGGATAATAGAAGTTTAATAGGTTAATTTGTAAACCATAAAAATGTTTACATGAAAAGGAAGCAAAATGAACGAAGTGTTCATTAAAACTAGGAAACATATGTCCTAACATGATGTCCACTTTTGGGTAATAGGTGAATTTGAAAGAAACTATTCAAATTGACCTCTCTCTACATGCTCTAAAAAGGTCATCATTCGGTCATTTTACATTATCTCCGGGACTTGGCTGTATTCTTTTGGGAGACAGCCTCTTTTTACTTCTATTGCTCTTTTTGTTTAATTTAGATGCCTCATTGATAGTCTAAGTTCTAATCTCTAATGCCAGATAGAAAGTAATATCGTTCGATGCCCCAATCCAGAGTATGCAGAAAAGATGATAGATGCTATTGATGCTGTCCGAGTGAGAGGGGATTCTGTTGGTGGAGTAGTCACGTGCATTGTTCGAAATGTCCCACGAGTAAGGCTATACTTATTTCTGATTGTGTTTGTCCATGTGCAATTGGGACTGGCTATATGTTGACGGTCAAAAGCTTGAAGTTTGAATGCACCATAAAACTTGCCAATGCATGGTAAGCTACCTGACAAATTTGCTAATGATATGGTAGGGGCTTGGTTCGCCCGTATTTGATAAACTTGAAGCAGAGCTGGCTAAAGCTGTTATGTCATTACCGGCAACAAAGGGCTTTGAGTTTGGCAGTGGTTTTGCAGGTAGCGAAGCATACAAGATCCAATTGGCCATTTCAATTTTTTTTTTCTAACACCCGAACTTAGAATGATAGCTTTGTTCTTTTTTTTTTTTTTTTTTTTTTTGGCCGGGGGGGGGGGGGGGGGGGGTGTATATTTTTGTTGCTGGGGAGAGGAAAAGATATAGTGCTATTTATTTATGCATGCTTGTATGTTAAAAGTGGATTTCTTTTTCTAATTTTGGTTTTATGGGTAAACTTGCCAGGTACGTTCTTGATGGGCAGTGAGCATAATGATGAGTTCTATATGGATGAACACGGCCGCATCAGGACAAGGACAAACCGATCTGGTGGTATTCAGGTGATTTGGATTTCTAAGCAAAAGGATGTCCATATGGATTATGCTTGTGCATATATTTTCAGATTTCATGCTGATTTGGGGTTCATAATATTCTTGTAGGGTGGAATATCAAATGGAGAAATAATAAACATGAGAATAGCTTTCAAACCAACATCTACAATTGCTGTAAGATCTCTCTCCCTCCCTCTCTCCATCTCCCTCCATTTTAGTTATTTCCTTGTCACTGCCATGCACCTAATTTTTTTTTTAAAATTTGTTGTTCATAGAAGGAATTGATGTGATTCGCTTTAGGTTGTGTAATACTGGTAAATGTTTGACATTTTATGGTGAAGATTGAATCAGTTAATTTCTTTATGACCTGGTATATCTACAATTTCTTCCTTCTTAACTTTGTGTATAGAATTAAGATGTTGCAGCGATTCAACTTGTCATGTCCGCTGTTGTTGCCTGTTTCCATTTCTTTTAGTGCTCTTCTCCTCTTGTCTAGTTTGGTACAGAAACTCCATGGGTTATTAAAATGAGCTTATTGGTCCATGGAGTTCTGTCAGTGTCTGAAATCTTTCATGTTATATAGTCCACAATACAAATGGAAGTTAGATACGTTTTGAAACCTTGGCGAATTCTTTGTACCAGAACAGTATTATTGGTGAAATTAAACTTTATTCATATAGCTTCCTAAGAATTTTTTTTCATTTGACATATATAGCAGCTCTTATCATGTCATTCAACCTTCTATGCCAATTAGCTTTTATATCTTTCTTTTGTGAAATCACAAGCAATTCCTTTGGGGCCGTTCCATATTGCCTTTGCACATTGTCAGTCCTTGATTCTTGAGCAAAGATTTGAACTGCTCTAAATAAGCACAAGCTAATTTTTCTGCAGCTTGTGAAAATTTGCTTGATTGATGGAGTCATGATTTACATTGATGTTAATGCAGAAAAAGCAGCACACAGTGACCAGAGACAGACATGAGACAGAACTTTTAGCTCGTGGTCGCCATGATCCTTGTGTTGTCCCACGAGGTCTGTTTTAGATTGATATTGGCTCTGTCGGTGCATTCATCAATTAAACATCTGCCTTTTTTTTTTTATTCATTTGTGTGGCTCTGTTTCATATTACTTTTTCTAAGTATACATGATAACTGGTGAAGGATTAATCTGGAATCTTCTGCAAGTGAATTTTCTTCTAGAATATGCTAGAATGGATTGATTGCTCTTATGATGTTATAATTTGTCATGGTAGTATTGCATCATGCTTAGAATCTGTAATTGGTTACTATATGTTTAAATTTGGTGAGCAATTGGAGTAAAACAGAAAATTAAGATCGCTCAAAGAAGAAATGAGTGTGAGAATATTAGTTTTTTGGCTTAATTTGAAGTTAAAGTATATAAATACAATTATGGCAAATGGTTGAGACTTTCCAAGTCTTCAATGATTTGTTTGGGGGTGATGCTGCAGCTGTTCCAATGGTGGAAGCCATGGTAGCCCTGGTTCTTGTGGATCAATTGATGGCACATCATTCACAATGTATGCTGTTCCCTATCAATCCTGCATTACAGGAACCTGTGGAGATGGCAGGACCTGAGCCAGTGCAAATTCCCCAGTAAAGTTGCTTGGTGGCTGCCTTTTGCTTTGTTGTACCGTTTGCTTGACTTCTCGTATATCAACAGGAAATACATTGCTGAAAGAGTGTAATTGTGATATTATTTTTCTGTTCTTTGAATTTTGAATTGTATTGTATTTATTAGAGATGGAGATCTTTCTGTCGCAGTTGCCTGTATCTTATTGTTATTTTTTTTTTTTTTTTGGTAGACATTGCAAATGTATACAGGCATGCCATTGATTTAATAAAGTGACTTTTGCTGCTTCAGCTCTCTCTCTCTCTCTCTCTCTCTCTCTCTCTCTCTCTCTCTCTCTCTCTCTCTCTCCACCCACATGTTACCGCAGAGGCAACCTCTTATACTAATGGAGTGTGTTATCCTTTTTTATTTTTTATTTCTTTTTATATTTTAATGTCAATCCTTAAATCTGTCATAGAGATATGCATCGTAGGTAAGTAAAAAAGGATGGTATTTCCTTGCCCGTTCAACAATATTTCCTTCCCTCTGGTACAAACTAGGTAGTAGAAAGAAGAAAGTCGACAGGATAGTCAGCAAATAGTTGCCCTTGCCCCCCGGATCTATTAGCAATTCAAAGTACTAACATAAAGAACAGAAACAAACAACACATAATATGTACTAACAAACACGCCCTCCTCTTTGTCAGAAAAAAGCTTGTAATGTAGGTAACTCTATCCTAACTGTTGTGCAAAACCAACCTAACGAATAGCTATCGGTTGAACTTTTTACATCCTTACAATCCATTACAGACCACTGGAGACATACCTTCCTTCTTCCTATCTTTGCTCATTTTATGCAAAAAGGTCAAATGTTAAAAAATTTGTGTCAATCCAGGAAGCATCTAGGAGGAGATGCAGAAGCAATTTAGAGAGCAACAGAAGTTAAAAATAATAACAATAAGGCCCCCCTTCGAGAATTCAAGATTTGGCTCACTTCAGTTTTTAGTCAAGCTCATTAGATCAGCTAAAAAAGGATAATTTTAGTATCGTTTTTTTTTTTCCATTTATTCTGAATGAGATTATGTATTTATTTTTAATATTTGAATATGTATTATGGTCAAATGACATAACCTTGTATGATGTACTTTGATTTTATTAAGAAGTGAACATAAGTCCATATTCAGGGGCCTTTACATTCTTCCTTGGGAGGGAAGAAGATGATGCATCTGTGGCTGATCAAATCACGTAACTTGAAACTGAATTTCTTTTGATAGGCTTTCTTCTTCACGTTCAAGGGCTTGGGACAGTGGAATGCAATCACGGCACGAAATCAAGTAAAAGACACTGACCACATGAATCATAAAATTCTCATTTTCTGTTATAATTAATTTCTTAGCCATCAATTTTCCGTGACATTCTAAAATAGATCAGATAATCATCCAATCTGAAAATCTAACTCATCTAGGTACATTATTTTAGTAGTACTATAAGGATGGTCAATTAAGAGAACCACATCTGATAAGAATTCTTGATCACACGTATCATTTTCCTTTATTTCTCTTCTTTCTTTTTCCTTGATGTCTCCTCTTTATTTTCAATTTTGACACGCAATTTTGGCAATTGTTTAAATAACCACTTCTAAATATGATTGAGTGCACGGGTTAGAAACTTTTGAACCCCACAACTCTTAATCATCATCAACATCAAAATACTACAAGTTGGGTTTGAAAGTAGTTATGTTTAGACCCTTCTGTTCTACCACCATACACTTATGTATCATTAAAATGTGGAAAACATTTGGATAATGCAATTAGGGTCTACAAACTTTATAATCATCCAAATGTTAAAGTAGATTCCTATGATAAAGTTAGATTTGCCATACTGACAAATCAAGATTACACCATTTAAATTGACATGACATGGATAGATTGTGTGTTTTGTGTGTTGTGTGTGTGTGTTTTCAACTAATTGTCATTACATAGAAAGATACATAAGCACTAGCTACAACTTGGACGGTGACCAACGTATTCTACCACTTTTGATTCCAAACTAGTCTTTGTTTCCATATATTCATTTTCTTCTCAATTATTTAAAAGATAGGCGTCAAACTACTAAAACCAAACATTCAAGTGTCTGCCATCACAACCAATAAGGATCATCAAAATGGACAGTAAGTGATGGTTTGAGAATGATAGGTGTACGATTTGGTAGTCTTGATAGCTACCACCTCAAATATTTTTTTTTTTTATTAAAAGGGAATATTCATCTGTAATTTAAATAAAAAAATTGAAAAATTAGTTATAGGAAAGTCGTAAAATAATGAAACGACTTACATGTCGCACCCAATTCTATGTCACCACGTATGAATCTACGAATATACATGGTTTTATCTTGGCATCTATCCTTTTTTCTTTTTTCTGTTTTTTTCTTTTCTTTTATTTTTTCAGGCTTAACCGGATTCTTTTGGTTGGTCTTTTACCATTCAAAAAGGCAAAAGCTCAATTCCATTGGATTCTTAATAATCGACAATAATGAATAGAAAGCTATACAAAGGACTGACTAAAATGAGTTTGCATTTTCTCTGTCCAATTAATGACCTTCCTGTTTATGATGTAATTAAAGTTGACTTATATAGGACCAAAACTGTCTATGAGAAATAGGTTTTGGCCCTAAGACAACAAACAAGATCGGTCAAGTTTTACTAAGAAGAAACAAGGAAGATTCATTGAATAGTTAAGGAGTAACAAATGAGACTTCATTAGGTACATTTCATATGTCTTCTACTAAAGAAAGTTTTAGTATTCTTAAATTATATCTCGATAATCTATATATGGTATTGGGAGTTTCACTGTTAAATTTATTTAGTAAAATCCCCTAAAAGCGCTATTTGATTTTTTTTTTTTGGCTAAAGAAAAGTTAGTTATTTGAATATTGTCTCTGAAAGGCTCAATAGAATGGCTCGAAAATTTTCCAAATGAAAATTTAAAGATTGTTATTTAGAGAATCATATTTCACATAAATTAAATGTGAATAAAAATTTGTAAATCATTAATGCTTATCATTGGAACCTTGAACCGTATTCTTAAAAAAAAAAGTTGAAATCAATTCTCATTGCAATATTAATTACAAGATATTTGCCTTGCCAATATATTCTTTTAAAAAAAAAAACTCCAAATGTGTTCATATTGGCTAGCCTGTCAAAGATTTTTTGCTAGCAAAACTCATTTTCTTTTCTTTTATTTATTTATTTATTTATTTTTTTACCTTTACCAAAACTTTAACCAAGAAATGGCTCATCACCAGAGGGATAAATTCTCTTTACGTTCTTATTCAACTTTGGAGAAAATGGAAAGCTTCATGCTTGTAAGTGGAGACATCTTAGCAAATCTTTCACATCTCTTCCTAAAAAAGGCTACGAATATTAGACTCCAAATGCCCTTGAAGACGGAGAAATTAGACCTCCCATTATCGATTAGTTTGTCTGCTTTTATAGACTTTTTCTTTTCGTTGTTTTTTTCTTAGTTGAGAATTATTGTCATCTGAATTTAGATTTCCTTCCAAACTTGGGAGTGTTTCAAATCGCATGTGAAGAATAGAGATTTGTCTGAACCCTCATACTATAATTATCCATAAAAAAGGAAAAATATCACATTACTTTTTCTTTTTTTTTTCAATCAGCAACTTTTATTTTACTTCTACTATTCTGCTTATTATAGGGAAGTGAACTCAACTTAGCCATGAAAAACTAACGGAAACTGTAACCACTAGCTGACCACATGGGTACACTACATAACCATGTGAATTTGAAGCAAATGAGTAGTAAAGTAATACGAGGTAACATTTAAATTTTTGATATCTCACCTCACAAAAAGACTCGTGTCTACGGTGGCCAACAGCCAAAGTCCGTTGGTTCCGTCACATTACAGTTTTTTTTTTTTTTTTTTTTTTTTGGAGAAACTTCACATTACAGTTGAGGCAAAAGTTAGAAAAGGGAAAGTAATATCTAACTGAAGAATATAACACAATCAAGAAGACATGTAGACAGCCAACCATTTGGACTAGTATTTAACACATAAAATATGGATACGGTAACAAAAGATTCCTTCCGAGTTCCGACTAGAAAATTTGGCACATCACCAAAATGGAATTCAGGAAGGGTACCAACTTGTTATGAGGATTCGTTAAAAAGCATTGAAGATCTTCCATATTCACGAAGAGGGTCCACTACACTCCATTGGTCAATCCAATTTATATATATAGTTATATAAAAATGGTCGGTTACAATAATAGAAGAACCCACTCCCAATCACTTTTCCACCACTAAAATTTACAAGGATTAAAACCATAAATTAAAATAAAAGAGCCAAAGATTAGAGAAAGAACTTCGGCCGCAAGTCCCATTTATGTATGCTTTGCTCCTGCCCCGTCTCCACCACCAGCATAGGACCAAAAGACCAAATATTTGCAACCCCAAAACACAGAAAAGAAAAGAAAAGAAATGAAAAGAAAAGGGAAAAGGAGAGGGGGAATGGGAAAATAAAATCCAAGGAATCCAGTTTCCCGGCCCCAAAAGCTCATTAGAAATCAAAGGACTCAAAACGTGTGTAGTACAGTAGGAATTCTTTTCCGCTGACCCTTGAAAATATGGATTCTGGAGTTTGCCCAATTGCCACCAAATGCCTGTCCTTGGGCAGGCAAAAGAATCCCACCAAGATTATCCACCACTTTATAATGGTTGTTGAGACTTGAGTGTCCTTTCTTTCTTTCTCAAATCCCTGACCACCACATCGCCTTTCTGTCTTCTCTATCAAAAGTAAAAGCTGCCATTTACTACTTTTCTTCTTCCATTTCTTCCCCCACTTCACACATTTTAACACACTGCAATCAAGATTAGAGAACATGTTATCAAATACTAATGCACTTGGTTTTTGGTGCTTCAGAAAATTTACAATGTGAGACTGAAACATGAAACAGGAGATTAAAATGAAAACAAAGGTATAATAGTTAGCTGTTGGCAAGTCACAAACAGTATTTTGTAGTCACTATGGTAGTTAGCTGTTGGAATGTGTTTGACATCCCAAATGTCATTATCAATAGGGGAAAAAAATGCTCATTTGAACTTCCAATGAGCGTTGAAATCCAACCGCTCCGTGGCTGAACTTTTCTTTCGAAATTTTAATTGAGCACGCTACAGAGAAATCCAAACTGACGTCCAAATGTATGACAGCAGCATGATTATCTTCTACTTTCTCTTCTTTTTTCAGTGAGACCCTTTTCACCCTACCTCTCTTTTCTCTGTTAAAATCGTAAAATTGGTTGGTAACTGTAGAAACTCTCTACTGGGTCCTAACAATTTTATACTGACTAGAATGCAGTATGTGGCAATGATTAATCTAAGTTTTGGCCTTTAAAAATGAAAAGATATCTTCGGGTAAAAAAAAAAAAAGTAGCACTTGATTATCAAACCAATTAGGTCTAATCATTATTGATAATTACAAGAGACAAAGCAAAATTAGCAAAGGAAGGAATTTCATGAATGCGTAAAAAGATGTTGGCAGAGCCGCACCAAAAAATTATACTCATACCAGCATGTCTTCTCATGCTGTCGCAAAATGCTGCTTGTTACATATCTTAAGTTAATGTAATCTCCGCGTACAGTACCATCTTAATTTTAGGTAAAGGGGCAAAAACACTTGTTTCAGAATGCTATTTCATGGTCCACCAAGCTTTAGTCATTTTTTGCATGCTGATATGGCTGATGGTGCCATCTCTTAGACCAGTTAAGGGGGCTGCCCCATCAGTTGTTCAACAATAAATACAGAAAAAAGGAGTCTTATCCAAGAACATTCCCGGTTCTTTTGCTGATGAAAAAGAATATAAAATTCCAATTCAATAGCATATATAATAACTCTAAAGAATAAGACTATCAATAGGATAAGTTTAAATAAGCCTGACATATTTATATGCTATAAATCTTGGAGTATATATTTTAGACCTGAACAACTATAGAATGACAAAAATTTCATGTACTAAATTTTAGGGAATGGACTTCAAATTATTCAGAACAAAGGAATAAAAGCTCATTTGAAAGCATGATTCTAGAGAAGGCAAAGTCAATTTCCCACTTTCCGTATCACGGACGCGTCTCTAGCTTAACGCACTTTCAGATACTGATTCTCTCCAGAGACGGAAAAACAAAACAAGGCCACTCCCAAAGTGGCCCCCCAATGTACCAAGCAGGTTCCACTATTCCTACGTTTGAACCAGTCATCCTCCAGAAATAAAGTGTCGGTAGACCTACAACAGCTGAGATAAGATCTCCCTCCTTTCCGCCAAATCACCCTTATTCGTCTAATAATTTTCATGTCCAACTCAAAGAATTGCCTCTTAAAATAAATGGGCCTAAAGATTGGCAAAAGCACTGAACAACAACTGGTTATTGAAACCTTTGATTTCGAAATCAGAAAGATAATGACGCGACTAACGGCACGGGTTCACAGAAACAGCTGAAACAATCCTCTCGTGACCCTTCCAAAATCCAAATAATGCTGCGACAAAGGTAAAAGATATTGGCTTTTTTTTTTTTTTTTTTCATTTCTTAGCATTATGTTTCAATAATGGGCATAATGGGGTCCTATCATATTTTAGAAATCATTAGGTATAAAATATAATTAGTCAGTCATCAAAGCAATTAAGATGATGTAAGTTGGCGTTGTGGGCACCACGTTAGCATGAAAGAGAGCTCTCACCATTTACTTTAATCTACTGTTTTGGGGCATTTTCTGGTACAAGTGTAGGCTGTTTGAAAGCAACAGTGGGAGCTATTCTGCAACTCCTCCTCTGATGCTCTAGCACAAGTTCCCCAGCGAACCAGTCCAGTTTCTCCAAATTGCTTTGCTCCCCGATCCTTTTACCATTGAATAGCACTGATTCAACGTTCTTTTGTTTCAGCATTTCATCAGCTATTTTTACCAGTAATTTTACATTTTCAGGACTTGGGTCGGTGTCTACGTTCGCCCCACAACCCCCAAAGCTGGATCCCGTTGCCTGTCGTTGACAGATTAAGAATGAGCAAGAAACAATAATGCTTTGACATGCAATATCAACAAAAGAATATCTCAACAACTAGAATCAAACAAAATAAACAATTTCACCTTTTCTTAAATTAATAATCACTGACCAACATTTGAAATTATCTCAAAAAACACTGCATGTTAACAAACAAATTAAATAGTTTCGCGCCCCAACTTCATTAAAAGCAAGCGGAATTTGATTAAATTATCCTTAATTTTCCTCAGCCATCATTTCCACCAGGACCCACAAAAGGTTGGAATTTTTATTCTTAAACCATATCCCACATCATGAAACAAATGGAAGAGTTGATATACAAATTACTAATGTAGCCTACAACTAAAAACTTAGTAAAGAATCAAAGAACAGGCACTCCAAAGACTAAGCCCGGTTTGGCAACATTGACGTGAGTTATGAGTATTATGTGGTCTGACAGAGGGAGGACCATATGCATCTAAATATAGCAATCAATCCCACTCTAAGGTAAAAGTATCGGATGAGTTAGGCGAAACTCAAGAATGGTAAAAACAGAGACCCTATCCAGGACCATTTCCAGCACCAACTCTGCATCACAAACAGCGGTATGGCTGTGGTAATTACAGACAGTGCATGTACCCAACCATAGAAATTTGAAGTAAGTGAAACAACCCCAAGCTTTTCAGATATTTGTACCAAGAAAACTTCTGTACAACTATCACCACATTTCCCCCTTTTTCTTTGGTTAGTCATCAATATTGAATTATCATTCACTACATGCCTCAGATGAAAATTGTTAGACTACATAAATCATGATGTCTTCTAATGGAACATGAATTATGATGTTGTCTCTCAATCACAACAATTCATAAAGAAACCTGCTTGCGAAGGTCATTTAAAATTGGCCCCTCACAGTTAATTAATCTTCCCAAAACATATCTAGTTTGAACCACTTTTCTTGAAATCAAATATGATCAAGTCAATCCCTCAAAAAGTTTACTCTCTTTAAGTACCAAATTTGAAGGAGTACAACATAACAACAACTACCAACATACTGGAAGGACATTTGGTCAAACCCATAAGATCCAACCACTAAATTTTACACAATGAAATTTAGTGCATGCCCAAAAAATAAATCAATAAATAATGTCTAAAACAAAACTCGAAATATTCACCAAAAACTAACAATAGTTAAACAGTGATAACCAAACCATTTTCCAAATTCCTAAAACCCATTCAACATCCAAAATTTATATATATTAAATTTAGATCATTAAAAATAAAAAATAAGAAAGAGAATGGACCCATGCAACTTTAAACGGAAAAGTCCCATAACATTTTTGACCCATGCAATTTAATTCAACTACACGTACGCATCCGGCGCACGTTAGAGGTTACCTGGATACGGACATAATTACTGCTCCGGTTCTGACCAAAAGCCATGGCAACGGCGTGGTCGGCTAAGTCAGCCGAGCCGTCTCCCGATATACGAGCCAAGGGTCGCGCCCAATCCTTGGCCTTCCAGCTCTTCACCTGCTCGTACGTCCCAAAGCTGCCCTCCAGGAGCTGCCCGGTGCCTAGTGAAAGTACCAAAATGTCCTCGACGCCACGCACGAATGGGAACTCTTGTTTGTTATGAAGAACATGGGTAATAGCCGCAGCCGTCGGATTGCTCATGGCTAAGCCGCCGTCAACGCCGACGCATCTCGTCTGACCGTCGACTGATTTTAGGAAAACTGGCTCGAACGACGCCGGTTCGGCTGAAGTGGCTCGGCAAACCTCCCAGAGCCGGAAATCGAAGCTGTCTGTCTCCAGGGCGTCCGCTCGGGAGAATAAAAACGGCGCCGTACTGGACAAATCGTAACAGGGAATTAATACGGGTTTTAACGTGTCCTTCAACGTTAAGCTCCGACCCGTTTTATCCACAAACGCCTCTTTCATCGATTTCTCCAAAGCCGTCGACGAAGAGGCGGTGCTGCTGCCGCGAAAAACACGACGGAAAAAACCGCCGCCGCCGCCGGAGCTTGAATTCGAGGAGCGGTATAATTTTTTGCCTTGCTCGGCGAGGATTTTCCACGTGTCATCAGCGTGGAAAATGGGGCGGCTTTGATCCTTGGTGGCAAAGAGCATGGCTGTGAAGATTCCTCCAACGCCGGACCCAGTGGCGACGTCGAAGTAATCAGCTATTCTCGCATCAGGATTTCCGGACTTAATCTTCAAGGCGTTTTCCAAATAAGCAAGGGCTTTTCCTGCAATAATGCTTCTCATTCCACCGCCATCAATGCTGAGGATGCATATTTTCCCTCTCTGATTCTTTATCGCCTGAACGCCATTTTCATTTCCGTCGTTCGTTCCTCCGACGTCGTTTTTCTGCTCCTCTGCCACAGGAGAAATCTGTTTAGGAATCCAGAGCTTCTGATCGTCGTATCCAAACAAAAACTTGCTCTCAAGAATGGAAAATATTTCGTAGCTCAGTTTATCCGTATCGATACTGGGCTCTTGCATTTCCGACTGACGATTGTAAGCCATTTTTATTTACGTAATCAAACCCACGACACACAGCAACTCTGTTAAATATTTTTCTCGACCTCAAAACTATTCTTTCAAATATCACATCCTGCCCAGAAATCTGTTCCCTCCAGAATAAAGGGCCTTATTTATACAACAACAATATGTAGGTATATGTGTGTGGGTGTTTTGGGGGGGGGGGGGGGGGGGCACCTTACTTGTAATAGTCAAAGGTGTATTTGTATCTGTATCTGTGTGATGAAATCTTTTTGAGATTCAAGGAAGGAAGATAGAAAAAGAAAGAAATTTATGAGCAAAGTAATTGTTCGCTTTACGAATCCTTTTACTTTCTCTCCATATGGGATTATTTATTTGCATTTAAATTATTTTAAAAAAGAAAGGTGGCATGGAAAGAAGATTTCAACAACCTGAAGGAAAGAAGAGGAAGTGGAAGACGAGATTCAGGAGAATGAAGACAAAGCCCACAAATATAAAAGAGAGAGAAAAGAGAAAGGCTAACAGGAGAGGAAAATAAGGCAACAACACGATTGCTGAGGAGGAGCATGTCTGTACTTTCTCTACTTGTATTCGCTATAAATACCAGCCTTAATTTACAAATAAAAATAAATAAAATAAATTTTCATTTTTACTATGGTTAAAAGGGTGTTCTAACTTGGGTTAACGTTTTACTGTCACCACCAAATAGGCCACCGACGGCGGACTACTCCCTCGCGTTTGGAATCAAGAGACGGTTTAGATTGATTGATAACCGCTTTTCTCCGCGATGAACGCCTTAATTCGAATTTTTTTATTATTTATTTTTAAGAGGAAAAAAATACTAGTTCAGCAGAGATACCAGATCAGAGAGTATGAAGAATTCTTCAATTCCTTGAATTGAAGGAAGAACTGTAGCTAGACTCGGTCAATCTGGAAAGCTTCCAAATTTCTAGAAGGGTACAAGAAAATTATGACAAACTTTATAATGATTACGGAACAAATTTAGAATAACTCATGGTAATTAATAACCGGATGTTAGTGTGTTAAGATGGATTCTTCAGCACACATTGATAATAGTGACATATAATGTCACTTTGTTGTTTGTCATTAGCCATCTTAAATTCCTTCAAAATTAATTAATTCTAGATATGATTAAATCTTAGGAGCTGTTTAGTTCAAACGCCAAACTCTTCAATCACTATCACTACCGGTATCATTAACCCTACTATGAGTATAGGTTTTGATCATTTCTCCCAACATGTTTGGTTTAAATGATAAAAATATTTGTTTGGTATACTGGAATAACTGTCAAGTAAATTTTAAAATTTTTAAATCTTTATTTATGATATACATATTTTTTAGATTTCTTATTTTATATCTTTTTAAAAAAAATTTAAAAGGATTTCTTCAATTTAAATATAACCATATTCTAATTTGAGTTTTATGCAAATGATAACATTAAAAAAAAAGTCATTTTTATTGTATTAACACATAAAGTATTATATATCTTTGATTTTCAGTTCAATTTTATAAAAATTATTGAATGCAAAAAAGAATATTAAAAAAATTTGTAAAAAAATTTATAAAGTATTAATAAAAAATATTCAAAATCGAGAGAGAGAGAGAGAGAAGGGGAGAGTATATTGGGAGTGGATAACTCAAAAGATATGTATTTTTTTAGTAGGTGTGTTTTTGCCCTTAATCATAAGGGTTAATGGGTATGCTAGAATAATATTTTGGGGGAATCATTAGCTGCGTTTAGATGGGTGTTTTTAGGGTATTTTTAAAAAAAATATTACTGTAGTTGTTTTAAAGATTTTTTTGGTAAATGTGTATGCGAGATAAAAATGTGGTTGAAAAATGTGTATGTAGTTTTCTAAAAAACGTGTTTCTAAAAAATAATGTCAAACAAACAGAACTATTAACATCCCAATTAATTACTATCAATCGCATTGAATGATAGTGATAGTTGTTTAACAAACATCAATAATAAGTATTATTATTTGTGATATCTATTCCCCTTCTTGATTTCTCGAAACCAAACACCCCCTTGCTTTTTCTTTTTCCCTTTTTTATGAATTTAATCTATAATTTTACTTATGAACTTTGTATTTAAACATGGGGTATACTAAGGACTTGTTTTTAATAGTTTTTTATTTTTATAAAAACTGATTATAGAAAAGTTAAAAATCTGTTGATCATGATTTTAGGTTAAAAAATTTAAAAATATAATAAAAAAATAGTTGAGATCATAACATATATTTTTTTTAAAATCAAAAGCAAAAATCAAGTAGAAAAAAAAAACTATCGAAAACATATCATAAAAAAATATATATTGATGTAATAAAGTGATGCGTGACTTTACGCAAATTACAAGTTCGACAAGTAGCCAAACACCAGTATGTCCACACAACAGTTTTCATAGTCCTTCAGATCATTTGTTTAATATTTTTTAGGCGTGCAATTGTAATTAATGTAAACACCATCGATATAATATAATTTCAGCACAATTTAGACACTAAAAAAAAAGTTTGTCCAGTTGATTTCAACCGCATATTGCTTTCATTTTTGAAGGGACTGAGGCAAGGAGAGGTTAATGTGTGGGGTCAGGTGGGGTCCGAAAACGTAATCGTCGGCAAAAGAATAGAAACTGCACTAATTATGCTGACCTGGTTTTGTTTTTCAATTATTATTTTTTTGGGGTTGGAAATAATACTGGATAATAGGGTACTACAAAGGATTGCTATTTGGGGCATACGTAACTGGACGGGAGTCTTGTCCAAACGAAAAGTCTTTGATTAACTTTGGGCTTGGAGAAGTGGGGCCCCAGTGCTGACGAGACGGCCTACGTGGGTCCGAGTCATTTAGGAGAAGAATGGTGTCGCGTGGTGCGACTTGTGGACCAGTGGGTTTTGTCTGCCGTCTTCGAGTATGATTACGGGTCCAAGTCAAAAATATCCTAACGGTTAATTAGATGGAAGTGTTAAAATCCCAAAAGCTATAATTATTGGGCAGCTTAATTAATATTATTTTACATGATGCTGCCGTCAGATACTTTTAAATATATTTAATTTTTAAAAAGAAAATTTTTTATCAATAGTCAACAATATATTATCTTATTTTTAACTTACACTAAAAGGAGGGAGGCTCAATTGAGCTCCGGAACCGATGAAGAATGAACCATCATCGTACCAAACATGTACATTATGTACCCATTTAGATTTTTTGATGGGAGGCAGGGTTTGAACCCCTAATCTCTCACCCCACTTAACCTTTAAAGACTTTGTGGTGACCAACCCAACCAAGTTGGCTTGATTTTTAATTTTCCTTCCAATTGGCAACTCATAGGCTGTTGTATTATTCTCTTCCTGTTTCTGTTTACAATTATTTTTTTTCAACTATGTAGCTTTATTTACTTGGGCTTGTGATGCAGGTACAGGGGCACTCTTATCTTCTATTACTTGCACTCTTCTTCTTCATTTTAGGTAGAAAGGCTATAATAATAATAGTAATAATAATAATAAAGACAATGAGAATTGGAACGTTACAATAACAACAAAGAACAATATATTACTTTACATATTTGCTTGAATAGATAGTTTCCCATAATTTTTAATGAATACATATATCTTATTTGGGATGATTCTACTTTTCATTTTTAGTAAACAATAACGATTTCACTAGGCATGGAAAAGATTATATATTACCCTTGTAGATAATGTATTATCTGCCGAAAATCATACTATTTAGTGTCATTATTTTACGTAAGCTTTTTGCTTTGTTAACCTATTTTGGGTAAACTTGGTTCAAAGGAGACAGTGGAAGTAAAGAAAAAGTAAGGTAAATCTTGCAAACGTTAGTTTAGATAGAATCGCCTGAGGTATAGATTTTTATTGGATTACACACATCTAATCTTCAGTTTAGGTGCTAAGGAAGAACTAATGTTCGCTTTAATTTTGAGTTAGTGCAAGTGTGATGCCCAAGTGGCTCATTTGCTAAAGCTTTAATTTAACTCTCTTTAAAGTTTTGTTTTTTAAATAGAATTTAGAACTATTTTTCATATATAAAAGAACCTTAGAGATGGGGGATGGACTTCACCCATTAAGGTCCAAAAAATTAAAAATTTGATATCTTAAAACAATTGAGATCTTGAAAACTTGTTTAAAAAAATAAAAGATGTTTCCCACCAAAACAAAGTATCAAAACAATAACAAGTTGCACACTTTGCCCTCAAGTAAAAGTTGTAGATATGCCTAACCACATGAGCTCTCCTAGCCACAAAATGTAGCCTAACTTGCCTTTTTTATTAGTCGACTCTAGTTTCCAATATTTTATATCCAAAAAAAAGCATCTTATTTATTATGAGCTGACGTTTAGTGAGGCCTAGTGGCCGGCGGAGACATTTACATTAAATTTTGACTCTATAGTTTTCAATTTTTCCATTCCAAAAAATGCATGTCTTATTTATCACGAGTTGACGTTTGGTGAGGCCTAGTGGCATGGAAAAGTATACAATACATCATGTGCATTGCCACGTGATGTACTAGAACTAATAATTTATCGCCATGTGGCAATGGTGGGTCATATCTTGTATTATTTGGCGATGTGTGATTGGTTCTAGTGCACCACGTGGCACGCCACGTGACTCGCGTGGTGCACGCAATACTCACTCTAGTGGCATCCAGCATGTGGAGGCATTCCATTAAAATATATTTTCCAATAAAATAAATGAAAGTTTCCATTTTTAGAAGCTCGAGCCCTTTTGGTTAGTAGCAAATTCTGATGAGAATATTGTTAAAAAAAATGATTTTATGAAATAAAATAGTGGACAGTGAATAATTGGAGAAATTGATGACGCAAAAAAATATGGCATATTTTTTGCTGAGTAGTTTCTATCCAACCCAATACACAAGCCCAAACAAAAAGTTTTGGTGGATAGTTTCCTAAACTTTAAAACGCTGAAAAAAATTGATACAGTTGATGATGGGTAATTTCTACTTAGCCCAATAACACAAGCCCAAAGACAAAGGAAGACTGATTCGGGTCGACATGAAATTGGAGTCTTACTCCGTTTTGGGGAAACTTACGGGTAACAAAGAGCTTTTTGAGTCAAACGAATGAATAACTCTAAAATTATAAAGACATAACTGGAAAATAAGGATGCATCGTACAAATATGGGATTCAACCCCAATTTAGATGAATTTCAAAATCTCCAATCTAACCAATCAAACATAGCTCCGTTGGCCAGGCCTGCCAAAGGTTTGGGGTTCAAACTCTGGCCTTAACAATTAAAAGTAAGGAGAGGAGAGGAGAGGTTTAATTTAAGTAACATATTATGCATGGTGAAAATTTAAGAATTTCAACGCAAATTGTGTGAGTTAAATACCTTATAACATTGTAATGAGAATCGAGAATTGATTTTAAAAAAAATTGAAATCTAGGTCCAAAATTATCTAAGTGCCCTCACAATTTTATTTGCTAAAATGATATTTGATTAAAGCATTGGAGGCTTTTTCCAACATGAGCCTATTCTTCGTACAGCTTATATGTAGATTCCTCGTTTCGAGCTCATATGCACTGGAAGTGTGTTATTCTAGGCTCATTTCTTAAGATGTGAAGACTTCTAAAAAAATTCGGTTTTTTGTGCTTGTTTTATAGTTGCCTTCTATATTTTTATTGTGGTATATATTTTTCGATTTGTACTTTAGTCATTGTATACTTATTTAGAGTTTTATATGAAGAATAATTATTCGCAGGCAGCCGAGGATTTCCACCCTAAATCCTTTCCTCGTAATTTTGTCACCAAACTTTTCCGGTGATTTCATCACCAAACAGAGAGGAGACGAAAGAGACAATGGGTTTTTGTCGAAATTGGAAGTGAGAATCAGGGAGAAACGACAGGAAGAGAATATAATTGGTTTTTTATAAATAGAATAATAGTTGGAGGGCATTTTTGTTATGTAAAAAAGGACCGCTCAATCAGAAGTTGTAAAATTGCTCGTATAACAAATTTTACTTTCTAGATTTTCTAGTTGTATAAAAAAAAAATTCAAAATCTGGTTGGAGATTGAATATAGAACACACTAAAATAGATTATTATGAATCTATAATGTAAAAAGTTGGTTGAAAAAATTATTGAGTATAGACCTTATTCCTTATAGGAGATTTTATTCGAAATGGGAAAAAATATATTTGTTACATTTATCAGTACCTTTTTCTTTTGTAAGAAAACGGGTCACACCCGCTCTAACCCAAGGTATATGGCTCTATGCCTCGCACGCTTCCCCTAAACCCTGAACCCCGCAAACTTTGCAGATTCTGAAGAAAATCTTAAGCAAGAAAACGAATAATTTTCTTCCAGCAGCAGCAGCAACAACAAGGCCTCATTCACGCAGCCACTAGGTAGTAATCTCCCTCCTTCCTGCCAAATCGTCTCTCTTCCTTCTTCCTCCCCCGGGGGCCTCCTTCCCACCCTTCCTATTTCTGCCGTCTACCCTTTACTTCTTGTTCTTTGTTGCTGTTTTTCTGTGAAAACATGTCTTTCTTCTGTTTAATATTTTGATGTTCACTGCCGCTTTTTAATATCTGTTGTATTTTTTTTTTTTGTGCGTTGATTTCAGCAAATGATTTTAAAAGCTAGCCCTTTATTTGATAGTACTTTTGTCATATGTTTTTGGCAGATACTTAAATAAGCATTGACCAACCAATTATTTAGAAGCTTGGAAGAAAGAATAGTTCCTTTTTTTAAGCAGTAGGGTGTGGCTCAGAATCTCCCAATTACTCAAGCAGTAGTTGTTGTTTAGGTGTGTTCTGCTGTTGTGTAACGTTCACTATAACATAAAATGGCGAGACACGGGCTAAGCAAGCGACAATAATGTATTTTTTACAAGGAGATTTTGAACTTGTTGATGTATTCTCTTGCTTTCAATCTTCAATTCTAGTAAGGTACTTTCTACTCTGCTGGTCTAGAAAGACGATATTGTGCAGTGAAAAAGTTCGAAGCTCTTTTGATTCAGTAAGGTTTTATTAGGATTTTTAGTAGAGAACAAGAGTGTAGGTCATAGACGAAACAGCCAAAAAAAAAAGAAAAGTGATTATAGGTTGTTTTATTATCTGTCAATTGAATTCCTGATTCAATCTTATGCTATGCATTTTCTTTAATGTTTTGCAGTGGTAAATGGAACACGGATCATACCAGGATCAGTCAAAAGCAACTTTTTCGCTGACGGATGAGGATCATACCCTTGCTAATTCACTCAGATTCACCCTTAATCAAGAGTTAGTGGTCCTTTTTCCTGTATATAAATATTGATGGCCCTTTCTTAATTTGTACATGTAGCTGCTGATGTTTATGCAAGTGTGCATCAAGAAGCATCCAAACATTCATAATCATATACCTGCACGTGTTTAAGTCATAAATCAACTTGAAAATTATCTGAGATTGGGCAAACCAGCTGTTAAATAAAAGTTTCATAATTGCTACTTTAGATATTAATCTTTAATTATTCTGATATCTTATCACAAAGCTTCATTCTCTAGGCCTTGTAGGGAGAGAGCACTTTGCTGCCTTACCTCGTGATCTTTTTTATGCATCCTATATATTGTACGTGAGATTCTTTTAAGTTTATTCCTCTAATGATGCTATTTGTTTGCGTTAATTCTTTTGGAAGTGTGAGACTTCTTTGTAGGCAAGTCATTACTTTTGTCACAATTCTCATTTATAGTGACCTTACATCCACTTTTGTGGAAACAAATAAAAATCCTTGTAGTTATTCAATTTTTATGCAACTTCATGGTTGAAACTTGAATGTTACTCACTTTTTATGCATATTCATGAGTGAAATTTGAACGAGTTTGTCATTATGGTGTCCTAACATATTTTTGCAGTCCCCGAGTAAGTTTCTGCGGATACAGTATACCGCATCCGTCTGATGCCCGAGTAAATATTAGAGTCCAGACAACAGGTAAAGCTGACATATTATTCTTCACCTGAGAGTTTGGTTTTTGTAGTGATTGTAGTTATCACTTCATATTAAAATTGAATATTTCATACCTTAGTTTTCTTTCATACCTTAATCATGTTGATGTTTTCCATTAATCTGGACAACCTTAATCATGTTGATGTTTTCCATTAGTCTGGACAGACTAATTCTCTATTTACTAGTGTCAGATAGGATTTCAGATGGATTTGGTTGTTAGCTGTAGTTGTTGTTACTATTTTTTCATCATATCAAGTTTTACACATTCTAAGTTTCTTCATTTTTTTAAAGATAAAAGATCCCCTTTTTATTGATTTGGTAAGGAATGCATATTGGGTTGGAGAATACTTTTGATCAATTACATATATGAAATGGTGCTTATGTTTGAGACCAACTCTGCCACTATACAATACTGTTTTGGTTCAAGCCCGTCCATAGCTCATCCCCTGTTTTCACTCCATGCCATCCTGCAACTGCACATTTTGTCTAGCAATGTTACGAAGCCATTCCGAAAGATCAATTGATTTGTTCAATCTAGAGATGATATACAGGTGCTATGACGACCAGTCTTCGAACCTTGCTATTGAAGGAAATAACCAATTTATTTCAATGCTTCAGTTACTGATGTTACTCCTATGCATATTAGCAAGTGTTGTTTTGTAGAGGTGTTCTTTTTAACTGAACTGACTTTCTTTTCTTTCTTTTGGCATCTTTTTTTTTAATGCAGGTGATCCAGCAAGTGAAGTACTGAAAGATTCATGCCAAGATCTGATGCTTATGTGTCAGCATGTTAGGAGCACCTTTGATCAGGCTGTTGTGAATTTCAAGAATCAGAAAGGTTTAGAAGCAATGGATATCAAACAATAATGGGATAGAACTTCTCTTCCTTTCCTTCTTCCTTGAGAGTGTCATATATGTAGACATTTACGGTTCTCAAATGTATGGATAACTCCTTGAGCTTGACAATCATTTTCTTATCGTAATTTTATGCTCCAAATTTCTGAAAGTTTTGGCCTGTGGTTTTCTCATCCATAAAGGAGGAGGAAGTTTTCCCTCTTTATAATGAACTTCTTATCAATATAGTTCTTTTGGCCTATTTGATTGTCATCTTTTTGCCCTTTTTTTTTCCCTTGTCCTTTTTAAATTTTGGAGGTGATGGATTGGGATTAATCCATATTGCAGATAGAATGAGAGTGGTATAAATCTGTTGATGACACAATTAAAGCTTTCAAAGAATATTCTTCTTTACAGTTTTTGGGGCAGCTTCTGCTTGCCACTACCAAACTGTATGTCTGATATAGATTGCCGTGTAGATGGTAATAGGTCTAAAGTTATTGATGAAGAATTTTAATTTATAAGTAACATTGATATGGTAATGCTGGTGACTGAAGTATGAGTTCGAAGAACTGAAGTTGTTGAGTCTTGAACTGTAATAATTTAGAATTGCACATTCTAGGCATAGCTTATGTCTAAGCAGCTTTGATGGTCATGCCTTTGCTTCAAGTTGCGGGTGCTAGATTGGCAACTATTTTTTGTGCCGCAGGGAAGCCCCATGGCTTTGGGTTGACACTAGACAGAATTTATTAGTGACAACTTCTTTCTGAGAAATAATGGGCGCTTAGGTCAGTTCAATTAAAATGGCAACCATTTCCGAAATAACGGGCGCTTGGTTCGGTTCAATTGAAATGTCAACCATTTCCGAATTTAGCAACTAGGGATAAGGGTTCACTTTATGCATTCGGCAAGGATTAAGGGGGGATTCATCGGCAAATTTGTTAAAATATTGTTAGAAAAAAAAAATTCGGCAACTGTGGGTGCCAGAGGAGAGTTTTGAAAATTTAGAGGCGCCGTGCTTGGGAAACGCAGTGCTGAATTTTTTTTAAAATTTTTGATGCGCTGCATTTGGAAAACGCGGCACATGAACAGTAGCACCACGTTTGGGAAACGCGGTGCTACTGTTCACGTACTTTTTTACTGTTCACTTTTTAATTTAATTTAATTAATTTATTTATTTATTTTTACAGAAGAAGTTATTGTTTAAGGTTTTTTGGATTATTGTTTAGATAGATTTATAAGATTTAAGTAAAAGTAATTGAGGTAGTTCAATATTTGAATTGAAAAATTTTAGATTTAGAAATAATAAAGCTATAAACACCAAATTTTGATATACCACTAAATTTTCTAATATCTTGTGTGTCATTTTTTATTTTTCGAATGCGAAATCTGATTTTTAGACAAAGTGTGCAAAAGTCTTCTTATAAAATTGTAATTTCAGCATGTAAACACTTTTTTTGCCAATTTTCTATTTTTAAATTCATATTTTATACTCTCGTACAAATTTCTAAATTTTAGAATTTTTCTAGATGAATCACTATTTTTCTGTGTATTACGTCAGTTCAAGAAGAAAATAATCATTTCAATTTTTGAATGCCTTTTTTTTTTTGCTATTTTTGAATCCCAAACTCATATTTCATACTTTTAAGTATATTTTAAATTTTTGATAATTTTTTGGGTTCAAAAACTATTTTTTCTATGATGCATACGTATTTGAGGCAAAATCGTTATTTTTTTTAACTTGAAAAATTATTACAAATTTAAAAAGTGCTTAAAATTATGAAATATGAATTTAAGATTCCAAAATAGTCGAAAAAGACATTCACAAATTGAAAATAACTATTTCGCCCTTGAATTGACGCAGTACACGGAAAAATAGTAGTTCATCCAGAAAAGTTACAAAATTTAGAAATTTGTACAAGGGTATAAAATATGAATTTAAAAATTAAAAATTGGCCAAAAAGGTGTTTACATGCTAAAATTACAATTTTACCAAAAGACTTTTGCACACATTCTCTAAAAATTAAATTTCGCATTCGAAAAATAAAAAATAGTCCACAAGATATTAGAAAATTTAGTGGTATATCAAAATTTGGTGTTTATAGCTTTATTATTTCTAAATCTAAAATTCTTCAATTCAAACATTGAACTATCTCGATTACTCTTACTTAAATCTTATAAATTTACCTAAATAATAATCCAAAAAACCTTCAACACTAACCTCTTCTATAAAAAAAAAAAAAGAAAAATAAACAGTAAAAAAGTACATAATCAGTAACGTTGTGTTTCCCAGATGTTGCGCATCAAAAATTTTAAAAAAAATTCAGTATTGCGTTTTCCAAACACAGCACCTTTAAATTTTTAAAATCCTCCTCTGACACCCACAGGTGCCAAATTCTTTTTTTTTTCCTAACAATATTTTAACAAATTTGCCGGGATTCATCCGTGCTATCTATTATATTTGGCTACCAGAAGAATTTGATTAAGTATGCAAGTATGTGGCACAAAAATATCTAGAATAGTTCCACCATCTTTTGTCCATTTGTGTCTATTGGAAAAATTTTGTGGCTTCTTGATCAATTTCTACTTTTTAGTGATGTGACTGTAGCCTTGAATTGTATGCAATTGGTTCTCCAAGATATTTGGGAAACTAAAGCATTCAGATTGCAGTCAGCTAGCTATACACTCCTCGCCCCAGCCACCCCCTACGGCCGTCCCCCTGGGGTGGATCCTTGGTCTTATTTGAATCCTGCGTACGGAGGAAAAGCATATGAATCTTCAGTGCAGGCCTAGTCCTTTGCAGACAACATGTCCTCAAGAAAACACTACAATTTGCTTAAAATTCAGGATGTATGATTTATCACCTTAATTCTTTTGTCCCCTCAATTGATACGGAGAAGATACTGAGCTCTTTACTAGTGAATTCTTGACGTGTCTACTTATGCTTATGTCTACAGCCACTTCGAAGGTGCAAGGCAAGCACAACGTTTGAGAGTATCACCAATCCGGAGAAGAAAATGCATAGTGAATTTGCAGGAAGAGCCTGCCAAGATTTCCAAGAAGAAAGGAACTATTGTTGGTGCTGTCTCTCTGATAATTGGAACTAGTATAGGTTCGGGAATTCTTGCGCTCCCAAAGAAAACGTCTCCTGCGGTTAGTTTTAGCTCGTTCTTCACTTAGCCATAGCTCATAATTGTTGCTAGATTATTAAGCAGATTAGTGGGGCAAAATAGAGATTACATTCTTGATTTATTGCAGGGGCTACTTCCAAGTTCAATATCTATGACAGTATGCTGGGCTTTTCTATTAATAGAAGCTATGTTGCTTGTTGAAGTCAATGTTGGGCTGCTAGAAAAAAGGAACATGAGACTAGAAGAGGATGAATTAGAGATCATTTCCATTAGGACTATGGCACAGGAGACATTAGGAGAGTGGGGTGGAGCTCTAGCTACTGTTACCTATGTGTTCTTGGGTTATACTTGTATGATCGCCTATGCATGCAAGTCAGGAGAGATACTTAACCATTTGACTAATATGCCAGAATCAATATCAGGCATTTTCTTCACTGCCTTCTTCACCATTCTCATTTTCGTGGGTGGAGCACAAACCACTGATCTTGTGAATCAATGGCTTACTGTATCCATGATAGGTGTGTTTTTGCTTGAATCTTGTGGCCTGCAAAATTTGTTCGTCGTTGGATTTCTCAGTGGGATGGTGGATAAGACACGTTTTCTTTTAGGGAATGCTTGAGATTTCATGTTCCAATTACTTCCACAAAACATTTGCTAAAATTGTAAAAATTTATTTTATGAAACAGGTTTGCTATTGGCAATTGAGGTTTTGGCTGTTGCATTTGGAGGATGGTCAGGATTAGGAGGAAGTGGTGACTGGGGAAAAGTTCCACCTACTATTCCAGTAATCATATTTTCCTTGGTTTATCATGATATTGCTCCTGGTACATGTAAAAATTTGTATCCTTGTGTAGGAAATAGAAAAGAAAATTAGCCAAAATGCCCCCTAGTTTATTGATTGGTTCCTCTTGCAGTCCTTTGTGCTTATCTAGGAGGTGATCTTAGACGCATAAGGGCTTCAATTTTGCTTGGCAGTGTTGTGCCTTTGCTAGCATTGCTTATTTGGGATGCAGTAGCACTAGGACTCCCAGAGCAGGTTGATCAAGTCGCTGACCCTGTTGAACTTCTTATGAGGTCATTCATTTCCAATTGTGCTCATCTTATTGTCCGTTTACCAAAAGGATATGGTTGTTCAAGAAAAACTCTTAACCTGTTTTTGCAGATAAAGTTGCCCATACTTCCCACTTTTCAATTGTAACACTGAAAATGGTTAGCTTCTTTTCATGCTTGCTTGAATGTCTAGAATCCTTAAACACCTACAACTGTTTTGATTCAGAGTAAGCTGGGGAGGGATGTCATATATGGTAGAGGCCTTCTCACTTTTAGCAGTTGGAACTTCACTTGTCGGCACTCTTCTTGGCTTTTCAGAATTTTTCAAAGAGCAGCTTAATAACCTGCAAACGCATTCCCCATTCACCCAGAAACTTGAGGTAAGCTCATTGTGATCTATTCATGGTTTATTACTGCCATCCATAGGCTTTCATCTGGAAAGGCTGAATGCTCACATTAGATGTGTGCCTCTAACAGAGATCAAATTCAGATTTTGGATTAAAAGAATGGTGGGCAAGAAAGAAGATGAGCTTCACTGCAACAGCAATGGTCGTTGCTCCATCTCTTTTTATATCAACAACAGTTCCAGATGCATTTTTTGCTGCCACAGATATCGCTGTAAGTTTTGTTGTACCTTCTTGAGTTTTGCAAATCAGAATAAGAATCGACCACACTTTTTCATTTTGTTGCTCTTGGCCTTCTTCTATCTCTTTTTTCAGTTATTTAAAATGGGAGTTCTGGGTTCAGTAAAACCCCTGAAATATCTGTGGCATGAGGACTTGCACTTATTTCCGCAATAATACAGTTGTCTAATAGAATGGTCAATGTGGAACAGGGAGGTTATTGCATGACAATGCTGTATGGAGTCTTTCCACCGGCAATGGCTTGGGCTATGCTTAATAAAAATGACGAAGGCAGCGACCAGAAAGCAGCATCCAGAGCAAGGCCAACACTTGTCTGTGTAGGATTATTGGCTGGTGCGATACTAATAGAGCAAATATTTCAAGATCTCTCGACCATGCATTCCTAGAAGAATACTAATAACACTTAAAGTCATCCATTAATCATGTGCACTTTTTCAACAAAAAGTAAAGTGAATGTGTAGTGTTGAAGTATATTGACTATCATTTCTTTCTTCGCACCCTTTCAATGAGCATTTAGGTTTGATCCACTGGGCATACTTCCACTGTATGAATAAACCTTTATAGTATAGTAGTAATATTCTGCTAGTGCTTGTGGCTAAGGTGTTTTATTGCTTATGGTTCTCTTTGGCCATCTACAACTGAAGGACACTGAGCAACTTTTGCATCAGAGACAAAGATTCAACCATTAAGATGCTTCGATTTTCCACAAACATGGTAGGAAAATGTTATACTAGATGCAGATTCAAGATCGAAATGTCCACCAAAGCGGGTCAATTCAATGGAGCTACCTTCTGATAATGGGATGCTCCAGTGATATTGAACTCGATACAAACCGTCTCATAATCAACCTCTAACGTAACCATTTATTTCTGCTACAATTTACTAATGACTACAGGCTTCAAGCAAACACAGCACGCACACAGACACCATATACCATCACCTAAAGCAACTGCATTCTTAAGTAAGCAAAGAACACAATTTATTCATTACACAAGACGAGATTCGGTTAAAGAAACCAATAATGTGGTAAATTTTCCAGAAATCAACAATGATTAAAATGCACAGATTTTTTATTTCTCTTTCCTCACACACAATAGCATCCATTCAATGGGAAAGGAATCAAAGAACTGATTGGACTTGATTCTTTGAAATATATCCTCAAAGTAAAAACTACTAATACAAAATAAACATCATACTTTATTCCGTCAAGGCCACAATAATAAATTATCACCATACAAGTTGACACCAAGGATTTTGTTGACTAAGCACAATATTCATAAAATAACAAAAAGAGCCATCCCATGAGCTTCCACTCTCTTAGATTCTTACGGTAGTCACATGCCTCAGAAGCATCTGAACAACATCGTGGGAGATTCTTGCTGACTCATTTTTAAGGTGATGGATCTTGGCCTCAGTCTCTTGTTCAAGCCGTTTCACATTAGCACCAGAATCTCCACTAGTCTGTTTGATAAGCATCAATAGTCTTATTAATTGATACATAAGAAATAGCAAGGGAACAAAAAATTAGCTTTAAATTATCATTATTTACAACATAAGAATGGTGGGAAAATTTAAAGAGTCAATGAGTTCTTAGCTTTAAGAATTTATAATTGCATTGTTCGGTACAAAAAAACAGTAAGCAAAAAAAGGCAGACAAATGAATGATGGTAAAATGAGAATAGAGATGGTACCGGGAATCATCAATCTGTCTATAAACAAATTTCTTGATTAAGGCAACATAGATTGAACCTATTTCAAGAAAAAACTTCTAAAGAGGGAAAACAGGACAAAATCAAAGAAAAAAGTTTGGAGAATTCAACACTAAGATAGACCTGTGGGGGTGAGTCAAGTTCATCCAAAGTGCAAAGTATTCAAACCACTAAGCATTCATGTAACAAATCAGAGTCCAACATCATATGACTCCAACAAGTTTCAACAAAATTCCTATTTCCCTTCTTTTTTCCCTGAGTTATTACCTCGGCAACCTTTCTCTGAAACTCAGCTTCCATTTGTGCACGAAATTCTGCAATTTCCTTCTCAGCCTCTTCCTTGGCCTGTTTTAATCTGGCTTGTTTTGCTGCACCAGAGAGAGAGAGAGAGAGAGACCAAAATCACTGTCAAATAAATGCAAAAGATATGACTTCAAAACACTGATAATGCTGACTTTTGCCCGTAGCATAAGAACAAAGATAAAGATTCCAAGGAACCAAGATCTTTTGCAACATGATATTCTTAACACGTGCATTACATATGACACGCATTATAATCACAGACAGCAGTAACAACAAAGCTCCAAATGCACAGAAATGTCATACAAACAGGAAAAGAGACTCAAATATCATGGAAAGAGATAACTTGGTTGTAAATTTAAACCATACAGAAAGCCACGAAACACAATGAGCAAATCCAAGCATGAATTAAATGTGATAAGCAGAATGCACGGTCACTCAAAGAAAAGGAAAGTTGCAGGCAAACAATTAGGCAAGAAGCACTAGTAGCTGCATTAGAATGCTGTGCAATTTATTGGGATACACCAGTCGTAAGGTGTAATCAGAAAATTAGAGGCGCCAGAACTATTTGCAGAGTCCACATTCTGAGAAATGTACTGCAGTAAATAGGAAATTTTTTTGTTTTTGACAAGCAATTAAGTGAACTGATAAGTCTTTGTTGAAATTGATAGTCAAAATCCCATAGCGAAGATAAATAATTTTCATGTCCAAATTTACATCGACCATATTACAATTGATATATCAATACATTCGCATTCAGTTCTCTATGATGAAGAAAGATAATCCAGAGATGATAGATCATCCTTTTTCAACCACTCTATGGCTCAAAGACAACGAAGAGTAGATAGCCCAAAGAGCATGAATCCTTGTTATGGAGTGTAACCAACTCCAAGGAAATTTAAGAAACAAAATTTCATGTCCAATGTAAAGTAAATTATGGATGAGAATATATTGTTCCTTAAAGTCTACAAGTCATACCAAATAATGGGATAGTTCCTCAGTCCTACCTGACAATTGATGCATATATTACAATGCAATTAAGTAGGATCACAAATATGACCCCAGTTTACTTAATATGATGTGACTCATTAGAAACAGCCATATATGTATAATAAGAAAAAATGAAGACCAGTTGCTAACATGAGAACTCTTGGCCAACAAATTCATAGACAGCCTCTAGCTATATACATGTTATTAATTATTCACCAACCAATCTCTCAACAAGCAACAAAGGCTAATACGCCAAATTGCTTGCTTCTTGTAGCTTGTATAAATACCCCTTCAACTAACATGCTAAATGTCCAACACTACAGAAAGTATAAACGTCAAAATTGTACACATTGAAGCCTAGCAATACAAACAGGGAAACTTTGACGATTGTTCAGCAAACACAGCCCTCACAGAATATGATTCACAACAAATAAAAAAGGCTGCAAAGAGAGCAATACGAATTCTGCTGGGCCTGACTTATTTTTTGGTATTTATCTGGTGCCATTAATCCTACTGCAATAATCTGAATGATTAATGCTACTCATTATGCGTAAAATAATGAGCAATGATTAATTGTTTACCCCGCATACTTCTTTTTTATATAATTTTAATGCTAGAAAGTAGAAATGCACCAAGATTTTGCATCGATTATTAGTCAAACCTTGAGTGTTTAGGCAATTTGAGCCACCATTCCTTCTGTCCATATCATTCTGCAACTATATGTTTAAGAGGGTTTCTAAATCTCTAAACCCACTTTGTCTTTTTTGCAATTACTAATTTCAATTGCAGTTCAATCATATAGCTTACGTTCAAGCAGCCTCTTTCTTAATTTATAACCATATTCTTTTTATGTGTATAAAGAACCTGAAATTAGAAAATAAAGACAGGGAGAAAAAATCCCCACCATCTTTCCTCTTTCAACTACTGAAATGGATCCTTGGATGATTGCCGCAAGCAATTAACCAATAAGCATACAAAGAGAAAAAAAAAAAATAATGGTCACTAGTTCCCTACAGTAGTATGCGTTCCCCATACCCATAGGATTCTAGAAAGAGATTAAATTCAAAAAGAAAAAGAAAAAGAAAATTACCAGCTCTAGCAGCATTGACAATGTGTTGAGCTTCTTGTTCTGCTGCTAATAACAGTTGAATTCCATTCTGGCCCCTATTATTCTCCATACTTGCTGAGAAAGATGAATGCAGCTGCATGGATGATGGAGAATACAAGTGATGAGACCTGAATTATACTTGTAAATTTCTTATAATTGCTACAGAGAATGAAGTGATTGTGACACTTGTTCTATTCTACTGTAATTATTAGCTTCTAACTGACCAACTAATTATTAGCTTCTAATGACCAACAGCACTTGGTTTTGGTAGCAAATAATTATCTCACAACAGCAAAGAATTAGGAAGCTTTCTGGAAATTTCATGTATCAATTGTCCAAGAACCAAATTACTTATATGATCCCTGTTCAAAATGTGCTTTCTGAAGCATATTCTCATCAAGCCACCGACTAGAACATCCCAAAGATCAGTCTATGCAAACCACTCATTGATCAGACCAGTGATAAAGATCACAGCTTTACATCTTCAAATCCAACTAAAAGTATCAAAACACCTCTTTAAACTGCATTCAGTGGTAAATCTGGCAGAGGAATAACTAGCCATGAATACATTCAACGTCAGTTGAAAATCAAGAGTTCTCCGGCTATCAATAGTATCTAAACCATATTTTCCAATTGTTCATCAGCAAGACTGAAAACAGCTTATTTCTGCATAGACATAGTTGATAACCAGATTCCTACATTTTCCAAAGGATTATCTCGTTCAGCGTAATAATGGCATCTCGACAGTTGATGTTTTTGTTTCGCATACAACCCAAGGTCACTAGTTCTATACAAAACCAAAAGGCAGAAAACGAAAAAGGAAAAAAAAAAAAAAAACGAAGATACCATTTTAGGAAGATGTGACCAAAATTTGATGCAGCCATGAGCAAGCCTTGAATTCGACTTTTACACGGTCAATACCACTAAGAAACTAAACCAACCCACCGATCAGAACACCCCAAAGATCACCGAATGCGAACCACTTAATAAATAAAACCAACGATAAAGATCTCATTTTTACATCTCCAAATCCAATAAAAAAAAAAGTATCAATATGTCTTTTCCCCCATAATTTAAACGTTCCACCAGCAAAACCTTCAAATCAACCTCAAACAGAGATTCTAGCAGAACCCATTAGCCCAAAAATCCTCTTATTAACTTCAAAATGAGAATTATCGAAAATTAACAGCCACAAGATAATAAAAGATCTTCTACAGCGTAACTCAAACAAAGTTTACTGACCCTTTAATCCAGATCCAAGATTTAGTTAATAAGATCATCATACGGGGAAAACAAGCCTTGATCTATCTTCATTATCAAGATATGCTAGATCTTGTAGAAAAAGAGAGACCCAAAAATCTAGCAAAGAACAAGAGACAGTACAGAGAAGATGGAAGAAGAGGGGAATCGTGGTTTACCTGCAGAAGCGGGGCAAGTAGTACAGTCTAGGCGGAAAGATTATGACTTTGTTATGTTCTTTTGGTATGTACTTACGTTAATATGTCTGTAGTAGGTGTCAAAATTCAGCAGTCGCAGTAAATCCTTATTCACACAATAGTCAAATTTAACCCTCTCTCTCCTTCTTCTTCTTCTTCTTTAATAATTTTCTTGTTCTTTTTCTTTTTTACGTGTTACATGTTCGTGGTAAAATATAAATGGTTAACTACACTTGAATTTCTTGAGGGTTGACATAGTCACAAAGCAATCCATTTGCTATAATGTCTGATAATTTAATTCAAAATCTCCTCCTTAGTGTCAAAAATAAAAAAGAAAAGGAAAAAGAACTCTTCTTTGGAAAGCGCAAAAAAAAAAAAAAGGAAAAATAACTCTTCTTTAGAAGAAAAGTAAAGTGTTATTCCAAATTTCAAGCAGGTCAGTAGAAGAGTTTCGTGTATTGGTCGCATGAATGAAAAGAATTTCTACTTAAAAAGATATAGTAAAAAATTTAGAATTAGAATATAGTAAAAAATTTAGAATTAGAAGTTATGAGTTAAAATTATTGATAAAATAAATTACTTTTAAGATTCTCTCCCTCTCTAGTAAATAGCGAATTGTTTGCAAAGGAAAAGAACTTGACTCTTAACTTGTATAAAAACATGTGTTGTTCTACCTATCTAAAGTATGGGTGTAAACGAACTAAGCTACTTGCGAGCAGCTCTGTAATATTAAGGGCATTTTAGTACTTAGACCACTAATAGGTATATATAGTAAATTATATTAGGTAGTAAGGGTATAATTATCATTTTGTGTCATTAGGGCACAATTAGTAATTCTAGGGTTTCTTACATTTCATTAGTCTCCTAATGTTTTTTCTCTCTACCCAATTACTCTCTTAGTACCCTTTTCTCTCTCTAGTAATAGATAAAGAAGACTTGAAAATCCAAGAGCAATCAAGGAGGGAAGACCTAGAGGCCTCAACCCAACCCATTACCCAAGGTAAATTTCTCTAATCTTACCCTACTTGATGTGGGTTTTGTCCAATGGTAGTGATTAGAGTAGTTATTGTATGATTAAGGAAGGGTTTGGGGTTGTTTATGCCATAATGATGATGAATATTTGATATTTAGTTGTTGAGTTATGATTATGATGTGTTTTGAGTGTTGTTTATGGATTATTCAACTTATCTTTGAAATTGTTGAGTTTGGAATGGAATGCCTTTGAGGTGTTTGATAAAATGAGTGATAGAATGACTGATTTCTTGAGTTTTTGCGACTAAGACATGGCTAGGATGGTTGAGCTGCGAGTAGGGCTGGAGGCCTCAACCGCGGCTCCTCTCTGTTGGTGAGCCGTTGGTGGGCTTCTGCCAGCTGCGACTCTGAGGACCCGCTGGTCAGCTTGTTTGATTCGAAGGCACGAATCACTCGACCCAGATCGGCAGATCACCTCTGTTTTGACTCTTTTCGCTTCGTTTGCGTTCTAAGTCTAGGTTTAAGCTTCAATTATTGTTTCTTGATAGAATTAGTGTGTAATTAAGTACTTGATGACCTGTTTTACGTGAGGAAAGTGACCAACTCTTTGAGAACTACTTGAGCTAGATTGAACCGAGGTAAGTGGGACTTGTATCCTTTACTTTTGAAAACAATATTTGATAAACTAAAAGTGTTTTGAAATTTTACTTACTATACAAATTGGCTTGAATGTGATTACTTTATGTTTTTGAATTATGACATGACAATACATGGTATAATGACTTGCTTGGCAAATGATTTATTGAGTTCTTGATTATAGTGACCTTTTGACGGGACTAGTTCTTTATTTGGTGTTTTGATTTGTATTTTGTAATATCCAATATTAGTAAAGGGCAAAAAGGTCATTTGACCTAAAAAAAAAAAAGAAGAGAAGTCAGTCGGTGGAATTTGGTCAAAAGAAACTTGCAGAATTTTCTGCAGCAAAAAAGAGGGAAGCAGCGAGAAAGAAGAAGAAAGAAAAGAGAGAAGAAAGAAAGAAAAGAAAAGAGAGAAGAAAGAAAAGAAAGAGAGAAGAAGGAGAAGGAAGGGGAAGAAGAAAGAGGAGGTCCGGCCAGCAAGAGAGAGAGAGAGAGAGAGAGAGAGAGAGAGAGAGAGAGAGAGAGAGAGAGAGAGAGAGAGAGAAGAAGAGAAATAGGGGAGAAAAAAAAGAAAAGGAAGAAAAAAAAAAGAAAATTTGGATTTAGCTAAATAAGGTAAATTTTTATGCTTTAATCTTGTTTATTAAATAGATTATGATAAGTACCTGATGTTTTTGGTAGAAATAATAGTATGCATGGAATAGAAATTGAGTAGATAGAATTTTAAAGTTTAGGAAATTTTAGGAAAATTTAGAGAAAAATGATTTCTTGGTATATCTAGAGTTAATAGTTTTATTATGGTGTTAATTTCTAGTAAGAGGAGGGAAAAGTTGATTTGAGAAATTAAAGTTGAGATTTGATTATGGTTTAGGCCGTGTAAGATGGGGAAATGATTGAGTTAAGCCTTGGGGCTAGATTAAAGTTAGAATATTATTTTTTCTAATATATTTTTAGTGGTTAATTTTGATGGTTATGTTATATAATAGATTCAAGAGAGCAAGTGGCGGAGGAAGTCGCTTAAGAAGGAGACTCTACTACGAGATTTTTGGTGCATAGTCTAATTGAGGTAAGTGTAATATATATTATGAATCAATAGTACTATATATTGCTTGCAAAGCATTTTGTGAGTATTTTAAAGTATGCAATATGTATAAATTGAAATTGACATACATATATGTTGCTAAAAGGATGCATTTTGAGGAAATGCATACAAAGTGATTTCTTTTGCATACAAAGTGGTTTATTTTGTATACAAAGTGGTTTATTTGGAATATAAAAGTTTAAATGAGGTTGCAAAGTAATTAAAAGTTGTCGATTTATGTTGAGTTATGAGATAACGCATTTGGCATATTTCGAAGTTTATTTTCATATATTGTTACGATTTTGACATAAAGATTGAGAAAGAAAATGATTGTTTATGACAATGATTTTTGTCAAATAAGATTGAAAGGATTTTAGTTGTGAAAATGATTTGGAAGTAACTCTGTGTAGAGCTAACTAAAACTAACAGGGTTATTGTTAGTCTGGGTGCACCTAGTATGTGCCGGCTAGGGAATGTCCGCAGTGATTCCCTCCCTTCGCGGGATAGTATACCCTTCGGGGGATAACCCTTCGGGGAACAGCCCTTCGGGGAACAGAGACAGATACCCTTCGGGGGATAGCCCTTCGGGGACAGAGTTACCCTTCGGGGGATAGTAGGTTCTGCATAGTTGTGATTTCGAGAAATAATAAAAGTTGTTTTTGAAACTAAAAATGTGATTTATTTGGATATTTTATGTCATATGTGATGACTATAAGGTTTTTATACAAAAAGTGATGATTTTAAATAAATTGTTTACAATTGTTTATTATATGTATTATGCTTACTGAGTGTGAAAACTCACCTCTCAATATTTTTCAGTATTTTGTAGAAAGTGCAAGAGGTAGAACAAAAAGGAGAACCTCATAGCCACCCAATTAAGAGGTATTACCCGGTTATTTTTGTTGTTCCGGGTATAGGATCGTACAAGTATTATTGTAGCACTTGTGGCCATGTAGTATAATATTTGGTATTGTAAATGTTATTTTTGGAATAGTTGCTCCGTTGGTTGTAAGTTATGAATGTTGGGATATTTATATGAAATATATGAAATTCTTGTGGGTATATCTCTTTATGATTGAAATGGATGATTTATGGCTTGTGAATGAGGTGATATAGTGTATTGTGAATGTATTGGAATTGTTTGGGTTGGCTGGAATTTTGTGCAGGTATTTTTAAATTTTTAGGAAAGGTCCAAATACAGAGGAGATGCTGCCGAAATTTCGGTAGAATTTAGAGAAAAGTTAGGCTTACGTGGTTTGGGGCGGTTTATCCCACCTCGAGCTACGTGCCGGTCATGACCTTTAGGTTCGGGTCGTGACATATTTGGACCGTACTAGCTGGATGGTAGTTAGTTTTTGAAACTAGATCAACCGGTAGAAAGTTGGTTTTGGAGTGCGTTAACTGACATGTTAACAACTGAATATCTGAGGTCAATTGAGACCTAATGATTGAACTCAATAATTGTTTTGGATTTTGATCTATGATTGTATATGCATGTAAGACTACCACGTTACTCTGTACTTATATGACTATCGATACCGTGTTTTGGAAATGTAAATATATATGTATGACACCTTCAAGCCACAATATGATACCTATACTACTTACTGGGCAATTTATCGCTCACCCCATATTTCTTTTGAAAGCGCAGTGAATGATGAATTTGTGAAAGAAGAATGGACCTGCATATGGAACTGGAGGATTAAACATGGATGATATGATTAGTAGTATTTTATTATCTTGTTAGTCCATGTATGACATTTTGATGATGATTTTGGTATGATAGTACTATGATGGATAGGCTATGTTTATACTTGTGACGCTTTATGTTCGACATTCTAGTGCTTGTATTAAGCATTGAATTGTAACAAAGATTGAATAGCTTTGGGTGGATGAGTTGATATGTTTGGATGATATTTACTTATCTATGCTTATGCTATTTAGAATTAGTTTGTATGTGAATTGGTTAGCCTTGTGCTCTTAGCGTAGTCTAAGACATAACGGGTGCCACGTCCCCGAGCATGGGGCGTGAGGAGCTCAGTCAACTGTTCGACTCGAGCTCGGAATTGACCTAGCTCGAGCCGAACTCAAGCAACTCGTTAAGCTTGACGAGCCGATCTCAACCATTTTGGTATCTGGCTCGAGTGCTCATCGAGCTTTTCAAGCATGTGTGTGTATATATATAATTAAATTTTTTTATATATGTAAAATTACTAAACTATCTATGATATTTTATGCATATTACCTTATTTAATCTCTCTAATTCTTAAATAAATAAGGGCTAATTTAGTAATTTTATTAATAAGAATAACTAATAACATGAATAATTATTTTACTTATTTCCTTTCATTATTTCTTCACCGTTCGTTATTTCCATTATCTATTCCCTACTGCAACTTCTCTCATCGTCTCCGTCTTCACGTCTTCTTCGTCTGTCTTCTTTACTTCTATTTTCTTTTTCTTATTATTCACTAATTAATTTTTGATTGTATTCTTTACTTCTTTTTTCTTTTTCTTATTATTCACTAATTAATTTTTGTTTTCCTTTTTCTGGTAGGTTGATTCGAAGGATCTTCTCTCTCTCTATTATAATCTCTTCCAAAGTTTTCCATCAGATTCTTCAGCTCTACTAAATGGCTAATATTTGGCCTCTTTTTAACTCAGATTTTTACTGTCATATGATGTATGGATTAAGGCGAATCAATTGGTGTAAAAACTTTTGAGTTTTGATATTGTTTTGAGATAGATCTATCCATTTTTTGTCAAAAAGGTTTAATCTAGATCTGTCCATTTGTAGTCATTTTTGCACAAATCTAAACTTAGATCTGTAGTCTACGCGAAAAATATAAGTCCAAGGATGTAATTTTATTAATTTTATGACGAGACGCAATCACCGGCGAGTTGCCGATGGTGGTGTGGCGGCATTAGTTGACTGCGCCACCTGTTATAGTTGAGGGGCATTGTTCGTAAATTAGATATAGTCTAGGGACTAAAATATAATTTTGTTTGGTGTGTTACTTTTTTATATTTGTAGTTTGTCCCTCTATGAAGCTTTTATAGCACCCACTTTGACCCCTTAAATTTGTGAATGGACAATACTAGTCCTAAGTTAATTTAAAAAATAAAAAATAAAAATGACAAAAATAATTTACCCGAGCTCGAATCGAGCTCGAGTAAAACTTAAAATAAAATAAATGAGTCGAGCTCGAGTTTCAAATTACAAGTTCAATTGAGCTCGAGCTCAATCTCGAGTAGTGATAGTATTATCGATCTCGAGTATAGTGGTATTCGGACTCAATTCGACTCGATCGCACCCCTAATTTAAAGTAGACCACTTCAGCAAAATTTTGGTCTCGATGCCCGCAAACCTCTGAGATCCTCCAATGATCATCTTTTCACTAAGATAAAAGATTTCACATTTGTCAACGAATCTCTGTATCAATACCTCTAAGACTTGTTGATCTAATAACAAGGAACTTTGCATGCAGTCAAAATCATTAGGATTTCCAGACTGTCAGGAAAAAGCGTCCAATATTTTTTGGGTTTTTTTTTTCGACTCCAGAAACAAAAACCTGGAATGTCACAAAAATAAATTCACAAACAAAAGATTGCTCTCCAGAAAGTTGGTAAGGTTTTTTGAATAGAAATTGCCATTTGTTTGGCCAACTAAATCATGTCTAATATAATCTCCCTCGTCACAAATGGCCTCACCGTTTTGTTCAAATCCCATTCTATCATTTGCTTTATCAAACTAGGACACATAGAGCAAAAACCATCGGAGTTGCCTTCTAATGTGGGCTTGACTCCGCTAAAGGAACCAATAGCATGCCAGAATGACAATCTTGCTTAAGTGATATCTCATTTATAAATGATGTAAAAGTCGAGAGATAAGCAAGAAACAAAGAAGTGAGCGAGCAAGAACTTGCCTCCACTAATGGAATGAATTAAACACAATTCAAGTTAAAGCATTTAACCAGGGCCAGACCATAAAACAAGAAACAAATAAACAGAAAAGGATTATCCAAAAAAAAAAAGCCACGCTGAGGTACTTAAAAGACCGTCTAAGATCAGTATAGAAAAAGAATAAGCAAATTAAGACATTTTGATATCTACATTAAGAATTGAAATCTCCTTCTGGAAATTTCCCATGATTCATACACGAAGTTGCCATGGTCCAATATTAGTTTTCAGCTTCTTTCAGGCTCTGGATTTTCAAACTCAAAGATCCGTCCAGCATTTCTTTGCTCCTTAGTTGATGTTAGCTCGAGCTGCACATTCCGTTACAAAAGAAAATTGCATCATAAATCTTCTTTGGTTGATTCTGTACATTCTTCTGACTTGGCAAGTGATTGGGTGTGGTTATCTCCCTTGGTGGGTGACTGTGCATCCATTGCTTTTTCCATTATTGAATCTTTTTCTCCATCTCTGGCAGGTGGTTCCTTGAGTATCTCTCTTTCCACAGGTGTTTCTGAGGACCTCTCTTTCATCAGGGAAAATTCTTTCAACTCTTCCTTCTTATCAAGAAAATTTACATTCTCTTCCTTTCTGGAGGATGAAACTGCACTTTTTTCAGTTGATGAATCCATGCATTGAATATGTTTAGTGGGTGACTCTAAGCCCTCTTCCTTTCCGTTAGGTGGCTTTATGTATTCCTCTTTCCTTGGTGACGAGCCTGTGTTTTCCTCCTTTCTGTCATTTAATTCTCCATCTTTTTCAGCATCCTTTAGCTTCAAAGATATTTCTATAGGGCCAAGCTTCGCTTCAAGATCCTTGAGCACAAATGTTAGAGATCTTGGATCACGAGCTGCTACTAATCGCCCAGGAGATGATAACTGGTAAGCATGGAAAAGCAGGCATCATTCATTGCTGAGATTTGAGTATGGAATTAGAATCTGAACTAGCCAATTCATCACAACCCAATGCAGTGTGAGAAAAAATTTAATCAGTCTGATTCACCAAAAAATAAAAGTATATAAAATATCTTGGCATATTTTAGCACCAACTGTATTTAATTCATCATCTTCTGAATGCATCACACACATGAACTTGGTCACTTTATTGCTGTTAAAGCTAAAAACTCATTTGCCAAAATAAGTAGCAGTATAGAAAAAATCCCAATGGCACTGCATCCTGGACCTCAGTCCTCAAGGATCCAGCAAGCCCTTGGAACAAAAAAAATGGAGATCTTCAAAGTGGAAAAAGAAAAAAAAATTTGACAAACCACAGAGAGAAGTATGAAGAATATTATTGCAGAAAAAACCATGAAGATGCAGCTGTCCATGGTTAGTTTACTCTCTTCCAATTTATCTATACCACAACTTTAGTAATAAAAATAGAAAATAAGCAAAATCTTTTACAGATTTGGCCATTAACTCTAAACTAAATCAGCTTGTTATGCAGTTTCCACCAAAGACATTGACCATTTCAGTAGAGCAACTGTCGAATAGCGTCTCTGTGCAATGGGCTTAAACAATAATTAAAAAGCAGCAAAAAGATATAAATTAATCATCCAATAACCCTCAACCTCACCTTTTCCAGCTGCTCCACACGTTTGTTTAGATCCTCTTTTGATGCTTCTTTGTGAATAGCTTGGAGAATGTAGAGCAAATGAGAATGAAGATACTCCGAACGATGCTGATCAATTGTAGATTGGGGAACAGTGGACTGACAACCTACTTGATAGAATGGGCATTTTGCAAGTCTCATTGGACAGACGGTAATACAATGCCGGTCCATGTCTCGCCTCATTATGCTTTCAGAGCACTTCTGCTCACATGGAAGTATTTTGAAAGGACAGATCAAGTCGTGGCAATCCAATTGACCTGCACTAAATCTGGAATTGCACCCCTCATTCATGCAGTTCATAATCCTGAAACTGCAGTTGCAAAAATGCTCAGCGAGCTCTTCTGGAGACTTAAATTTCATATCACAGTGAAATGTGTTTTTGATGTCAACATTCTTGACCAGAGTTTTTGCAACTGCTTCCCTCCTCCCCATCAACCAAAACCCATTTAGTTCCATTTCTTGCACAAAATCATCTATCCTATCTTCTCTACTCTCACTGAGCAACCATACAGACACCCGGCTAAAAATGTTCCTCTTTGAACTTGAAAAGTCATCAATAAAATCTGAGATAATATCATAGGGGTGGCTAGAAACTTCTGCATCTGGACCACCTTCCAGGACCACAGATTCTGCCACAAAATTTTCACTTCTTTCAAACAGATAGTCTACCGTTTCTCTTCTAATATCAACAGCCACGGTTGCGGGGGTCTTAAAGAGACCACCCAGTGTACTGTCAACACAGGCAGAGGCTAATCCGAGAAGCAATGCTTGTGCTATCTTGTGAACTATATCAGTGTCGAGAAGATCACAGTGGAACAAAGGACCTCCATCTTTTGCTTCTTCAAGTTTTTCTGGTTTAACTTCATCATCACTTGCAGGTGGATCCATCGTTCAAACTGCAGGCAAAACATCCAAAGTCACAAAAAGATTACTCTCTGAAATGCCTATTGATTGAAAGAGAGTAAACAACCTGAAAACTCGGGAGCCACAAATACCTTGCCAAACCACGCATATTAACTAAGATTTGTAGGATAAATGGTGAATCATCGTTCCAGAATAAAATGAACTTCATTTATACTTTTGTGATATGAATTGAACAACTTTCAAATTACATCCTCATCAAAGGCATTGAATTATAACTTTAACATAAAAAAAGACCTAATTCAATTCATATCCCATATGTAAAAGTATGTTAATAGCCAAAACAAATAAATAAAATTTTAAATATATAATCTATGGAACAGCCAAAAGTTCCAATTCAATGTCCTCTGTATTTTCATATAGCTAAGCTGGATAAGATGAACCTTCTTCAAACTAAAATATCTGATTTAACAATATATGAGCAGAAAGAGGATAAGAAGAAAGAGTGCAATTCAAACTCCTACAATCTACATAATCTAACCTCTAGACAAAAAACCAGCGCCTCCACGAACCAGACCATTTTAAAAAGTTCAGCTAATTAACACATCATTGTGAATCTCACGTGATAAAAATTAACCATTTTGATTCACAAAAATGTGTATTTGTCACATCAAAGTGGCTGCATTCTTTTGTAATTTACATTTGAGGACTAAACAAATCGGGCCACCGATTCACCAACGACCAACATGAGAAGGATTAGTCCTAGCAAGAATACCAATCTACATATTCATTATTTGGGGAAAAAAAAATAAAAGCAGTTCATGTTATTCACCTGAGCATAACAACCTTTAATCTGCCTCAAGAAAGAACCATTTCATATACGAATGAGTACACTTACGAGCATATAAAATATGTATCCACAAAAAGCAAACATATATAATCTTACAAAAAAAAAAAAATTATATTGCCACAAATAAAAGAATCTATAAGGCCAATTTTCATAAATATATTGGAAAATAAGAGAAACTTCAATTACCGTAATGTTTCAGCTCATTGAGTACCAAGAAAAACAAGGATTTAGATCAGATTAAGAGAAAATTCGAAAAGAGTTCACTTCATTCTCAAAATCAAGAAGTGGATTCTTCAACAGATCCCATTAAACATAGGAAATGAACATTATTCGTCATGCCAGCCAATGTGGAAAAAAGTCAAAATTCTTGTAAGGAAATTGTTGCAGACGGAAATGCTAACGTTTGCAGAAACTATAGGTCCAGATTACAAGTAAAAAAATACCTGCAAGATTAAGCAGTGACCTCGTACACATGAAGTATTTATATCCCTCCTGATTTGGGTGGAAAAAGCCCACCCTTTTTTGCACATTTATGTTCATAGCCTTTGTTTGCTTTTTGCCTTTTTTTGATTGCAAAGGCCGCCCAAACCGCACCATTTTTCTCTTACAGCCCTCTCCGATATTTACTGGTGACTCATATAATTTGAAAGATTAACACTTTTGTCCCTACATTTTGGGATTTTGTCTCTTCGACTCTCAAAAAAAAAAAAAAAAAAACTTATTAATCATTGGATTGAAAGTGAAGTAAGCGGAGATCAGTAAATGGCGACGGCAACCTACTCACCAACACCACCCTACGACAAGCCGTAAAAGAAATATTTGGAAGATCCCAATTCTGCTCCGGAGCCTCCCCTCCTATCGAAGGCTCTTCCCTCCTATTTGGAGTCTACCATACTGTAAACAATTTTTCTTTCCTTTCTTGCATAACTACAAATTATACTAATTGAAATTTCTGTGTTTTCTATGATATGGCTTTCCTCTCAAGTTTGGGTCTTTGTTTCTGATTTTAGTTGTTCTCTGCATTAAGTTCTGCATATGGAGGCAACCCTTTTGGTTTTGTGTGAAAAGATTATGGCTTTCCGCTGTTTTTTGTTGTTTTGAGGCTGTATGTTGTCCGCATTTGGCGTATGATTAGCAAAGCTTGTCTTATTTCCTTAAAGAATGGGTTTTTGTCGGATATCTGGTTCATATGGATTTATATTTAGGACTAGTAGTATAGTGAGTGCACGGGTTAGCTCAAGTGCTACAGCTAACACTTTTCCGAGATAACATGCGAGAATTCGAACTCGCATTGCTGCCAATTCAGCACCCTGTGTCACGTTCTCTCATAGGATTGTAATATGATGTACTCTAAAAAGGGATCAACTAGCACGGAGGGGATGGCGACTGTTTGCTTGGTGGCAAGATCATTTGCAAAGAGCAATTATGTTGCTGGAACGTTTAAGGGAAAGAAGTGAAAGAAGTAAAAGAAAGAAAGGGAGCAGCTATTATTGTAGGCTGTAATTTGTCAATGTTGTTTGTTTTCTATTGGATTAAAACATTCTTAGTACATGGGCACACGCTAAATTGGTTTATTATTTTTCATATGTACTATCAGTTGGTTTACGAATGGATCTTGGGCATGTTTTGCAAGTAATCACAATTTATTGGTTTCCTGCTAACTTCACATTATATTTGACGCAATTAACAAAATATCTCGCAACTTACAAACGATAATATCACTTGTGTGTGGTAAGCTTGTCTTTCCAATTCTTTAGACTGATGATGTGCTTCCAAGTCTTGAGGAGGAAGGTGTTCTTCAATTGTACCCCAAAGGACCGAATGTTGGTAGGATACACTTTCTCCCTCATCTTTTTTTCCCCTCATATAGATATGATTTCATGGTTCTTTTTATAATTTTCCTTTTCTGGTCACTTTCACCTGGCATAATTTGAAGAGTTTGTTTCAAGGGTATCATTTAGTAATGATATCAGAACTTTGCTCTTTTATTTCCTTTTCTTTTTATGCCATACGCATTTATTAATTTATTGCTTTTTTTGGCTTTGGGTTTCATTTTGTTGTTTAGTTTTATATTCTTCTGATTTCTTTGGATTCTAAAACAAATCAAAATGCTATAATTTATTAGCAGAATATTTCATGGCATAGCTTCATCAAGGTTCTTAGAAGTTAGGAGTTGCTTTGGAAATGTCCCTCTACATGGTTTTCTGAAAGAACCTAACACCAAGTAGGAAGAAGAGGGACTTAGATTGGGTACTCTTACTGGTTAAGGTGAAGAAGAAGGATTTAAAGGTGTATTGCTTGTCCGTAATTCTTCATACTTGGCTAACTTGTCTGAGAGAGTCATACTTTTGTGTTTATTAGCACATTGAAGTTCTAATATATTAATTACAGTATTGTATTGTTTACACTGTTGCCCAGTTCCATGGTACAGAATGAATGCATTGTAAACACAATTAGGGACATGTATCTATTCTGATTGCAAGCAAACAGTTTGGACTCAAAATTTTGATTTGTATAGGCCAAGTTAAGAAACAGTTTCTTAATGGAACTCTTAACAGTCTCTTGCTTTGGTGTCTAACAAGATGGAAATTTATGATAGACTTCGTAAAGGAACTGAGATCGCCTAATAGAGAACTGAAACTGCACTCATTGGTGTTTGCTGATATTCTTGTAGAACGTCCTTCACAATATGCTAGGAGAGTTGAAGATATGTCTGTTATCTTCAAGAACTTATGTCACCTTCTGAATGCACTGCGACCCCATCAGGTGAATTCATTTTATAGTGATACTTCATTCCTTTTGTTCTGGTTCAATTTTTGACAGTATGCCCTCCTTCTTGTCAGGCTAGAGCGACACTGATCGATATTCTGGGACTTCACATATGGCAGCGAGAACAAGCTGTTGAGGACATCAAGAGGTATAGTGCTTTTAGTAGTTGAGCTATTTCGAGATTTTTAATTAGTAAATATAGATTTGATTGTCCATCTTTTTGATATTTCTAAGGCATTCTCTGGATATAATGTTTTGACAGGTTTTGTCTATTAACTTCTTCTGTATTCAATCACGGTGTCTGGCATGCGGATCTAAATGCTCCCTTATTTCAGTGCTTTCAGGAAAAGACTTTCTCTGTATCCTCTTGATTGTGCTTCGAACTTATAAGTGTTCCCCGACGCCTTTCTGTTCGCTTTTCAATCAGAACTGCACTCAATCAATCTGCCCAATTTCATATCATTGTATGGTCAATGCTTTTAAGATGTAAGTTATACCTTGATTCACCAAGATATGATAGACAGACAGATGGTTACCCTTTTATAATCTCTTCAGTTTGCAACTGTGTTATCTTGCTGATGTTTTCTCTTCATTTCTTCCATCAATAAATGAATCTTTTTGCACCCTTTTAATATGAAGTTGGATAACAGATCATTAAGCAGTGTCAAACCAAGACATTTGGAGAGAGTAGATATCATAACTATGATTTTGTAGCAAAAGAAACTTTAGAGAGCAATCATTTTAGGTCTTCCGCTATCCTAATATGGGAAATGTTGAACTTACCAAATGGTTAACATCTGAGGTTCATCATATTAGTCAAAGTTGAAACTAGCGGAAAATCTCATTTGTTTTGACATGATGCAAATTATATTTGTGCATTGTTCATTTCACATAACATATGAAGGCATTTATAACAATAGACAAACTTATACTGATGGTATTGATGGCTCATATTTTTCTGGTCTTGTCTTTCAAACTTCTAGTGCTTTTACTCAATAATATATGAGAGTTTTATATGTGCTATGAACACTGTCATATCCGTTGGTACTTAGCTGGCATGGATGGCCATTTTACTCGTCTATGAATGAATGTTGACATATAACTATGAGATACACAGTACTTGACTGGTTTTGATTTTTCTTTTGCTCGTCCAGGAGAAGGGAAGAAGCACAGAAACTTCTAAAGGAGGCTCTTGCACCTTAGACGCACAGTAGTAATTTATGGAGGAAATCATCATCTTGAAATTTTGTGCTGCCCAAATTTTGATTTCTGGAAACACTTAGCGTTGGTCTGAGCAACAGCAATGTCTGATGGGCTTCAAATTTTTGTTCAATTTCAATCACATAGTTGTTTGACTAGATATATTTATCATCTCTTGAGAAGTTAGAGAAAGAAAACCTTTTAGGACAGCAGCTTGAAAGCTAAGCTCATGGAATTTGTATAATTTGTAATCATAAAGCAATTGATGTACAGTGGGTTAGCTCTACTATAGTCATGTTCTTGCGGCTCAATTCGAAGCAAAAAAGATATTGTTTCTTGAGGCAATATTGTATTTGATTACTGGATATCAGACTATTGAACCTTTCAACATTGGCAAAAGATCTGATGTTATTTTTTCTTGTCCAAAGATCTGATGTTATTTTTCTTGGTTACTCTGATGGGCTGATTTGCAAATGTTTGTTCTGCTCGTTTGAGCAAGAGATGATGAGCAGTTTCCTAAGATGAGTGTCATGTTGAAAATTGTCCCCCGTAAGGCTGAATCACAAAATGCCCCTGTAATGTTGCATTAGTAGCAAATTGCTCCCTGTATTTAAGAAATATACAACTTACCCCCTTTAATAGATAAAAGACATTTGTGCCCTTCTATTCACAATATTTGTTCAAATTTCTCTTTTTCATGCTGAAACATAAAATTTTTATACCATCCATGAGCGAATAGAACAAAATGATAAAAGAAAGATAAGTCCTAAACACATCAACTAAAAAAAAAGTATTGTTACTTACTAGATCAAGTTAGTCTAATGTTATTTTGGATGGAAACATATGTTTATAATTGCCATATTTTTTTATTATTTTTATTAACAAGAATAACATTGTTAGCATTTCTGGATACTCTATTTTGAATATATTTGACAAAATCACAAATTTGTCTTCATTTACAGTTGCTCATTACACATCATGACAAGAATAAATTATTCATGTATTTTTATCATACTTTTTTTCATCTTGAATACAAATAATAGAAATATTTTGTAATGAAAATTTTTGCAATTCTACAGTCATGATTTTGGATTTTTTATATAAGAGTGCAACATCAATATTAGCCTAAAGAAATGGCCATATTTTTTTTCATGTAACAAATTTTTTAAAAAATACAAATTAAAAATTTATGAGGGCAAATTTATCCTTATAAAGATGAAATGTACATGAGGGGGCAATTTATTACCAAATCAGAGGATAATTTGTATATTTCCTAAACATAGGAGGCAATTTGTTCCTTACCTAATATTACAATGGGGTATTTTGGTATTAAGCCAAAATTGAACACTAGAGGCTTTCTTCACTTGTCAGTTTGGTTTCCTCATAAAAACGTTTTATGTTAAAAAAAAGTATTGTTTTGCTAATGGTTGAGAATTTTGAGTTCATCTAAATTATTTCTACTTTTTATTGTGTAAACTATTTAATATAAAACGAAGAAACAGTAGATAAATGTACCGATACAGCTTCCTTCAAAGGGTGCCTAATGTGTAAGAATGTGCAGAAGAATGTAGGATGGTTTCTTTTCTTTTTGTAAATTCTACATATTATTTTGCAGTTATTTACTCTAATTTCTGCAATTTCAAAATTTTTTCTAAAACTTTGTATCATATGACTTATATATAAATTTCCGTTAGATTATACTATATTCAAAATTAAATTTTTATAATTTTAAAACATCTATGAATATATAATATATAATATATAATATAGAAGAAGGTAATAAAGAAAAGTAATTTACACTGCAAAACATAAAAGAAAAAAAATCTCTCATCAAAAATCTTTTTTTTAATTATCAAATGAAAGAATACATGAGAGAGAAAGTGGAATGAAGAAACTAAAGTAGACCTGTATGTTATTATGACAAAGTTGAAGAGTCTTCTTTGTAATTTAAACTTTTCTTTCTATTTCTGGACTGCCCCGCCTCCCCTCCTCAAAGACCCAAAGAAACACCATGCCGAATACTTCCATTATTTGCGACCACTCATCTCGAACTTTGTCTTCTTCTCTTGCCTTCATACTTCAATATTCAAACTACAGCCGAATTTAACACTGGTATTGCTGCTGCTTTGCCTCCCACTCCTCCAAACAGCTTTAGGCTATGGTGCTTGTATTGATAATCCCAATAATCCCCAGCTCAGGTATTATGTACCCTATGCAAGAACTTTGTTGCTGAGTCTTTCATTTGGGTTATTGTTAGTTTTTGTTTTTCAGTAAAGTTGGAATCTTTCTAACAATTTAGAGTTGTTTCCTGTAGTAATTAAGCCTCAAATAATGAAAAAAGTTCAAAACAATGGTATCTGATTACTATGAAACATCTGGCTGTAGCTATTTCTGTATGGTTCACGTACAGTACTATTTGGTATTTGTCAAGTGGGCGAAAATGCAAGTTTCAAGAATTAGTATTTGATATCAAATCCTCTGCTTCTGATTAATTTGGTGGCTTCCTCCTAAATGGTTTTTGTGACTACTCTGTTTTGCCCTCTTTTACTAAAAATAGTTCCAAGTCCTAAGTTTTGCAGCGTGTCTGAAGAAAGTTGGTTCTTAATGATTGCTCATGAGAGCATCACTTTCAATCATCAATTTTGGCTCTGCTGCAATCAGGTTGCTATTAGGTAAAGAGAGGAAATTCAAACATTTTTCATCTTGGAACTTAGCATTGTCCACTTCACGCTCTTATTCTTCTGAGGATGAATTATTTGTACCTGACGATGAAAACTGGATGAGTCTAGATAATCAGGAAGTTCCAAAAAGTCTCAATTGCATTCCAACCGAATGTGAGGAATGGAGTAGTAAGCCAGCTTTTACTTTGGATGAGGATGGAAATGATTCCTACCATCTTGGCATCCAAGAGGACTGTCCCTTGGTTTATGAAAATCCTCAAAATGTTGAGGTCAAGAATGAACTTAAAAGAATGGAAATTATACTTACGAGTCGAGGCTGGGTTTTAGGATCTCCAGACAATTATGTAAGGATACAGTTGGATCAGTATAATGTAGTGCAGGTTTTAAATGATCTGTATGACAACAGCGGAGATGCTGCTCTAGCTCTATCCTTCTTTCGATGGTGTGAGGATTACCTGCGAATAAAGCATGGAATCAAGTCTATTTTTGTGATGATACATATCTTGGTATCTGGGAATATGAATTATAGAGCTATTGACCTCACACTGTATCTTGTAAGGAAGAACAGTGGGGAAGATTGGTCGCTCAACCTGCTTTTACAAGTCCTTTTTGAAACCTATACCAGTAGAAAGGTCTTAGAAACTGTATACAGCATGCTTGTTGACTGTTATGTAAAAGAGAATATGATAAATGTAGCTCTTAAGTTAACTTGTCAAATGAAACCTATCAAACTCTTTCCTTCTTTAAGGGTTTGTAATTCACTTCTCGGTGCATTGTTACATATGGACCAAATGGAATTGGCATGGGATTTCCTGGAAGAGATGCAGAGTCAAGGGATAGGCATGAATGTTTCTATAATCAGTTTGTTTATACATAAATACTGTGTCAAAGGCAACCTTGAAAGTGCTTGGAGATTGTTTGTAGCAATGCAGCAACATGGGATTAGTCCTGATATTGTTGCATACACAATGTTGATTGATTCGCTTTGCAAAATGACACTTGTGAAAGAAGCAATCTCTTTATTATTCAAATTGAGTTCGATGGGCATGTCTATTGATTCAGTTTCTGTTAGTTCCATTATTGATGGTCTCTGCAAGGTGGGGGAAATAGAGAAAGCTTTCGATATCTTGGAGATATTTAGGCTGCCGCCAAATTTATATGTCTTCAACAGTTTTATTTCAAAGTTCTGTGATGATAATAACATGGCTGCAGCTTCTAAAATTTTTCATGAGATGTCAGAGTTGGGCCTTTTTCCCGACTGTTTCATTTACACAACCATTATGTCAGGGTATTGCAAAAGCAAGGATGTAAACATGGCCCTTGGCTTTTTGGCAAAGATGTTGAAGAGGGGAATTGAACCTTCTGTTACCACATACACTGCACTTATTGATTATTACTGCAGATCTGGAGAACTGCCTATAGCAGAAAATCTATTTCAGAAGATGATAGAAAAGGGTTTGCCACCTGACATTGTTGCATACAACACTCTACTGGATGGCTATGGAAAGGAGGGCCACTTGCACAAGGCTTTTGGGCTTTTGGATATGATGAAATCGGCTGGTGTCTCTCCTGACAATGTTACCTACAACACAGTCATTTACAGTCTTACATTGCGAGGTTTCGTGAGTGAGGCAAATGAATTACTGGAAGAGCTCACAAGAAGAGGGTTTTCTCCTGATACTGTAACTTTCACTAATATTGCTGGTGGCTATGCAAAGAAGGGGAACTTTGAAGAAGCATTTCTTGTGTGGCATTACATGAGTGAGCGCAGTGTAAAACCTGACGTGGTAATGTGCAGTGCTCTTCTTTATGGGTACTGCAGGGCACGTCGAATGGAAGAGGCAAATGCTCTCTATAATAAAATGATCAATGTCGGGCTGATTCCAGATCTCGTATTATATAACACACTCATACGTGGATTTTGCAGTGTTGGCAACGTTGATGATGCATGCAGCTTAGTTGATTCAATGGTTAAACAAGGTATCAGTCCAAATGATGGCACTTATCGGGCACTTATCCTGGGATATGAGAAAAGGATGGTACAGTACCCTGTAGAAGCTGCAGCTTTTAAGCTGCAAGAGATATTGCTGAAATACAGTACCAGAAAATGATTATGCAATACAACAATAAAACTACTCAGCACTTTAGGTGGCCTATGTATGATGGAGCTTTTGGAAGCACCAATAAATTGTTAGTTTTTTTTTTTTTTTTGCCATTCCCCAATAATTGTTATATTTGACTCTTTGTTACACACGACATAAATTATTTAGGTGTCCTTTTTTATTTTTCAGGCAAACATTTCAACTATGTGAATTACCAACAGAGCCCAAGGCCAGACGTGGTCTCCAATAATGCAGCTTGAAATATTCTGAAATTTAATAGCTGGTGAGTATATTGTAATCATCTGTTAATAAATCAGTTTAGGTAGATTTTGTGGTTTGAACTTGTAATGCACTGACTTGTATAGCAATGAGAACATTTACCTTTTAAGGACAATAATCTAAGTTCATTATTTGATTTTTCAATTGAGAACATCAGTTGATAGAACTTTTGTAGTACCATATTGTTAGAAGCGGTGATGCACACAAACTTGAAACATTGCTGAATATCTCATTAAATGCATTTCATTCTTAGTCTTCCTGAAATATGAGGGGGGGGGGGGGGGGGGGGGCAAAACAGTTATTGTAAGCGACACATTTTGTTATGCAGACTGTTGGAGCATTTGAAATTGCCATTGAATTGTTAGGTTATTTTGGTGCTCTTTTGTACATTTTATGAGTTATTTCCTTTGGTAAATTTTCTGAGAAAGATGGTTTATGTGTATATCTGGTTTATTTCAAGGTATATTATTAAACTCTGTGAATCACAGCAATGGTGCTGAAACGCCCCACATGGGCTCTCCCGTGCAAATTTAATGATTGATAGCATTTCTTGGGAAATCTAGTTTAAATTTATCTGATTTTTTTTCCCAGGAAGATAGTTCAACTAAGTGAACCAGCCATTAACCGAAGCCAAATGGGCTCTCCTTTGTACCAGTTTGGAAGCATTCTGAAATTTAGAGCTGGCAAAATATGCTCTTATCATCCATCAAGAAATATGCTTAGATGCATTTCACAGTGAGCAGAGTATTGGCATGGTAGTTGTGCCAAGCCTTGCTTGTGAGGTAAGTGTGAGGCCCTGATCCCACCCTGTTAGAAATACAAAAGATTAATGTATTTCAAGGTTGGCCATGCAAATTGATTTTGTATAGCACTTTGAAGACTTTTATTGAAAGCAAAGTATCTAAATTACTAAATGTGGTTTTTCAATAGAGAACATCTCTCCGGTGCCATGATCTTGTATGACTGCATATTGATGCTAGAAAGATTGCCAAATATCTCAAGCGAAACCAGACAAACGTTCGAATTGCAATCTTAGTATACTGAATATTTAGTCCTTGCTTACTCCATCCTGCTCATTGAAATTAAAAAAGAACTAAAAAAATCCATAGTATTTGGTCTTTATTTTGGTAGCATATTGGACGGGTTGAGTCAAGTGTCTGCTTACGAAAAGAAGAAGAAGAAAAAAATTTTTTAGCACTTTAAATAAAGGGAAAAAGATGCTTCTTCCCATGTTCTCTATACTTTTTTTGGTTTATATAGCAACACGATTTGTTGTAGTCTAAGGAAAACCCAACTGGCGCTCCTAAACCTCAAAGTTCATCTTTGACATCTTTACTGCTACTGTCATCGCTCACTGTGGCTTCCGCACCTTTAGGTTGTGGAGATGAGGCTGGCTTCTGAAGCTTGAAAGGAATGGTTGCGTGCTTCTTGAGGAACTTGTAGAAAGCCACCACGGTACGGTCTGTATCAACTATAACCTGCAAAATACAAGTAGAATTGGAAGCACTATCATTTAGAATTTGCTGAAAGAAAATCAAGAAAAAAAAAACGTCCTTTTGACATTAGCATCACAAGATATAAGCGAGGCGCTAACCGGATCTAAGCTCTTATTGCCAGCTGGGAAGAAAAGTAGCGTTGGGAAACCCTCTACCTGTAGAGAAAGATAAAGCAGAAAGTCTTAAAATCTAGGTTAAGAAGTGTTAACATAAAATGATCGTAACTGCAAGAAATTAGCGAGCGAGAAGGTCAAAGCTTGCACACGGGGTTAAGCAAATTAAAAGAATTCACACAAGCCACATAATTTGGTTTGCCATCCATCATGAGAACAAAGACGGAAAAATCTTAGGCCCCAGTTTGTGTGTTCTGCTTCATCTTTTTTTTTTTTAATTTTATAAATTGCAAAGCTCAAAATTAGTGTCAAACAAATTATCTTATTTGTTCATAAGAATTTAAGTTAAACATCTAGGCCTGAAGGGACACAAAAAGAGATATACAGTGGAAGCTTGTCCAGATGATACCTTTGCCCGGTGGTGCTCATTTGCAGTCCCATCCATCTTGGCAATTACAAGCGAATCGATGCCCCTCAAATGTTTGCCAAGCTTGTTATACGTAGGTTCGAGTTCTTGGCAGTGCCCACACCAGGGAGCATATATCTGGTTTTGGCATGACGAAGTCAGCAAATATCATGTTACCGGTTACCCATGACAAGTCAGTAGATAGATAAAGATTAGTACCTCCAGAAGAACATCTTTTGATTCGTCGAGAACAATTTCATCAAAGTTGTTGCCAACCACAATTTTGACATCCCCATCATTCTGCAGTAATAGCAAACTAAGAAATTAAACCAGATACTCTAAATGACATTTAGGTTTATGAAGTTGACTATTTGAAACCAGAAACTTACTTTCTCTGGAATTGGATCTGATTTGTAGAAAGGCGTAAGATTGCCTTCTAAGAAATTCTCTACGAATAACTGGAAGGCGAAACAATTTAAAAGTAGAAAATAAGAAACAAAAATGCTTTTATGTTCTGGAATTGAATTTTGCCATACATTGACTGCTTTAAGCCAACCAAAGACATTTATCTTGAAGAACTTTATAAAGAAGTTAACGAACCTTAATATTGCTTAAAGTCAAATCACCATCCAATACAAATTTCCTAGCATCCTCATTTCCTGTGTATGTGAGAACCTACATGCAAGTCTCAATTTAGAAACAGTCAACTGTATTTTCCAGGAAATGTAGAGAACCAAGATATACTAGAGGGAAGCTTACTCGTGGTGCATCTCCTTGCACACCATAGTACCGTGAAAATTGTTTCCCAATATCCTCATCGTCCAGTGCAACATAAATACATAGAAGCTGCAAAGCAAACGGTTCATATTTACTAAAATAAGTTTGTCCAACGACATGAAATTAATATAAGATAACCATATCATAATAATGGCCTCCTTTGCAAAAAATAAAACAAAACCATATTCAATCACTCAATTATCTTAGTATAACCATATGTATAGTGGAAGCACCACTTGGTTTGTGATGTCTCCCCTTTTTAACCTTTTTTTTTTTTTTGTAGGGATAAAAAACTAATTCATTTCTTAATCTCTTAAATACGTATCAGAAAAACCGGCCATAAAAACGATGACTGACAAAACAACCACCTCTCCTACATTTAAAAATAATGAATTAAAATATAATGAATATTCATAGTTTTGAGTCAACAGTGTAAAATTAATTTTCATGAAATTAATTCATATTTTTTACCCAAAAATTACACGCACATAGTGTGTCCTTAGCCCTAGTGATAAATAACGAGCCTGGAAATTGTGAAACAAAACAAAAAACATTTACATTGATTTATCATTGGATATAGCTATTCTCTTTCATCAGAAGCAAAAGTTTTTTGAAGGTTAACTTCTCGAATAAGAAGACAATTTTCCAGATCAAGTGGTTATTTTGAAGCTTTTCTCTATCCGTTTTGAGGCAAAAGTACCCATATGCAATCTAAACCATGATAATAATTGACTAACAAGACTAATTTGATACCAAAAAATGCGCGAAGCGAATTTGACACAATCAAAATGTTTTCTGCTGTCGCAATTAATTCAAGCAAGTTTTGAAGGGCCCTGTGGTCTGACATCTGCTTTGTATAAAGTAATCAGAAGGAGATGATCCACTGCCGTTGCTAAGCAAGAAAGAAAAAAGAAAAATAGTGTAATATCCAAAATTTTCAATTTGAACAATATTATCTATGGCAAATGAGCTTCCCAACTTTGACAAACTAATTGTATCACTAGATGCTCACATTATATTAGGCGAATTGGTTAACTAAGTTACCTTTCCCTTGAAATCCTTTGCAGCCTCTTGGAATATGGGCAGAAACTTCTCTGAATCATTTGAAGTAGCAAAAAGTAACAGCTGGAAGCAAAAATAAACCCGAGTCAGACAAGAGGAAAGTTGTGTAATCCTCTACGTGTTAAAATTGACACAAGCAAATGAATCACCTGTTTCTTGATTGGATTCTCAAATATTAGTGGGGCATTATCTCGAGTAAAATTGATGACCAGAGGAAGCTTATTCTTGTATACAAATTCGCTTATTGCTGATTTGGTAAACTGTCCATCTGTACCCAAAGAGAAAAAACCAGTGAAGATGATTAATTCTCACCCTCAATTGTCAAAACACAGAGTCAATAAACTGACCGAAATGATTTATGTTTTCAGCCTCTTTCTTGATTACGACCAAAGCTGGGCGCTTGACTTGTGGATCAATTTGGAAAAGCTTTGCTACATCAGGACTGGTAGTCTGGTAGAAATTGACATCGTCCTCAAATTTCGAAGCAGCAGCAAGTTCCTCACTCGTAGAGCCCTTAAAATCATATTGAAGAAAGTCAAGTACAACGTAACAAAAAAGTAACACGTCTTACAGACATACTCTTCGAAGTTTGACTTGTACAACCAACAGCTGCAATATGGCCAGATTAAGTCATGATGATTTCTCCCCAAAAAAAAAAAATTCTGAAGAAGTCATGTACTTAGAACTTCTCAAAAAATAACTACAAGATAGTGAAAGTCCAAAAAGCTCTGTGTGGAAATAAAAAATGAACCAACAAAAAAAAAAAAAAAAAGCAAAGACCGATGCATTCGCAAGGCTAAATATTGAAATTACCACAAGAGCATCCACAAAGCCCAAAACAAATTTTGATTCAGCAGCCAAGATGCTTTCTGCTTCCTCTACAGTTGTAATGTTAATTAAACCAGGTCCAGTCTTCTTCTTCACCCAAGTTACTATACCATTCCTGGATCACAAATTCTAGGTGAGAGACATCCCCATGTGCACAAAACCAAAAAGAACTATGGAATAATTCATTTTCCTATTTATATAAGAAAAGTTACAGCACACTTTTACATCTCCCAATTAATTACGAGGCAATTTACTATTCATTTCTCTATGAAAAGCACAAAAAAATAGAAATCTTAAAAATCTCCAAAGATTCAAAAAAAAAAAAAAAAAAGCCGGCTTTACTTGGTGCGTTGACCGGTATACGGCTTGTGAATACCATCGACGAAGAAGTAAACAGTAGGAAACCCTTGGACATCATGCTTCTGCGCTAATTCCCTCTCCACCATGGCGTCCACTTTCGCCAGCACCACCTTCTCATCCTCCTCCTTCTTCAGCTCCGTCGCCGCAGCCGCATACTCCGGCGCCAGTGACTTGCAATGACCGCACCACGGCGCGTAAAACTCCACCATCACGTATTTATTATTCGCTATAAAATCGCTGAAATTAGAGTCCTTTAACACCACAACGTCCGTCTCGTCCACCGCCGGCGTTGAGTGAGCATCGTAACCGCCGTCGTCGGAAGAAGAATCAGCATCAGCATCGGAATCGCTGCCTTCGCGATCGTCGTTGCTCTCGTCGTGCTCGTGATTGGATGATGATGATGGTGGTGGTGATGAAGCGGCGTCGTCTTCCTGGAGAAACCTGAGATCTTCATCATCTTCTTCTACTTCGGAGTTTTTTGCTTTCTCTACAGTTTCCGCCGTAAAGACGCTAACAAAAAGGAGGAGGAGAATTGAGAGAATCAGAGTTGACTTGATGGCCATTGTTCGAGAGAATTTTGATTTTTTCAAATAATATTTTGGGGACTTTAAATTAAGTTGAGCGACTGAGCGAGCGAGCGAGCGAGCTATGGAACGTGTGTGTGTCTGTGTGTTTTTTTTTTTTTTATTGCAAAGATTTGAACGGGAAGAAGAGCAGTTGGCGGAAATTGCACGACCTCATGACACGTGGATAAGGAAGAGTGGCTGATGAAAGGCCAGGAGGAATAGGGATATGACACGTGGATTGCAGGAGTCAGATGGCTTATTTTAGAAGTTTTTTCATTTTGTACCAAAAAATGGCAAGTAATAATAGAGGGCCATAATGGTGAATCTGTGCATTCATGAATGGTGTTTAAGGGTAATAAAAAGAGTTTTTCGCTTTGACATATTCACAGTGTCTTTTATTTATATATTACATTCTAATTATTTTTGAAATGACACTCAACAAACATAATCAATATCAAAATTTTGTAACGAGGTTATGGTATCTTCTGAGAATAAAGTTTTTACTTTATATATTTAGTGCAATCCCCTGTCCTGCCATCTCTTTATTTTGTTTTGTTTATTCTTTGTGACAAAAATATACATTGGTTTAGTTGAAACTCCGTGCTAGTTTTATTATAATTGTGTGTCTTTAAGATGTAGAATTAAAAAAATACATGAATTCGATCTAGATCCTACCTTGTGATCTTGAGCAAGATCCACATACTATCCTCAATTTATTACATCATCATGAATCATTATACTTATGTGATTCTTATTGAAATTTTAAGATTCACAAGTAAGACTAAATTCGATTGTCTAAGAATATTCCAAATAAACATGATCATCTTAGTATTGTATTGATGACTTTGGCTAGAAAAGACTAAAGTTTTCAGGTAGTGAAATGGGTAACATCCAAATCCGACCACAGGTGACAGCCTAAAATGGTGATGATGGAGTAAGGATCATATCTATAAAGGTTGACGATATTGCCAGGATAAAGATTTTTTTGATAGAATAATTTTTGGTCAAATATCAAAATTACCTTTAATAAGTCGAACACCATATATTTTTATTATTTTTTTAGTCCTATTATTACCTTAATCATTTCCATCTCCTATTTCTTCTGAATTGTTTCTTTTCTTTCCTTATCTTTTGGCGAATTTTCTCTTTTTCATCTATAGACTTTCTTCTTTTGGCTTTTTTTCACATTCATTTATTTATGTATTACTTTGTACGCTACCACCACCGACTTGGCTATACTCATCAACTTTTGTATTCCAAAATTTTTGTTTTAACATATTCTTCCATTTTTTTGTATTTGAAAATTATTGTTAATGATATGACTTGATTTATCTCAAATAAATAAATAATTGAAAAATGCCAAAAAAAGAATTGTACATATTATTCTATATATAACATCGAATATATTGCTCAAATCAATCTAAAAAAAAAATTCCTTTTAAAACTTCCACTATCATATAATAAAAGTAATCTAAGAAATAATTTTGTTATAATAATAATGTACAATTTAGAAAAAATAATAGAGCATTGTGATCCCCCTTACCATAGTACTAATCCACAATTGCGGGGCTGGACCAATTGCCCTTCTCCGGCTCACTTTTTTTTTTTTTTTTTTCCGTGGGAAAGAAAATCACACCATAGTTTAACCTTGCTGGTCCTAATCAATTTTTGTCCCCAGGATATTCAAGGTTTGATATTTCGAGTTAATATGTTCTTCATTTTTTTCTCACGAATAACTTTTTACAATAACAAATGCAAAATCATTTACGAAAAATACTAAAAGAAATTCCCCTTCAAATGGATACATTGTATTCTTAATACAATACTAGAAAGGCAAAATCATGATTGACCAATCTACTCAACTGCATTTTCTGATTTCGGATTTCAAATTTGCACTCGCAATCACAATTACGCATAATGCACAATAATTGACCTCCTAAAAATTAAACAGGCTGATTATGGCACTTGGTTTTCATACTTGCACAAACTTTTCCACTTAATGACACTATTATATAGTAGTTGGAAGTTAACCACATTGAATATTTCTCACACATTACATCAATCCTATCCTACCCACCAACTTTAATTTTCTTTTTCCCCACAACCAAGCCACCAATTTATTACTCATAACTACCATCAGCGGTGGCATTGTCATTTGTCACCTCAGGCTGAAGTGGTGGCGCGTTCAGCTCTAATCCGAAGCCACTCCACAATATCTCCAAACACGCGCTCCACATCCTCATCAGACTCCCCAACTAGCTGGTGCCACATGCCCGGATATATATTGATGGTCTTGTCCACACTGGCGGCGCGTTTGTACAAATCCTCAGCGCATGCGGGATCACATATTACGTCCTCACCGCCGTGCACGATGAGAAATGGCACGGTCACTTCACCAAACCTGCCTTGCAACTCCCTGCTCACTCTCAGAAGTTCTTGGGCCGTGGCGGCGCGTGGCCTTGCTAGTGGCCTTCTTGGGCTTGCGAATGCCAGCTTCCTCTTCCACTCTACCTTTAATAATTAACCAAAAATTGAAACAAGTGGTACATTAAAAAAAAAAAAAGTTGTGATGTGTGTGTGTATTGCCATGCTACATCTGAGATAATTAATGAGAGACGCTCACAATAAGTCTATGCTCCCATTTACGACAGCTAATGTTAATTTTTGACATGCTTGACAATTGGGGTCTGTATCTAAAAATGAATATTATTTAATAAAAAATATATATATTTTTTGTTGATCTTCCAAGACTAATGTTAATATTTTTAATCAGAACCACTTTAAAGTAGATTTCAATTGACTTCTAATAACATTTCGTTCCTCTGTATTTCTTCTTCGTGTTAGTTTAACCTGCTGTTGGTCTAACGGAAAGTTTAGGCATAGATATGATCATAGGAGAATCCGTATAGATTAATTAGCGACTTTAAAGAAGTTTAATTCTCGAAGATCCCACCTTCAATTATTAATTTCCGGGTTGGAAATGCATAGATGTGAAGAAAATCCATATAGATTTTTGGTTGACGTTAAAGAGGTATAATTCTCGAAGATCCCACTCTCAATTATTGATTTTCGGGTTGATGGCAATGGGGTTGGAATGGGAAGATGGATGGAGAATGAGAGAAGGAGAAGAGGGTTAGTAAACAACCTATCTAAAACAAACAAGATGCCAAAACACGAAAAATTGCATAAATTGAAATGTTTGCAGCTTATCTGAAATGGCATGTGGGATCTCATAAGATAACATGTACATTTAATATAGGGAAGGTCTTGCCAAACAATTAATAGTTTTTAGTGTCAACAATTATTTGACAAACTTCTAGAAAAACAATAAAATGATTTGTAATTATAAAAAAATTAAGTACGTGAATTTACATAATCCAAATGATTTGCTAAGAAGACATTATCTAATTTCTTCATTTCAAATTTGAAGAAATCTTTCTAATCGTGAAACGACACCACACTAAAAATTATATTAATTCCAAGTAAGCAAATGAAGAAAAGAAAGGGGGAAAAAAAAAGAAATTCAATTTTCATAAAAATCTGACCTTGAAGGAGATCTCAGGAATCCTTCCGCGAGTGGGGATGACTTGCCAAGTGGGGACCAAAGCGGCGACTACAGAAAGAAAATGCTCCAACGGCCACGGCGGCTTGAACTTGTCACTTACACCACACATGGCTCCATTCAAAACGACGCCGTCGAAGGGCATTCTCAAGTCCTTCCGGAGAGTGATCAAAAGCGCAATAGCCCCACCGAGCGACTCAGAGTAAAGAAACGCAGGCAAGTTCGGCGGCGCGTGGCGTTCACGGAAGGAATCAAAGAACGATATGCAGTCATCCACCACGGGATTGATGTCGGGAATGTGAGCCTGGAGACCCTCCGAGAACCCGTGGCCCTGGTGGTCGATAGCGCATACGGCGAACCCTTGTTTGGCGAAATGGACGGAGGTGAGCTGCACGAACCAGCTAGACTCGCCGGTGAAGCCATGGACGACGCAGACGACACCAATTATGGGCTTAGTATCTGGAAGAGGGATCCACCATTGAGTAAATAGCTTAAGCCCACGAGGATTCGTGATGAACTCGGAGCCGTGACTAACTTTATGGTAAGCGTAGAATTGCTCCGGGCTGAGGGATCCAAATGGGCTCTTCTCGTTGGCCTCAGCCACTGGGTGCCCCATTTTTGCAGGAAGCCGTGGAAATTGGAGGAATTTTTGGAGTGGTAATTGAAGGAGAGAGTGCAGAATGCGTGAGTATGGGCGTTAGAGTGTTATGAGGTGGTTGGTTGATTGGGGCGCATTGGCGTGATCAGCTAAGGCGTCGTTGGTTGTTTCTTGTAGATGTAGTTAATTGCTCACTCTAAGCTACCTGAGTGAAAATTGATATGGTGTTTTGGCTTGGAGTGGAAATACTGGAATGGCCAATTTAATCACCGTTTAGTTTATTAAATGAAAAATTTTGGGAACATTGATCACAAAATCATGTTTGCAAATGTAGCAGAAGATGCTTTGTTAACGTTTGGACAGGATTGTTTTAAATGGTAAGTTGTGATTAATTTTAATTCTTATGTCTTTTTTTTTTGTGTTTGATGTAAAATTAAGTCATATCAATGTGAAATCCTATGAAAAGTGGTACAATGTAATTTTACATTAAATGTAGTCTCATATAAAAGAATCAGACAAAGAATTTAAATCACGGTGAATTTTGTTATAAAAATAATAATAAGTTTGATGATGGATGTCATTGCAGCACTTTGTGAGTAATTATTTTATTGTTATTTAAGTTAATAAATTCAAAAACCACTTCGTAGTATCCTTTCTTTTCTATTTTATTTTATTTACATGCACCTTTTTTTATTTAAACGAAATGTGAAATCTAAGAAGGTCGACCATCGTCACTAATTTACTAACCGATTAGGGGCAAGTAATGCATCTAAGAAAGTGCAAGAATTTGAAGGATGGCAAACCCAATAAACATATCACTAGAAAGACACATAATATTCAAGTGTAATAGACTTGTGGTTACCGTTTGTTCATATTCTTTGAAGGCAATTGATGACCAATATATGATCCTCAAAGCCCATTTGGAGAATTTGTGAAAATAGATAAAGGAAGGAAAAGAACATTTATCATATATTTTGTTGAAAAATATGCGGCATCATAATTTAAAAGCACGCAAACAAATACAATATATTACAGGTTAACTGGGAGAGAGACAATTAACTCGTGTTTTGTATAGATGTAAATATACTTTCCTTTGTCACCAAAAAAAAAAAAAGCAACGTGGATGTTTCTTTCAGATAGGAGAGAGAATTGACAATTGTGGTTTATTTTCTCACGTTATTAGGAAGGAAGAGCCGTATTTGATGGGAAATCCTATCATCTCTGATTTTGGGACATTGTCTACATTCATTTCAAGCCAAAGTTAATTAATATCTGTCTAGGTATGCTAGTGAAATTTCCTGTACTATTTCCAGTATACTTCGCTCACGTGAAATTTCTCATAAGCCAGGCCAAGCACAAGAATTAAATGCGAAATTGACATTTTTAACAGAGCCAAAAGTGAAAAATTCTTACATAAACCCAATCTACGGTTTAACCTATAAATTTTATGGTTCAAAATAAGTGCATGTAAGTTTTTTACATAAACATGCATCACTGTGCTTACGTGACACGCTTTCAAATCATAAAGTCTACAAGTGCGTCGTGAACTCGATTTACCTAAGAATTTTTCGTCAAAAGTAAATAAATGCTAGTATTCTATCTAATATCAGCAATATTCATTTCACATAAATGTAGATCCACTGATCCACAAATTCAATTACCTAAAGAAGTACAGCAATACACACTGGAAATATTTTTTTCTCCTACTACACTTCTTCCATGACTTTCAATAGTGCTCAAAAGACCTAATTAAGACAAAACATTAACATTTTGCAGCGCTATTTTGCTTATTCCGAATTTAATGAAATCGATTAAGCCATGGTGGTAAAGGAGAAGGGAGGAGAATGATATTTTGGCTTTGATCAAACATGGTGGGAACTGCCGCCCCTGAATGAAGCAACGGCTTAAACTGCAACTGCTCTCAAAACAAACTGGTGATAGAAAGCTGCAATTGCTGCTCCAATAAAGGGTCCTACCCAGAAAATCCAATGAAAAGAGTAGTTGAAAAGATTCAGTAAAATTAATTATTATTTACAGTATTTCATATGCTACAAAAAAGCCAATTAATTATTAGGAAGGTTTTTTATGGTAGTGAAGATTGCATGGTCATCCCAAGCTTTGTGATTGTGGAAGATAAGAGCAGCTCCAAGACTTCCAGCAGGATTAATGCCAGTGTTGGTGATTGGGAGGGTGGCCAAATGCACCAAAAGCACTGCAAATCCAATTGGGAGAGGTACCAACACATGTAATAAATCATTTATGCATATTCAAAGTTGTTAACACTGAATAGTGGTAATTTATTATTTGCACAATTGAAGGAAATTTAAATGTCAATAAAGGAAACTACTAATTGGTCTCCATGCCTCATTAATCTAATCAATAATTGACTTCATATCGACTTATAAAAAGGGACAAAACTCGAAAAGAAAAAAATTACGAATGACTTGTACTTGAAATATATTGTCAATTGTCAAGAAAGTTACCTAAATTATATTGTCAAATTAAGGGTTTTTTTAGAATTGTTCTTGTCTCCATCTAAAGCCTAACACAAATAATAAAATAAAATACAAAGAGAAAAGGATTTTGTGACCTTACATGACAAGACTCAAAAAGGCCCTGTTCAATTTACAAGACCTAGTCTCCACGACTTTTTCACATTGTTCTAGTTGAAACTAAAGAAGGCTTTTCCAAAAAAAAAAAAAAATTGAAACTAAGGGCCCTTTTCTTTTTGGAATAATTTCACATAACTCTCCTGAAGTTTGTCATAATTGCACTTACCTCCCCTCACGTTTCAAAAATTACATTTACATCCCCTATTTTTTATTTTTTATAATAAAAAAAATTCATTTTGATAATATAATCCAAAAACACAAACTACACACCCTAAAATACTCTTAATTGCTTTTAAAAAAGAAAAATAGACCTTAAAAAATGAATCAATTGGTCCATAAAAATGTTAAAATACTCGTATTGTTACACCAAATTCTCAATCTTTACCAGATTTTATCCTCTAAAAATCTAGTTATCTGACTAATCTAGATAAATCACTTTATCTATCAAATTCTCATAAACAAATATATTATTAAGAAAAAAAATGACCAATTTAATAACAAAAAGCGTGCGTAAAAAAATTTCTTTTTTACTTTTTTTACTTATTTGTTGTTTTTAAAAATAGTTAAGGGGACTTTAGGATATTGGGGTGGTGTTTTTAGGTAATATTATCAAAATGGATTTTTTTTTGTTATAAAAACATATAAAACATATGCGGTGTATATGCAATTTTCAAAACTTGAAGGGAGGTAGGTGAAATTATGAAAAAACCTCAGGGGAAATATGTGAAATTATCCCTTTCTTTTTCAAGTTGTAGTGTAAAAATATTAATTAATCAGTATACATAAACATTATTTGACAAAAAAAAAAAAAGATACCAGTATTATGCAGAAATTTTTTTTTACACTAAGATAAAAAACCATTATTTTGGCATTTGTCTCATAGATATGTATTTCACTATTTTACTTTGTAACTCATGGCGAGATAAATAAATAAATACACACACACACGGAATGTTTACTACCTAATCTAAAGAAAAGTTGAAACTTAAGATACTCCTTTATAATCAAATGGGGCCTAGAAAGGCACTATTTTAAAGCACATATGCGAATCATGATTCTATGCGCATAAATTACTGATAGTCAACCTGATCTTCAAAATAGGCTCGATCCATCTAAACACACATAAAAATTAAAAAAAAAAAAAGACAAGATAATCAGTTTGGAGAAATATGCACGTTAGAAGAGAAAGAAGTGGGTTCTTACAGTAACGTAGGAATCTCTAGCTTTCCTCTTGGAATCAGTGGCAGAAAACAGTGTAGACCAGAACAAATGCTCCCATAGTCTCTGCTCCCTAGCCTGTGCCAATGCTTTAGCCCTTCTGAATCTCAATGGCTCCTCCACCGTAGGTTACAAAGTAGGACTTCTGGAAGCCCCCCACCAGCCCTATGCCGCATATGGCTCCTAAACACTGAGCCGCCATGTACGACATTGCTCGGAGCAATGATATTTTCCGAGCCAAAAGTATCCCGAAAGTCACTGCTGGATTAATGTGACCGCCTGCAACAAAACAGAAATTAATATCTTGATGCCAATACACAATTAGTGAATATCCCGTTCTCTTCATGTTTTTTTAATCTTTTTGCTTACTATAAAAAGAATACTACTTAGGTAGTTCAAAAAGAAACACAAATATATTTAGGTAGACTAGATTTAAAAGTATAAAATGTGTTCAGATATTTTGTTTTCTTATTTGGTACTTGACTTGTATTTGTTCTTAACTGATTTCAGTTCTTGAAATTTTCTATTTTAAAAAAGCTGAAAATCAAAATGTTTTCTGCTGGGGGTGTGATTCGGTCGGTAATTCAATATTTTTGTTTAGAAAAATATTGACCGACTTCAATGTCGAATTCAAAATTACTGAATTCAATTTCATAGTTCAAATTCAGTATTTATCGAATTACCAATTTAGATTCTTAGGTTGAACAAAAATTTGGCCCAACAATTGTATTCCACGATTGAAAAAATATATATTAGCCCCAATAAGTATTATCCAATTAAATAATTCACCAATCAATTGTCATTAATTAACAAATTGGTTTTTATGAAAGATCAAAAAAGTAAAATTTATTATTACAAATTTTAAGTAGTAATATACTATATAAATTTAAAATTTCAAAATACATTATTTAGTTGCATTTTACAATTGATAATTTTGTAAATATTGTATATTTATATATAAATATAAATACAAGTTATTTGTTAATATATAGATATTCATATACACTTGTAAGTGTATATTGTAATTCCTATAATTTATTATTCATAAGTTTAAATATAACCCTTTATAATTAAAGTTTATTTGCGTTTGTGTATTTGGTTATATGAATTAGATCCTTTAATTGTATTTGTAAGGTTCTAGTTGTATTAAATCTTTCAATTATGAAGTTTATACTTAATCATATTTAACTATATATGTTGAGTCTATATACTTAATATATGCATATATATGAAAAATAAAAATTTATTAAATTGAATTCGAAATCGGTAATACTGATTTGAAAATTCTTCTATATGAATACCGATCTAAATTCGACCTTTTGAATTTGGTATATATCGAATACCGACCGATTTACCGAATTACTGATTTCTAATTTCTAAAATAGATCAGTAAATCAGTTTTTTTGCATTATTCTCGCCCCTATTTTCTGCTATCACAATTAATTCAAGTTTTGAAGGGCCCTGTGGTCTGACAGCTACTTTTTTTTTTTTAAAGTAATCAGAAGGAGATGGCCCACTGCCGTTAAGCAAGAAAGAAAAAGGAAAAATAGTGTAATATACAAAATTTTCAATTTGAACAATATTATCAATGACAAATGAGCTTCCAAACTTTGACAAACTAATTGTATCACTAGATGCTCACATTATATTAGGTGAATTGGTTAACTAACGCTTGGTTTGAGAGTTTGTAATAGAAAGGAAAAGATGGGAAGGGAAAGAGATGAAAAGAAAAGTAAAGGAGGGGAAGGGATCTTCTCTTCCCTTTCTTTTCCTTTGCTTTTTGTCTAATTTTGGGCAGAAAGTTTTTAAAGCAAGGATGGAAGAAATTTTTCTTCTTCTTGCCTTTTCTTTCCCTCTTTCCAACTCCCAGACAAAACCATTCTTCCAATCTTCTTTTCTTTTCTTTTCTCACTAACTCCCAAACAATCAAACCTCAACTTTTCCTTTCTTTTCTCTACAAATCCATGCTCCCAAACTAGTTGTTAAGTTACCTTTCCATTGAAATCCTTCGCAGCCTCTTGAAATATGAGCAGAACTTCTCTTGCTTGGTTTGGGAGTTCATAATAGAAAGGAAAAGAAGGGAAGGGAGAGGGATAAAAAGAAAAGAATAGAAGGGAAGGACCTTCTCTTTCATTTCTTTTCCTTTGATTTCTGCCCACCTTCTCTTTCATTTCTTTTCCTTTGATTTCTGCCCAATTTTGGGCAGAAAGTTTTTAAAGGGAGAATGGGAGGAGTTTTCCTTCTATTTCCTTTCTTTTCTTTCCTTCCTTCTAACTCCCAAACAAACCATTTCTTCCCAACTCATTTTCTTTTCTTTTCTCTCTAACTCCCAAATAATAAATCTTTTCTTTTCCTTTGTTTTCTCCTCAAATCTTTACTCCCAAACTAGCTGTGAATCATTTGGAGTAGCAAAAAGTAACAACTGGAAGCAAAAATTAACCCGAGTCAGTGAAGAGGAAAGTTGTGTAATCCTCTGCGTGGGAAAATTGACACGAGCAAATGAATCACCAGTTTCTTGATTGGATTGCCAAATATTAGTGGGGCATTATCTCGAGTAAAATTGATGACCAGAGGAAGCTTATTCTTGTATACAAATTCGCTTATTGTTGATTTGGTAAACTGTCCATCTGTACCCAAGAAAAAACCGGTAAAGATAATCAATTCTCACTCTATATTGTCAAAACAGAGTCAAGAAACTGACCGAAATGATTTATTTTTTCAGCTTCTTTTATGACCAAAGCTGGGCGATCGACTTGTAGATCAATTTGTAAATGCTTCGTTACATCAGGACTTGTAGTCTGGTATAAATTGACATCGTCCTCAAGTTTCGAAGCAGCAGCAAGTTCCTCACACGCAGAGCCCTTAAAAAAAAGGTAACAAGTCTGGTATAATCAGGGTTAATTACTCCATTGGTCCCTAAACTATTTCATGAGTGTCAGTTTAGTCCCTCAACTTTTAATTGTGTCTATTTAGTCCCTTAACTTTTATATTTGTGTTTAATTAGTCCTCAATACCGATTAATGACAAAATTGCCCTTCTACTTTTATGACCTTTACTTTTTATCTTCTTTCTTATATATATATTTTTTAATTTATCCTTTCTCCACATTTACTATTCTTGTCCACATCATCATAAATCTAATTGCATATTAACTTGTTTTATTTTTTTCAAGTTTATATTGCCTAATTGCATATTAGCTTCTTTTCTTTTTTTCAAGTTTATATTGATTGGTTCACTTGATAAGTTTAGAATTTTTTTTATTCTCTTGAGATTTTTTTTTTTTGGAGGAAATTCTCTTGAGATCTCTAAGGACAAATAAAAGAAAAAAAGTCAAGAAAATGATTAAAAAGAACGACATAAATGTCTACAATAAAGTAAATAAAATTGAAATCCTAAACCTTATGTTTTTCTATTTTAATATTTTTTTGAAGTTTTCTTTTATTTTATTTCTTTTAATAGTCTTCTTCATCTCAATATAAATCAATCAATATAAACTTGCGAATAAAGAAGGTAATGTTTGGTTAGTTTTTTTAGAACACGAATAAAGATAGGGGAAGAGTTGAAGGAATAAATAAAAAAATATGAGAAAACAAAGATATGATATGATATAAATAGAAGGGCAATTTTGCCATTTATTGGTATTGGGGACCAATTAAACACTAACATAGAAGTTGAGGGACCAAATAGACACAAATAAAAGTTTGGGGACTAAATTGACACTCAAGAAATAGTTTGAGGACTATTGGAGTGATTAACCCGGTATAATCATATTGAAGAAAGTCATGTACAACATAACAAAAAGGTAACAAGTCTTACAGACATGTTCTTCAATGTTTGACTTTGAACAACCAACAGCTACTTAGTGCAATATGGCCAGAATAAAGCGTTGATGATTTCTCCCCATGAAATAAAAATCTGAAGAAGTCATGTACAAAGAACTTCTCAAAAATGACTACAAAGCTCAGTGTGGAAATAAAAAAGAATAAAAAAAAAAGAGCAAAGACCGATGGATTCGCAAGGTTAAATATTGAAATTACCACGAAAGCATCCAAAAAGCCCAAAACCGATTTTGATTCAGCAGCCAAGACACTTTCTGCATCCTCTACAGTTGTACTGTTATTTAAACCAGGTCCAGTCTTCGTCTTCACCCAAGTTACTATACCATCCCTGGATCACAAATTCTAGGTGAGAGACATCTACATGTGTAAAAAACCAAAAAGAACTATGAAGTAAAAACATATACCGTCCTACCATCTCTTTATTTTGTTTTGTTTATTTTTTGTAACAAAAATATACATTTTTAGTTGAAACTTCATGCAAGTTTTATTATAATCGTGTGTCTTTAAGACGTAGAATTAAAAAATGTAATAATCGTGTGTCTTTAAGACGTAGAATTAAAAAAATATACATGAATTCAATCTAGATCCCACCTTGTGATCTTAAAGTAAGATCCACATATTTTTGTCAATTTATTACATCATCATGAATCGTTATACTTATATGATTCTTATTTAAATCACAAGATTCACAAGTAAGATTAACAAGTTAAATGTAAATCCTATTTCAAAAAAAAAATGTAAATCCAATGATCTTTTAAATAAACATACTCATCTTGGGGCTTGTTCTCAATAACTTTTGTTACCTGATTTTAGCTTCTAATTTTTGAACAAACTATTTTGTGATATTCTCAACTACTTTTTTAACTATTTTTTTGGATTTTTTTAAACTAAAATTAAGAGCAACTAATTTTTAACTTTTTTAAAATTAAATTTTATAAAAATTAGAAATTATGAAAAACAAGCCTTTAGTATTGTACTAGTTGACTTTGGCTATACTAGACTGAAGTTTTCATCAAGGTAGTGAAATGGGTAACGTCCATATCTGACCGCAAGTGACTAGCTAAAATGGTGATGATGGAATAAGAATACAGTTGTCGTACCTATAAAGGCTGGCGATATTGCTAGGATAAGGATTTTTTTGATAAAAATAAAAAATAAAATTACCTTTAACAAGTCAAACACCATATATTTTCATTATTTTTTTGAGTCCTTTTATTACCTTAATCATTTCCATCTCCTCTTTCTCCTCAATCATTTATTCTCTCCTCTTATCTTTTGGCTAATTTTCTCCTTTTCATCTATAGACTTTTTCTTCTTTTGTCTTTTTCTCACGTCCATTTATTTATGTATTACTTTGTACACTACCGCTACCAACTTGGCTATACTCATCAACGTTTTAATCCAAATTTTTTGTTCTAACATATTCTTCCATTTTTTTGTATTTGAAAAATTATTATTTTTTTGATAAACCTATACTATTACATGGGGAAGGAGATTTTGGTGTTAATGGGATTCAAACCCCCGACCTCTAAGGTAGAGTCACAGAGGTCTAATCGTTCGACCCTCTATTCATTCCTGAAAAATTATTGTTAATAATATGATTTGATTTATCTCAAATAAATAAATAACTAAAAAATGCCAAAAAATGATTTATGCATATTATTCTATATATAACATAGAATAGATTGCTCAAATTAGCCTAAAAAAATAATTCCCTTTAAAATTTCCACTACCATATAATAAAAGTAATTTAAAAAATAATTTTGTTATAATACTAATTTACAATTGAGAAAAAAAAAATTAGAGCATTGTGATCCCCAATGCCATAGTACCACTCCACAATTGTGGGGCTGAATCAATTGCCCATCTTCGGCTCACTTCTGTTTTTTTTTTTTTTTTTCTTTTTTTCCGTGGGAAAGAAAATCACACTGCTGTTTAAGCTTGTTAATTCTAATCATTTTTGTCCCCGGATATTCAAGCTAATGCAAAATCATTCACGAAAAATACCAAAAGCAATCCCCCTTCAAATAGATACATTTTTATTCTTAACACAGAAGTAGAAAGGGAAAATAATGATTAACCAATCTACTCTATTTTCTGATTTCGGACTTCAAATTTGTACTCGTAATCATAATAATTGACCTGATTATGCACAATAATTGACCTCCTAAAAATTAAATAAGCTGATTATGGCACCTGGTTTTCATACTTGCACAAACTTTTCCAAATTCGGACCCAATTATATAGTAGTTGAAAGTTATCCACGTTAAATATTTCTCACACATTGCATCAATCCTACCCACCAACTTTAATTTTGTTTTTACCCACCAAGAAGCCACCTATTTATTACTCATAACTACCATTAGCGGCTGTATTGTCAATTGTCACGGTTCCTCAACGGATGCAGTGGTGGCGCGTTCAGCCCTAATTCGAAGCCACTCCACTATATCTCCAAACACGCGCTCCACATCCTCGTCAGATTCCCCAACCAGCTGGTGCCACATGCCGGGATATACATTCATGGTCTTGTCCACACTTGCGGCGCGTTTGTACAAATCCTCAGCGCATGCGGGGTCACATATTACGTCCTCGCCGCCGTGCACGATGAGAAATGGCACGGTCACTTCACCAAACCTGCCTTGCAATTCCCTGCTCAGTCTCATAAGTTCTTGTGCCGTGGCGGCGCGTGGCATTGCTAGTGGCCTATTTGGGCTTGCTAATGCTAGCTCCCTCTTCCACTCCACCTTTAAAAATTAACCAAAAATTGAAACAAGTGGTACATCAAAAAACAATTTGTGATATATATAAACAAACATATAGCCATGTAGGAAGGACCAAATTCGGTAAATACTGAATTATCGACTGAATTCAAATTCAAATCGATAAATTGAATTCGATAATTCGATATATTTGAAAATAAATAAAATCGAATTTAGTCGGTATTCGAAAATATAATTTTTGAATTCAATAAGACCGATTTTGAATCCTCTTCAGTAATTCAAAATCGGTATCCAGTTACTTATTTCAAATTACCGAATTTAAAAATATTAAATATATATGTGTGTAAGCGAGTAGTATATATCCTAAAATGTAAAATGACCTCGCCTAACGAATGTGTACCTTAAATCACCTATCCATTTGATCCCAAACCCAAATCCCAATTGCTCTTTGACCTCATCTCCTCTCTCCTACGCTCCTCTGCCCTCTCTTCTCCATTCCTTCTCCCACCACAACCGACTCCTCTGTCCTCTCTCACACATAAACAAGGTTTGGACGGGGCCTATGTCTCTGCAGAACCTTTCCATTCTTCATCTTTTCTTTGTACCTTCCATCCCTACTTCATCTTCTCTTTTTGTTCTAGGGTGAACTTTGTTCTTGCTACTTATCCTCTCGACGATTCGGCAGCTTGTTGTCTATTCTCGTTGCCACCGCTGCTATAGTACAACATTTTGATGGCTGCTTCTTGGCTGGAGACACAGTTGTAATTTGCTCCATTTGGTGAGCTTACGGTGGAAATTGCAGTGGCACCTGCATGCAACGCATAGTAGTGCACTCGAGGAATCTTGATCTAATAAAAATTCTCCACAGCCATTAGTTGCATAGCTACCATGAATTGCGTGGAGAAGAGGAATCTATTTTTTTTTTTTGGTTTTGGGTTTAATTATTGGTTTGTTATTATCTATAGCACATGAAAACTTCCAAGGCTTTGTTTCCAAAGCCTTAATTGATTGATGATTCTATTTTTTATTTAACCCATTTGAAATGGAATTACTCAAAATATCACATGGAATGTACGGAGGAGAAGATTTGGATCATTGGACATTAATGCCAGAAGATTTGAATTATCTAAATTGTATTTGATAATTGTGGTTTTGTTTTGCTTTCTGTTTTCATTTAGAATAGTTGGAGATATTAAAATTTGAAAGCAATAGGTTTGAATTTTGGGGACTGAAATTCGAGACGAGGGAACTTTTGTTTTCCTTTTTTCTTTTTTTTTTCCGGCTACCAAATTTAGATACCAGTTTACCAAATTGAATTTGGAATCGATATTGGACTGGTCTAACGTGAAATTAAATTCAAAGTCGGTCAAAAAATTTTCGAGTAAAAATACCGAATTGTTCGATTTCAAGCAACCGAATTACCGACTGATTCTCAAATCTATAGCCACGCTACAGCATATTATAAATATTTAATGAGATACACCCAAAATAAATCTATGCTATAATTCACGACAGGTAATGTTAATTTTGACATCTTCGACATCAGTGCTCGATCTACAAAATCCATCACAAAATCTACCGATAATAGACCTTATTTTGTTACTCGTAATTTTTTCAATTTTTCAAAGTAGATCTTGAATATAAACGTGATTAATTTTGTGAATAATTATGTAAAAAGTCCTTAAAATTGTTACAAAGTTTTTAAACAAATCAAAAATATTTTTTACAATTTAAATATTTTTTGACCTTTTTAAAAAAATCAACAAAAAAATTATTCATTGTCCAAACACAAATTCAAAAATTTTTCTTTAATCAAACACTTTTCAAATTTTTTTATTTGGTCAACAAAAATTAATCAAATAATTATTCTGAATAATTTAACCAAATAATGCTATCCAAACAGTGCCATTAATTCTAAGTAAGCAACTGAAGAAAAGAAAGGGTCAAAAAAGGAAATTTAATTTTCATAAAAACCTGACCTTGAAGGAGACCTCAGGAATCCTTCCGCGAGTTGGGATGACTTGCCAAGTAGGGAGCAAAGTGGCGACGATAGGAAGAAAATGCTCCAACGGCCACGGCGGCTTGAACTTGTCACTTACACCACACATGGCTCCATTCAAAACGACGCCGTCGAAGGGGATTCTCAAGTCCTTCCGCAGAGAAATCAAAAGCGCAATAGCCCCGCCAAGCGACTCAGAGTAAAGAAACGTGGGCAGGTTCGGCAGCGCGTGGCGCTCACGGAAGGAATCAAAGAACAATATGCAATCATCCACCACGTGATTGATGTCGGGAATGTGAGCCTGGAGACCCTCGGAGAACCCATGGCCCTGGTGGTCGATAGCGCAGACGGCGAACCCTTGTTTGGCGATATGGACGGAGGTGAGCTGCACGAACCAGCTAGACTCGCAGGTGAAGCCATGGACGACGCAGACGACGCCAATTATGGACTTAGTATCGGCAAGAGGGATCCACCATTGAGTAAATAGCTTAAGCCCACGAGGATTTTTGATGAACTCGTCACCGTGACTAACTTTGTGGTGAGCGTAGAATTGCTCCCGGCTAAGGGATCCAAATGGGCTCTTCGAGTTGGCCTCAGCCACTGGGTGCACCATTTTTGCAGGAAGCCGTGGAAATTGGAGGAATTTTTGGAGTAGTAATTGAAGGAGAGAGTGCAGAGTGCGTGAGTATGGGCGTTAGAGTGTTATAAGGTGGTTGGTTGGCGGGGCGGATTGGGGAGATCAGCTAATGCGTCGTTGGTTGTTTCTTGTAGATGTAGTTAATTGCTTACTCTAAGCTACCTGAGTGAAAATTGATGTAGTGTTTTGGCTTGGAGTAAAAATGATGAGGAATGCTCAATTTAATCACCTTTTTTTTTTTGGCTTGGAGTGGAAATGACGAGGAATGCCCCATTTAATCACTGTTTAATTTGGTAAATGAGAACTTCCGGAACATGCCCAATTTAATCAGTGTTGTTTTGGCTTGGAGTGGAAATGATGAGGAATGTCCAATTTAATCACTGTTTAGTTTGGTAAATGAGAACTCTTCGGGACATGTCCAATTTAACCACTGTTGTTTTGGCTTGGAGAAGAAATGACGAGGAATGCTTGATTTAATCACTGTTTAGTTTGGTAGATGAGAACTTCCCGGAACATGCCCAATTTAGTAAGTCTTGTTTTGGCTCGGAGTGAAAATGACGCCAAATGCTTGATTTAATCTAGTTCAGATACTCAGTGCTATTTTTTCAATGTCAACTCTAGTATCATCAATCAAGAGTTGCCACATTATATTCACGCCTTAACAGTTATCTAATTTATCGTAACTGTGATAATTATGAACGAAAGGTGACAATTCTTGATTGGTGACACTGGAATTAGCATTGGCAAATATGACACTGAGGATCTCATCTAGATTTAATCACTATTTAGTTTGGTAAAGGAGAACTTTCCGGAGCATGTCCAATTCAACCAGTGTTGTTTTGGCTTGGAGTGGAAATGACGAGGAATGCCCAATTTAATCACTGTTTAGTTTGGTAAATGAGAACTTTTTGGAACATTGATTACAAAATCACGTTTGCAAATGTAGCAGATAATGCTTTGGTAACGTTTGGAGAGGAGTGGTGAGTTTTGTTGTGTGGTTAATGAGTTTTGTTTAAATGGTAAGTTGTGACTATTTTTAATTCTTATGTCTTTTTTTTTAATTGTGTCTAATGTTAAATTAAGTCCAATCAATATAAAATGTTAGGAAACTATGTTGTATCATTTAATGATACAACGCAATTTTACATTAAATATAATTTTATATAAAAGAATTAGACAAATATTTTAAGGCACGATGAATTTTGTTATAAAAATAATAATAAATTTGATGATCGATGTCATTGCAGCACTTTGTGAGTAATTATTTTAATATTATTTAAGTTCATAACTTCAAAAACCACTTCGTAGTATGCTTTCTTTTCCATTTTATTTTATTTACATGCGCTGTTTTTTTTTTTTTTTAATGAAATGTGAAATGTAAGAAGGTTGACCATCGTCACTGATTTCCTAACCAACTAGTGGCCAGTAATGCATCCCTGGAAAGTGCAAGAATTTGAAGGAAAGACACATGGTATTCAAGTCTAATAGACTTGTGGTTACCGTTTGTTCATATTCTTTGAAGGCAATTAATGGCCAATGTATGATCCTAAAATGCCATTTGGAGAATTTGTGAAAATAGATAAAGAAAGGAAATGAACATCTATCATATATTTTGTTAAAAAATATGCGGCATCATAATTCAAAAGCAAGCAAACAAATGGAATATATTACAAGTTAATTTGGATAGAGCCAATTAATTTGTGTTTTGTATAGATATAAATATGCTTCCCTTTGTTACCAAAAAAAAAAAAAAAAGCAAGGTGCATGTTTCTTTCAAATTGGAGAGAGAATGGACAATTTTGGTTTATTTTCACGCGTTATTAGGAAGAAAGAGATATGTTCGCTGGGAAAACCTACTATATCGTTGATTTTGGTACATTGTCAACATTTATTTCAAGCAAAAGTGAATTAATATCTGTCCACGAATGGTAGTGAAATTTCCATCACCATTTCTTGGGAAAATTCTTAAATAAACCTAATCCAAGGTCTCACCTGTGGACCTTGTGATCGAAAGTAAAGTTACATAAGCATACTTATATTACTTTCTTATATTAACATGCATCACTATGTTTACGTGGTACTTTTTTAAACCATAAGATCTATAAGGAACCATAGATCTGGTCCGCCTAAGAATCGCCCTCATTTTCAGTATACTTCACTCACGCTAGGCCAAGCACCAAGAATTAAATACAAAATGGACATTTCTAACAGAGCCAAAAGTGAAAAATTCTTAAGCCATATAAACATTTTTATATCACTTTCTTATATCAGTATGCATTATTGTACTTACGTGACACTCTTTTTAGACCACAAGATCTACAAGTTAGGCCGTGAACCTAGTACACCAAAGAATTTTCCGCCAAAAGTAAATAAAGCCCACTCTATCTAACATCGGCAATATTCATTTCACATAAACGTAGGTCCACTGATCCACAAATTCTATTAGCTAAAGAAGTACAGCAATACACACTTGAAATATTTTTTTCTCCTACACTTCTTCCATGACTTTCAATAGTGCTCAAAAGACCTAGTTAAGACAAAACATTAAAATTTTGCTGCACTATTTTACTTATTCCGAATTTAATGAAATTGATTAAGCCATGGTGGTAAAGGAGGAGGGAGGAGAATGATATTTTGGCTTTGATCAAACATGGTGGGAACTGCCGCCCCTGAATGAACCAACGGCTTTAACTGCACCTGCTCTCAAAATAAACTGGTGATAGAAAGCTGCAATGGCTGCTCCAATGAAGGGTCCTACCCAGAAAATCCACTGAAAAGAGTAGTTGAAAAGAGTCGGTAAAATTAATTAGTACAGTATTTTATATACCACCAAAAGGCCAATTAATTATTGGGAAGGTTTTGATGGTAGTGAAGATTACATGGTCATCCCAAGCTTTGTGATTGTTGAACAAAACAGCAGCTCCAAGACTTCTGGCAGGATTAATGCCAGTGTTGGTGATTGGAAGGGTGGCCAAATGCACCAAAAACACTGCAAACCCGATTGGGAGAGGTACCAACACCTATAATAAAATCATTTATGCATATTCAGAATTGTTAAGACTAAGTAGTAGTAATTCATTATCTGAAAAATGGAAGGAAATGTAAATGTCGGTAAAGGATCGTTGTAATTGGTCTCCATACATCATTAATCTAATTCAATTGACTTCATACGCGAGTTATAAAAAACAACAAAATTCGAAAAGGATCCACGGCTTGAAGTATTGTTACTTGAAGTATAAACGAATGACTTATACTTGAAGTATATTGTCAATTATCAAAGTGTTACCTAAATAATATTGTCAAATGAAGGATTATTTAAAATTGTTCTTTTTTTTTTTTTTTAGCAAACCTATACTATTACAATTGGAAGAAGGGGAATGATGCTAGTGGGATTCAAATCCCCTACCTCGGGAATGGAGTCGTACAGTTCTAACCGCTCAATCATCTATTCATTCCCTTAAAATTTTTCTTATCTCCATCTAATGCCTAACCCAAAAAATAAAATAAAAAGAGAAAAGGATTTTGTGACCTTACACGACAAAACTCGAAAAAAGCCCCAATCAATCGACAAGACCAAGTCTATACAGCTTTTTCACACTGTTCTAATTAAAACTAAGGGCCCTTTTCTTTTTCTAATTGGCAATGTAAAAATAGTAATTAATTAGTATACATAACCATTATTGGCAAAAAAAAAAAAAAAAAGATACCAGTACTATGCAGAAAAATATTTTTTTCACTAAGATGAAAAAACCACTATTTTAGCATTTGTATCATAGACATGTATTGCACTATTTTATTTTGTATGTGCAGAATTTTTAGTTGGTAATGTAATTCGTCTTTAATTTCAAAATTAAATTCTTACTATACTCAATAATTATGAGCACCCCCTACCTAATCTAAAGAAAAACTGAAACTTAAAATAATCCTTTAGAATTAAATGGGGCCTAGAAAGAATGCTAAGAAGGCGCTATTTTAAAGCACATATACGAATCTAGATTGTATGCTCATAAATTACTGGTAGGGTTGTCAATTGAGCTATTTGAGCCGGCTTGGCAAACTCAAACTCAACTCATAAAGTAATTAGAGCTTTCGGACTTTGGGCTCAAAATAAAAGGCTAAAAGCTCAGCTCATAACTTTTATGAGCTTCGGACTTAAATTGGGTTCGACCCAAGCTCATTACTAAATACATAACTATATATAATATAACTAAAAAACTAATTAGTAAAACCTCTAATAACCGCAAACAACTTTTTTTTAAGTTTAACAGCATAAAAAAACATTATGCAACCTAATAAAAAACTTTAAATAACTATTTATTATTTTTCTTATAACTTTTTCTTTTAATTTGCACATACATAGAGTGTGTATTTACTATTAGTATTTGACTTTAAATTATACATATTATTTTATATACATTATATAGAAACCTCCAATAACTGACAATAGCTTCTTTTTCTTTTTTTTTTTTAAACAACTCAAAAAAGGGCACATTCACAACCTAATAAAACATTTGAATAATTATTTATTATTTTTTCTCATGAATTTTTCCTTTTATTTTGTACACACATAGGATGTAACATTTTTCACTAGTGTTAAACTGTAATTGATACATATTATTTTATATATAATTATACTTTTAAATGGGTCAGGTTTTAATCGGACTTGAACTTAATAAAATTCAAGCTCAATTCACATTTAATCGGGCCTATTTAGGCCCAAACTTAGCTCAACCTAACTAAAATTAAGCTCCCGAGCTTTTTTCAGGTCCAGTGATTGAGTTTGGGACGGCTCAACCATATTAACAGTCCTAATTACTGGTTGTCAACCTGTTCTTTGAAATAAGGTTGATAAACACACAAAAATAAAAAAGACAGGACAATTAGTTCGGAGAAATATGCATGTTATAGAAGCAGAGAGAAGTGAGTTTTTACAGGGATGTAGGAATCTCTAGCAGTCCTCTTGGGATCGGTGGCAGAAAACACAGTGTAGACCAGAATAAATGTTCCAATAATCTCAGCTCCAAAGCCTGTGCCAGCGCTGTAGGCCTTCTGAACCTCATTGGCTGCTCCTCCGTAAGTCAAAAAATACGACTTCTGGAAACCCTTCACCAGCCCTACGCCGGATATGGCTCCTAGACACTGAGCCACCATGTACAACACTGCTCGGTTCAATGATATTTTCCGAGCCAAGAGCAGCCCGAAAGTCACTGCTGGATTAATATGACCGCCTGCAACAGAACAAACGTACCCAAAAATTAATATCTTGATGCCAACACACAATTAGTGATTACCCCTTTTGTTCATGTTGTTTTAATCTTTTTTCTTATTATAAAAAAAATACTACTTAGGTAGTTCAAAAAGAAACACAAATATATTTAGGTAGACTAGATATAAAAGTATGAAATCTGTTCGATATTTTGTTTTCTTATTTGGTACTTGACTTGTATGTTTGTTCTTAACTGATTTTAATTTTTGAAAATTTTGATTTAAAAAAAAGCTAAAAATCAATATCCAGAAACATGTTTTTAGTTATTTATATTTTTAAATTGAAAAAAAAATTAAAGTAGTTGCTTTTGCCTTTTTAACTTAAAAAAGCTAAAATCAAGGGAAAAAAAGCAACTGCTAATAACATCACACACAAATAGATATTTCAAAATCAAAAGCCTTCTAAAAAACAGTTTAGAACAAATATTTATGGCTTGTTCTCAATAGTTTTTAATTTTTATAAAACTAATTGTAGAAAAGCTGAAAATCAGTTGCTCTTTATTTTAGTTAAAAAAAATCTTAAAATATAATTAAAAAAAAATTAAGAACATCACAAAATAAATTTTTAAAACAATTAGAAATTAAAATCAAGTAAAGAAAAGTTATTAAGAACATGCTCTTAGCGGTCTATCTTGATTTATCATTTCTAACGGGCTGCAATGTGAGGAAGCAAGTTGAAACCTACCAGAAATACCAGCAGTGCAGTAGACAAGAACGAAGATCATGCCGCCAAAGGCCCATGCAACTCCGAGAAGTCCCACCCCTCCACATTGGCCACCGCCATTGGCAGGGTCAATCTGGCTTTTGTAGCCAATCACGGTGAGAACAGTAACATAAAGGAAGAGCAGGGTGGCTACGAACTCAGCAATTAGTGCTCTATAAAAAGACCACTTGGTAAGCTCTTCATGGTCAATAAGTGGTACTGCTGGTGGATCGTGGTAGTCTTTGGCCGTAAAAGAACCGTGCTCCGCCGCCCCTTTAGCGGCCATGACTTGCAACCAAAAAAGAAATTTGTGGACAAAATTTACGAATAAAATGAGAGATGGAAAAGAAGGAAAGCTTTTTTGTTGTGAAGAGACTATAGTCTAGAGAGAGTGTGGTGTGGAGAAGTGAGTGAGATAATAGGGTATTTATATAAGAGAGTGGAGTGAAGAGAAAAATCTGGAGGTAAATCAATTTATTATTTCTATTACATTTTTGGGGTTAATTAAGAAAAAGAAAATCTTCAAAAAAGAAAGGAAAATATATTGGAAATTGGCAGTCTCGATTTTGTCTTTTGGCATCTCGCCTCGCTTTCATCTATCAGCCAGAAAGAAATGGCGCCCACCACATTTCACATTTGTCTTCTTTCTTTAACGGCTAGCCTCGATTCATTCAAGTCCTTGTTGTGACTCGTTAACGATTCAACCATCACAAGAAAAAGAAAATATCACAGCTGATTTTTTTGGTTATGTAAGTTATAATTTTATTACCACAAAAAATAAAAAAAAAGTTCTAATTTTTTTTTTTATTTTAGAAGATATGAAAAGTTTTAACACAACAGTTCATCTGTTTTTGGCACATTTCACCTTTATAAGGCCGTAATTGTAATTAGAATACCGTTAATTCTACCGTAATGATGTTCGATTCTTGCTGTTGTACAGTCATTTGGGTTGGTAGACGGGCTGGCAAACATCTACTGGTAAAAATACATAGAGTGATGGTGAAAAATATGATATGTTTTCTCTTGCATTAATTGGTTAAGATATCCATGTAATCGACTTAGTTAATTATTCTTCTTTTGTCAATCCTTCAGAAGATATGGCCGTTTGACACTAAAGTGGTAATTTTCGATATAATTTTAGGTTTTTTGAAAAAAATACATTTGATAAAAATCCTTGAAGGATATTTTTGTTTGAATAGGAAAATTTATATTTCTTTTCCTCGTGTCATAGAGAACTTGAACATAGCTTCTAGAAATCATTAAACAACTTATAGAAAATTAGAAAAGTCAGGATAATGAAGTTCATACAATTATAGTAAAGATATTGTTGTAACATTAATAACAAACTTATGAACATTAAACACTTCAAGAAACATATCTAGTGATTGAAATGCGTTTACTCATACTCTTTAATATTTGGCTATTGTCAACTAGGTAGTAAGAAAAACAAATTTGGCCGATTAAAGAAATGGAGTAAAACTTCAAATCAATTTAAAGAAATGATAAAACATAACTTCAAATCAATTTAAAGAGATGATAAAACATACATGAGATCATTCTTGACAACGAAGTGCAGCTTGGTTGGTAAGACGTTTTACTTGAGATCTATAAATCTCGAGTTCAAGTCACCAAGAGAATAAGTGAAGTTCCACTATTAATCCTCTTCAAAAGGAAAAAAAAAATTACATGAGATCTTCCTGTTCTGTTCAAATTGAAGTTACTTCTAAGCATAGCTTTGCTGGCGATAGCACAAGGACACGTGATATATAGAGAATAATTAGCAACTTATTTTTACTTGAACCGTCTATTGACTCATTTTCCAAATGGTTAATTACTGGCACAACATGTTCTTTTCAATTCTTGAATGTAGGACACATTCTTAACTGTGAACTGAACCAGCAATCCTAATTTAACTTTGAGCTGTTCAATTTGATTCTGGATAGTTTGCTTAAAAATTATAATTAGAAATGGTACCTCTTGTGATTTTTCGGATTCCAATCCTTGTTTTGTGGAATAAATTTTATAAGACTCGGACAAACAAACAGAATTAATGTGACGACACAAAGATTGAATAAATTGGCTGAAATTGATTTAGCAGCACACTGCAATAATATTGGACGAGAAAATAGTTTTGCACTTGGCCGTGTTTGATTATTTTGCATATATCTTTCTCCATCTTATCTTCCGAGTTTCTCCAAGCAAACAAACAGACAAGAGGAAGAGGTCAAAATTAAAGATATTTCTCTTTCTTTTCTTTTTTCCATTTTGAGATAACTTTCAAAAATTTCTCAGAGTTTTTTGACAATTTCACTTGACTTCAATGAGTTTTTTGATATTACAATTATCTATCCTATTTTGAGTTTCAATTTTAAAATGTCAATCCATATGCATAGAAAACTGATATGAAATGCTAAAAAAATTATTAATTCCAAATTGCCTTTCATGGCTCATAAGAAATTGATATAACAAGATCAACTAAAAAGTGACTTGAAAATACATAAAATGGAAAGAATTTGATCCTAGAAAAATTACTTATGGCATGCTACAATAACTAAGTAGATTGTAACAAAATCATGAATAGAATTGGATATTTAAATCTTGATGTTTGAAAGTATACTTAGATCGATAAGAAATTGAAATAACAAAATTGACTTTTGAAAAGTGTTTAACAATACAAAAAGGAAAATAAAGGTAAAAAATTGATCTCCAAGGAAGTTATTAACATGATTCACCCTTCATAGTATCTAAAAATGAATGTTTTAATTTTTTTTCAAGCTAACATTTATTAAGTACTTCCAACTATCAATAATTATTTTTTAAATTATCTGAATACCTTTGCTACAATATTCCTTATCAGCTTGCCAAGTAATTTTTTAAACTCAACTTGTCTCATTTGTTCTGCATTTTCAATTCTTTTCATAGCTAAATTTATTATATGAGTTATGCAATGGCGATTGAGGGAAAAAATATATTTAAGCTTTTATTTGAATTTTTTTTATATAGTTGGATTGATTTTGTCACCTTAAAAGTAAAAATAAGGAAGGCAATTGTAATATTAAAAAGCCAACGAGTATCAAGTGAAATCATCAGAAATCTCATGGAGGTTTCAAAATTATTATTATGAAAGCATTAAACTCAATTACCTTGGAAAATAATTTTATCATAAGGTTTATATACAAGTGGAGGGGTAAAACATAGGGGATTGAAATTTAAACAATTAATGGAAAAAATACTCACATAATTAAGGTAAAAAAATTGACTATATATTTTTTAAGAAGAGCAATATGTCACGTGGGAGAACAAATGCACCAATCATGAATGAAAACAAAAAGAAACAACGTGGGGGAACAAATGCACCAATCATGAATGAAAACAAAAACAGAATTCCTTGTGTCCGCCCAAAAAATAAGAGAAAAAACAAAACATCAAATTCATCGTTTTAATAAGATTCGTTAAGTATACTACCCTTTTCTTTCTTCACATTTTTGATATATAGCTAACTAAATATAGTCCTCAAAATTGCAAATCCAAGCAGAGGATACGTGGACGATGCGGCACCACTTAGTGCCTGCTTCAGGCCCTACATATCCTCAATTGCAGCGGTACGTGGGCTAATTACAAGGCTTGCGTTTCCATTGGCGTCCTATCTCGAGAAATTGTGGGCCGTGGGTTGCACCAAGAATTGCATGCCTACTTGTTAATTTTGTGTTTACTAAATATCTAATATAACATGTATATTATAATTAGAGCTGTAAACGAAACGAGTCGAGTCAAGTATTCCCAATACGAGTTCGTGTTCGTTTAACTATGCAAATAAGACGAATTTGAGTTTTCACGAGTTGACTTAAGTTTTGTTTGCGAATCAGTTCAAATAAGTATGAAAGTGTCATTTGAGTCAAGCCGAACCAGGACGAGTATTTCATGTTCGAACTCTCGAACTGTTGTTCATTTGTGAAATGAGCCAAAATTTGTTATTCGAGCTTTGTTTCTGAATAGTTCAATTCAAATAAGTGTAAAAGTAAATTCGAGCCGAATCAAGTTGAGTATCTCATATTCAAACACTAAACGAGTCAAAATTTGTATTCTAACTCGGCTCGTTTAACTATGTAAACGAATCAAATTCTAGCTTTCACGAGTCGAGTTGAGCTATGTTTGCAAATAACTCAATATGTTTATAGCTCTAATAAACATATGATTTGTTACAAATTTTATTTGTGAAAGCATGAACTCAATCCATTCAATAATGTCCTACTTGTTTCATTTGAAAATTAAAAGACAAATTGACAACAAAGTTCCTTTGAATTTGGAGGGTAGCTCCTGTTAGCTTCCTCATTTATAAGAAGAATTTTAGAAGCACCCTGAGGTCTTGGAAATTTTCTTCTGCAAGATATAATAATGATCCTTAAATAATTTACTTATGAAGTAAAATATCCAAATTAATTTATATGTGTAGTGAAATTTTACTTACTTAGAAAAAATAAAGTTTTATTCAATTAGATTATTACAGGATATGTATATGGAAAACATTTAGAAAAACATTTTTACCTTGTTTATAGAAGGCAGATATTAAATCAATGCCTGACTCTAAATTAATTTATAAATATAAGATGGGCTTATGAGAATATGTAACCTTGAAGATTCCATGCCATAAAACAGATTAGAAACTTATTTTGAGAAATGTAGCTCCATTTGGATTCGGCAATTTTAAATTTTCTTAAAAGGATTTAACCGCAATACTTTATTAAATATAATGTATGTTAAATAAAAAGATGATTAAAAATATAAAAGTTAGTTAAAAAACATGTTTAGAGAATATACTCAAATAATTTTGATTCAGAAAAAAATGTTGCACTAATGGGCGCAATTTTCTTTTTATCTCATAGTTATTTGAAGTAATAAATAATTAAAAACTTGATTCTCACCTTGTCACCTCAATCTAAGTATCCAACTAAATGAGAAAAGTTTCAAAGTGGATTCATAGTATAGTTAAAGGGAACAAACCAAACTATGTTCTTTTTTGTTTCAAACCATCTCTACTCCTAAGGTATCGGTTCTGTACTTGAATAAAATATCCAAATTTTAGGTTCGTTTTTGTTGCATAAAAAATGAACTTCTAAAAGATTTAAGCCCTTTTCGCCAAACACCCAAAAATAAAAATTGGTTTTCGACATGAAATATTTTCTCAATTTTTTTGTGCATAAAATTTTAGAATATACTTAGGTAATTAGACGTCCACATAGTACTAATATTTGCAAAAGCAAATTCTTGCTTAATGTTAATGCTTAGCTTGCGAAACAAGATCTCATCACATCAAAAATATTCTTGATTCCAAAATCAGGAGACAAAATTCTTGATTGAAAACTCACTCATTCCTTTTTGTTCAGAATAAATAAACAAGAAGTTGATTCAGAGCTTGCTAACCAGATTAACAAATGAATCTGCTTAAAATTCTGAATTAGCCATAAGAACTCAACTTGCAAGGCGTAAACACCTCCATGGAGTATATAGTAAGCCTGAATCCTAGTACAAGTATGTGCTACATTGTTCTCAATTTTGTTTGCATTCAACAAGGATATGTAATAAAATTTTGCAGTCATAAAGCGAACAACTCAATTTAGTCTTCAGTTTTAGATCTTCCAATATATTCAATTTTGTTATACTCATTCATCATAACTTTTCAAATCCTTGCTAGTATAATGAAAATTGATTTTGTTACGTTCAAATTCTATTGAAAAGGAAAAACAGAAAGAAAACTAAAAATACTTGTAATTTCTCCCTGAATAAAAAAATTGTTGGAGAAAAGACTTTTTTTTTTCCACGCAAAATCAAGCATTTTTTTTCACCAAAAAAGAGAACTTTTTAAACATCAAGTACATAACGCCAACCAAAAGAAGCCCATATAGTTAGATCTTAGATGGTCACTAGATTCTAATTGTTCAGCAGATTAGAACATCCCATTTGATATGAACTAGTCTTAGGGACTGTTTTCAATAGCTTCAGATTTTTATAAAAACTGATTTTTCAAAAGTGATTCTGAAAAATCAGATTTTTATTAATCTCATAACTGTTCTCATTTACTTTGAAAAAGCTGATTAAAAGCTAATGTAGAATGTTCTTTAAAAAATCTGTAAAAAGTGATTTTTTAACTAAATGACTGAAATATCCTTGTAAATTGGATGTAAGGTTTTTATGTCAAATAAATAAATTTATAGTTGCATTTTTTTTAGTTGTCACATGAAATTTGAGCTTACAATAGTCTATTTCATGTAAACATACTTGTAATGTGAAGTATTTTTCAATGTAAAATAATCTATTGCATTTTTTGTAAAGTGACAGTATGTAAATTGATATATGATGTGGATTTGAAAAGTTTAAAAATGCAATAAATATCCATAATTCACCGAAAGCATTTGACTTAAAATTGTAAAGAAGAAAAGAAAGCATATAAACTAAAATCAAATTATTGTAAATATATTAATAAAAGGAAAAACAATCATGTATTACAGCTATACCTAAAAGGGTCCAAAAAGCGTAAAGTCCAACACCTAAATAAGAGCTAGGTGTACAAGTACAATAGCAAAATAACAACTAAAACTGGAAAATTTAACAACAAAGCTACGAGTACCATAATACTAATCATATTCTATTTCCATGATATTGCTCACATATTTCTTGACATATTCTATTTCTTACATCATTCATTCCATTGTCATCTCCTTGAATTTGTAGGCCATGGCATGGCCCATTAATTACATTTAGGCTCGTTGTCAACTGGGGATGTATTCTGGATCACGATCATAGACTTCAAATTCAAGATCGTTTACTGATTCTCTTCGTATACAGTTATGAATAGCCATTGTAGATGCTACTAGTGCCACTTGAGTAGGAAATGAGTAGTTGTGAGGTACCCCTATACGCAACAACTTCCATTGGGTTGTCATCACCATTACTTTGTGAATCTCCCATTCAGTATCTACTATCATCTTGTAAATAATCCATTTTAAATATATAGAAAACACATTTTTTTTTAAAACAATATATAAAAACAAAAAAGAAATAAAATCCAATCAACAAAAGAACTTGTAAACAATACTGATATTGTCCTACATGGCTTACAACATAAATGGCTACTAGAATCATAAAAGGCTTACAACATAAATGGCTACTAGAATCATAAATGGCTTACAACATAACTACATGATATTGTCCTTCCATCAAATACGAGGTACATAGCAATAAGCTAATAGAATCACAAGATCAGTAATCAATGCCTCGCCAATAAACGATTACTTGTAAACTTGAGAAATTTAATGAAAAATGGGAAGATATATGCTCAATCCATACTTTCTGCAAACTAATACAAAAAACAGACAAAAGAACTTGCTGTTGCTTCTATGTGACAATATCTGTATCTAAAATTTGTGACTTAATGACTGGGAAAACTATTAAGAAGAAACTACAAATACATATTTATTGCAAAAGCAGGAGTACAGATATTTCTTTCGAGATCAAGCAACATTTGTCAATTTACCAATAGATCTCTCTTTCCCTTCGAGCCCAATTATATTTTCATACCTTCCACATAACCTTTAATTAACAATGGCTCCACTTTAGCTCTAGCTAATCGCCAGACACTGTTTGGTGTAACATCATCTGCGACGTCAGTATATGAAATCCCACCATGCTTTATTTGGCCAAGAGTTCATTAGTAATTTCATAAATTGTTTGCATCCAAAAAAAAAAAAAAAAAAAATCGAAACTTGTACAGTAGTCGTGAATATTGAATTCTATATTACCTTATGCGAAACTTTCAATACCTTCTACTAAGAAATAATGACATCAATAGCTAACATTCATGTGAAGAAACTTCATTGCTCACCAACTGGATGCATATAAGATGGCTTACGAGTGGAGTGGTATAAACCAAAAAGACTAGCTAGGGAAGAATTACATTACTAGGATAGCAAAATTTTCAATAAACTTGCAAAGTTATCTAGTAAGAAATAGACAGGAAATCCACAAAAATTTCATATGAGATGTCAAATCCCTATAATGCCATCTGAGTGTTGTCAAATCCCTACAATTGCTACAATTGGTGCATGCTAGTAATATATCAATTAATGGCAATGATAAAAAAAACCCATTGATACATACATGAGGAAGACAGGGTAGATTGCTAGAGACTTTTCTCCTAGGATTAACAGCCGTACTCATGAATGGGTAAGCATCCCATGAGCTCCAAGCTAATGTAACACAGACCACAACCACCATTAAAATCACATTGTCCTTCAACATACAGATTAATGCGCTGACATACATAACAACTTATATTGTATTTTCAAAGGCTTACAGAGAGTTCAAGGGGCGTTTGTAAATCCTCAAGGAAAAGAATGTGGTGGCCACATACATAACAATTTACATATTCGGGTTAGATATTTCTTCTTCAGGATCTCATATCCACCAATACTGCATTTCATGAAACAATAAGCCAATCTAAAGTCTATAATAAAAATACATTTCTTCTCTTTGGCATTTTCACAAACATCTAGCACTTAGGTCATCTTCTAATAATTTTTACCACCACAAAAGAGATGTCATGTCACTGGATCCATTTCAACAATCTGGTTATGAACTTAATCCCATATTAATTAAGCAAAAATTCAGTCTTTTCAATGAATAAGAGAAGGAAAAAGAAAAATTGCAATACAAAAATTAATTGAAAAACCAACAAAAATACCTCTAGGGCCAGAATTTAAAACCAAACCAAGATCGGGAAAAAGCATAAATTAAAAAGCATCGCCACTATATACCTCTTTAGTCTTCAATTTTGGTCAACGGGGAGGGAGGGCAAGCAGTGGCAGCCCCGCTGAGGGGTGGTGAATTTGTGAGCAACAACAAGACAACTGGAGATTTCCACCCAAGATTCTTTCCTGGTGATTTCGTCACCAAACTTTTCCAGTGATTTCGTCAACATACAGAGGGAAAAAGAGGGAGAGGATGAGTTTTCGATGAATTGGAAGAGGGAGTCAAGATAGACGGCAGATTTGGGGAGAGGGAGAGGGAGAGAATGTCTTTGGTTTTTTTTGTAAATAAAATAATTGTTTGAGGGCATTTTTGTCATGTAAAATATCACCGCTTAATCAGAATCTACCAAAGCTACTTTTTGATAGTTTCCACTTTCCAAATTTTTTAGTTATGTTAAAAATTCAAAATCTAGTTAGAGATTAAATTAAGAACACACAAAAATAAATTATTAAGAATCTATAATCTAAAAGTTGGTTGAAAATTTTGTTAAGAGCAGGACTTTATTCTGTTACACCCAAAAAAAAAAAAAAAAAAAAAAAGGTCACACCACTTATTTTGTCCCAGTTACAAAAGTGGCTTTATTTTATAGAAAACACCATAGGAGAAATCATAGATGCAAGACGATTTGATGCTTCAGGGGTCCTACTACTGCAGCCCCTGCATATTGGGAAGCAGTTGTCTTAATTTCTCCACTATTTTCTGTTGGCTTAAATGACGGATCCTCATCCCTTCACTATGAATTGTAACATGAGCATTCATTTCTTGGATTTGCAAATTGCAACTGTTCTTCTTGTCAAAGTAGCGAAAAAACTCATTTACTAATGCTAAACAAGGACTTGATCATGGCAGTCCAATGCATTAGGTTCTAGAAGTTAATACAACAAAATGGATTAAAAAAGAAACTTTATGTATCCTTTTAAGCTAAGTATACAAGTTAATAAAGTTTGAACGGGGTCCCATTTGCTTTGGATTTGTTCTCAATGGATTTTGATTTTTGTAAAATTTGATTCTAAAAAATGTGAAAATAAGTTACTCCTGATTTTGGTTTAAAAAATTCAAAAAAAGGGTAAAAAAAAATAATTAAGAACATTACAAAATAGATTTTTTGAAATTAGAAGCTAAAAGAAAGTAAAAAAAAGTTATTGAGAACAAGATTTTGTTTTGTCACAACGGCTGGGCAAGGGCATTAATATAGAAGCAAGGGCAGTTACAAGACCCAAAATCTATTTACTTTTGCTTCAATTACTATAAAAAAGTTTGCCTAATTACCAATTTAAAGTTTGAGATTCATCCGTCATCATCATTATAGACATCGCTATGAACAATGAAGTGAGCGTGCCAGCGGTGAAAAAAATTATGGCATGACGGCTCAAAGAAATTAAAATTTTATTTGGTCCTCAAAGAAATTAAAATTTTATTTGGTCCAATTCAATCTAAGACTATGTTAAGGTTGTTAAAGTAAACTTTGGTCCTGTCAATGCATAATTCCATGTCTGTATATCAATAAAGAGGAACACTTCTACAGTATACAAAATAAGTTTGTAAATAATAAATAAAATTTTGACGACTTATGTGAATCCGTCTATTTGTAAATTAAATAAATAACTTATGTGGGTCTGACTTTCTTATTCTCGTCTAATTAGTAGCTCTTTATATGATACAAAACTGAGTCAACTTTGTACTATAGCCAAATCTCATAAAGAGTATACAAAATTTTCGAACCTCGTATCAACAACAGTTAATAAGAGACTCTCTGATCACATATGCAAATTGCAAACTGCCTCTTTGATACCAGCATTGACTAATTGATTTTTGAATCATGGTCCATTAGGAAACACCGACTCTCGGGATTTTTCTTTTGGTCAAGTTGCAGCTATAGACCCCTTCAAAAAAAAAAAAAAAAAAAAAAAAGTCGCAGCTATAGACACCACAAAAACCAATCCAAAATTGTCACAACTCAAAGCTGTTATACAGTGGTGTATGTTCCCTTTGTTTTTCTTGCAGTGGATGATACTCAGTTATCTTGTGAATGTGAATTGTTACTGACACAAGTCTTCAACCATCTACGACTCTATAATTTCCATGTTTTCCAGTATATTCTCTTTGGTTCTGCCCTGTTGCACGATGACTGTTTGTTGCTAAGGACCACTATCACTTGAAAACGTTTGTGATACTCCTTATAATGTTTGTACTGACTTTGACTTTATCTCGAGAATTAATATACACACAATTGCTTTTCAGATTTCCTTTTTGATGTTATCCATAGTTATTTTATAAAAAATTCTCTGCACCATGCATGTCTGCCTAATATTATTCGCAATTAAATCAGAGAAACTAATAAAAGTTATTGACGCTAATAAGTGTATTTTGTGCGAGTGGAAAGGAAACTGGGATAACATTTTCGAGACCTGCAGATAAGAGGTTTAAAATGATTTGGGTGTTGTTGTATATATCTACTCAAAATCGGATTCGATCTTGTTACTTTTATGAGCTATTCGAGAAAAATAATGCCAAATAATCAAAATACATCGGAATAAATGAATTGCGGCATTATTGTTCCCAACAATTGATGGGCATAATATATCATTTCATGACTTAATGGCTAAAAGCAATGTACCTATTCAGCTTTTTACTTTCTGAGATAAAATTGGACAGGGAGAAACACAAGCATTTATTATACGAACATTTATTTATTGTCATATACCACAAAGACAAAATGTTGCGTACCGTTGGGTTTTTGGTGCAACTTACAACGACCAATCACTTTGGCCCGGATTCGAGATAAGCTAGCTTAAAGCCAAACAATATATGACCAACGCTGGACTTTCAATAAAAGTGTAATAAGAGTAGTTGCACTGACCAAATATTATTCAATGGTGTCTTTTATTTCTTACAATTTTCTTTAAACTTGAGTAGAATTATATGCACGAAAAGCATAGAAAAATGAAAGTTTGGAATTCATATTGGGCCTTTTTATTTTCATAGTTCAAATTGCTAAAGTGTTAAGTTGGAAGTATTTTCAAATCACTTGGGTCAAAGAATTCGAAGTCTCCCAAGTCTGTTACGCTAATGGCCAGATAAGATAACCAGCTTCTCCTTCTTTGAGTTGGGCCGTTGCTTAAACTGGCTTGTAGTTTTCTTTTCCCTCCTGTTTGACCAAATAAAGCCATTTGAGGTAAACGAGCGAAGGCATGTTCATCCCTTATAAGATGAGGAAATGTTAACCCAAAAAGTGTATGCTACACACAATTATGATGAATCTCGAATGTTTTAGCATTTGTAATGCACGATTACTATTCTCAAAATATCGTAAAAATGTAAAAGGTATATAGCATTTCCCTCTCTCGAGGTTTGTCAAAATTATATAAAACTGTCCCAAAATAGCAGAGTTTAGGTAACCTTCCTACCAATCTTATCTCATGTTACATGAACACTCTTATGTGGTAATATCGCAATATAATATACTTAAGGGGTGTTTGGTTTAGGAGAATCAAGGAGGGGAATGGGTGTCATAAGTAATGACTCCTATTGTTGATATTTGTAAAACAATTATCACTATCATTCAATGAGAATGAAAGTGATTAACTGAAGTGTTAATGATTCTTTCCAAAATACTATTCCATCCAACCCATTAACCCTTATGATTAAAGGGCAAAAACACACCACCTAAAAAAACACATATCTTTTGAGCTATCCACCACCCCAATATACTATTCCTCTCTCTCTCTCTGCTATGTTTTTTGATTTTAAATATTCTTGATTAGTACTATATAACATTTTTTATAAAATTTCTTATTAAAAATTTTTTAATAATTTTTTTACATTCAATTTTTTTATTTGAACTGAAAATCAAGATATATAGTACTCTATACTAATACAATAAAAATGACTTTTTTTTTTAAGTTTTCGTTTTGCATAAAACTCAAATTAAAACATGACTATATTTAAAACTGAAGAAGTCTTTTTAGAAAATTTCTTTAAAAAGATAAAAAATAAGAAATCTAAAAAATATGTATATCATAAATAAAAGATTTGAAAAGTTTAAAATTTACTTATAAGTCATCCTAGTAAACCAAACAAATAGTTTTATAATGATATCCATTTCATTCTTAAACCAAACATGTTGGGAGAAATTATCAAAATTCGTACTCCTAGTAGGGTTAATAATAGTCATAGTGATAGTGATTGAGAAGCCAAATCATCCTTGTGAAACGTATGGAAATATTGGATGTAATGAAAATTAATTTATATATGCAAAATATAGAAAACTTGGAAATGTTGTATAGGGAAGTCAGTGGAACGTTGAAAACATCAAGGGGTATCTTGGAAATTAACTAGACAAACCTCAGATGAGGAAAGCGTAATTAATTAGCTATTTGCAAAAGTGTATGCATCATTTTATGTAGCCACGAAAAATGACCTACAAAATCAAGCATAATCTCTTTTCGGGAACCTGTATTTCAAATAGCTCAATTTAAATATATCTCTAATGCTATTGATAGAAAATAAATATTATCTTGATTTTTCTTGAGTTTGATGATAATTAGTACTCTTTTTTTTTTTTGACATATTTTACATGTTCTAAGATTTTTCTTGGGCATGATGATAGCTGAAGAACAGGCAACAAAACGGACAATAGCTAAAAAGCCTAGGAGTGGAAAAAAGAGATGCCTACGTGATAGACAGACAGAGACATTGGAGAAGAGAAAAATGGGGAGTGGATCGTCCTTCTATTTTCCCTCAGTCACATGGTTTGTGAGTCAAATAGTAGAATTATACAATCAAATATTAATATCCACATTGCTCAAATGCAATCACCCTTCTTTAGTTGAACCACAGCGTTTTCAAGTTTGACCATAACCTTCGAACTTCGTGTGGACCTCAGTCTCTTGCCTCAAATATTGGTAGGAACACGAATGGTGCCAAACTCCTCACCACTATTATAAATAGAAACAATCATTGATCTTTTTGTGCATTGACAATTCAAATAAAGCCAATCCAAATACTCGTGAAAAAGGAAAAGATGGAAAGAACATTTGGCATCATATTTTTTTCTGCATGTCTATTCCTAGCATGGATTGTCGAAGCTCAATCTGGATCTTTTGATGTGACTACATACGGTGCAAAATCTGATGGTAGTTCGGATATTAGTCAGGTAATTTCTATACGATATACATACAGCTCGATCAGTTCTTCTTTAAAATGTTTAAATGAACAATTTACCATTATTCTTCTGTTTTTTTGATTATATTCTCTGTCAACAATCAAATGAAAAATGATCATATATCAGGCTTTATTGAGTGCATGGAAGGAAGCATGCAATTCAACCACACCAGCAACGGTTGTAATTCCAAAGGGCACATTCATGCTAAAGGAAATAACACTAGCAGGTCCCTGCAAGGCTCCCGTTGAGCTTCATGTGGAAGGCACCGTCAAGGCTCCTGCGGATCCTAGCCAGATAACCAAGGAGAGTGAATGGGTGAATATCCGATATATTGACCAATTCACTCTCTCGGGCAGTGGCACCTTTGATGGCCAAGGAAGCCAGTCTTGGACTCAAAACGATTGCCGCACAGCCAGCATATGCAGCAAACTTCCAGACGTAAGCTTGAATTGAACACAAATGTTTTGCTCACATGTCAAACGATGATGGAAATTTTTATTGATTCTTCTTCTGTGTGACTTGAAATTGCAGAATTTCAGCTTCAGCTTCATAAATAATTCTATGATTCGCGATATAACTTCTCTGAATAGCAAACTGTTCCACGTTAACGTTCTGGGATGCACAAACGTGACATTTTCAAACGTTAAAATCATTGCACCAGGGGACAGTCCCAACACAGATGGTATCCACGTTGGGCGTTCAAATGGAGTGAATATCACAGATTCAACCATACAAACAGGGGATGATTGTGTTTCAATTGGTGATGGTGCCAAACAAGTTAGTATAACCGGAGTCACCTGTGGACCTGGCCACGGAATCAGTGTGGGAAGTCTTGGAAAATACCCAAATGAGGAACCTGTTGAGGGAATTTTTGTTCGAAATTGCACCCTTATTAGTACACTAAACGGTGTAAGAATCAAATCTTGGCCAGCTTCCACAAGCGGTTCTGCTACTGATATGCATTTTGAAGAAATTATCATGCAAAATGTTAGCAATCCTGTTATCATTGATCAAGAGTACTGCCCAAACAACCAATGCAAGCTCACTGTAAGTCACAAAATATGCATAAAATTACAAACCATTGACGACATTTCTACCTTAATTTTCCTCTTTAATTTATTATACCTCATTCTATTGATTAATTTCTTAAATTTTGTTTTCTCTTTTTCCTATATTATACAGTCTCCTTCGCTCGTTAAGATCAGCAAAGTCAGCTTTAACAAGATCACTGGCAGTTCAGCAACTCCATTGGCTGTCAACCTTATTTGTAGCAAGAGCAATCCATGCGAAGGTGTGGAGATTGGTGACATTGATTTGACATATACCGGCAGTATAGGGACTATCGCAACAAATTGTTCAAATGTGCATCCAACTTTTGCGGGCAAGCAGAACCCTCCAGTCTGTTCCAATCCTGCTCAATCTTCTTAACTCCTCAAAGCTCAGAGACAGCAAAGTTTTCCACAATCGCGTAGAGTTTTTGACGTCTTTTCTTTTTTGTAGTAATTGTTTCAATATTCTTGTATCTACAAGCATCAAAGTCCCACTTTACACAAATGCATGTGTAATGGTTTGGTGACGAATTGTACTAACAAACACCTGTCCATTACTTGGAGAAATGAGAACAGTTTGATACGATTCTGTGCTAAAGTTGAAGTTAAAATTTACTACATTGTCAACTTTTGCTGGGATGAAGAGACGGACAAGTTGAACCAACCACTAATGAAACATGAATCCAAAATGTTTGCTTTTTTCTGTTTGTGTCTTAATTCGGTCTTTCTTTCTTCCATTCCTTCAAAAATGATCCATTCTCAAGTCATTTTAGTATAAACCAATGAGAGACTCCTCACTATCATGAATCTTAACAAAAAATCGAAAAGTAATAAATTTCAACAAAATTAAACCACTTTTCATCAAAAATTATTATTTTCTAATAACTTTTCGCCACCAATATTTTCCTTAGTCAATAAAATGATATAAGGTGAGTGCATTCCCATCTAGGATAGGCCTCCTACAATTTTAGTTTAAATACCCAAGGAAATGTTTCCTTAAATCTTGTTACAAGTGTGCAAGTAATAGATTAGCATGGCTCGTTTGATTACATTTTAACATCGATGGCTCACCAGCGAATCAATACATGGCTCAGCTGCAAAGCAATTTAGTGTTCACAGTCTCTCTGCAATGAATTAACACCAGTGTACTCAGAAAATTTCGTAAAGCAGTCCAAAAATCATATGTAGAATTATATCCAAGGCGTGCAATTAAAAATATGATATTCTATAATAAATTGGTTACGTAATGGTGATGTGTTTCAATAAAAAAATAAATGAGTAAATAAATAAAAAAGTAGGAGTGGGACCATTGTCAATAGAAGCAAGGAAGCAACCTATTGTCCGTCTCATTTTTTTTATACCAGAAGAAAGAGAAGCCGTTTATATCGTCCATTTAAGTAATATTTCTGACTGATCATAATTACATTTAGCTTCTTTTTGATTATCTTTATGATAACTTGTAACGAAGCTCGAGAATAATTTTCCTTGTCAATTTTTAAAAGTGGTATTTGAATTTCATATAATATTGTGATTCACATTATTGCTAAATAATTAGTAATTCTTACGTGCTAAAAAAGCATTTCAAGTAATGGTTTGATAGTTACTAATAACAAAGCAAGTTTGACAACCGTAATTACAACATTAGATACTCTATTGCACTTTGTAGCATCGCGCTCATGCGTTACCATCTAAAAGAGTGATAGTGTTCATTTCATGGGAGACATAGTTAGTGGAAATACATATGCTTATTCTCTTAAATGATATAACATCAAAAAATATAACAAAAGACCCAAATTTGTAATTACAACTAAATGTAATCCGTTCATTCTATCACATTCAGAAAATTCTTACATATGGACTTAGTTTACGACTCTACATGTGGATCTTGTGGTTTAAAATAAAGTTTAATAAATATTCTCACATCACTTTTCTATATTAGCATACATTGCTATACTCATGTGGCGTTCTTTTAGACTACAAGATTTACAGGTGAAACTGTGAACCTAGTCTACCTAAGAATTTTCCTCTCATTCATTGCTTAAGTCTTCTCAAATAATAAAAAGAAAATTATTGCCTTTGAGGCATCTAATGGGGGCATTTCAATCCCTAAAGTGTCTAAATTTTTTCTTAAGCACACTATGAATATTTTCTAGCAGAAAGACTACTATACGTTCACTTTTATTTGGTTGAAAGATTATGGAACCAAATGTAACTTGATCTTCATCGGATGTACATTAGTATTTTCTTTTCTTTCATATTTCTTTCTAGTTGAGTTTCGAATTTGGGAACCTTTTTCACAAGCTAGGAAGTTCCCAAAGTCTGAGCCAAGCTTTTCTCTTGCCATTAACCAAAACAAACAAACAAATAAACAAAATTTCATAAGGATGAGAGAAGTCAAACAAACAACTTTTTGGTTCTAGGGTTTCAAAGGTCATCCAATATTCAAATGACCCACAACTAAAGACATGAAAATGACTGTAAAATACGACTTATGAAAAAGTAGGAACGTATTTGTTTTTTTAAGTGTTTTCAAAGTTGTTAGACACGCATTGGACCCGGTAACACACCTAAAAATTCAAGAAATGCTTGTGTTGGTGGTTTATGTCTTTTAATTTCTTTCCTCTTACTAATTTCTCTTTATCTCAAATATTGTTATGCTATAATAAAAAAAAATATTGTTATGCTAGAAGTTTTAATTGTATTGGTTGTACCACATGTCATATTCAAGTTTTCTTTGACATTAATTTTATCAACTAACATATGGTAAGTTTTATATATCCACGTACAAAGCATTTGATTTCCAACAAATTCTTAGCATCATGCCTATGCGAAAAAGAAGATAACAATGTCAAATTTTGTTTGTCATGCATATGCATTCAGAATTCAAACTTTCCTTTTGGGTATAAATCAAAAGCGTTCTTTTCTTTTCTTAAAAAATACGTGTGCGTCTATAATATAATAGTATCACCCGATTATATGATTTTAATTCTTGATTGAGTGCTAGCTGTATTAGAATTCGTTCAAAATTATAAAACCAGAATAAATAATTTAAAACGTTTTAATTATTAATTTCTTGCTTTTTGTGTACGTAACTTTCTTCAAAATGTAGAAAAGGAAAATATAATCCTAGTTTACTATACTTAAAAGTAACCCCCCCCCCCCCCCCCCCCCACACATAAAACATTAAAATGTTTCCAATCATATGTCCTCATCGTAGACGTAACGGAAATACAAAGATTAACTATAAAGCAAAAAAAAAAAAAAAAAAAAAAGAAAACAAAGAAACTTGTGTAACAAAAATAAAAAAAAAGGTGTTAGGGAGGGATCAGAAAAAATGGCCTAAATGAATGGTTTGTTACTGGTCAAAGTCATAAACCCCGCCGATGGCCGATGCAATATACTTACTTTTTTCCCCCAAATATTTTTGTTAAAATCAGTTCGAATGTGGCAGAAGAAATTCCATTTTTAGTTAGTTTTTTGTTTTTCACTGAAAAATAAATAGTTTCTATCTTTTCTTTTTTAAGCAGAGATTATAATCACTTCATCCTCCTCTCCTCTCCTCTCTGTCTCTTCCTCTCTGATCTACCCCCCTTGCCCTGCCCTGCCCTGCCCTTCCCCTTTCACCATTCTTCAAGAATATCACTTTTTCCGTTGTTTTATCTAATTGTGTTTATCCTTTTCTTTTAACCCATAAATATTGTGTATTCAATCAAGAAAGATTGGATTTTTTTGTGCCAATATAATTATAATTCAAAGAGTCTGATTTATTAAGGTATGTCATGGACATCCCTTTTTGCTTTTGGCTCATTGTTTTCTTTCTTTTTTTTTTTTTTTTGATCTTATGGGTATGGCTTAAAGATGTTAAATTTGTGTACTAATGCGTTCTGATTGAAAAGAAATTGATTTTCTGGTACACGTATTGACAAATATGAATTGTTTGGATATGAATTAATTGTTGTTTCATTTTCTTTTATTGGTTCTTGTACAGATTAATGGTGTTAACATTGGTTGATTTTTGCATAAAGTTCGCAACTTTTGATGTTGGTTTGGATGAGTCAGGATAGAATAGGACAAAAATTGGGTTCCGGGTATTGGAATAATCAAGATTTGATTTTGATTGCTTGGTTGCTTTTTATTCAAGCATAATATGTAAAGAAATGGTGACCACTACATTGAGGAAGATTGTTTCCCCTTGCTGGAGGCCTTCTGTTGAGGATGAAGGTCAAGATAGTTGTAAAGCTGGTGATTTGGGATGTCGAGTTGATGGACTGTGGTGGTATAAAGATGCAGGGCACCATGTTAATGGGGGAATTTTCAATGGCAGTAATACAAGCAAATAATGTTTTGGAAGATCATAGCCAGGTCGAATCTGGGCCAATGAGCTTCGAGAAGTCAGGTCCTCGAGGAACATTTGTTGGTATTTATGATGGGCATGGCGGTCCAGAGGCTTCTCGGTTTATAAGTGATCATCTTTTTGACAACATCAAGAGTATGTTTTCATTCCCCTTGCTATATAAATATTCTTTATATCTTGCTTTCGTGTTATATGGTTATGGTGTTTTGATTACCTTCCATGACACTGGTCCTAGCAAAGAAAACATTGGTATATCGTGGATATCTATTGTTTGAACTGATTTTGGAACTCATCTCACAGTCTTGTCACTATGCAAGATTTCATGCACATAGTTCAGATGCTTATATTGAGAGACCTGCTTAATTTTAATTTTTCACTCATGCTTTCGGTTTATCTGCAATTAATATCTAATGGGGAGCTAAAAACTCTGTTGAAAATGAAAATCTGCAGGCAAACTTTAGTGGTAAAGTGGATATTTTGTTCACACTCTTTTCCCCTAGTGTCATTAGTTTGATGGCTTCTACTTTCTAATCAATTCGTTCACTCACTTGACAGCTATTCATGATGCAGAATACACGTCAGAGAATCAGGGAATGTCAGCTGATGTCATAAATAAAGCTTATTTGGCAACAGAAGAGGAGTTCCTTTCTTTAGTAGAAAAAGAGTGGCTGATTAGGCCCCAAATGGCTTCTGTTGGATCTTGTTGTTTGGTAGGAATAATATGTAGTGGAGTGTTATACATTGCAAATGCTGGTGATTCTCGGGCAGTATTAGGAAGAATGGATAAATCTTTGAAAGAAGTCAAAGCTGTGCAGTTATCATCTGAACACAATGCAAGTTTGCCATCTGTTAGGGACGAGTTGCGATCGTCACATCCTGATGATCCACAGATTGTAGTTCTTAGGCACAAAGTTTGGCGTGTGAAGGGTCTCATTCAGGTGACTTTTTGCTTTGTTCTTTGTAATGCAAGTAATGATTAACTTTTCTTCCTTTTCCTACAGTGGGTCTTGCAGTGAAAAATCCTCTGAGTATTGATATATACACGTTGCTTGATTTTCAGATGCTTTTGTCTGTTAAAAAGATTTTGATTTTTTACTGTCGAGACCTTGTAAAACTAAACATAATAGCGAATCTATTCATGTTCTCTTGGAAGTTTAAAGTTGTCTTTTACCTTATACATTAGTGTCTTTTCACTCTCATAAGCAGATACTTTACAACACTTATTTCTATTTCCTATTTCGAATTCAGATGCACCTTCTTTTCCAACTATTGTTTTAACTTATTCTCTTAATCTAAGGATTAGAAGCATAAGCAAATCTTAATTCTTGATTAATCCATGTAATACGTGTCTTGATATAGCACATTGAACAAGTATGGAGCAGTAGGATTCTTTTCTTGTAGCCAGATAGAGATGATTTGATTGGAAGATCTGTTATCATTATTGCTTTTTGGGTTTTATTCTCCTTGTTTGAACATAATCAATGAGTTAATAGATAATGAATATTCTTAAAAATTTTCCCTCAAAACATAAGTATATAGGATGAAAGACGATAATCTTAACTTTGTTGAATAATTGCATAAAGAGTAAAATCTAGATTAAAAAATTTTGGACTGTGATGTCAATATTATTAAAGCTGGGTGGTGACTGGTGGATTCGAGTTCTGAGCTGATTGGTCAGTTGATATTATGTTGAGAATGGTATATATGCTTGGGTGACAACAATGAGCTGAAGTGTGGGGCTTTCAGAAGATGGGAATGCTGGAGTTGATATTTTGACATTAGGCACATGATTGCTGGTCCACAGTGGTGCTATTGGATACCATTTCAAGCACAGATCGGGCTATCTTTGCGGAACACAAAGTTGATAATTCTAGCTATTTGGAAAGTACGTGGAAGTGGAGATTGAGAACTGCAAATTAATTTTCAGGTCTATATTCAACAAAATGATGATTTTGATTCGTGTAATGGGTATCATATTTGCAATGGATGATGATTCACTCTTGCTTGTGAAACATCCTTTGAGATGCAGAATTTCATCATTGTGTATCTCTGGTTTCTTTGTGCCTTTTGTAACTGACAAGAAAAGTTGTCGAAACTGATCTGACTTTGTCTAGCTTCAACATTTTTGCAGGTATCAAGATCAATTGGTGATGCTTATTTGAAAAGGACAGAGTTCAACAGAGAGCCTTTGTTGCCAAAATTTAGGTTGCCTGAACCTTTCCAGAAGCCAATCCTTAAGGCTGGACCATCAATACATGTGCAGAAGCTCTACCCGGAAGATCAGTTTCTTATATTTGCTTCGGACGGACTGTGGGAGCATCTCAGCAATCAAGAGGCAGTTGACATTGTTCACACTTGTCCGCGTAATGTAGGATTCCCTTTTGTGCTTATCCATTCTCTGTCATTTGTTCATTGTTATTTACGGTACACAGTGTGGACATAAGAATCACACTGCAATATCTAAGCCCTATATGCTGACTTGTGTCTTTTATTTTGGTGCATGCTTTGTTGTGTTAGGCAATGGTCCCTTGAAAATGTTTTCTTTACCGAAGCTTTTGGTTAATCAATGTGGTATATGATGTTTGTTTACTCATTAATGCATTGAGCCCCATGAAAGTCAAAGATACAAACTTGGCTTTGCCACATGAGACTTGAGATGGATTTTGGCATGTTTTGGTGGTTAATTGTAGCTTTATCTTAGCCCCATTATCACGTATTTTATTGATTTGGAACCTTTTGTTGCATGTTCCAAAATTTTGCCTGATTTATCGAAGAAATTATTTGGCTTAACTGCATCTACCATCCTTTTGTATGGTTGTGTATAAGTTGTCTATCATTATGAATCTCTTTAATTATCCTAATATTCATGCATCTCCACAGGGCATTGCTAGGAAACTTGTCAAAGCTGCACTGTGTGAAGCAGCAAAGAAAAGAGAAATGAGATATTCTGACCTTAAGAAAATCGATCGAGGGGTGCGAAGACATTTTCATGATGACATTACAGTTATCGTGGTATATCTGGACTTCCCTTTGACTATTCGCAGTTCTTTCCGGGAGCCAGTCATTTCAGTAAGAGGTGGTGTAGTCTCTGTTGGAGATGCTTATACATAGCAAGGGAAGTTCTTAAAACCGGCATTTTGTTCCATTTGGGTTGAGATATTTTCTCTTGCCTGAACCTGTAAAAGTGGAAGATCAGAAGTATGCATAAATTGGCATTATGGTTCCCACCATAAATAGTAGGGTTAATGATTATGCCAAGAAGAAGCAATGAGAAAACTCTACGAAAACTTGCTCTGTAGATTGGCATATGAAACTCGGAAATTACTATTACTAATTGATAAGGTGAGTCATGTTGGTTTTCAAGGATTTTGGATTGGCTTGCAAAACAATGTTACAGGGAGATGAATTAATCACAATTTTGTTCTGAACTATACACCTCATTTCTTATTACTGATTAAGATGTTTTTCTTGATAATGACATACGCACTTATGAAACGTTTTACAGTACAAAACAGATGTCAAAATTTTTGTTTCTATTCGTACTATGTCGTGTTCTAGGAATAAAAAATGATTACAACGTAAGATGTCTGCAGTTTAGTTTTCATGATTCTAAAGCGTGCTTAGCAATATTTTCAAACTAAAAGTTTACTGCCCATGAGGGTTGATTGTGCGGCACTTGCATTTAATGTATTAAAATCTCCTGATGTAGCAACAATAGTTAACGAAATGCGACAAAGTCCTCCGGCCTGAATTTATTACTATTTCCTTCAAATGTCTTCAAATCTGCAGCACAGTTTGCACGTAACCTAACCATTTGTCCTGATCACAAAAAAAAAAAAAAAAAAAAATTCTGGTGTACTGTTCTAATATCTGGCAGTGCCTTGCCCAAGTGCATTTTTATTTTGACAGAAGTTAACATAATTAATCATCTATAAAGTTAGATTAAACACTAACAGTGTCTTGCCAAGTGCATAATTGATGAAAAACTAAACAAGTGAGCCTTTGGTCAAGTTTTTTTTGAGGGCACGTGATGTTGAATCTTGGCACGATACGGCATGTGAGGTGTACGTGCATTGTGCTTGGTGCAATGTCTGCGCAGTTCTCTGCAGACATTCAGCGTATTAATGTTGATTGCTAATGAATGGGGGAACAAAAGTGATTCAAATACTTTTTTAAGTTTGAGAGCCTCATTCTTTGACTCATACCGGATGATGGATAAACAGCCATTCATTACTAGAGCTATATTGCTTTCAGCTTGGTTACGAGCAAATTCTTGATGATCACGGTTTAGAGATGTGCCTGTTCCTTGACAACATACTTGCCCGTGGATGCCTCTGATGAAATTCTTAATGCTAACTCCGCTAATCAGGCAATCGCTTCCTTTAAGTCGGATATAAATGTAATTTACGCCGTTGCAATGATAAATTAATTTATCATCAGGGATTATGTAAGTTGATTAGATAACCTAACCCATGTTTCTTGTCGTATATCAGGTAAACGCACGAGGCACTTGTTAGGTATGTTTAAAGAAATATCACCAATAAAACAAGTTGGAAACTGTATCTTATTCAAATACTGATTTTGCTTTATTAGATGACGCGATTTGGCAACTTCTGAGGAAGCCGAAGTCAATTGCTCGTGGTCGTTAGAAACATTAATAAGCATCCCAGCAACTCGTAACACACACCCATCTCACTATTATACCCCTTTTCCATGGAAGAGAGGGGCAGTCGCAATGGTAGCAAAGGGGGTGGCTCTCTTCCAAGGGAATAAAGTAGGAGAAAATTACCATCCCAAACACGCATACTTGGAGCTCAAAGTAGTACGCTTTGATCAGAGTACAAGTAAATATCTCCACAAGCACAAATACACACAAAATAAATAAATAGGACCGAAGGAAAGCTACAGTTCCATGGAAGATAAAATTAAGCAATCATTTCACTACATGCTTTGCAGAAACTCCAAAATGATACAAGATTCTTCTGTGGTCTCTATACATCAGTCCTATACCTATAAATAGTGTGTCTTACCACTAATCTATGACATACCAAATGTCTCCCAAGAGAATGATGGTGAATGTCTTGACTCCTCTCTTTGCTGCAGCTATGTCTCTAGGCAAGCCAAATATTATAATACCAGAAACATGAAGAATGTAAATGATTGGCCAGCGCCAACGCTTTTATATCCTTACAAAAATGCATTAGTTAGAAAGTTACAATGAAGAATGCCTATAGAGACCAAGAAATTATATCAGCCAGTAAGTGTAGCTCAGAGTAACTGCTGAAAATTCCAAAAATAGAGTCACCTCTGGTCCATGTTATGGTAATAAAACCTCTTCTTGTAAATGAATGAAGGATTTGGTCTTATAAAGCTGATGCCGAAGACTACTACATCAACAAAACTTTCCAAATCTTTCTCATATACACGACCAATGACCACACAGAGAGCCAGGCAGAGACATAAAGCAATGCAACACCAGAAGCCACAAGAGTTCCTGCCCCCAGCAGGCTGCAGATAGAGAGACACACACACATAAGAGGCATGCCATCAAACCACTGCTTTAAGATTGCATTTTCGACCCTCTGAAACACAACAATAAATATCAGGGAACAAAAAGATGAAGAGTGAACCTGCTATCTCTTGTGGCCAGCAGTATGGTTAATGCTGTCATCTGTGTGGCTGTTTTCCACTTTCCCAAATTATTTACTGCAACAGCCTAGAAAAAATGGTACAACTTGATTAGTCTGCAAAGAACAATGGCAATAGAATATAAGTATGCAGGAGAACGAACCTCTAAAAGTTTTTCATCCTGAGAAGCAGCCCACTCCCTAACAGCAGACATGGTTATCTGGAGATAATTGACAAAACTGGTTTGTTAGGCACATCAAAGACACTCCAAAAAAGTTAGCAAAAAGATTCAACAAACTTAAGACACACTGCACAGGAAATTTACAGCAAAAGAACAAGGATGCCTACAAGCAAAGTTTTGAAGAGCAGAAAAATATGAATTTCCACGAGCATAAGCAGTAATTGAACCAAACAGCCAAAATTTTTCAAAAAACAAAAGAGATTATATGAGGCCCAAGATTCTGTATTTACCTCCAGGTAATTCATATTAAAACCCAAAAAGGTCGCAATCAAATGAAGCCTAGAAGACTAGAAATAAATTGAAGACAATTATGAATATAAATGGAATGACATATAGTTTTTATTTAACCCAATAACTCCATCTGCATGCCATTATAACTACAGTCTGATCATAAAGTCCAGTATTTTACCTCTCTTCCAATAATAGCAATGGCAGGTACAGTCAATAGCCATGGTGCTTGTCCAAATATGCCAGCTTCCAGAGGTTTTGTACACAATAAGACCAAGGTGGCAGCAACCATAAGCTAAGAAAGCATCAAGAATAAAATTAAGTAAAGAACACCTATCCTACCCTTGCAGTCTGAACTCTAAAGACTATGGAACCATAGTTCAAGTTTGCTATAGTATTCAAACAAGAATACTATGAAAAAGACAAGAGAATACCTTATCAGCCACTGGATCCAAAAAAGCACCAAATGCAGTTCCTTGTTTCATCTGAAACACCACACAGAAAATAGTATTAGAAATGCAAGTTACATCAAAAGGTCCTGAAATTTGTTCCTTGTAGTTTGAACGACACTACCTTTCGAGCAAGATAACCATCGAGCCAATCCGTAATAGCTGCAGCAATGAATATGCCCGTTGTTGCATTTGGTCCCCACCAACTATCAACGTAGAAGGCTATACATAAAAAGAAATACCAAAACGTAAGTCTCCTCAATTAAGCAACAATCCTAATATTGTTTTGAAAAGCAATGAAACATCAGAACCATTCAATTCTGTCCCAATTTTAAAAGTCCCTCTTCGCCCTATCATTCAACCCCCAAAACAAATGTCTTTTCTACTCTCTTAACTTCATACTAAGTGATGCAATGCAGAGTGCTAGCATACAATTTCAAACTAAAATGCTACATCAACAGCATCACTCCTCTCCAATTTGCAGATGTTAATATCCCAAGACATCAAACACTTGGGAAAGAAGACTTCCACAACACACATCACCGTCAATAAACATATTTTAGATATACAAACAAAAACCCATTTTTATGGATAAAAAAGGGACATTTAATCAAGGAAAGAGAAGGAATTTCGCGAAACATACTGACAACGAATAAAGGGACGGCGGCGACGCGGGCGATTGTCAAGATGGTGGGCAAAGTGAGCAACTTGGCAGAACTAGAGGGTGGCGGTGGTTTTTTGCCGTCATCATCCTGGTGGTGGTGATCGTGATCGGAATGTGTGGGGTCCATATGAGTGGCGACACCACTACTGTCGTCGAGATAGCTATTATAGCTTTGCCCTTTTTCTTGAGAAGCCAAAGGTCTCCAAGAATGCAAATATTTCTGTTCTCCACACCCCACTACTAAAAGGTTGCTCCTGTAAATACTAGAATTCGATGACGGGTGGGGGTTCTTCAGATGCGCGGAGGGTGCGCATGGGGTTATCCTGCATCCCCACCATCCCCGGCTGGTGGTGGTGGTGGTGGTGGTGGAAATTGGATGTCTGAACTTCCGCCCTGATCCGGCGGCGGCGGGGGTGGTGGTGATGGTGCGGCGGACCCAATTATTGGTGGGAAATTTGGGGGAGTAGCAAAGGGAAGAGATTGTGGTGAATTTAAGGGTTCCTAGTCCTGGCATGGTTTGGTGGAATAGAATAATGTGCACTGGAGGCTCACGTTAGCAGGAGTTGGTGGCAGGCAAGGTACAAGAAACATGCCACCAGGTTTGCCGTCCTAGTAGAAACATTTTTAGCTGTGGAATGTGCCAGATTCGCTCTCCTAAGAAATATGTCCAATTGTGCATTTTGTTTTTTTTTTTTTTTATCAAAAACCTATTGTTCAAACACATCTTCCAATTATATTTTAAATTCACAAAAAATATTTATTTAGAAAATGTTACACAATATTTTTTCAAAAACAACTTCTAAATTGGTAGTTTGGCATTTTTTTTTTTTTTGTTTGTTTGCTTAGACCTCGAAAGTGCCATGCTTCGAGTAACATGTTTTAGAGGTTTAGGATTTCTAAAGAAATGAAAAGGTTAAAAAATAATTAAATAATTACTCGAATTAGTGGATAATATTTCATCATAAAGATTTTTTATTTTGGAAACATAACATTGGTTTTTAATTGAGTTTAAAAAAATAATTACCGGAATATCAATTAAACTTCTTTAGAGAGGCGGAGAAAAGTAGAGATAATTTTTTGTTGGATCTACGTAAAGAATAATAAATAAAAAAAGGACTATTTCTAATAAGGCCTTTAGAGACATGGCAGTAATATGGGCCTTGGAACATGTTCTATAGGATGCTTTTTGATTGTTAATGAAATGATAACAAAAAATGGGCCCTTGAATTGCAAGTGCCCAAAAAAAGATCAAAATCTGTTTTTCCTTTTCCCCTGTGAAGATAATTTAAACTTTTCTTTTATTCTTTTTGGTTAAAAAAAAGGTCAGCTTAAAAGATGAAATCTACCAAGCAAGTATTCATTGGAAAAAGAAAAAATGAAATCTATCAAATAGGGATTTTATTTTCCTTTTTCGTATTTTGATAAATGAGGAAAGAGGGTCAGTACTCAGCAATTAGTGGTCAGTGCTTTGTATAAGATTTGTTGAAATATCACTCTCATTAAGATGCATAAACTTTTAGGCATGCCTGATTTGATGAAAGTTGACGAATCATGTTCGTCCACGTAGCTTATGATTTTGAGAAAATGACACCTAGCCACTAATTACCGGAGAAAAAATGAAGATGGATGCAGTAATAGATTTTTCATCATTAAAGGCAAAGTAGGTGTTTCACAACGGCGGAGCAAGGAATTTGTTCTTGAGAGCGAGTCAAAGTAATAAGTAAGTGAGAAATGTCAGTCTCAAATCTAAATAACTTATGAAGATAATAGCTTAGGAGACATGGTTTATTTTAACTTTTTTTTTTTTGGTTAAACTTTGAGGAGGGCCAAAATATAGTAATACAATAATTTTTACTTACAAAAAATTCTTTTTACAAGTTTTTTTTTTTTGGGTGGTTGGGGGGGGGGGGGGGGGGGGGGAGGGCGACTGTCCCGACCCCTTCCCTCCGCCCTTGGTGTTTTATTGTGAATTTTGACAGAGGTTAAAGAAAAAAAAAAAGAAGAAGATAAATCAAACCTTGACAAAGACTAAACTTCTCAATAAATCATTTTTCCTTGTAATCTTTGTTTCTAGTATATTAGTTGGTCATATATTTATTTTGGCCTCATATCTGTTTATCAGCTTTGGATGAGGATAATAGTGGTGAAAAAAACAGTGGTGAGTTGTTAGATTTCTCAAACTACCCAAAAAGTTGAAAGGCATGAAGTACTGTCAATTGCATATCCAAAAAAAGTACTGTCAATTATTACATAGGACCACATCATTTTTATTATGTTGGCCATCCATCCTCATTTCTCTCATGTAAATCTCCACCTACAGTCGGTAATAAATGAAAGAAGAATATTGTATTCGCGAAGAATGCGGCGGTGATATGGCTAAGTCCTGTAGCCATACGCCTTCATTTCTTTGTATCTTTGCCTTTGCTTTAATGGCATTTACTTGTAACTCATTCAATCATGAATTGTGCCGAGAATTTATTCAACTTAAGACACATTAAAAATGAATAGAGAGTTGAGCGATTAATGCTCTATGACTTCAGTCTAAATTTCGAAAGTTCGAATTCTATTAACACTAATTTTTCAACTTCTATTATAGTGCAGGATTTATAAAAATTAAAAAAAAAAACTTAACACACGTTCAAAATGTACAACATAAGTACACGAAAGTAATTCAGATTGGAAGACAATTTTTGTTTTCAAGAAATACTGCAACTACTACTGCATTTTCTGTCTTGGAGTTGTCATGGACCCCTTTTTGCTTGGGCATGTGTAGTTGTTATACAGCCGTGAGGCCACATATAAGGCCGACCGACACACGTACATATTGAGAGCGGACCAGAAACCATCCCTAGAAAAGAAAAAGATGAAGAAAGGAAAGGAATAAATCACCCTATAGATTGACTAGTAATTTCTCCTTTTCTTTTGCAGTTCTCTGGAATACAATTGTAAAAGAATTCTAAAACATTTTCATTTCGCATATACAAACTCAATATTTGGTACATGTGAAAGTTAATTAATTTTTCGTATGGGTTGTGATTTCCAAGAGTTTTTAGAAAAATTTAGTGTAGTAAATATTGGGTTGGCATTTGTAGTTGATAAAAAGGTCGTAACAAGCAGACATGTTTGGAGGGTTTTGAAGAACAATTTTAGGAAAACTCCTACCAAATTGAGTAAACTTTAAGTTCCTACTTATATCTAGTGTTATTTCTTTTTCCTACGTAACATGTTGCTCAAAATTAGTGTCCTCACCTAATCCTTGCAATTAAAAACCTACGAAAAATATATACATTTCTTTAATTTATATGACATAATTGTTTATGTTGACACACTAATTTTTCATCATTTTGTGCTTTTATTTAGTAGCCTGCTCGACTGCATTCTTGATTCAATTTGAAAACCATAAAGCTAAATTTTTCCTCTATCCATTTTCTGTCAATGGGTCCTTATAACATGATATGTTTCCATCTAGTTAATTAATAGACATAATCAAACTGTTAAAAACATTATTGACTCCCAGAGAGGAACTGTATTGCACAATGGTTATTTATTTGATAGATGCAATATTATCCTTGGGAATGGGCAAAGTGGTATTTAATTGTAGCAGTATTTGTTTTTTATGCAAAAAAAAAAAAAGAAAAGAAAAGGACAGACACATTATAGGTTGTTTTGCATAGATGCTTTGAAGTCCATTCTGAAGTGCCGTTTAAATAAAAATTTAAAGGACGAAATGATTTTTATTAGGGGATTTCATGTTACTACTTTATGACTCCATATCAGATTGATATGCCTTCGTGAGTCTAGCAGGCCAGCACTATCTTTTTCTGTAGTGTTTGCATCTGGTTGATAATCTTGGCTACTACCACTTTGGGCCCAGAAAGTTGGTCAATCATCATTTGGATCTCTATGCTTCTATGTTGACTATTCTTTCATTCAAAACTCAGAATCAGTAAATATTTAAGAGAAGGATCTGATCTCTGCCACTTACCGACCAGGTTTCATGTAAATTACCTATTGTTTTGTAGGAACACTAATGTGTACATTTCTCTTTTGTAGGTAAGAATCTAAAGCCATTATTCTTCATGTTCGGATGCATGCTAGGGAAACATACAAGAGTGTGAACTAATTAGCCTATGGAAAATCTAAGGATTGACTTATCTTTTACCCTCTTTATTACAAAGCAAAACATTGGAATTGGAATCAAGAATCAAAAGTAACTCCATTTGACCATGTCAATACCACCCCACCAATCTTCATAAACACCGGCTCCTATGAAGAGGTTGAGTAAGTAATTTACTCAAAATATTCAACCAATGAGTTGATATATATATGGGATCCTAGGCTCTGATAATCATCTTTTTGTACTTTTACTTGTTCACGATCAGGATTTAACTAAAATTTAGAGACCGTGATTATTGATTATATCATTCATTCCAATATGTTATTTGAGTCCATCAAATACTGTTCAGAATTGACCTTGTTCACAAAGATTTATAGTACACAATCTGTATTTAAGTTTGTATATAACACGATGGTAATCATTCCTGTCCAGTCCTCCTATATATGTGTATGACACCCTTTTCCCAGAAGAAAGATTAAGGAGAAAAAATAAATCCCATGTAAATATAAATACAAAAAGTACATAAATACTAAAGTACTATACAATATAAACGGTATAAAAAGAAGTACAGAAAACGGAACACGGATTGTCCTTGTAGTTCCCAGCCCCCATCAATCTTCAGATCTCTGAAAATCTCATCTCAAGCTCTAACTTTTTGCTATCCTTTTCCTCACTGCAAGCAATAACTACCAACTACGTACTCTATTCCCTCCTGATTTCAAGTCTTTTAACATGTACACCATCACCACATGTACAATTGTGTAAACTTTAAACTCGCACTCCCCCATGTGAGACCCCACCACCCCTTTTCAAGAAAAGATCAAATCCACATCAGGCATTTACTAGCAGAGCCCCCAGCCAGGCCAACCCACCCCTGCTTTTCTACTCGCACTACTCTTCAGTTACTTGTTAAGTCCTCATAGTAATAGTACTTCTACTCTTCCATTTTTTTTTTTTGTTTGGTTAGATTGATTTTCAGATCAAGAAAGAAGATTTTTTTTTTTTTGGTGGGAGACCAAGTTCAATTGCAATTCAAGGGTGTGGGGGGTTGGTTGTTTCAAAGATTTGCAATTTGCATTCTTCGCCGACTTGTTTTTCTTCTCCTTCTTTTCCGATAATGAAGGCCAAATCAGCATCATCAGCAGTCTTGTGTCCTCCCTTAATTTCCTTCGATCACAAGAGGTACTGTTAATTTCTCCGTCCTGCCTTCTTCCTCTTCTCTCCACGTGTCCCGTGATTCTGCATTACGGTTTTTCTTGATTTTTTTCCTCTTTTCATTTGCGGACTTCTCGTTTTTAATTTTTAGTTGTCTTTCTTCGATTCTTTTTATGGTGGTTTGCCACGTGCATTAATTTGGGCAGTTTGATGACTGAAAACTGTTATTTTCGTTGTTTTCGAGTTTTTTTTTTTTTTTTTTGGGCTTTGTCTTCGATATTGTGATGGGCCCTCTGTAATCTTGGTTATTCTACTGAAAGTGAAAAAGTAATCTTTCTTTAGTGGTTAAAAAAATTTAATTGTTTTGTTGTGATGAGCTGACGCAAAAGGGCTATTGTAATTCAACCTCAAGGAATGAGATTAGATTTTTAATTTGATTATTTTTTGTGGGATTTCCTCGGTAAATTATGTTTTTGTCGAAATGATCTTCATAATCTTGATTTTGTTTGCTGAGCTGAACTTTAATTATCCATCTTTTTTACCTCTAAATATTCTAAATCATGAAGTCAGTAAATTCAGAACAAAGAAATTCTTTTTATCATAAATGTTGAATAATTTGGCTCAATAAGTCGTGTTCTTGTTGAGGAAGTGTTGAAGGAGTGGTGTGTGATATAATTAATTGGAGAATGACGTAAGAGCAATGCCAAAAGCAATTTGGACATTCTGAAAATGGGTAAGCAGTGTGGATTATGTTGTTACTTAATCTAAGCCAGCAATATTTGGAGGCCAATGGCAGGTATTGATTAACCTATGCTTTCAGTGTCTGTGGAAAAGTGCAAAAGTTTCTTTCCCCCTTATTATTTCTTCTGTACCTTGCTATGTGGATTTGATCTTGATGTATTTAGTTTCACAGCAGAACAAAAATTATTGGTTTTAATTTAACGTTATTTGGTGTGTAACCAGCTTTAATTTTACTTCATTTCCTTTTGGTGTTTTACCAATTAATGATCATTTTGCATGATCAGGGATGCTTATGGATTTGCTGTGAGACCACAGCACTTGCAAAGATACCGTGAATATGCAAATATTTACAAGGTTGTACTCTTGTCTTCAGTTGTTTTAGTTATACAGAATCATATATTTTATTTTAAGAAATTTGTAAAGATAAAATGGCAAAAAGCTAGAAATAACCTTTTATCATATTAACATTGTGCAAAAACCATAATTAGTGTGTTACTCTAGTTGATTTTGTTTTATCGTGTGTCTTAACTAAAGGATTTAATGTAGGAGTCAGGCTCATAGTCTCTTTTATTCTTAATTATTCATGTTAGGAAGAAGAGGAGGAGAGGTCTGAGAGGTGGAAGGATTTCTTGCAACGACAAGCAGAGTCCGCTCAGTTGCCTATAAATGGGTTATCGGCAGAGGATGGGGCATTAAATTTCATGCTGGAACCAGCAAAGAAGATACTGCTATTGTTGACAAGGGTGATACCGAGGAAGTTGGTATAGACAGTGAGAAGAAAGGTTCTGATAGTTTGACCAAAATTGAAGGGGAAGATGGTCCATTAGCAATTAAGCCAAAAACCCATGGGGTCCAGATATGGACAGAAATTAGACCATTGCTACGTCCTATTGAGGACATAATGAGTTTTCGAGTTAAGAAGACAGTTGGATCTGTGAAGAATGAGCAAGATGTTGGAAGAGGTAAGCATCTTCCTCCTATTGAAGAGGCTCGACTTGCAAAAGGAGCATCTGAAGAGGACTCTGAGGAAGAGTTTTACGACTTGGAGAGATCAGAATCAGATGCCATTCAAGATGTCCCTCCAAGTGATAATGTAAGTGCCTTGGGTACAGGTGCTACTGGTGATGCAGCCCCTCCAGAATCTTTGCTTCCTTGGAAAGAAGAATTAGGGATTCTTGTTCAAGGTGGGGTTCCAATGGCTCTTAGGGGAGAGGTATTTGACCACTTTTCTGTGCTTCTTTGTGCTCATTGAACTAAACTCTTTTCCCATAAGCTTCATAAGATTTTTGAATTTCAGCTTTGGCAAGCCTTTGTCGGTGTGAAGATGCGTCGTGTGGAGAAATACTATGAAGATTTGCTTGCATCAAACACCAAATCTGTTAGTAGTACAGATAATGGAAATGTGGAATCAGAGGATGGTAAAAACGAGTCAAGTGTAGACACTGTATCTGTGCCTGAGAAATGGAAAGGACAGATTGAGAAGGTCTTCAGTCTTGAGACTTTTGAATTATTGTGGCTGTTAACAGTTGCTCTTATTATTTTGATGCCATTTAGAATTTACATATATTACTTAAAATGTGCAGGACTTACCTCGGACATTCCCAGGGCATCCTGCTTTGGATGAAGATGGAAGAAATGCATTGAGGCGCTTACTTACTGCATATGCTCGGCACAACCCTTCGGTTGGTTACTGTCAGGTAACTCTATGCAAAGACTTTATGTTTTTTTTTTTTTAACTGTTTGTATTGTTGTTTGGTTTAAGCTTGGGGTGAATGAGCTGAATTCGATAATTTTAGGTTGCTGATATTATTTTCTTGATTTGTTGTATATTTTGAAATCCCCACTATAAGACACACTTTGACCCATGGTACATTATGCTTGGAATCCTAAGTTTTGATTTGATAAATTTTTGCATCTAAAAGAAATCATTTTACTGGACATTTTCACAAGCCATATCTGTATTTTTTTTCCCAAGGAGAAGTATTAGGTTTTAATTTGCGGTATTCTTACCAAGTTAATTACTTTTTGTTCCCCCTGTATATTGGAGTGAATAGAATGCTAAATGTTCTTTATTTAGTCCATAATTATATAAATGATTCTTTGACTTTTCCCCTATGAAGAATCTATTGCCAGTCCGTTATTTACAAATTTTGATATGCTAGAAGACTAAATTTTTAATTGCAGAAACACTATTTTTCTTTTCTTTTATGTTTACAGCATTGATCTCTGCTTATAGTTGCACATGTCTATAACTTTTTGCTAAATGACATTTTGGCATGTTTCTGTCACTGATACATCACTTCTCTCTAATTTATGCAGGCAATGAACTTCTTTGCAGGTCTACTATTGTTATTGATGCCTGAAGAAAATGCATTCTGGTGAGTTTTGGAATTTCTTGAGATTTTTACCTCTAATGTGAATATAACTTGAACCATCTGTTGAGTAATAGCTATATAAACTCTTATGATTAATTATTTTGTCTTGTAAAGTTATCTGTTTGTAGTCATTATACATTATGTTCTCTTGCATTTCTGCTGGTATGGGATGGTTTCTAAAGGTGCTTTCTTTTTAGGGCTTTATTGGGGATTCTTGATGACTATTTTGACGGCTACTATTCAGAAGAAATGATAGAATCGCAGGTAGAGCTTTTCTTGTTGGTTGTTACATCTGATTGGTCTACTATTTTGGTTTATGAAATTATGGATGTTTTCTTCCTTTGGATAAATCTTGTGTTGAAATTGGCGAGATAAATAATGTGGACACACAAAGAAGTGGCAAAAGATGATTAAGATCTGTTTTATTAAATCACCTTTCAGGTTGACCAACTTGTTCTTGAGGAGTTGGTTCGTGAAAAACTTCCAAAACTAGGTTTGTCTCTTGTTTTCATACATAATTCTTCTTTCTTTCTATGAACAATGCCTCCATTTAATGCTCTCATCCTGTTGAACTTTTAATGGGCTTCTGACTGTTCCTCTCCGTTGTTGCAGTAAACCATCTGGATTATTTGGGAGTGCAGGTGGCATGGGTAACTGGACCATGGTTCCTTTCCATATTTATGAATATGCTTCCATGGGAAAGCGGTCAGGTTCTTTGCTCCATTTTTCTATATTTTTGTATTTGGATTTTGATTTAGGCTACAGAAATATGCCTATCTTCTTTTTTTAAGCTTCCATCTCAGAAATGTCTGTATTCTTTCCGCTTATTGCACTAGGAGTATAGTTGTTCCATGTGGGCTCGAATCTGATGAGTTTGCCTTTTCCCCAGTTCTTAGGGTCTGGGACGTGCTTCTCTTTGAAGGAAGCCGTGTAATGCTATTTCGGACTGCCCTTGCTTTAATGGAGTTATATGGTAATGTCATAAATTGTTCAGGATCATGAAAGCTTACATACCTTGAAGAATGCATGATTTCTTTCCTTCTTGTTGATTAAAAACATCAAATTTTCTTTGACGTTTTTATCCATTTCCCAGAAACTATGAGTCAATAGTTACAAGAATGAAACTTATTTGGCTCAGTTATGTTTAGGACCTGCACTGGTCACGACTAAGGATGCTGGTGATGCAGTAACCCTGCTGCAGTCTTTGGCAGGCTCAACATTTGATAGCAGTCAACTGGTTTTGACAGCATGCATGGGTTACCAAAATGTTAACGAAGCCAGATTACAGGAACTGAGAAATAAGCATCGGCCAGCTGTAAGGGCTGCTATTGAAGAAAGATCAAAAGGACTTCAGGCCTGGAAGGATTCCAAGGGCTTGGCATCCAAGCTGTATAGTTTTAAACAGGATCCTGGATCTATGATAGTGGGGGCCAGTAGAACAGATCAAGGGGTTAATGCACAGACAAATGGTGATGCATCTCCTGTGGATGCTGCAGCTGCTGCTATTGATCAGCTGTATATGGGCCTGACAGGTGATGTGGAGATTGATTCTGTTCCAGATCTTAAAGAACAGGTAGCTTTTTCTTTCCTAAATATATATGATGTGGAATTTATTTGCTTTCTGTTCTGTTCTTGTCATATTTTAGGAAGCTCGATTTTTCAGTCATTTAGTTTTCTTTACTTTTCTTGGTTATCTGTCTTTATTATTGCCTGAACTTAAGCATATGAATGCCAGATCATGTTATACTTGTGTATACCAATGAGCAGGCAAATCATCTTTTAAAGATTTGAAAATTTGCATTTGAGCTTTTGCTATATCACTGGAATTAAGTTAAATTACGACAGATGCTACTTTGAGATGGAGAAAATTGCATGTTCTGAGCACGGAAATTGTGGGTATGCATGTTTGAGAAGAGTCATTCAAGTAGTCAATCGTATAATTGCCCTTCCATCGTTGAACTTCCAACTGGTTGAGTGAATCCCATAAAAGCACCTGTGTACAGTTAAACGGCTATGAGATTTGTAAACATCATTTTTGTTGTGTCGTATCCCAAAGGAGGACCTGCAATTCAGAAGCATGCGTATAATATGACACTGTACGGGATGAAATAGTTAGAGGCATGGAGTGTTATTTACCATTGTAAAGATGATGGGGGACCTGTGATGGGTCCTGTGCAAATATGATAACTCTTTTTGTTATTCAAGAGTAGAACTTGGTTCACATCTTTTTGTTTCTGTTACTCATCAAAAGGAGAACTTCTTTCCTTCTTTCTTCATTGACATATAGACCATGTGCAGGTGGTGTGGCTTAAGGTTGAATTATGCAGGTTGTTGGAGGAAAAACGATCTGCTGAACTCAGGTAAATGCCTGTTTTACATGCTGTGCAATTTCTTGCCACTTAATGCTGTTCAAAACTCCCATTTGTGGGTTAGCGGGTTAGCTTTTTGGGGGTTTAAGTTTTGGGTTGTTGTTTCCCAAGGGTATGGTATTTTTGGTCAACTTGAATCAGACAACAAGAGAATAATTGGCTTTCCATTCCCTAGATTGTTTTCATCTTGGTGCGCATATGATCACATTCCACATCAATTCTTCTATACATGCCAAATGTTCCTGTTGTGCAATTTGACTTCCCGTTAAGGCTTTGATTAGCATATTAAACATGAATTTGGTCTTCAAAAGCATTTCCTCACCCTGTGTTTATATCTCAGTTCAAGTTAGCTTTGCTGCATTCCGTAATTAGGAAAAACAAATCAACTTTACTTTAATTTCTCTCCATTATATTCTGCGGTTTTGTGATGCTAGATCTTACTTGATGTGACAGCCTTAAAAATGCACATATAAAGTTGCTTCACTAGAATTTTACTTCACAGGGTACTGAATCTTGTAGTTGCAGGTTACTAGTATTCAAGGTTATTCATTTTGTTCTTCCTTTTATAGATCCGAGGAGTTGGAAACAGCACTAATGGAGATGGTCAAGCAAGATAATCGACGGCAATTGAGTGCAAGAGTACGTGAAAATTTTCTTGTCCTCGTGAATTTTGCCTTTCTTGTGATTTTCTCATTGATTTTGTTGCAAACTCTTCTTTTGCTTTGCTCTTATTGTAGTGTGTTTTTCTAAGTCTTGGATGCAACTTATTCTCTCTCTCTCTCTCTCTCACACACACGTGCACGCACACGTTAGGAAGACCAGGCATCAAATAAAGTCGTTGCTAGATTATAAGATCTGACTTCAAATTCAGAGGCTTATTTGGATTGGCCTAATATTGGATCTTCAATTTATTTCATTTATTTTCAGAAGAAATTAATGTAGTTTCACTGAATAAAGATTCAGTATTAATTTCGTAACCTTTGTGCACATCTCTTCTGTGGGTTCAGTCAAGAAGGCTAATTTATATTTCTGGATTTGAGTATTCAAATTGAGGTTCTCTCCTTTTGTCTTTTTAGATATTTATTTCTTTGTTTTCTTTTGTTATCCTCTAATGTGCGAGTATAATCCTATTGTGTGGAATCTAGAGAATAAGTTTTATCTTCAAGTTTTCATATCCAATGCTTCCTTTCCCCCCCCCCCCCCCCCCCCCTTTTTCCCATTGAGAAGAGAAAGGCATGAGGGTCTTTCCTTCTGCTGATATCAGTCATGGTTTCTTTAAAGTTACTAAATCAGCTTAATCATTACGACTGTTTATGATGCGGCCTATTCATTAATTAATTTTAAAGATACTCACTGATCCTAATTCAAGATTGGGCATATTTTTTTTCTTGTTTAGGTTGAGCAATTAGAACGAGAGCTTGCTGATATTCGGCAGGCTCTTGCTGATAAGCAAGAGCAAGAAACTGCTATGCTTCAGGTACCACTTATTCTTATTAGGTGTTAAATGACATTATGGTTGATAATACCCGTTGTATCCATTAATATTTCTTATGTAATTGGATCATGGCCCTTTTTGTAGGTTTTGATGAAGGTAGAGCAAGAGCAGAAGGTAACAGAAGATGCTCGTAGGTTTGCTGAACAAGATGCAAATGCTCAGAGATATGCTGCTCAAGTGCTTCAGGTTTACCTATTGATTTGAATTTTTGTTGAACAATTTTTTTCTTGTCTTCATAGTAACATATATGTTTTTTGTATTATTTTTCTTTGTTATTAGTTAAATTGATGTTAATTCTCTGCTTCTCTGTCTCATTCACAAAGAAATGGATTGAGAATGTGTATATTAACAAACTGATGACTTAAGGAAAATTTTGTAGTTTTGCAGTTAATTCCTGATGTTTTTCCTTTACATTTTGGTTTCTTTAATTGGGGCGTCTTAATTTCTTCCATGATTGTGAAACCCAATTCTCAAAATGCAACTGTAAATATTAACAATTGTTATGGAAGGAGGTACTGGAAATATTAGTAAATTCGTTTTACCTTGCTATTTACTTTCAAATATTGGGTCAGTCATGGTTTTACAATAGTAAAATCTATTTATGAATTGATGGATATATGGGTGGTTTGGTTCCCTCATGTTGAACCTTTTGACATAGTCTTGATTTGGTTGGGAATAAAGTTTTCCTTTAATACGTGGTACCAAACAACAGTAATCATCTTTCTGCTTTCTCAGCAGAAAGTATTTTACAGATTTTCAGGGACTAAGTTACTCTCCAATACTTTCCCAGCAGAAAGTATTTTACAGATTTTAAGGGACTAAGTTACTTTCCAAATAGCTCAAAAGTAACATCCAGACACCAATACCACTTTTAACAGCTTCCATTATAAAACCTAAAGCCACATTTTGTTTCCTTTAACTCCTTGCTTCTTGCTTTTTCATCCATTGGGCTCCTTACTTCATGAGTTGTCATTCAAATGCTTTTAATTTTAGAGGGAAGCAGAAAATTTTGGGCATCAAACATTTTTTCATCCAACAAATAGCACCTAAATAATGGCAAATATTACTCCCTTGAATTGTTAAGGTTAGACTTTGATTGCATTATGAGCTTGGAGAATGATAAGTCTGGGCCACTCACGGTTTATGGCATTTAGTGTTTATGGCTAATTGACCCGATGTGAAAGTTGATATGTCAGGCCTGTACTTGAGTATTTGTTGAACTTGAAAAGGAATATGCAATGGAGTCTGATTCTGTATCTGGCATTTGTCTCTTTGATTTCCATGATTCCATATAACCAGAATTTCTGCTTCTAAATTGGAAGCTGTAACGTTGCTGGTTGTTCATAGTGTTTTCCACATGCATTCTTTTCATGTTGGCTATTTAGCTTTTATCCTTTCTCTCATGTACTGCTGCAAAACATTGTGCAGGAAAAATATGAAGAAGCTATTGCTTCCCTGGCTGAGATGGAGAAAAGAGTAATTATGGCAGAATCTATGTTGGAGGCTACCTTGCAGTACCAATCTGGACAAAATAAAGCACAACCGTCTCCCCGGTACATGTTGTTCTCTTAATTATCTTCGTTGGAGTATTGGTTTGATGTTATCTTTCTTCTTCTGCAGTACCAGATTCCTATTCCCTCTGCTTTGCATGATGTCAATACCATATGCATAGAATATTATTTTGTGGTATGCCTGTTATGGTTATCGGTCATTCTAAACTTGAGTGCACCTGATAGGTCTGTACAGCAAGATTCTTCTCCAGTTCGAAACAGTCAAGATACTTCCCAGGATCTCCCCATGAGAAAAATTAGTTTGCTATCAAGACCATTTGGACTTGGCTGGCGTGATAGGAATAAGGTCAGTTTATTTTTTTCTTTGAATTCTGAATAACTCTACTTCACAGGTTTAGTACTAAATGAGTGTTATTCAGGATGTGTTTTTGAGAGATGCTTTACTGCTCTAATGAGCTCTAGAGAACATTGTATACTTTGCTATCTTCTCAGAGTAACTGGTTTATCAGATATGGAGTGCAAACAAATCTTGCATAGCAGGACTCCTGGAACTCATTGTTAAACTCTGAATACCTTAACTGTAAATCTAAACTAATGGCAGTTATATCTGAAACTACTGAAATTAAGACTAATTTTTAGACCAATAATGGTCGGAACAATTGTGCATCATGATAAAGGACCATCTAGCAGGAAATGATCAAACATGTGGATGGACTTGTGCTAAAAGATTCAAGTAGAAAGAGAGGTGGAATGTATGCGGCAAGTAAAAGCTGACTGAAAACATAGGAAATAGTGAGTTAAAGAGAGAGAGAGAGAGAGAGAGAGAGAGAGAGAGAGAGAGAGAGAGAGAGAGAGAGATTCATGGAAACCATTTTGTTGCCCTATGCTCAGTCATGAGGGTACCTGGAGACACCCAAGTATGAAAATCGTTGTTTATAATCCTTTTTGACTTTAGATACCTCTTTTAAAGTGGTTTCTTTTAATCCCATTTTTAAGTGTTCTCTGGTATTCACCTCTTAATGGTAATTCTTTGCAAGGATCATGAAAATGAAGAGTTGATTGAAACCTTAGCTAGGAGGTGTAGAGCTAAGAGTAATGAGTTGTGTACTCGAGGAGATGAGAGAAGTGATCTGCAAATGGACTCTGCAAATGTAGCTGGTCTTGTATTAAAAGAACCATGGCACGACCTCCTGCTAATCTGCCGGTTAGGAAGTGTGAAATGCACACAGCTCTATTCAAATATACAGGATATTTGGGTGTCGAAACACATGGCCTTGCACATCAAAATAGCACAACCTTAAGTTGCATTATTGCTCACTCTTAAGTATCAGTCTCAGATGTTGCTTGAATGCTGATTAATTGCTTATTATATGCCCTAAAGTTGTTGTGAATGCTGCAGGGAAAGCCAACTAATGTTGAGGAGTCCAATGAAGATAAATTGGTGAATGTGAATTTGGAGCAAAATCCAAGTACCCAGCAGAAAGAGACTAACGGCCATCAGGTGGAGGATAAAGTATAATGTTTTCTGAAAATTGAAACAAGTCATTTGATTCCCCTGAAAGGCTTGAAAACCCCGGGTTCTAGTTAGAACTGCTTTTCAGCGACAATATTGCTTGGGAAGTGCATAAATGTTGTTTCTTTATCTGCATCTTCTTTTCTTGTGTCCTCCATCCGTTGGAAGGCCAGAAAGGAAGAATGTACAAAAGAAGGTATATCATTTATTGGTTTGTTCATTATAGAGAAACAATAATAGCTAGGTGAGCATGGACAATCGCGAAAAAGATGATAAATGGATGAATTTTTAGCTTAATTGATTGTAATATAATGCTTCTTGTAATAACCTTTTTAGATGATCTTTTACCTTAGATGTATAAATTTTTAGATGGATGGATAGAAAGCAGGGATATCAATTCTTTGAAATTTCATGTCACTGAGGTGTCCCTGGAGTAAAATATTTGTTCAATTGTTGAAATGAACATGTGATGGAATAAAGAGAGAGATGTACAGTCAGTAATTTTTCGTAGGGGAAGATTAGGTTCTATCCTTGTTATGTTAAAAATATATATATCGAGGAAACAATGGCATGTTTTAAATAATTGATCACCCAATTTATGTTATAATACTATTTGCTTATATTGGTTTGTGTGATAGGACATGAATCTAAAAATCACTGTGTTGGTTGATCAAGTGTTTTAAAAACATATTTTTGAAAATTTAAATGTGTTTTTTAACTAATTTTTTATTTCACATGCACATTTAAATAGATACTTTAAAGCATCTTCAAAAAATAACCATCTAAACAAAGTGATTGTTACTGCTCTATAAATGACAATAGTAAATATTTACATATTTATATCAAAGTTCAAGGTTAATGTTATTTACCGTTCAGTGTAAACGAAAATGGTACTTTCATAGAAACCATGTACAACCTTCGAGAAATTTCAGGGATTTTAGGGAACTTTGAGAAATTTGATGTTCGCGTGTTATGGTAACTTCGAGAAATTTGAGGGAATCATTAAACATGTACAACCGTTTGTTCTGATATTAATATTTCCATTCTTGCGATTTTCTCAGCCTTTGCTTTTTTCTGACACGGAAAGAATACAACAATTCTAAGATGTAGTTAATTTCAAAGGAACCACAACAGGACGGGAAAAACAAGAAGAAAGCTACCATGTAATTATAGTTCAAAACAGAATGTCATAATTCAGCAAAAGACCAAATCCGTCTAGTTCTCGAGTTTCGTGCATATTTACACGAGAATACTACAAAAATGACTCTCTATCTGTATGATAACAGGTAGTGGTGGAACAAGAAGAATGGAGAAAAAGGCGAGAGAGAAAAGACAAATAGAAAGAAAGCAACCATGTAATTTTAGATCAAAACAGAATGCCATAGTTCAGCAAAAGACCAAATCCTACAAATTTCTCGAGTTTCTTTACATATTTATACATAATAATACTACTAAAATGACTTTCTTTTTCCCTATATGATGACATAAAAATACAGAATCCTGCTACTCAAAGTCAAAGCCCCATGACAAAAAATCCAATTCTACACAAACAGATAGTAGCACAGTGTACAGAGAAGGTAAGTAATGAACCAAGATACCTAAAATTAAGTATAAAAAATTTGAAAAAAATAAAGAAAGTGTAAGGTGGGAATAACCTGGCAACCATGACATGTTACAGTGAATGCTGCTTCTTTCTCTTTCTTTCCAAGAACAGAAATAGCATATTGTGACAGCTGTGTATCAAACATTTTGCAATAGTGAAAATATGATATAGATGTATCATCAGTTGCACTCCATCCTACGGATGTAAAACCATCTTCGAGATCCATCGCCTACAGATATTCTTCCAGGCATTGTGGGACTGATACTGGCAGTAGAAGGATCAGAATCTTCAATTAGCTTGTCAAGGTGATTGCTCTCTCAGCTGCAGCCATCAGTGTTCATCTTGTTCTTGGTGTGGATGAGCCCGAATGGAGCCGTTGGACTGGTTGAGTCTCAGGGTCATATGTTTGGGAAGCAAGATAACTTAAGGCTGTCACTACATCTGCCATAACAGGTCGCATATTTGGCTGCTCCTGAACACACATTGCAGCTACAGCAAGGGCTTGATACAGGCCTCTTGCAGGGTATTGACCTTGAAGCAGTGGATCAGCCATCTGTGAGAACTTCCTGCGATCTTTAAACAAGGGACGTGCCTGCACCATTGGATTGGGTGACATATATAAATCACCAAAAATATTTATTTCAGAGCAGCAATTAATCAAATTGATATTTCTAATTTAAGTACCGAAATCCGTTCCAATGTGAATTTGGCAATGCTATTCCTATCAATCTTTTCATGCCGTCTCATCATAACACCAGTATTGTGTTGGAATTTTTCAGATTAAAAAAAGAATCAGCAACAAATACGTTGAGGAATATTGTCACCTCCACAACAGCCAGCATATGAAAAGACAGACACTTTGCTTTATTACACCCTTATTATAAGCTTGCAAGACTATTTAGTTTAGTCATGCACATAAATTCTAAATCATATTGCCTATGTTAGTTGAGTTGAGTTGTGCCTTTGTAGAGAAAACGAACTGTCAACAATGAATATTTATCTGCGAGTCAGGTTATTGGCAACCATCTACTTCAATACACTTTTGCTGGTACCTGTTAAGAGGCCAGAATCAGAGATTCTTTTTCACAACGAAGTTAAATTTACACAACATTTCATAAATTCGTCGATACTGCAGAACTTAGGAGGCTATATCTAGATGCAGGTTCAGATACCAATTGCAAAATAACAACATGGTTCGTGACTCCCAGATACTAAACCCCATTATCCTACATCCCAGGCATCAACTATCCATCCATCAAGGGAAAGGTTTGACCAAACAGAGGCAAATGACAAGCATCCAAAAATCAACACAACAGGGCTGCAAATAAACTGATTGGAACATTCAGTCAATATCTTTTGGGCCTCAAACAACTTTACAATTACCACAGCTTAAATACTACATGGTTAGGATCATACACAGATATAAGAATGTGACAACCACTACCCTTCCAGTCATGGAACTGGCTAAGAATCTGGCAAACAAATTGAAAGCAGACACTAAATGGGAGGTAAATTTATGATATGGTTTTGTAAGCAATAAATAGTTCAACAGATTAAACAGTGACATGCAAAAAAGAATAATAGCAATGGTAGGATTCTTACCCATGCAACCAGATTGTGCTCCCCAGCAACTCTTGAATTGTCAATTGCTTTTCTGCCTGTTATAATTTCCAGAAGAACAACTCCAAAACTATAAACATCTGATTTCAGTGTAAGCTGTCCTGTCATTGCATATTCCGGTGCACAATATCCATAGGTTCCCATTACTCTAGTGGATACGTGTGTCTTATCCCCAACAGGACCCAATTTGGCCAACCCAAAATCCGATAATTTCGGATAGTATCCTTCATCAAGTAGAATGTTTGAGCATTTTAAATCTCGATAAATAACAGGAGGGCTTGCTTTATCATGCAAATACTCCAAGCCTTTTGCAGCACCAGCAGCTATTTTCATTCTTGTATTCCAGTCAAGTGGCTTTTTATCTGGTGGAAGATCTACAAACAAGAGTCAATATATTCTCTCATAATTAGATATTGTGCAGGGCATGTAGCAAGTCAGTGTCAGGTCATATACATACAGGGGAAAGTGACGGTTCCATATACATAACTGCAGATATTTAAAAATGTTATAACCAGATGTTTATGCACAAAGAATTTGGCCACCACTGTTTGGTGACAGGTTGGGACCGTATACCAATATCTTGGTCTTATATGGAAAGAGATAAGTTAGTATCAATATTGCATACAAGCAAACTAAACTATGATGCAAATACTATGATCTCATTTCTAGAATCAAGATGGAGTAAAGAAGGCAGACTTCTGTGGCTCAAAGCCTTCCATGCAACTGAAGATAGGATTTGATCTGAGGATGCACAGAACAAAATATAAACATTTAACTAAGCAAGATAGGAAAATCAAGGAATTATCATCTCTCCAATATATAGATTAAAAAAATTTAAATCTAAATGGTCCTTTTACTTCCCCAAACATTTTTTTATTAAACTCTCCCTTGCGTATTTTAGTGTTCCAACAAAAATACAAGCCTGTGATACAACAAGGCAGGGCAACACGCCAAGCATGACCATATTTAGTATTACAAAATTGGGTCTGATATAAGACATACCATGAAGATGATCCTCCAATGAACCTAAGGGCATATATTCATAAACCAAAAGTCTCTGATCTCCATCAGCACAATATCCAATCAAGTTCACCAAGTTCGAATGGTGAAGTAAGCTCAGCATAAGTACTTCAACAAGGAATTCCCTGTTTCCTTGCAGTCCATCACGATCAAGTTGCTTTATAGCCACAAGCTACAGCAAAAACACAACAGGAATGCATTATCTAGTAATATTATATGAAAATTCAACATGATGAACCAAACTACCAATGCAAAAAGGCTCCCAACAGTATACAAAGACAAAATAAAACAATAGATCAAACCAAAAAATTTGAGAAATATGAATGAAGGGATATTAATGTACATACACATGACAAATAAGATATCTAACAACAAATATAGGAGCATTAAATGGGCCAGCCACCCATACAACAATTCAACATCATTACAATCTTCTCAGCATCCAACAAGATCTCAAACAAGGGTGGTAATAATATTTTTCTGTAAATTTTAAAGAAGAACACTAACTATTTTATAACCTGAAGATTGATCAAATTCATTAAAAGGAAATTCAACAATACTATCTCAAAACCTGGTAGTGTTTTGCCAAGCAACCAAGGTTTTCTGGTTGATTTGTTATGTAAAAGGTATAACTAAAATCCTGAATTAACAATTCTTTTTTTTTTATTACATTTTGTCATTATTTTCCTATTCTGTTGTCGCATACGTGGAGGTGGAATGAATAGACCAACAAATTATAAATTTACTGGCCAAAAACTTTCAACATCTCTTAACGAGAAACAAAAAGATAATGGGCTTAAAAAAAAAATACACAAAACAGTTAGTCAAAAAGGAAAACAAGTGTGACCAAATAGTAAAGATTATGTTGAGCAACAATGTACTGATTGCCATTTCAAGTTATTTACTGTTCAGACAACAAAATCTGACAAACCTGATTAGTACTCTCTAAACGTCCTTTGTACACTTTGCCAAAGCCTCCTTCCCCCAACAAACAATCAGCTCTAAAATTCTTGGTGGCAGCTGCCAATTCACGAAATGTGAATGTATGCGCAGCAATATGACCAGATCCTCCATCAAATGAAGGATTTACCTTCAATTTTTCTGAAATCAAAATATCAACAAGTTCAAAGCTAAAAAAACTACCTGATATGAACCTCTAAAAGATAAAGGACTACTGCAGCCTCGAAAAGCTCACACTTTGAAATAAAAAAATAAAAGTTGATAGATTGTTTGAAAATGTCAGAAGCTCAAATACCACTACTGGCACCAATAACACTTTATGCTTCCATCAGACAATAATAGTCACAGTATTGGTCCCAGTCGTAGTCTTTGAACAAGTAAGAGATTAAGCTAACATGACACATATGTTTCACTTGAAATATCCTACACACAAAACCATCACAAAAGCATTATTTCCCAGCTGGATTCTCCAGTTATGATACAAATAATTAATCATCCCATCACCCAAAGCTTTTGAAGCAGATGATGATCAAAAGAATAAAGAGCAATTAAAGTCAAAATCCAGTTGCACAATCTCACTCAGCACCCTTCATTAACCACAGAACATTCAAGAACCACCAACATCCATCACAAAACGGGAAATTTTGAAGCCGCGGTTACAGAAGCATGTATAAGACAATATGACAAACGCCTAACTATTGAAACTCAAATGTCTTCATATAACAACCACAGTCCATTTAATTTCTTTTCAAAAGAATCATGCTAATAAGAAGGTCCAAAATATATACCTAACAACAATAATACGAATTTGATTCAGAAAAAAAAGTACTTGCAATGTAGAAATCAGATCCAACAACTATAACTTGCAATACCTTATTATAAGAAATTAAATGTAATAAGATCAGACCAAAACTAGAAGCACATTCCAATACCAAGACACAAATACTATCCTCCTTTGAAGTCTAATATAAGTCTAATTTGAACTAAATGTAACTTTCAAGTCAACTACAATACACAGGCAGAGAGACCCATGTTTAGATAGATAGTGATAAAGAGGCTAATAAATCATAAATACTCCAAAAAGATACAATCTTCATAGCAAAAGCAGAGTTAGTGGAAGCCCACCTCAGAATACACATGGCTCATCACTCACAACTAATATATAGTTTGAATTATGCTGAAAAGTCCATGATTGCCAAAACCCAGTAGCAAGAACAAAAGTAATACCAACGATAAGGCTCATCAAGAAAATGACCCAACAGAAAAACCACTGTACAATAATATTAGACCCATACTAAATATCCATAAGCGTACCCCACCCAGTTTCCACAAAGAAATTTCACTCCCCATCATATTTTCAGCCACATAAAAAAATAAAGAGGAGTGATTTGAGAGGATGTATGTTGCTTGCATTTTCTAGAATAAATACCTGGGATCTGATTATTTTTGGTCTTAGTTTTCTTCTTTGGTTTCCCTGTGCAGAGGAACCATCCCATGACCTTCTCTCTAATCTGCACTTTCAAAAGACCAAAACACAGAAGAGCAGTCCAGATAAATTCAAACAGCTGAGAGAGAGAGAGAGAGAGAGAGACAGACAGAGAGAGAGAGAAGAGAGGGATGGGGGGTTGGAGGGATAGGAACGGAGATGAGTGAGAAAACAGACTGAGAAAAGTTAAATTCAGACAGAGAGAAGGGTCTGGCATGGTATATACTTTTTGTTCGTGTGGATCATTTTTTTGCAGGACTGGTCTTCTGTCTTTCGGATATTTCAAATTGCTCCAACTATAATTATTTGACGGAAATTCCGTCCATTTATCTTTTGTTTGGTCTTTTGGGTTGTAAATGAGAGGAATTGATTTTGTTTGTTGAAATATGAATATTAAAAATAGCATGCTTCAATTATTATGCGAAATGACCACATTTTTTGAGAATTTTAAAGCTACTCTGTGATTAAGTATCCAATTGTGAACATTATTTTAGTTATTTTTAATGTATTAAATTAGGCACAAAAAATAAATTAATATTATTTGACTAATTGGGGAACTTACTCATCGTATTACCTTTGTTGTATAATATCACATAATTTTTGTAGAGTGGCAAATTTAATTTGAAAATATGGTTGGCTAATTATTTTCCTACCATGGCAAATTTAAGTTGATTGAGAGTCTTACCCTTCATTCATCAACACTGTATCCAGCTAATTTAGTTAATTTTTTGGAAGTCCCACTTAAATGTTTTTGTATTCCCATTTGCCTCTCATTTTGATCTCTGGTTGGTGTACTTTCTTCTCTCTCTCTCTCTCTCTCTTTCTGCAGCAATCAGAACGGTAGAATCTTTGTATCCCATTTTTCACTCGCTAAATAGAATCACATGTCACCAGTCATCGTCATAAATTAAATTGTGGCTCACAAAGAAAAGAATTGCAGAATAAGAAGCGAAGAAAAAGGATGGAATGAGGAAAACACTGACAGGGGTGCATTGTAGGAAGCCGGAAGGATGAGTGCCAAAAATTTCAATGTGCATGTTATATCTTCAATCAACAAACAATTAAGCAATCAACTTACATATCTAGTCTCACGCAGCTACTCTTTTTTTAAGCGATTAACCACTTAATTTCATTGAAATGGTAGTCAAATTTGATATTAGATTTGCTTAAATAAGTAATAAATAAAGCATCATTTTTCCTCAAATTTCTAGTTCAACCACTACATATATGAATTATTGAGTTCACCAAATTAGATCTCAAACTATATTGTCAAGAAGTATTGAAAAATCATACTTTCTAGGGATAGGAGAAACTTAATTCATTGTTTCATTACCAAATTTGTTGTAAATAACAACTTCTTTCTACTAACTAAAATTCGTACAAGCAAGGGTAGATGGAGGCAGTTGACGCCTTTCTAAAGTGTTGAAGAGCAGCTTGTACAAATTGGCTTATGGGTAGAAATCGACAGTGCAACACTGGTAGCAGTTGAGAAAAGAAAAAAAGAAGGAAGGAATTTTTTTTCCTGCGGTATGTTTGGTGCCGGGGATGGGGCTGTTGCAAAGTTTCGGTTCCCACATAGAGGGGCAGCTACGATTCCGAGGGCATAGGATGTACAGGACAGGAGTTGTGGAGGGTTCATAAATAATTACTAGCTAAAATAACTATGGTCGACTTTGAGAGGATATGGTCATTCAATCGAGATTTGCTCTGCCAGGAAAATAAGTGTTTTGATATTGTTAGTGTCAGCCCAAAAATATTTATTCATTCAAATTCATCCGCTCTAAATAGTTTTAGATGTTAAGTAAAGTACTATTGGATCTAAATGGCTTATCCACTTGAACTATTAGATTTAAATGAAATATCCTTCTAATCCAAAAATATTCGATTTTATATATGCCAATGTGTATATATGTAGGTGAAAGAGTATGTAATTGTGTGGTGTGGGATATGAGGTGGAAAAGAAATTTCTAAGTATATGTTTAACGAATCATATATGGATAATTAGCTTTTGTATTATGCATTTAAATCCATCCATTTAAATGGATTTTGATGAATTTCATCCTATATTCACATATTCAAAACTATTTACATACTATTTATCCATTTTGCATACCTATAATTTTGTGCACAATAATTTAATGATTCCATGTCATTCTAAACAAGCATAAAAGTCCCACCTCGCTCGAAACGACTAAATGCTCCTTCAAAAAAAATATTAAATGCAAGTATTAAAAAAAAATTAAGAGCATCGTAACATCTCAATTTTATCTTAGAGTCGTATGAATGTCAAACTGAACTCCTTTTTGTCTATTGGAAATGAATTAGCACATCGTGTATTATGTCCCTATGTGTAAACAATGATAAAATATTGAAACCTACCTAATATGAGCAACATAGGCAATATATTTGTCTCCAAAAACTTTTAAAAATATATATGTGATTCAACCATGTTGTTAATGGGGGAGGCAGTAACGAATTTTACAGCTGGTCATGAACAAAAATTATTTGTTTACAATCATATTTGTCTAGACATACATTCAACACAACACATTAGAATAATGAGAAGGACTATTAAATTTATGAGCGATTGAGAAAAAAAATTAGCCAAAAGGATAGGTTCCACAGCAAATAAGAACAGTGGGTTTTATCTCCATCAAAGAATAGAGTTTACGCTCATGATTCAAGATTTCGTCTACAAACAATTTTTTCTTCTCTCCAGCTCAATAGAGATTATAAAAAAAAAAAATCTTATTGCCTTTTGGCCCTTTTGTGCGGAATGTTCTCTTAATAATTCTTTTTTATTGAGGATTTGAGATATAATTCCTGCATTTCAAAGCGACATACAATTGTAATAAAATTTTTTGTCCATTTTCTAGGGATAGAAGAGATAATCAAGGGATTTAATTTATTTTAGAAAATCTTAATAGATTTGAAACAAACTTCTGTCTTGCAGAGATTTACCTTGGAGAACAAGAATAGATACGGATATCTTCTAGATCATAACGCGAGTATCATATAAGGGCATTATATAAACTAATTACTAGGAATATTTAACTGCTTATATTGGAGAATGATATGAAGGAATGTTCTAAATTTGTTTGATGCATTGAATAAAAATTCTTTTTAAGCCCTACTTCTTTTAATCTCATTAGTAAAGAAACATTACTCGGCGAGCTAGTGCACTTCAAACTAATTTAACTCCTTAAGTTGTATTTCTTGGAACAATTTAGCTCCTTAAATCGAAGATTTTGTTCCAAGAACGCAAAATTTGACGCTGAGAAAAGACTAACAAAATAGTTCATGATAGAGTAGTGTCTAAACCTTTTTCTCAGCTTTGAGTGCCTGGTTCTTGAACGCTTGGATATTGATTCCTAAAATATTAGTATAAAAAACGTATTTGATTAAGCTTTAGGCGGCAAAATCGAGGCTTTGAAAGCGTGTGTTTTGTCAAATTGTGGTTTAGTTTTTCTACTTGTGCTTGTGTCTTAATTTTTTTTTATATATACATCCATCTATACCATATTAAATTCCTCCCTCCAAAAAAAAAAAAAAAAAATAGGTTCGTCATTTTTTGTATTCTTTTCGTGTGTTTTCTTTCCAGTCTGAAAAACAATAGTTTATCACTTATTGGAATAAGTGGGAAAAAAAAAAAGGAATAGGCTATTGACTTGATTAAATTAATCCGCCGCTAATTTTAACAAGAGAGAATCTGGGTTATTTTGGCACCTTCGTTTACATCATTGCAAGATAAGTGTACTCTTCTACTATTGCTACCTGCTCCACAAATGTAAGATTATATTTTATAATACTTTTATTAGATAATAATATATACGTGTACTGATTTTTTTTTTCTTTTAAATGAAGATTCAGAATTGTTTTACATATGGAATCAAGTAGGTTAGATTTCAAAACAGCAACCACCGATAAGATTCTCTCCTTTTTTTTTTTTTTTTTCAACTCATCCCTTAATAATCCAGATATTAAAGGCCACCCTTTTGGTTTAACTTCCTCATTGAACCAATAATTCAATGCCGACTACACAATAATTGACATAATCGACTCGAATTACTTCTATATTTGATGTTTTATAGCAAGAATTCTTAAAGTAAAAAGCAAATGAGATTAAAAATGTAACATTATTATTAATACTATAGTTTGTCGTTTTTTTCTTTGCTAATTTGTGGAAAGTGATATAATATGAAGAAAAGACAAACAACTTGGAATGATTAAGTAGAATAGCATTTGTTAGTGTGAGATAGAAACTTTTAGTTAGGATAATAATCATCACAAGTGATTAAAAAATGGCAAAGTCTATATATAAATTACTTGGTAATATAACATTACAACCTAACGATGCGGTCAGCAATAATATGATAAATACTGTGGTTGCCACTTGTTTATTAGAACGTGTGTCTTTCTTTTTCAAAAGGCAACCTCAAGAATAGGTAAAGAGTAAGATTTCAAAGCACAAGAATCCAAATCTCTGATGTAACGCCCCTTGTTCTTTGCTTGGATATGATGATTTCGAGATTATAAAATATATTGGTCCATGTTAAACTTCCACCAGCAAAATTTTGGCTTTCAACTGCACAAATATTTCTCTGAATTTACTTTGTATATGTTGATTCTTTATGGCTTTTCTTCCAAGAGGTTTGCCTTGTTATTTACACACACATACTATAAACACACATATCTGTGTGTGTGTGTGTGTGTGTGTGTGTGTTTGCAATCCTCATTGTAAACAGCTACTAAGGTGATGAATTGATGATGATTGAAACTTTTTTCTCTTAGCAGGTAGCATTGGATAGGAATTGATCATAATAGCACTACTTGTTTTACATGCATTAGTAAGACAAAGGATATTGACAGGGCCAGCTGGTGCCAAATGGCTGCTACTCTTAAATCTAATTTTATTAGTAGTGTTAGTAACTACAAATAATTAGTATATTAATTGTTGGGTTCTTTTTGAGGGGGGGGGGGGGGGGGGGGGGGGAACGGGGGCCACGATCAGGCAAGAGGAGAGTCCAATCTTCTTATCCATTAATTGGTTGTTAGCTTTCATTTTTTAAATTTATTTGTGTCTGTCCAATTAATAGCTCTTTTTGTTTGATCTTTTGTCTACAAAATGTATGTTTGATTAGGCTAAGGTATTAGCAAGTTGGGAGCTGGGGGTCTGTAAATTGACATGTCGTGTAAAGATCATTGTTCAGCTTCGATGAATTGGTTTTTTTCCTTTTCATTTGGACGCAATAGTTCTTTTGACATCTTTGATGGTTATGGCACTCGAATAAGATTTAAAGAAATGGTTACCACTTACCACCACGCAAGCTTAACTAGCTAAATATATATGTGGACACTGATTTGTGAAATTCGCAAGGTTAACAACCTGAACATATAACATTAGCAACCTGTTGGAAAATTCTAAGTGTCTTGATGAGTTTATAGCTTCAAAGAATTCTTAAAATTTTCAAACGCAGTCGAAAAAAGTGAAAATGATCAAAATGGGGGGAGAAAAAACAGTGAACTGAAAGAAGAAGAATTAGGTATGTTCAAAAAGAACCAGAAAACTGAAAAATCGAGAAAATCGATTCGCCCCAAACCTAAAAAAGAGGGTAACCGAACCGGTTACTAACACCGGGTCGGATAGCGGGTCGGTTCATAAATTAAGCGAGTCGGGTAGCAGTGTGAACCGGCGGGTACCCGACCCGGTCCATAGTAAGGGGTAGTTTTGTCATTTTGGTAAGTTGTATTATTTTACTAATTCATTGTTTTAGTTTTTGATTTATTTTATTGTTACTACTAATTTGTGCTTCTATTTCATTCTTGATTGATGAACATTTTAGTATTTATTTTATTATTTGGATGTTCATTTGACTATTTATTAAGTATTTTTTTATTTTTATAGCTAATTGAAATGTGATAATGAAGTTTAAAAAACTAAGTGTCTATGTTTATTTAGTTTTTTGTTTTTTGGTTACTTTGAAAATTACAGTTTTATGATGTAATGTAACTTTAAAATCATTGATACTTGTGTTACTAGTAATTTAATGATGGTTTACAATTTTTCTCGTTTTATTTTGTATTTTAAAACTACTGAAAAATTATGATGGACTGGGTCGGGTAACCGATCTATCCGAACCAGTTTTGCGGGTAACCAGAAGGCCGAGTACTCGCTATGTGTGGATCGATTCACGGTTCAAACTTTTGCCGAACCGGTAGGACCGGTTTGGTTCAAAGTTTTCGTTCATAGATCAGGCACCCCTAAGAAGAATGCTTGACGTTTGAGTTTTTACACGTAAGGGGCTTAATTTTAAGTGGATCTCCTTAATCCCAAATTTTTCCCAGTTTAAACAAAAAGCCCTGTTACAGTATTGGGTGCAAAATCTGACCCTTTTTTTTTGTTTTTTTAATCCTTAGGAGGCTTAAAGCCCATCACATGCAAAACAACACGCGGCATCGTTTCAGAGTTCATGAATCCTCTTACATATCTAGCCTCACGTTTGATACACTGGAATGGTCCAGAATGGAAAGGTCTTTCCACTCAAAATGTTTTTCTTCCCAAAATGGACTAAAAAAAGTTTTTCGGTCTATTGTTTGGTAAACTAAGTTAGAATGGAATGCCTATTTTGTATAATCATATTTAGATGTCAAGATGGAATGAAATATATATTAATTTGACTTAATTGCCCTTAATTCTTTACACTAGAATATGTCATATTTCTATTTTGTTTGTAATTCTATGCCTACAAAAGACTTTAATATTTTTTATTTTAAAATTCTTAATATTCTTGTTAAAATTAAATCAATTATATTCTTTAATTAATTTTAAAATTTTACAATTATTAGCATTATAATTAAAAATGTAAAAATTTAATACTGAAACTACATTCACAATTTAGTTTAATTAATAAAAATTTTAGTTTGTACACATTTGCATAAAATTTAAAAATAATATTTTAAACATTTTTATAGCCAAAAAAATTCTAAATATATATTAAGCTGATTATGATTTAAAAATTATAAAAAATTATTAATTGAAGTTATAAAAACTTTATATTTTTTAATTTTAAAAATAAAAATTAGTAAATGTATCCTAGGGAAAAAATAGTAGAAAAAATGTGTGGGGTATAAAATTGACTCCTATCTTTTAGGCATTTCCATGATGAAGTTGGAAAGGCCTTTCTCCAAATTTTGTTGAGAAATAGGATTCCAGGAAAAAGCTAGAATGGCATTCTAGGTGAGAAAGGCCTTTCCAACTTAAAATGTCCATATCAAACATGAGAATGAAATAGACAAGTTGGGAAGGCCTTTCTATTCCACCTCATTCCCGCATACTAAACGTAGGGTAAGCCCATTCTTGCCTGGTGATCTGCAAGCATACTGCATGCTGCCCTCTCCACATGCATGTGTCAAGAAAAATGTGGCACCAAATCAACAATAAAATTTTGCCAAAAATAGAGAAAGAAATAACTTTTTGTCAAGAAAATGCAACAGAATTCATTCTTGCCTCTTTAGCAAAATTCTACCTAGTTAGTCACTACTAAATAGGGTCTTAAAAACATATCTTATATTAATTTTTCATCATAAATTAAAATAAAAAAATAGTATCTTATTTGTTACAGTAAATTATCAAGAAATTTAGCAATAACATATGCATAGTTATTGTGGTCAGTTTGATTTCTACAACTTTCTCAATAATATTTTCAAATATTCTCTAGATGCACTATAAAAAAAATATTTTATATTTTTAATCTATCACATATATCATTCTCAAGAGTGGTCGGTTTGGATTCCACAATTTTCTCAATATCATTTTAAAATCATTTCAAAAAATATATCATTTTAAAAATTAATTTTTACATTGGTTTCTCAATCACCTATTTATATCTCTTGCATGCACAACAAAGCTTTGAGGAAGTACATAAAGGATTCTCTAGCCAAATGGATTAGTTCCAAGATATTGAGAGAGAAGGTGAAGGAAGGTGAGGGGGAGAATGAGTAAAAGAATATCATATAGAGAAAGACAAAGAAAAAGGTATGGCTGTTGAAATTGCAAATTTCTTCCGTTTCTGGCAGGAGAGATGTTACTTTTTGTTTTTTACTTTTTTTTTTTGTATAGCAAAAATTAAAATGACTAAAACAATAATAAATAAATAAAATAAAAATGAAATTAAGGAGGGATAAAACTTGAAACTCAAGAAAAATAATAAAATAAAAAAGTAAAAAGCAAAACCAAATTAGGAGGGGCCACGAGAGAAGGAGAGAAAAAAAAAAAAAAAAACAATGAGTTGAGGAAAGACAATCCAACTTATAATCTTCTAGACGATCTCGTTCATTTGGTTGAGGGTGGTCAAATATTACTTCATTTGGTTGAGAGCAGTCAAATATTACTAATAGAAGGCTGCGTGAAGATGGTTTTTTTTTTTTTTTTGTCATTTTTTCATTTTTGGGTTTTTATCTACTGGTTTGGAAGTTCTCTCTTAACAATGCCATTGAAAGACAAGTATAGATAGTTTTCACGTGCTTGTGTAAATACAAATGCTAATCTCATTAAGAATTGACATATGTTGGTATAAGTTATTTCATGGCGTAAAATAATTCTGGCCTGAAATGTTCTATACCCTCTATGATTGTGCACACTGAAGATAAATATGAATTATAGAGTCATTGATGCATTTTGCTAAAATTTCAAGCTTATTGATTTTCTCAAAGGTGAGGAAATTAAAGCATCAGAATTGAATTCAATTCAAAATTATGGAGGGCTATCAGCTTATTCAATTTCTGTACCATCCAACCCCAATTATAATTCTTGAAGGGTGTGATCTAGTTATGGATTTGATATTGTGATCCGGTTTTGATTTAGATTTTATTTTTCATTTTAAATTGAAATTTATGTGGATCTAATTCTATTTTAACTTTACTTCAATTAGTATATATATATATATTTTGTTTTCCCATTTGTTAAAAATAATAGTTTTACCCACATATTACATAAAAACATAATTTCATATGTATCATAACAGATATGTTGAAGATTTCATTGAACTCATGCTTCATTGAATTGATAAAGTTTAGGAAGATTGTAAAAGGAATTTTTTTCTCTAAAAATAGATAATAAAATAAAAATTGCCAATATATTTTAAAATCTTTCCTGTGATAAATAAAATACTTCATGATATTCCAAAACTAAAATAGTAAATTCATTGGGGAGAAAACTCCATGCTCATACTCTTCTTTTTTTTTTTTCTTCTCAGTTCTCCAGTTATTTTTTCCTGGGCATCTTGCAGTTATTTTGTTATTGTACTTACTACTCTTTAGTCACTATGTGTTCTTTACACAAGAAAGTCCATGTTGATGGCATAGTCTTATACTTGCTTATATATCTGGCTAGATTTGGAATAAAATTGTTTCAACATAAGTGTTAAAATAGATTTATAATGGGCAAGTTTAGATGAAAAAGGATCTAAATTCCTTTGTGTATATGGTTATGCAACAGCGAGACACTTACCTCCCAGAGAATTTGTTTAATTCAGTCTTTTCTTCAACAGTTTAGCTGACTTGGATGATAATTGGACAAGAGAGAGTATCTTAATTTCTGGTATGATTACCTTATTTTGTTTGTCCAGATGATCTTGCAAGTCAATCTTTTGTTTTTTGTTTCCTGACTACGTGAAATCACCTGTCAAGGAAGAAATGCTGATATTATACATATATAAATTAATCCGGCGCTAACTTTAGAGAGAGAATCTGGGTTATTTTGTCACTTCATTCATGTCATTGCATGATAAGTGTACTTCTCTACTATTGCTACCTGCTACAGAAATGCAAGATTATACTGTATGATACCATTTTTTTTAAAATGAAGAAGTCAGTAATTGTTTTACATATGGAATCAACTTGGTTAGATCTCAACTTGGTGATGTATATATAAAAGTATGTATGCATGTATGTATGGTTTCAACTCATCCCTTAACCAGATATCAGAGGCCATCCTTTTGTTTTAATTCCTCATCGAACCAGTAATTTAATGCCGTCTACACAATAATTAAAATATTGACTCGAATTACTTCTATATTTGACATTTTATAGCAAAATATTATAAAAGTAATAAGGCCAATTAGATTCCAAAAAATCAATATTCTACGCTTGATTTTGGTTTTCGAGTTTGATTCTCAATGAAATAAATTTCGTGTAGTGAGAAGCAATATTTATACGTAATTAAAAACAATTAATAAATTCTTTAGTCTCAAATACACTAGCAAATCTTCCATTTCCTCATAAAGGTGGAGCTCAGATATTGTCATCTTATTTAAATTAGAGTAATACACCAACTTCTTCATGCCCACCAAAACTAAGATCAAGGCGTAATCAACACCTAATGTAACATTAATATTACTAATATAATTATTCCTTTTTTCTTGACCATATTGTGGGGAGTGATATAATATGAAGGAAGGACAAACAACGCGGAAGGATTAAGTAGAATAGCATTTGTTAGTGTGAGGTAGAAGCTTTTAGTTAGGATAATAATCATCCCAAGTGATTAAAAAATGGCAAAGTCTATATATACATTACTTGATAATATAACATTACAACCTAACGATGCGGTCAGCAATAACATGATAACTACTGTGGCTGCCACTTGTTTATTAGAACGTCTATCTTTCTTTTTCGAAGGCAACCTCAAGAATAGGTAAAGAGTAAGATTTCAAAGCATATGAATCCAAATCTGATGTTAACCCCCTAGCTCGTAGCTTGGATATGGTGATTTGCAGACCATAAAATAACATGGTCCAAGTTAAAGTTCCAAATCAACAAAATTTTGGCTTTAAAACTAAAAACAACTGCGTATGTATGACAATCCTCACTGTAAACAGCTACTGAATGATGAATTGATGATGACTGAAACTTTTCTCTTAGCATGTAGTGTTGGATAGGATATTAGTAAGACAAAGGATATTGACAGGCCAGCTGGTGCCAAATGGCTGCTGCTCTCAAAGCTAATTTTAGTAGTAGTAGTAATTACAAGCAAGTTATATATTGGTTATAGCTCTTTTTTTTTTTATTTTCCCTGTCCAATTAATAGCTCTATTTGTTTGATCTTTTGCCTATGAAATGCATTAGGCTAAGGTATTTGCAATGTGGGAGGTGAGAGTCTGCAAATTGACATGTCGTGTAAAAATCACTGTACACCTTTGATGAATTCGTTCTTTTTACTTTTCTTTTGGACCCAATAGTTCTTTGACATCTTGGATGCTTATGGTACCCCAATAATTTGAAAAAAACGGTTGCCACTAAGGCAAGCTTGACTAGCTAAAAACGGATGCTAATTTGTGAAATTCGCAAGCTTAACAACCTAAACATGCAACGTTAGCGATCTGTTGGGAGTCTTTAAGCGCTTTGACGAGTTACCACCTCACAGACTTCCTTAGTATTTTAAAACGTAATTGAAAAAGTGAAAATTAATTAAAAAAGAAAAAAAGAAAACACCGGGAAGCTGAAAGCAAAAGAATGTTCAGCATTAATTTGTTACATGTCAAGTAAGCCAATAATCGGCTTAAGTTTACATGGACCTCTTTAATACGCAATTATTCCTTGTTCAAACAAAAAGCCCACTTGCAACACTGGGTCCAAAATCCTACTTGTTTTGGTTCATTTGAGGCTTAAAGCCCAATACATGGAAAATATTCTCTCTCTCTTTTTTTTGTTTTTTTTTGTTTTTTCAAATCGTCAATTTCGATACCACTCATAAAGCTACTCCTATTCTAGCCTATTTTAGAGAAGAGGTTCGTCAACTTTGATACTACTCCTACTCCTACTCTTACTCTTATTCTAGCCTATTTTAGGAAAAAGGGAGAATTCAATTGGGCCTAGAAAAGCTGATGAAAATTGAACCACTACCAAACCAAATGGTTGCACACCACACCCATGTAAATTTGAAGCCACATATTAGTGGCAATTAATGGAAAGTAAGATTTGAACTCTTGACCTTTCACCTTACAATTTGCATAAATTTAAAGCTACATATTAGTGACAATTAATAGGAGATAAGGTACTTTTGATCTCTCACCTTACAAAGACTTAAATATACCGTGGTTGCCAACATAGGTGGAGCCATGTGGCTTCGAGTGGGGTCAAATGACCCCACTTAATTTTTAAAAATCATATATATTATATAGACAAACTCTTGTTTGATCCTTTACAAAAATAGATTTTAGAGTCAAAATTTTAATTAATAAATTTAGAGAACCAAAAATTCAAAATAACATTCTCAAAGTGGATGGTTTGATCCACACAAAAACAAAGAACTCAAAAGTCATACGTACTATAAGAGACTCGAAGCATTTCTCTGCTTCACCTTTTTGTTTTTGTCTCATTCTATATTATATTTTCTTGTTCCTTTTTTGCAGAAATTTCAATTGCAGACTTTTGTTGTAAATTTATCATGATATAAAGTTAAAACTTTCCGTATCATCTTTTTTCATTCCTCCTATTGAAGTCAAGCATCGTTTAGCAAGCTGGTATTGCACTAATCTTGGCAATAATTCTTATTCTTTTCCTTGTCTTTTTTTGGGTTTTTTGTTTAGTTCATCTTTTGTTTACTTTATTCTATTTGATTGTATTATTTTTTGGCCTTTTTATGTAAATCTTTATTGTCAATTAGATATCATGAAACTATATGATTAATTATGGATTTATTTCTCAATTTTAAGAATGACTAGGTTGAATTCTAATTAAGGATCATTGAGTATACCGGAACTAAATATGAATTAGAGATTGATTAATTCGAACATGATTTGTAACAATAAAATAATTAAGAAGTAGTTTTGCTAACATTATTACACTTTATATTCTCTTTCAAGTGGGATGGTATATTGAAAATTCCTTCGAATTATGGATTTGAAATTTTGGACTATTATTATATGCATTAACAAGTGACATTGGACCTTCGAAATAAAGCCTAAACTAACTTTGATCAAACTTTTTTTTCTTTTTTTAAATGGCTTATATATTTGTGCTCAATCTTAATATGTTATCAAATGTTGAGATTCATGTTTATAATACTAAATTGAGTTATTTTACGATTTTTGTTTATAATTAGTTATGGAAAAATTTCTTAAAAGGAAACTCACAGAAGATTCAGTTGTTAGTGGTTTGCAAAATATTTTAAAAAATTAAGAATAGAATATTAAGTTGCTAGTGGTTTGCAAAATGTTTTAAAATTAAGAGCTCCACCTAATTTGGCTAATCTTCCCTTAGATCCGAGGTTAGGTGTTAAAATCTTTGAGTAAAGATAAAGTACGAAGAGCATATTTATTGAAAAAGAAACCTTGTCAACCTCGTCATCATAACTTTTCAACAAAAAATATTGAAAACACAATACATCGGTCTTGTCTTACCCGATTTAATAAATATAGGAATTGGTTAGAATATAGTATACCATTTTTGCTTTTTTATTTATTTCCACATAATTTTAGAAAAAAATGGGAGATCAATAAATGATTTTTTGTTTATTTTATCTTATAATTTTTATTTTATAAAAATTTTATCATATTAAAATTTGACCTCACCTACTCTGGAGTCTTGCGTTCGCTAGGCTGCCAACGATTCAACATCCGTTGGTTCAATACATATAAATAACTAGCGGAACTCCTCGTTGCATATTAAAGCCCATTTTTGCTTAGTGATCTGCACGTGAATTCCAGCTCCTCGTAGACAAAAGAGATTGCAGTGGGAACTCTTCCTACGTTGGACTTGGACGCCTACTGTACTTTATAGTCTTTCATAAGTCCAATTTTCCAGGTCTATCAAAGCATACAAATAATAGCCCAACGTTACCTCCTGCATCACTTGCGCATTCCGAGTTTAAATCCAAATTGGTTTCGATAGTATCCCTATTTAGGCCTCCTGCCCTTGCAGTTTATGCAGTATTACCAGCTACTCCCTCCCTGTCTAACTTTTCCCCCACGTGCGAGTTTGTTCCAGTTGATGAGTATAGATTCTTTGATAGTTTTCCTTTGTATTCTTTGTATTTTGTTCATATGTAGCTGGTACTGTCAATAGGGCCAAGTTGGCCCTAACTCAGCCTGTTCGCCCTGAAAAAGTTCATAAACTTAATCTTATATTAGACCGAACTGAGGTTGGGTCGAAATATTAGGCCTAAAATATTTCTAAGCTGAGCTTGAGTTTCACAAGGCTTAGGCCCGTTATAGTATTCTCTTGGCATTTATAAGGCTAATGAATTAGTGTGAGTGAAGTTTTTGTGCTATAGATGTTATACACTTAACCTGTTTGATGAAATAATCTAGAAGATAATACTCTTTTGTGTCATAAAATTTTCGTTTACTTTTTAGCTATGTAAATGTTATGTTTAGTAGTAGTATCTTGCAGATGTATTTTGTGAAATTTTTACTTGAATACTTGTTAGTACACATTTTGAGACAGTCCTTTTTTATTTAATCACTTCAAAAAATATTACTTCACCTCTCAAAAATAATTTTACACTGGAAGATTGTTTTTATACATAATAATATTAATTTACTAATTAGTTTGTCTCTATTCATCATTTTTGTAAGATCATCAAATTTTAAAAATATTTTAATAGTTTTAGACTCATAGGTTTGTGAGTTTAAATTCGCAACCCTAATATTTTTTAAATTTAAATATGAGATTAATATTTATAAGTCTGAAACTCATCACCTGATTAGATGTATGAGTTGTGCCTTGCCTGAACTTATTAAAACATGGCCCATAGGCCCAATTGACACCCTATATGTAGCGTTAGCAACAATAGATTTTACTTTAGAGGTTCGAACCATTATTTGCGCAAAAACTCTCAGAAAAAGAAAAAGCAAATAGAAGAAGATGACTTATAATCTTCTGGACGAAGCACTTGGCTTCGTTGATGATGTCGTCTATTGCGCTGGGAGCGGTAAAACGTTGCTAATAAAAGACTGCGTGGAGACGAGCGGAGCTTTCCTTCTTCACCACCTCATCAAGCGTTTGCTTTCCCCTAATCATTCCTCTGTCGTCGTTTTTCTCTCTTTCGCCCACCCTTTTTCTCACTACGATCGCATCCTCCGCAAGATGGTAATTTTTCCCCGTTTTCCTTGATTATATTCTTTTTTGAGATGGCAGGGAAGATTGCTACTTCAGGTTTCATTTATTTGTTTGGCAATTTCTTTCGTCTTCAATTAATTACCATATATTAATACAGAAAAGAATTAATTCTACGGATTCTACGAAAAAAAGTCTAACAGGGGAAGTAAAACTTCAATACTTGCTTTTGCTGTTATGGCGGCTCATTACAGCAGTAATAAGTATTTGTTGTTGTTTTCGTAATTGGCCCGAAGTTGATGATATGTGCAATTATTTCTAGTGAAATCGACAAATGAGAATTGATGGGGACATTATTGTTGGTGTAACAGGGTTGCAACTTAGGTGTGCATTATGAGAATAAAAGATTTATATACTATGACATGCTCAAGTATCCAGGTGAGGAAATCAGTTCTTGAGTTCTAAATAACTTTATTTATTTATTTTTTTCTTTTGTTGGTTTGTATGTTTGTTTCCGATGCTGCTTTTTATAGGAAATTGATTCTTTCCCCAGTGTTAAAAAACAAATATAAATATATATGTTCTTTATGCTTATATCATTACATCATTACGAATGTTAATCTCATTGAGGATTGACATATGTAGAGGTAAAACAAAGATTGTGCGTATTGAAAATAAATATATTTTGTAAAGTTAAAAATTCAAGCTCATTGGCAAATTTATTATGTGTATTGTAGAGTCATGAAATTCAAGTTCATTGGTAAATTTCTTCTGAGGTGAGGGAATGGAAGCATTAGAAAAGAGTAGTTGAATTCAATTTGAATCATAAGTCATAGAAGTATGTCATTGGATTGAACCTTTGTACTGGACAACCTCAAGTGTGACCCAGTTATGGATTGAGTATTGTGATTTAGTTTTGTATTAGCACTTTATGTATGCATTTTAAATTAAAACTTATGTGAATTTAATAAATATTAGCTTTAGGTCAATTACTATATCTTTCTGGTTTTCCAATTCATTGTAAACAAAAGTTTTACCCGCAGATTGTATATGTGTGGTAACAGATACTGTTGAGGATTTTATTAAATTCATGAAGTTTAGGGAAATTGTAAAAAGAATTTCTGTCTCTAAGCCACAGAGAATAAATAATGATTGCTGATATATGTCAAAATATTTCTAGTGACAAATAAAACATGAAATGATATTCAAAATAGTAAATTGGGTGAGTAGAAGCCTCTAATTTTTCTTTCTCAGTTATTATTTATTCTTTCCTGGGCATTTTATGGTTATCCTGTTGTTGTACTACTCGCTAGTCACTATGTGTTCTTCACACAATGAGTATTTCCATGTTGATGGCATAGTCTTAAACTTGCTTATATATCCAGTCGGATTTGGAAAATTGTTTCAACCTAAGTGTTAAAATCGTTTTATCACGTGTAGTTTAGGTGAAAAAGGATGCAACAATGAGATACTGATCTCCCAGAGAAATTTTGTTTAATTTGGGCTTTTCTTCAGTAGCTCGACTGGGATGGCAATTGGATGAGTGAGAGTATCTTAACTTTCTGGTATTATTACCTTATTTTATTTGTTCAGCTGAGCTTGTAAGATATTCTGTTGTTTTTGCTTTCTATGTGAAACCCCCTCTCAAGGAAGAAATGCTGATATTATATGTATTTGGAAAAGTTCTTTTCTACCCTACGTGTTTTCCTTTTTCTTTGTGGTTCATAAATTGGATGGTTAGGAAAGCAATATGAGTTACGAAATACCAAAACTGACCGTGTTTTTTGGGATTTACCTTTGCTTTCTCGAGATGTCTTGAGTCATGAAATCTTTCCCTTCCAGTAATATGTGTATCTTTTCTGTTCTTTTTCTGAATATCAATTGAAGTGCAGAAGTTCTCCTTTTGACTTGATGTAGGATTTGAAACAGATGGAGAGAAAGGTACAGGAGGTGTGCTTCTTCCTGTGTACGGGAAAATTCAGAAAGCAGTGGAACTTTGTTCTTTGCCTGAAGGCAACAAGAACATTACTATTATGATTGATGATATCTCTCTTATGGAAGTGGCTGTTCATGGCTCATTAAATCAAGTCTTAGATTTTCTGCATTACTGCTGTACTTTAGCAACACAATTTGTAAGATATTACGTTTAAAGTTTATATTTGGGTCTATTGGCATACAGGATAGCACTTACTGCAACTGTTAAGCCAATTGTTACATATGACCTGTTTCTCTCAGGGTTGTTCGCTTGTCATTCTTAGTCATGAGGATGTCTATTCCAGCATGGACAGACCTAGCCTACTTCTTCAAATGGAATACCTTGCAAATGTTGTCATAAAAGCAGAACCTTTAGCCACTGGCTTGGCAACTGATGTTCATGGCCAGGTATGGCTTTGTGGTTTCTTTTTCCTTGCATCCTCAATTTGATTCATGCAGTTTGTGTATCAGTTATACTATCCAGAAAATCTTGATTTTGGAGAAACTTTTAGACTTATTTCTTTCATAAAGGGCGTTAGAAATAGCCATTGGAACAAAATGAAGCCTGGAAGAAGTAGATATTGGGTCATGATCAGGCAATAAATGAGGATGATATTGAGTCCTAGAACATAGATTTTGTATTTTATGCCTATTGGGTATCTGCTGGTTAAGGATTTGATGTCTATGTGTTAAGGGAAGAGTGACAGTTAAATGCACCAATTAGTCATTGACTTTTTGACCATGTGCTCTAGTCCTCTGGAGCAGTTTGGAATTAGCTGGAGTTGCTTTAACTTTTGCACTCTTCCAATCAGACAGCCTTAGCCGTTAGTAACAAAATATAATAAGCATTTTGTTGTGGTCTTGACTGACAAAGTTCATCTCTTAAGATCAGTATAAAGGGGGTCAAGGGATTGCCAAATGTCATACTGAAGCTTAAGGAACTAGACCAAGTTATTCAATCTTCAGATCCTTTAGAACTGTATGGCCAGTAAAGCCAGAACGACCTTGTAATAGATGTTCCATTTCACTTTAATCTTACAAAGGCTAATTTACCTTTATGAGGTGGCTTGTGAACTAAGTCTCATTGCATATGGCTCTGCAAATAATAAGAACTGCGGCAACATGATTCTGTATGCATCGCATAGCTCTTACCGTGTACAGCTGGAAGAGATATAGTTTATATGCTTATCCATGATCTTTTTTTCAACATGCTTTTTTTTCCTTTTATATTGGCTTATATTGAACATGTGCTGTTTGTATTGCATGCAGTTAACAGTTTTCAACCGAGGAATTTGTCAAGGCTCTGGAAACTCAAAAACCAAGATTAGCAATTTCCATTTCAGGGTCAAAGAAAACTGTGTTGAATACTTCTACCCTGGGAGTCGTACTTGAAATTTCGAGCCACCGAATGCCCTTGTAAACTGAATAATGCAGAGGGAAACATTGGTTGATAAGAAGCTAACGCAACTGGTATTTGCTGTCCCAATAAACACAGCCATTCAAGTAATAATCTTATTTGGGGGAGTAGTTGGCTGTTTTCATTATGGGCAAGCAATATGGTGTTCTGAGGGAGGACGGTGTTGTTTTTAGAATAAGTGGCCATTTGTAATCATGTCATGAGCTTCAAAATTGAAATTCATGATTTGTGTTTGTTCTCGTAGACGGATAGTGGCATTTTCTGTTCTTGTATTAATGTATTGTAACCACACATTAGAAAATTCATTTCTTACCTCTGTATTTCTCATCACTGTTGGTGAAGGAACAAATAATCATATAATATGTGTTAAATAGGAGGAAATTAGAGAGGGGAAAAACTTTTTGTTGCGATGAACCTTGATTCATTTTCTTCTATATTCCTTTTATTTTTCTTTTTCTTTCCTGCACTAGTGTCAGCTGCCAGAAGTGCCCGCAAGAATCAACGACTTCCTATGATTTAGAAAATCGTTTTAATTGGGAAAATAATTTTAAAGAACCTAAAAGCTGTAAAACTTTGTAAAACATCCATTGTGGGGAAAGAAGAATACCAATTAGAAGTAAACTAAATAATAGTTTTCTCATTGAATTCAGATTTTCTCACAAAATCCGAAATTTCACCCGGGATTTTAAGGATCTAAAGAAAAATTCTGATTTCTTTTTTTTATTCAATTTTATCTCTATTTAAGAAAGACAAAAATGACACAAAACAAAGTAAACAGTTTTAACTCTAATATTTACAAAAGCACAAAAACTATGTAGGTAATTAGTCGTTTTGGAGAGCCTATAAAAAACTATTTAGGTAATTAGTCGTTTTGGATAGGCTATAATTAAGGAGATCTATATATGTATTTCAAGCACATGGCCATATTCTTCACATGTTATATTCTACTCTTAGTTTCCATTCTTCACGTGTTATATTCTACTTCTAATTTTCCACGGTCTCTAACTGTTACCTTACCGCATGCAAAACCACGCAAACTTCCATCTATTTTCACCATTCATCCTTTTTTTTTCTTGGGCAATAATTCACATTCATCATTAGTAGCTGCAAATCACAGTTCCAAAATAAGTTTTTTCACCCTACGAAACTATTTTATTTTTAAAAACATGTCGAATTTAGAAGACATAAGTAATTTTATTTATACAATACATAATTGGGATTTGTTCTTTTGATTTGGTGATGACTAATATATCTATATCATTTGATGTACGAAAAGGAAATGTGTCCCAATAGACATGTTTTTAGGAAAGTGTTTATGCAATTTAGTTTTATCATGTTTAATATCTTAGATAAGTTGAGCAAAAGCTGATATTTTTAAGGAAAGAGATTATGCAACGAATTTAGCAGATCTTCCCCTACAAGAACACGTGCAAAATATATCTGCCTGTTGAGAACTCATGCAATGAGTTGAACAATTCTTCCCCTCAAAAAACACGTGCAAAATATATTGTCTATTGAGCTCTCATCGTCAAAATTGTTGAAGCAATCCAGGTATATAGATTTCAAACAAAAAAAAAAAAGAAAAAAAAGAAAAAACAACTTATGCCGTTTAATTTAACATTACCTTTTTGTTGAACAAAAATGTTTAGATTCTTGCAGGACATTATTAATTTTCACCTTTCTTTGTTCTTTGCGTTCTCTATTAATGTTTAGATCCCTGCAGGACGATATTATTGTTTGGCGTGCTGCTACTACTGAGGTATGAATGTTTCTTTTTATTCGTATGGATGCAATCTGTATTCTAGGAGTTCATAAGTTGCTTATTAAATACACTAGAGATTCGAGCTACATATTTCGTATTTTTCTGGGTATATATATGTAATTATGTATCTCATATATACTCAGATCTTCTTAATTTCATGCATTTGCCAATTTTTTTCTTTATCTAGATTTAATTAATCATGCACGGATCCTATGTCATGAGTATATGTTTGTTTCTAACTATTCCAGAATCCCCTTTATCTGGAATGATAGGTTATCAGAATTAGAGAAAGATATATGAAGTAGTAATATGATTGAGGACTGTAATTAGTAATATGCATGATTGATTGAATCTTATTCAGTTTATGTACCCGCAAATGCATCTCTCCATGCATATACACAAGTCTATGTGTGTCTGCCTCTACGTGGTGTGTGTGTGTCATTTATACGAATAAACACCTTTGTGAGGTTCATGTGGCCATGGCCTAGCAAATTGATGACGACCTTATTTCAGCTATTGATTATGATGCTCTTTTGGGATAAAATATTTCAACTCAGGCATTGGTAGTTGCTATACCGTGGGGATCTTGATTAAACTTTTCTATGCTTTCAGAAACTTGTTTCATTTGAAGGATAACTAAGCACGTCCAATTCTTTCTTATTTTCTTCCAGCCTATGTATTAAAGACAAAACTCAAAGATTGAGATATTCTTTGGTCTTCCTTTCTTCCGGGATCTGGCTTTGAAGTATTTGAGTACCAGAAGATTAAAACTGCATTCAGCTTTTAATCCCTGTACAATTGCATTATGATCCATCCTCTAAGATTGCGTCTTAGATATGTTCGTATATTACTCCTTGTTGGAATAAGATATCCAGATGACCTACACTTCTTTTGTGCGCATACACCACCTTTATGTCTCTCTCCTGATATTCCCACCCTATCATCCCATTCTTTTTAGTGGTTCGTGTCTAGAAGTATTGCTGTTAGCCAGGAAGGTTTTTTCTAATGCTATTATTGAGTTAAATATCATGCGTCCCAACACACAAAAACTGTCTGACAACGAACAAAAATGGAGGAAAAATACAATTTATTAGAAAAACTTTTCAGCCATTGTCTAGCCACAAATCATAATTTCAGCAGAAAACACAGTACCGATCTTAAAACACGATTATCATAGAGGTGGCCACAAAGACTTACTAGCAGTGCAGTAGCAATTATCTAAACTAGAAAACTATATAGAGCCCGAGAAAAAGGTCTCAACACTCAATTACTATGGCCGTCAATTGCCATATATCGACTGGATAAGTTTTCTGACCTTCCCAAAACCACCAATCATGGAATCAAGTTATCCCTGGCCTAGCTAGGATCAATGCTAATCTTCATTTACATCTGTGACAAACTCACCCAAGAAAGGGCAGGTGTTAGCTGTCTGGGTCTTTGCTTTTATTATCATCAACTGTTTGTCGCACAAATTGCCCACGAACACGTGGCCTCTGTTCAGCCAACTTTTTTCTGCTCTGATATCTCACCTGAAGTGCATCACAAAAGCATATAAGGTATTTCAACAGCCCTTTATAATGCTACAAAATGCACTAGCAAGATTAAAGTGAATGGAAGTTTAAACTTCTCTGGCGTATTAGTATGAGCAAGATGTCATTCTGACCTTGAAATATTTATAGTACTTAATGTGAGTGCAGGGAAACATGCGCTGCTAGTATGCCAAACTAAAAGATTGGTATTGTCCCAAACTTAACCCTCCTCTGATGGTTCACAAGTAGAATGCAATTACTAAAAACAGATTGAATGCAATACCTTCTTCTCAAAACATCTTTCTTTCCTCTTCTGGCGAAACTTGTTCAAAGCTGCCTCTCTTTGTGCTAAACGATCCTGATCTACACCACTTCTGCTTCCACTGGCAATTCCACCGCCAGCTTCACATTTTCCAGTGGCTCCATTATCACTTACCGCATTTGTTCCTTCCACAATCACAGCAGTGCTGCTCCCATTCTGTCCACTGCTCCTATTTTGCCCATTACTTCCATTGTTACTTCCAGATGCACTACCATAGTTAGCGGCATTACCTTCAATTGCTACACTCAACATGTTGGAGGGTCCCGAAATCATGTTTGGGGAAGACAAGTCATCACCACTAAGCAGCTGCTGTTGTTGCTGCAAGCTATGAACATGGTGGTGATGGTGATGATAATGGTGGTGGTGATGGTGCTCCACTTGAGCTTGCTGGTGTGGGGCCCTTGTTTGAGCCACCATTGTCTTTGCAGAATCAGGCTTCCCTGTTGCCATAGGTTGCAGTGAAGTAATATGGCCATTTTGCACTGGTTGAAAAGCAGAACAAGGATGAATACTGACTGTTGATTTTGGGTTTGGTTTCTCACTAATTGCTTCTGCCTTGGTAAAAACTTTATTTGTAGTGGAGCCCATATCATTGTTGTTGCTACTGCCATTAGAACCCTGATTAGGTGTTCTGCTTGAATTAGACCGTAAGTTGTGCATTGATTCAGTTTTTGCTGCTTCTGAACTGTTATTAACTGGGGAACAACTGCCGACATTTCCAGTGGGTGCCTGGTTGGTGGTAGATAGGGTATTGTACCTGCATGGTAACAAATAAATTTGCAATTTAGAGGTTTTCTATTCAAGTTGAGGATAGTTCTTAGGCTTCAATTTGATACCTAGAGAATGCTGAATGATCTGAATGTCTCAATATATTACGTTCTTGGGTACTGATTCCAGTATTGCCTGCATCTCTGGGTCGCTTCAAACTAAGCTCAAGGGATGGTAGTTCTTTGGCATTATATGTGTCCATATCTTTGAGGATCGTGATCTTGGATGGGTCGTTTGGAGCCTCATTGTGTGCACTGCCTCCATGGGCCATAGTGATATTGGTAACAGCACCCATCAGATCATTGTCTTTGCCATGTATTTCAATTTTTCCCACCTCATTGTTATATTCCACCATTCCTTTTTCCAGTTTCTCCCTCTCTTTCTTAATATCTGGAGCTGAAAATTTGCCCTTCTCAGTGCTTGCTGTGTTACCCACTACTTCATCACTTTGGCCTTTGAGCTGCGAGTCTGGTTCTCTAAGAACTCCTATCCTCAAATCTTTGCCCATTGCAACATTGTCTGCAAAAATAGAGCAGTGATTATCCAAAAAGACAGAACTTGATAGCAGAGACAACCAGCAACACAAATACAAAAAATGTAAATCCTTATTCTGTGAAGAAATCCCACCAAGCTCATCATCCTGTTTCTGGGATCTTCTGGTAGCATTTGTAGGCACCCAGTTACTGCTATGTGCCTCTGGCCTTGAATGAATAACCTGGGCACAAGTGCTATCAGGGGGATCAACTAAATCATCCCATGATGACATAGGTTGAGGACTGTCCACTTCTACAGCCCTTTTTGACCAAGAACTCTGCTGAAAAGAGATATTACAATCAATTGGGAATATAAACAGAATTCAGGAAATCATTCACAAGTAAGAACTTTAATAGTTACCCATCAATTGCCATCAATAGTTGTCTATGTTAATGTGTGCATGTGTAAGCCTATAGATAAAACAAAATATTCAAATTAAAAAATATATATTGAAGGAGTGGGTCAGGCTACTTGCTACTTGCTTAATACATATCATGATATATAATTATGCACTGCAATGAATAGGTCTTTCCGCAGGAAAGATTCACAACAAAGTCAATTGTATTCATGTATTTTGCTTGGAATTAAATTATCCGTGCATATTTTTCATGATCGGCAAGAGATATATAGAATCTGACATAAGATTTGCTTCCTAGATATTAACCAGGTAAAAGAACTGGTAAGCAAATATTGCTTATAAAAAGCATCATCTTTGCAATCCAATTTTACTATATTCTCTTAGTTATTACTAAGAAATAAAAATTAGTAGTCATTTCCAAATTGTTAATTGCACTCATATACTAATGTTAAGATTCCTAAAATATTCACAATACTTTCCTAAATATGTCTTGATCACATAGATGTAGATGTACTTGGATAAGATATCAACCTTGATTCTCGGACTTCAATTAATTTTAAGTTAATAATTTTAAACAAGGTTTTAACTGCACTATCGCGTTTAACAAACATACAACTAATATGGAACTATTTTAGGTATAAATTCACAAATTTTCAACTGCACAAATCTTTTAAGCATCTATAAATACTTCATTTTGTTTAACATCACTGCACGCATCAGTAATATGCTTTAGTGTTTTTTATCTCATCCTACCTAAGTATCTTCAAAGTTGGACCCAGGCATGATGCAAGGTTTATGGAGAAGAGTTTATATTAAGTATAGTTAGAGTTAAAAGAAAAAGATCTGCTGACTCAATTACATAAACACACACATATTAGTTAAAGAGAAAGATCTGCTGACTCAATTTAATACTCAATAATCTCCTAATAAGTCTTGTGTGGAATTATATAACTACTCACATTCTATCAGTTAAAGTGCGTATCACTTGGAAATGAACACAGCATAGAGCCCAAAGGAATAATGATGATACTTTTCATTTGAAAGTTGAAGGTTCCAAACTTAGTTGATGTCTTCTACTCCGTTAGTACTAATATTTCAAGACCATTAAATCTTAAAAAAAAATATTTAACTTCCAATTGTTTTCATTTTCTTTTTCTGTTTCCGTTATGCTTTTGAATCACCCTTGCAAACAATGTGTGATTTTGCTTGAATATATCAAAAATATGAACATTTTGTGGTAACTTGCTGAAAAATTTCCTCATAATTGGAGGTCAAGTGAATCACTTCATAAGTGAAATGTAATACAAGAAATAGGTGAAAAACTTCAGCTCGTTTGGTTGACCACCTAGAAATCTAGAGTTGATAAATTCTTCATTGCCCCAAACAAGAGATCTTTTCTCAAGTGTTGTTGCTTCAGTTTTCCCTAACAGAAGATTAGTGGGAAAAATCTCTTTTCATTTAGGAAATATGTTTATTGTGTGAGATTTTTCCGAGAAAGTATGAATTTGCTGCAACTGCTACAATGTGAGGCATCTCAAGCCTCTGTTTAAAAAGGAAATGAAATCACACAAGACATCCATGAGTGAAAAGACAAGGTAATTAGAGGAGAGAGTAAGATTATGTAGATTGCGTAGAGTTCGAAAGATAAAGGTTTACGAGTGACTAACAGAAGCGTTGGAACTCATGATATCAAAGTATTTAGGTGCATTTTTCCTATCCTTGACCATTTGCATGATGATTTACACTGATAGAATTGGTTAGGAGCATATAAAAGATTTTCACCTTAAGGGTTCTGGAGTAGTTCTAAACTTCTAATTGCTCATACATTCCATGTACAAACAAAAAATAGATAACGAATAGGTCTACTATTAAAGCATTGCTTTGACTTACCAGATGTAACTGATGCAAAATTTAATTTGAGGAATTGTTTATAGGAATGTGCTGTTCTGGGTACTATCACTATTCTGGTAACATATCAGGTTTTTCACTATGATAAATGTTGCCAACCTATTCTCTTCTTTAATAAAATTAGACAAAACATGCACGAAAAGACACAACCATGTGGATAATTTTACGAAAAAGATTGTATTATTTTTAATTGTGCTTATTTATTATTCTGACATCTAGTTTTGTATATTGTTACCATCTCTGTCATGATTGTACTTTTGAAGTTTAGTGTTTTTTTTTTTTTTCTTGTTTTTGCTCATCTAACCAGGGACATCTCAAACAAAAAATACACATTTTAATATAATGACCAAAGGAGACAGCAGAAACATGTAAACTTCTGCATCCAAAGACAGCCAACGGTTAGTGGTTCATGTAATGATTTCTAATCTGTAACAGAAAATTTGTTTGCTCAATATATCTTTCTCTACAAAGGATTATGGTCAATCACTTATGTTAGCTATAAGGAAAATTGCAATCTTTTAGACAGTATGCTAATCAAATTGACAAGAACTTCAATTTAACCAAAAAATAAAAACAAATTAGCCCTTTGACAAATTAAATAATGTAGTGGAAGGGTACTTAATATATCTATGCTTGTAATCTCTGTCAAATCATATCAAGGACATTGCTTATTTTTTATTTTTTGTTTATATCACATGGGAGAATAGGGTCCATCATTTTGGTAGCAAACAATCCCTTTTTGGCCCAACCAGAAAAGGAAATGATATAGAAAATGTCAAAAACGATGCCTTTTCATATCAGTTAGAAACTGTATATTTGCCAAGTGCTTCAAACTAAGCATATTCATGAAAAAAACAGTTTTGTTTAAATTTGGTAATATATCTACTTGTAATACAAATAAGCAAAAATAAGTGACATGAAGATGAAAGACCTTATGATAAACAGTAATGACTGCTTAAGTAGAAGTGGCAAACCTGCAACCTCAGTCATATGCATATGTTGATAACCATTATGCTCTATCCAAGTAACTCTAGAGAAAGCAACAACAAATAAGAAAAAAAAATCCCAGACCTTTCCAGGCAACAAGACATCTCAAAGCCAAGCAACTCTATATATCCATAAATCCAAGTTTATTACAGATCACATTAACAGTATTAAATATATGAATCCTAGTATTTTTGCTTAGTCTCACATTCTATTCTCCACAACCAATATTATCGCATCGATGTCCCCATCTTCATTCCTAAACTATAACAGAATGCCAAAATAGATATCAAAAAGGCACCGATAGATTTTTTCAAAACTAATAAAAAACTCCAAAAGCATTTCACCAATCTAAGAGCATTAAAAATCATCTGATTGGTTGAGAACAATGCTTGATGAAATTAAAGTTATTTATGCTCAACATTATTCTGTCTGACAAAGACAGATATTCTATAGGTGCGTCAAATGATGCACAAAAAATTGGCTCGAAAAGGGAAGAGGAAAAAACAAAGAATACAAGAAGCCATGGATTCAAAATTAGGGAATACCTGAGTGCCACTTCCATTGTCACTCCCATCTCTATAATTCAACCCTATGCTCCCATTGTCATCCTCATCATTGCTGTCGGTGTTATTGTCTGAGGCTCCAACACTTTTTGACTTTGTCGATTTTTGAGTCCGTGTCCCACTTTCGCTCCCACTGCCACTTGACTGAGGAAATAGTACCACACAGAGCAGTATCATATAAATTATTCAAGCACAAATTTCCCAACATCATGTAACGTAATTAGGAAAATCTGTTTCAGGTGTTAATAAATGCTTCCTTTTCAAGGAAATTATTCAAGCACAAATTTCCCAACATCATATAAATGGTATCCATACGCCAACTGAAATGGTTGTCAAAATTGTCCTAGCTCAAATTTGTATTAGGTTTAACTTACACTGTGACATTTTCTCCAAACATGCTGCCAGAGATTCTTAAGCTCATTCTTTCGAATAGGCTTCACTAAAAAGTCAACAGCACCCTTTGACAGACACTTAAAGACTATTCCCATAGAATCATTAGATGACATCACTGCACACAAAACTCATCAGGTGTAGCAGTTAAAAGTATTGATTGGCAGAATATTAGAGAAAATAACCATGCTTGCACAAAGAGCTCATATACTTAAACAGGAACAATACTCACTAATCACTGGTATATTCTTGCAAGTTTTGTGATTCATAATCTTGGATAGGAGGCCAATGCCTGATAAACATGGCATAGCCACTTCTGTTAGAACGAGATCGATATGATTGGTTAAGTCTTCTAGTATTTTCCATGCTTCCACACCATTTGATACGGCAGTCACTGCCAGAGTTGATGAGCAAAAAAATAAATAAATAAACACAATAGACAAAAAGGGGGAAAAAAAGAATAGATGGAATAATTTCAGAAGATGCAGCAATTAGAAGACAAAGAGATGCTTCAGTAATATGCAAAACAGTATATCCAGTAAGAATAAGCAAAATATCTGATAGATATGATTTTGAGTGTCACATTAAATCACATCAAATGAGGCTAGCATCAAAGTCCACATTCTGTCTTAGCTAGAAAAAGGAAAGTCATGAAATGAAAAGAAAAGATTTGTTTTTCCCCTATTAAGAACAAGAATAACAGCTACATACATATAAAGAGGCATGATACTCGCAGAAGGTAGTGTGGTAATAGAGAGACTACATCAAGTTTTATAAGCGGGTAAATGCCATATGAACTATTTAGAAAGTATTTCAGTGAGTTACGTTTGTCTTGATTTGCAAATTTTGAAGCTTCTTTCTTCACCTCTTTTGACATCGTTGAGGGGTTAATAAATGATAAGGTAAAGATGAACTGTAACTCGCCAACTCAGGACATAAGCTCGAATCTGAACTAATTATCCCGCAAAACTGTTATAAGACATGCTTGACTTAATTAAAAATGTTAGAGATCTTTTTCTAGAGGAAAACATATATGAGACAACTTCTGAAAGGTGTTCTTTGGAGCAGACCGCCCAATATACTTGCTGAAGAACTCTGAATACATCAAAACAGGTAAAATAATTGTAGATAACATTTAACGCGAAAATGCTTGAGGCAGTTCTCAAGTTTCAGTCAAAGGAATTCCTGATCTGGATTATCCCAATTTTAAAGAAGGATGCCACCTAATGCACTTTGTTTCATTTGATGATGGCATTATAACCAAAATAAGTTTTAATAATCATTTAGAAATTATAGCTTTTCAAATCAAAGTAGGATAGCACTTAATATTCCTTTACTAACCTAGCTGCCATTATCTCACACTCAGTCTGGTTGCCAATGCACCACGTGTGCAAGCTGTAGCACACAAACACTGAATGTAAATACTCAAATACTAATATTCTAATTTCTATAGCTGTTACACTATAGTACCTGATCCTGTCCTTAATTTTGATACATCCTAATTCAACTTCTTTTACTTCCTCTGATAAACTCAGCTTTGGCATCAACCCTATATCTCATTTTTGTTGCCTAACATTGTAAATCAATTGGTTACAGAAGCCTTACATTGTTGGGCATTGATCTAGAAATAGTTCAAAAAACAGATTCAAGGCCAAATTAAGATGATGAGATATAGTTCTGAAAAACTCAATTTAAGTATCTTAAATTTTTTTCTAAGATTAAACCTGCCATATATAATCTATGACCATACTTTAAGAAAGGCTTGATCAGTACCATTTGGGGTCAGATATGTAGCCTTTGTCCTATTTTCTCTAGATATAAACAAGCATCAAGTATGATCTGGAATACATTAAAAAAAAAAAGAACTACACAAGAATAGTCATCCTGGTAATAACACTACTCCATTTCCACTAACCTAGGTTAAATTTGGCACTGATTATATGAGTAAAAGTTTTCTACTTATGAAATCAATTAAAATAGAAACACTATTTCAATACATATTAAAATTTTTATAGAAACATTTCTCAAATGATTCTTTGTAAAGCATAATCATTATATCTTAATTAGGAAAAGAAACTAAACTAGACTTTCCCTCCCTCCCTCCCTCCCTCCCTCCCTCCCTCCCTCTCTCTCTCTCTCTCCACACACTTGCCTGCATCAGCAGGTTTTAATATTTAATTGTCTTAAATATATTAGCTACTTGGCTTTGAGCCTTGTCAATTTTCAGTTACTAACAAATAATAATATTGTCCTAAAGACGACATTGTAGGTTGTATATATAGATTTTATGACTTCCACATTTGACAAACATCAACATGAGATTTTATAAAGAAATTGAGCTACCAGTACCCAGAGTAATTATAATTGTATGAATATAATTACCAAAACAAAATGATAAACAAAAGACTAAAAATCCAAAGGAAATGCATCTCCAATACAATAATATATTTTGGAAATGATTAAGATTACAAGACAATGCATAATGTTATGTGAATATCATTTTAGCATCTTGCTGTTAAGCTGGCAATAAGCATCTTGAGCACTGGGATGCATTAGTTTACAAGGTGCTTCAGTCCTATCAATTCTCTCTCTAGAATTCCTCTTTTCATCTTTTTTCCCCCCAAATGCAGAGTTATGCAAAGAATAAAAGTTGGAGAATGTTTTAGAGTCAGGAAGTAGAGATGATTAGGCAGATAATTGGCTAAGTTGGAGGTCAACAATAGTCATATCAGTGCATTATTCATTGAAAGAAGGGCTGTGCAAACGATGATACAGCCCATGGTAATTTGATAGTTATGCATATTGCTTAATAGGAAAATGGGAGAAACACTTTTTTGGGCAGAAAAACTCTTTGGATATAGGTTAATAAGAGTAATTACAGCCTATAATAGATAGAAGGGCTGCTAGGATTAGCATCACATGCAAGTCCCTCGAAATTCATCCCGAAAAAGTATCTCATTTTCTCTTCTTGTTAATTTAAAGGTTAAAAATGGTTCTTCAGTTCGGTTTCAAGAAAATATTTTTTTCTTCTTTATAACGGTGTGAACCTACAGCCACTGCCCTTGAGGCATGCAGAAGATAAAACTTAACCTCAAAAGAAAACAAAATTTGTGCAATTTTTGAACCATGATAGTCATTTGCTATAATCATTGTAGGATGTCATATCGCCATAATGTGAAGCATAATAAATCTAATAGGTTAATACAGTAACATAAGATGGGCTATTTGAGTATAAGTTAAGCAATGACTGCTCTCTTACGGAACAGAAACATCAAGTTCTAATGAAAAATGTTCCAGCTAGACTAATGCTGTCGAGGTAACAAAATCTAGCCACCACCCAATGCTATAATCTTTTTGAACCAACCATAACACACAGTTACAAGTCCATGACCTTTTTATAGTGAATGGCTACAGTATCTGCATATCTTTACCAGTATTCGTTTAAACACCCAGATATAATGCCTGGATTTTGTCTTCTAAGCATTATCAAATTCTTGATTTAAAAAAAAAAATTAACATGCTCTCTTGAGCAATTTTGATGTTTATATCTGAAACAAATAACTTTGCCATTTGAAAATGCAGGAATTGGTGGGAGATTTCTCTTCTAAAACGTTCACGCAGTTTTCTGGTTTCCAACTGATGCCAAACTGGAAAGTAAAAGAGGACTGCAGCAAAGTCCACAAAGAAACAGGTTACAAAAGTCAATTCATCTTAGCCAAAAAAGGTAGAAATATCAAATATGCTGAAATCTTTTCTTTGGTCCATAGAGCATGCAAATGTCAAAAAATCTGTGCTGGAATTATCTGGAAAAGAATGAGAATGAATTACTGCTAAGACAGCCCATCCGGCTCACAATTGACTTCTTTATTAGGCATCTAGCCAAGAACCATTCAATTGTAAGCATGTCCATAGGAAATATAAAAGCTCTCAATTTGGATATTTGCTTCAATCTTTAATCTACAAAAGCATGTATAATTAACTACATCCAGAATGATCGATCCCTTTTATAAAATAAAAGCTGATTCCTGATGCTTCCTCACTTAGAAACATCAAGTTAATGAGAACATGGTGCATATATTCTAGCTAAAATAAAAATGAAGCATTAAATATACCCTGTTAGTCAAGATGATCAGACCTATGAATTCCGATAGAAGAAAACATGCTGATATAAAATGCTAGTCACCTTCATAACTGCAATTCCTAAGTAACGCACTGACAACATGGCGAGTTGAGTCATCATTTTCCACCAATAGAACTTTTAGGGACCTAAGAGGAAGAAAGCTCTCCCAGAGGACAACTGGCCCTTGAGACTGATGCTGCTGCTGCCGTTGAGCATGCAGAATAGTCTGGGCTTGTACAAGCTCTATGCGCCCGTTATTGCCTTCCTTATTGGTCCTTGACTCACCTTCCTCGGAGATCCCATGCCCATGACCAGAAACTCCATTTTTTACTGCTTTGTGGTCATCCTGCACATGATCCTGATTAACTTCCACCAACCCTTTAGTTGGCAGCCCATCCGCATCCACCCAAACACCCCTCATCAACCAGATTCAGAAAGACCAACAATGAATAAGCCACCAGATTGAGTCGGCAAGAGAACTTCTAAGTTAGAAATATTGCACATACCGTTGTCTTTTCAAGTTACCAATTTTTCTAAACAGCAACTCTTCAATGTTTTCTACCATGGAAAAAAATAACAAAAGAAATAATTAATACAAAGTATCAATCGTCTTGCATATAACAAAGGCAACCACACCCCCTCGAACAACCCAAAATAGAAATCAACATGAAAGGAAACAATATATCAACAAATGGCATATATACTAGTCTTGCATGCATGTGTCTTTGAACTCATGCAAAGATCAGACCACTAAAACCATATGCATATCCAGTAAACAATAGAGACCAAAAAATTTAAATATAAACAAAAAATCAAAATCTGTTAATCGGGGAGAGAGAGGGAGGGGCTCAGAACTCGCCCTGTTTTTCTTGATCCAACGCATAAATCCTATAATCAAACAAGAAATCATAGCTCAATCGAAATACATTGAACAAAATTGATTCGAATTCAGATACATTTCTAAAAAATAATCAACCAGCTATAAAATCAAACTCCTCTCTAATTCAAAATCATCAACCTCTCACTTCTTAGCTCCATAAAAACTGAACCACTATTCTACTCTCAAAAATTACAATGGAAGAACAAATATGTCATGCCAGTCAAAATCCTCAATAAATAAACAAAATTTAAGCAACAACTTACCATTGAAACATTAAGCTCCTCCTCTACCTTATGTTTCTCTCAGTCTCGGCATCCAGCCATACAACAACACAAAAACTAGATTTCATACTTCAAAAACTCCATGAAAAAACAAATATCCAAAAATAATTTCCAATTATAAAAAATAATAAAAATTCATCGTCCCAAAAAATTCTTCATAAATCCAAAACAAATTAAAGAAATCATTACCTACAGACCTCTCATTCCGTCCACGCGCCTCAAATTTGATTTCGCCGGGAAATTTGAGCGGTTTACCGGTGAATTTTCCGATAATTAAAGAAATTGATTGCGGTAACTTTTTTTCTAGGGTTTCTTTTTTCGAAATTATTGCCGAAAGCGTTTCTTTCCTTATTTTTTTCACTGGTTCAGAAACTGCGAGGCCTGCCTAAAAGCAGAGGAAAGAGCAAAACAAAATGTATATATTTTATTTTGCAACTAAAATATACTATATACTAATAGATATATATATATATATATATGTTTATATTTACAAGAACGGCCGCTGACGTGGACAAGGTGGAGGTGGGAAACGGCTGGGCCGTGCCAGGTGGACGACAAATGTGGGGTACACGTGGGATGAGTTGGTGACGTGGAAGGGTGAATCTAAAGACGGGCTCAGAATAGTTCGCGACGGATCTTAAGGAGATCTGTTGGATCTGATCTGAGACACGTGGCGATCTGTGAGCGAAGTTAAAGGTTTTGTTCGTTAAAAATTAAAAAAAGGGACGTCGTTGTGATTGCCCACAGTCACGGTGGCCGGTTTGAAACTAATGGACCTAGTTATGAGGGTCACGTGAGATGTGGAATGTCGATTTCGGCCTCGGGAGTTCGTGGTATTTACTGGGATCGTGTCCAGGTCAGCAACAAAATATCTGGATGGTTTTGATCTGCTGTTCTGTAGGTGCAGGGTCAGGTAAACTAGTGCTTATCAGTCGCAGAATGACACGTCATTTTTCTTCTTTGGATAAGGCAATGTTTGGGTTTCCTGTGAAGACCATGAAATAAAATTTACGTTATTCTCAACAGATTCCGATTTCTGTAAAAATTGATTTCAGAAAATTTGAATCTATTAATTTTGATCTTAACTTAAAAATTCTAAAATCAAAGTCCAAAAAATAGCTAAAAACATTACAAAAAACATATTTTTTAAAATTAAAAACTAAAAACAAGTAAAAACAAGAATTGAGAACGAGCCCTTACTTTTGTACCCTTGTAAAATGGTATATTACAAAAATGGAGGAAATGTCAAGTGATATAAGACATATCATTATTCTACTATATAGTCAATCAAATATAAATGTTAAATCATGATAGTTATAGCATTTAACACTTATAAAACTGTTATTTAAAAAAAAAAAACACTTATAAAATTGTTTAATTTACTATAGATGCTCAAAGAAAATAAAAAGCAAAAGAAATTGTTTTATTCATTTAATTAAGATTTAGTCATTCTAAGATTAGTCTACTGGATTTGTGGTTTCTATTTTTTTTTTTTTGGTTTCGAAAACTAGTTTGACAGCCAGATATTTTGATACATAATTGAGTGTAATGTAACGTATCTTCTAATCTTTTGTTATTAAATGTAATGTATCCATAAGATTGTGGCCTTTTGGGATGAATGTAACATTTTTATTTTCTAAATATGCATGTCCATATCCACGCTCTTACATGCACCAACAGTCCGACAGAAATTTGACATAAATAAAATTGATTAACTAATTGTTTCCTTTGAAATGGGCTATCAATCTTCATCGTTGGTAGACTATTTTACAGGAAAATTTGTCATCATTAATTTACAAGAGTATTTTACAAGTTGATTAGCTTATTAGTAATAAGGAAGTATTTCAAGTATCATTCTAAGTTGCCAATGAGGCCTTGTGAATTAGTCTAAGATTAAGTTAGTACTAGTACAACATTTTGTGGGTTAGTGGTGTTATTATTAGTCCTACCATATATAGTTTAGTATGCAATTTATGTGAATTATTAGTACACCTTTTGTTATTTCACATGTCAAAACAATTTCATAAGGTTCTAATTTCAGAAAAATAGAGAAATGAAAGACCAATTGAAAAAGATCATTACCTTGGCTGAATTCCTTGGTTGATAAATAAGAACTAATGGTGTGTTCAACAAAATGGCATGCCATTTAGAGCTAGGGGTCTGAAAGCAAGGATTTTGGGAGGTAAATTACTTCAAAATGAATGCAAATTAAAATGTTGTCTAACAAAATTTTCAAAAAAAAAATCAAAATGAACTGCAATTTTTTTATTTTCTTCTCGGCCTATAACAATATGGGGCCAACAGGGGCCGTGTCTTGCATAATTAGAGGGATCATTTATGATTGAAATATATAGCATATCACAGGCAGTATAGAGTAAGTATAATACTGTAGTTCATATAATATTGATCTTGGACACCCTTCTGCAAATAAAAACACTTTGTTGGTTATACCTTTATAATGCACAAAAGGTTGGAAATAAAGTTATAAAAGAAGAAACAAGAAAATTAAAATAAAATATCAGAAAAACTATAAAACTTTGGAATTAAGTTCAATTAGCAACCCACAAGAAGGAAAATTGAAAGGAAAGTAGCCCTCCATTATAAAACAGGGAAGCAAGAAAACCATCTTACTGTTAATAAAGTGGAATGGGGCATTTTGACATTAATTTTTATCATTTATGCCTTGCTAGATTGCCCTAAAATATGGAGATAACTCCTTATCTTTCTTTCTAAATAATACTTAATAAATAACAAAAGTATAATTTTGACATTTATTTTTAAAATCAGGCACACATTGGACATTCAAAATCAGGCACACAAAAGTATAATCACAAAACTAGTTAAATGATTCATCTGTCTATATAGATATGAAGAATAATATTAGACATTCAAAATATAACCCCTATTTTTTAAGTAAAATGTTAGACATATTATTTGCTCAATGCATCTTTGAAAACATATGAAACATGTGGAGAGAGGTACAATTTACATTAGTCTATACATAATTGGTGTCATTCAGAATATCTTGGAAACGAATAGAGGGTCGAGCAGTTCGAACTTTATGACTCTACTCCAGAGATCGGAGGTTCGAATTCCACCAACACCATTTACCTCCCCAATGTAAAAGTGTAAGTATAGGTTTGATTGAAAAAAAAAAACCATTTACAAACAAAGAAGTCCCGTCTCATTTAGTAACTCCTTACAAAAACGAGTTCTTTTCCTTTCTCTTTTTCTTGTTCCCCATCCCCACCCCATCCAAAAAAAAAAAAAAATCTTTCTCAATGTTTTAGCCCACTGTAAAAGTATAGATATAGGTTTGATTAAAAACTCATTTAAAAAAAAAAAAAGAAGTCCCATCTCATTTAGTAACTTATTACAAAAACGAGTTCTTTTCCTTTCTCTTGTTCTTCTTCCCCCCCCCCCCCTCCCAAAAAAAAAACCTCTTTCTCTATGTTTTAGTTTTATATGCATATATATATATATATATATATATATATATATGTATGAGTATGTATGTGCATCTATATATATGTTTCTGTTGGAAGAAATATTAGCACTCGTGACCATTAAATCAAGTCACAAACATTAATATACTAGTCACAAATAGCTTCGTGGTCTCTTTTTGACCTTCAAATGGAGTCACCATCTACACAGTCACAGAAGGAGATCATACTATTATTTGTGACTTGAAATTATATTTTCGTGACTTGTATTGATATTCGATGGTCATAAAATTTAGCTTTCATGAGTATAAAAAATTGTGAATCAACATGGTCTTATTTTTCTTGGAGAGGGTAAGGAGATTCAATATGGATATGGGTTGAATGGCTACTCTTAGTTTCTCTGTCATCAACCATTTTTTGGCAATATATAAATTCGAATGTCATCAATCCAATTGTTTATACTCTTTATCAAATTCTTTTGACGTATTTTTGATCGATTGTTCTGTCTTCAATTTCTCTATAACTCAAAAGGAACAGTCCAATATTGAACGCAATTCTGATCTTGTTATTAATTATAAGGGCAATATGATGTTCAATTCCTAATGGAAATGGATTTATATTAAATGCTTCAGGAAAAATACACTGCAGATAAAAAAAGAAAAAAAGAAAAAAAGGTAGGTGGTCTGAGGATATAGGTTAAGTTGTCCTTCAGCAACTTTGCTAAAAGTGGGAAAGATAGGGCAGCAAATCAAAATAATTTCATCAACATTTTAAATTTACTTTTGTTTTAAATCAAGATATCCATATGAGATAAAGAGTGGATTACATTAGACATAAATGAACGGTCCACAACTAGTTTAAATTCTCTGTCCAATTTTTTGTTTCACATTAATATGACGTAATTTCATATTTGACCAATTAAACATTATAAAAAATCAAACATAAGATTTGAAGTGTGTTGGTGAGAAAAACCTGACAAAGTTTACCAAAGAAACCCAATATACAAGTTAAAACCCATCTTGACCCAAAAGCTTAAGTTACTAAGTCTTGGACCCATACTTCTTTGTTAAGTGCTCTTTCTTTCTTTTCAAACTAATATGAGACAATCTCACCTACTCATTAACCTAATAATTATTGCCCTCCTTGGGTAGACTGTCACATTGAACTCCTCCTCAAGCCCAAATTATTACTCAATACAAATCCATAATTCATCAACTCAAATATGAACTCTAATATTTTCTTAACCGAAGCCCTAGTCCAATATCACCAGACCTCTAGCCTAACTCTAAGGCTCCCTGGTCCAATACCCAAGAAGAGAACAATTCACTGGTCCAATACTGAGTCCAATATAAAGAAGAAACCACTTGTCAACGAGAATCACAACAACCCAAGACTTTTTCATGGGCTCTGATACCAATTGTTGGGGAGAAAAACCCAAGAAAGTTCACCAAAGAAGCCCAATATATAAGTTGAAACTCACTTTGACCCAAAAGCTTAAGGTAGTAAGTCTTGGATTTATAGTTATATATTAAGTGCTATTTTTTCTTCTTCAGACCAACGTGGAACAATCTCACTTACTCATGAACCTAACAATGTGCCCAACAACTTATCTAATCTAACTATATTATAAAAAGACTATGGGAGTTACTGTAGCAACTCCTATGCTTGACATGTGGCACTCTAATTAGGAGCAAATGGCTTCTTTCCTTATTGAAATGAAAGGCTTCTTGCCTTAATGAAATGCATTTAAGCCTATTCTCCAATCATTAATTGCATATAATATTAAAGATAGTATTTTTAGCTAAAAAAAAGTTAGACTTATTAGAAATGAAAATAAAATATTAATATCATTTGTGTTTATTAATGGCTATCTTTTTTTTTTGGGTAACACTAATCTTATTATTATTATTATTTTTTACTTTGTAGTTATGAGTTTTTTTTTATTTAGATATTGATACTTATAATCATGTTTTTTTTTTTTTAGAATTTTTAACACATTTTCATGCGATTCAATGGGAAATGGGTAGAGCTTAACACAATGTAAATGTAATTGTTTATCATGAATATCAAGCTAATTGTTGTACTGATACCAAGATTGCTATTGGATTATGCATTAATCATGTCAAAAATTATTTTTATATTATTCTTTTCAAGTTTTTTCCCAATAGTGTGTATGGTGCGGTTGTTTAAAAGATAATAATTGACATTTGTTTTTCAAATATAAGTTTACTAACTAGCAATGTGATTGATTGCATGCTTATTGGAGGAATTTTATAGCTGCAAGTTAGAGATGGAGTTGGGATATTGATGAAAAATTATATTGAGCCAATTGTTGTATACACTTTAGATTTTAGATGATTCTAATGTGCTTATCTGAAATTTTTTACATGCTTAATTTAGTTGTATTTTTGAGTGAGCTTAAGTTGTGCCTTGCACAACTTGCCTTTCCTAGTATATATTACACATAAATAAAAATTATCATCTTCATTAAATCTGGTTTCAATATTTGGCCTGCCTCAGAATGCTCATATAGGCAACGCAAAAGCAGATGCACTTTTATAAGTGAAAGACTACACTTTTTCTAAATTTCTTACTTTTTTCGTTTTATATTCTTACATTATTCAAGTTGTTGAAGTTGTCTTATAATTCCAAGCACATTTCTCTTCGAGGGTTGTGTTTCTATCTATTAATTAGAAATTCAATTTTGTGATTAGTTATTAATATAAAAATTATCTATAAAATGATTACTTTATCAACTTATGGGTATACAACGATAGGACACTTTTATAACGCACAGAATAAATTTGTAAAGAACAAGTAGAATTTTGATAGCTTATATAGGCCTGCCTATTTGTAAGTCCGCTTACGAAGATGCTTTGAATCCTATGTCCCAAAAGGCACCTATGTTCTTTTGTCCAGTTACACAGTTACCACATGTATTAATTCATAACATTTTTGAAAAACTTATAGTTTTTGCAAGTCATTTTGGTAAATACATATACGAATTAATACATACGGCAATTGTATAAGAGTATGACAAAAAAACAGATGCGCTTTTTGGAATAGAGGATTTGACGAAAAACATGTAAGTCGCGTAGACGGTAAATAATCAATATCTAGTAAATTCTTGTCTGGGCAAGAGATTAATCTCAAAATTAAATTTAAGATGGCCTCTCAAGTACTTAAATTTACACTTATTCAAATATTTAACTTGTCCGTGATTCCCACAGTCTCACTGCTTGACAATGCTTTCACTCTAATTTGTTATGAATATTTTCTATGACGTTCTAAAACAAAAAGAATAGAATTATCGCACTAATGTTATTAGCCCACCTATTTTTTTCACAAGAACAACACTACGAAGACAAAACAAAAGGTTTTTTTTTTTTTATTCAGAACTAGAAAAGGCCAAAAGGCTTTGTCTTGTGATTTGATTAATTTTTCATCCTGTTGATTTGCCCATCATTTGGATTATTTTGGAACAATTAACCAGTTATTCCTCCTTTAAATGCATGCCAAAAAGCAACAGTAACAAGATTTTGTTACTAGTACATAACAAAAGAAAGACCCAAGAAATTGGCAAATCTTAACCTTAGCAACAACTTTCACTATTTGATAACACAGAATGCTTAGTACATTGTCTCAGAATAAAAAGCAAATCTTGTAGTGGAGACCTACGATCACAGGGATTTATCCATGCACGCATTATATGGTTTGAGAACATATAACTAACAATGACAAAACTTTTCTAGCTTCCTTTGTTTTTCACATGAGGAGAATGAAATAGCATGCAGCTCCTTATCTTTAGACAACTTGGGATTCCCCAATTCATCTTTAGCATCTCCTTGTTCTGTGGTGATCTTATGTTTGTTACAATTCAATCAAAGTCCAAATTGAGGAAAAGTTGAAATATATATGGCATGAGATAGATGACTAGATGACCTGTATCTTCATGGATTTTCACATTTTCTGCTACTTGATCTCCGTTTTGGCATCTTATCCCTTTAGAAAATATTATCACCATCTACCTTTGCATCTAGGCATGTTTTATGGCTTAGGCTTCAGATCCTTTTCACTCCCGATCTCTGAACCTCAGCTTATACAAAAGCAAAAAGAGTCAGATTCTTCCTTTTGAAATCCTCACTTTGGCATCTTTTCTCCAAAATTCTTTTCTTTGTTCTTCTGTTGGTCCCTTCCCCTGGTCATTGATCAATTAATAAGCATGTACCTTTTAGGGGCTGCACACAGGCTAAAGCACATATCCCTTTTCTAGTTATGTTTTGAATAGGGTTGTAAACCAACCCAGCTACTCTCGAGCAATTCGATCAAAATCTCAACTCAAATTCAAAATTGACCAAAATCTCGAGTCGGGCTCAAATAGCTCAAGTTGAATATCGAGCTAAACTCAAGCATCTTATACTCGGTTTGAAAGCTCGTCGAGCTATTCGAGTATTTATATATTTTATATTTTTATCTATACATATAAAATTACTAAAATATTTCTATTCTTTAGACAAGTTGCATCTCTTATATTTCATAACTTTAAATAGTAAAAAGTAATTTCGTCATTTTAATTAATTTAAAATAAGAAAACTAAAAATTTATAAAAGTCTAGATATTTGATTTGAGCTCAAACTTAAGCTCGAGTTCAAGTTTGAGTGTGAATTGAGTCAAACTCGAACTCTACAATTGCAAGCTCGACAAGGTAGAACTCAAGCTTGGGTATACTTATTTAAAACTTGAGCTGAGCTTGAACATCATGATATTTGAGTTCAACTCGTCTCTTTTACACCCCTGGTTTAAAAAATGCTGTAATGATAGTGAGTTAATAAAAATTAATAAATTTCTTAAGAAAAGTGGTACAATTTTGTTGAAATTTACTAATTTGTTATGAAAACTTACTAGTTTTATTGAGAGTTAGATAACAAAAAAAAGTCATTGTATTATTTCTTGGTCTTTATCTTGACTACAATCCCTTTATCATAAGTCTTTGGTGGAGCCAAGGCTAATTTTCTATTTCTTTACACAAAAAGTGATTAACAATAGTTCTTGTTCCAATTTCGAGTTTTAGATCAAAAGCTTAGACAAGTAAACAACAATATACAAAAGAAAAAACTAATTATCAAAAAATTATAATAACAATATTTCGTACTTTTCAACTCTATGTAAGGAATTTAACAAAGTTTTGAACATATAAAACATAATTAAGTTAAAGTTTGAATAAGATAAACTGAAAAATTATCAGAAGAGAAGAATGTATTGCTCCATTTAAGGACCTTTTGATAAAGGCAGAATAATAATTTCTAAAGTGGCAAAATTTGATTATACAATCCCTGAAAAGAATACATATAACAGTTAATTCTGCAACTACAAATTTTTTAAGATAGAAATATTGATATATAGCTTGAAATCGATCTTCACAAAAAGTTTAAAAAGTGACATTGACCTCATTCAGTTGACGAGGGCAATAAGAAGTTAATGTGGTAAATCAAATACAAGAAAGCTTACACATATGTTTAGGGGTAAAACTTTGGGGCCAAAACTTCTATATGGTTACTAAATTATTTTCATGGTTCACCTAAGACTATCAAACTATTTTTGTTTTCAAATTTACTATTAAACTATTTTCGTGGTCTATTTATGGTTTTTAGTTTTAAAGTGACCGTCGAAGTTTTTAAAATAATACATATAGTGACTGTTGAACTTTTTAAAATATATCACTTTTAATAGGTTGATGGTTCATTTGAAACAAAAAATAGTTCGCTAGCTATAAATGGACTTTTGACTTGTGAGATAGTTTAGTTACCAAATTGAAATAAAAAATAGGTTAGTAGCCATAAGTAAACTATGAAATAGTTTAATTCATTTTTGGCCCAATTTTTCATGATAAGTTGGAATGCTGTATGCTCATTTTAAGCCATCTTGGAATTCTAAACCTTTTCTCAACTTCACATGCTTGTGAGGTTATTCGATAAATTATACTCTGTGACACTCCATCTTTCACTAGGACGGTCAATAGGCCGAGTCGGTCTGAGTTCGGTCTGTTCGGTCTGAAGAAAAGCTCATGAACTTAATTGTATATTGAGTCGAGCCGAACTTGGGCTGAAATATTAGGCTCAAAATATTTCTAAGCTGAGCTTGGGTCTCACAAGGTTCAGACCCGTTATAAGCTCGGCTCATAATATATATATATATAGTTATAAATACACACACACACATATACATAGATACATACACATATATACACATATACACATATACATATATACACATATATGTACACACACATACATGTACATATGTCTATGTATACACACACACTATACATATATATGTACATATGTATATGTACACATATAATATTATATATATACATACACACACACACACTATATTATATATTATATTATATTATAGATATTGTATATCATAATATTCTTTTGGTGTTTATAAGCTTAATGAATTAGTGTGAATTAGTGTGAGTGAAGCTTTTGTGCCATAGATGTAATGCACTTAATCTATTTGATGGAGTAATGTAGAAGATAATACTTTTTTGTGCCATAAAATTTTCATTTGCTTTTTAGTTAAATACGTACATCAATATGTAAATGAGTTATTTATGTTTAATAGTAATATATTGCAGATGTATTTGTGAATTTTTTACTTGAATACCTATGAGTACACACTTTGAGATAATTATTTTTCACTTAATCACTTCAAAAATTTTTGCTATACTTTTCAAAAGTAATTTTAAACTAAAGGATTGTGCTTATACACAATAATATTAATTTGCTAATTAGTTTGTCTCCATTCATCATTTTTGTGAGATTATTGAATTTTAAAAATATTTCAATAGTTTTAGGTTCATAGGTTCGGGAGCTTAGGCTCACAACCCGAATATTTTGTGAGCCGAGTACGAGCTTCACATTTATAAGTCCGAAGCTTATAACCCGATTAAATATATGAGTTGAGCCTGAGCTTGTTAAAGCCCGATTCATAAGGCCCGATTGACACCCTATCTTTCACCATCTGCTAGTCACTTCTAGAACATTGGCATATTCTTTGAATTCAATGTTTGGAGGAAAAAAGAAAAGGGAAAAAAACAAAAGGAAAGTACTGAGCTCCGAATGAATGGAATCATATCTACCCTTAGCCAAAAAAGTAGAGGTTTTATCACGTTGAATCAATTCTAGTGATCAAGACTTCAACCGATACAAAATTTCCCCATATGAATTTTTAGATATGCACATTGAACACTTGATTAATGTGAAAAAAAGAAATTAATTATGTCAAAGCATTTTTAAATTAATTGGAATAGTTAATAGAAACTCCATTAACATATCAATCACTAAGAGTGAAGTTCTTAAATATGAGAACGACATTTGTCAAAGGAATGGTTGGAAACCCTCCCGTGAAATATCCATATGGATACTAGGAGGAAAAGGAACAGCACTTGCAGAAAGTTTATCCATCTTTAGTAGTTTCAAGCACTTGTCTAATTATTTTATGTTCTCTAAGATGTTCTCTAAACTTTCCCCTACATTCTTGTACATAAATTATTTTATGTATGAGTATGTGTTCATTTATGTCTAATTAAAATATGCATTAAGGAAGCGTTTGGTTCAAATTTTTCAATCACTATCACTATGAATATTATCAACCCAACTATGAGTATGGGTTCTGATGATTCCTCTCAACATATTTAGTTTAGTAATGAAATGTATATCATTCATCTCAAAAAGGTTAATGAGTTTAATAGAGTAATATTTTGAGAGAAATCATAGGGACTCCAATTAATCACTTTCGTTCCCTTTGAAGGACAGTGATAGTTGTTTCTCAAATATCAATAATGAGTATCATTACTATTGATATATATATTTCCCTCCTTAATTCCCCTAAACCAAACACCCTCAAGTTATAAACAATTGTTCGTTACTTTTGCTCTTGGATATCCTGGTTTGTGTTGGTATAAGTGGCAGTTTCAACTTCAACCATCCTACCAAAATAATAGTCATAATAATAACGATGATAATAATAATAGAAGACATCAAGAAAGGTAGAATATCTTGTATTTTCTTTTGGCATAAGAGTGAATTTCAACTTTAGTTTGCCAAAAAACAAAAGCACAAAAGAGCATAGAATTTACTTTTCTAACTTAAAGTTGAGATGAGAGGTCACAGAATGGTAGCAAGGAAAATTCCTATAATAGACTATCTTTACACCAGGTACCTCTATTTTTTTTCTCAAAGTCTCTCTCAACCTTAAGAATTTTTAGACTTGATTATTTTGTAAGAATACCTTAAAATAGAACTACTGTTTTATTCAAGCATGAGATGGCGGTTAAATTTTTTCTCCCCAGAGGTACGGAAGAAGCTGTGAGCCTGTGGCAACCAGTAAATTGCTGGAACTTTGTTTATTGTCCTACTTTTGTAGTGCCATCATCCGATCAATGTTTTATATATATGCATATTATATATTTGCCTTTGCAATTCTGTATTCTCATGTATTGCCGGCCATGCCTCCTTGGGGACCATTTTGAGCTAGAATATCCCAGTGAATAAAAATCAAGAATTGAAGTATTGAAGAATTTAATGGAAAGTGGGAATGACTGGTTCCAACTTCAAAATTAACACGGCCAGAAGAAAGGAAAAAAAACAACTGTTCAATACAATTTGGTTCATCTTTAACACTGTTCCGCCGAAGAGGCCGAATTGGGCAGTCCCTTTCATATGGCGGCTCAAAGTATGGTACACCGTGCATTATGCCTTGTACCTCTTGAATAAGATACATTAATAGGCTAGTTGCAGTACAAATTCTGAATGACCTTTAAAATACTGTAAAATGTTTTTAGAATCACAAAATGACAGAATAAAATGAAAAAAAAAAAATAAAATGGAACAAGAGATTCGAGAGAGACCTAGAACAAAAACAGTTGCCGATCCACCATTTCAGAAATATGCACATATGTAATCAATGTGTGTATTAAATTATACAATAAGTGTACAACATATGCAACTTTTGTGAATTGTTCAAAAATTTAACCAATATGTGTACAACATATGCAACTTTTGTGCATTGTTCAATAGGATTTGGCTGCATACAACGCTGCTTCCACAGGAGAGGCGGAATTGGGCAGTCCATTTCGTACGGCGGCAAAAAGAATGGTACACCGTGCATTAGGTATTGTACCTCTTTTGGAAGGTAAAATAATATATAGAAATATAGAGTACAAATTTTGAATGATCTTTAAGATCCTATATACTGTTTTCAATGTACACTCCCATGCAAAATACAAAAACTGTGCACTCTTATTATTGCAGGACCATAAAATGACAAAATAAAATGTAAAGGAAAAAGTTAGGAATTTGAGAGAGATTCAGGGCTAGAACAATTGTCAGTTAACCATTTCAGTACTGAGGGTTGTATTAATTTAAACAATACATGCATGCATCCAAATAATATATATAACTTTCGTGTATTGTTCACAGTCTCCTGTAATGGTTAAATATTTTTCATGTGCAGGAACGTAATGTTAATAGTGAGTCAGCCGTCGGCCTATAAACATGTTTTTACATGAGAATGGGAATTGGAAGCCACCTAAACCCAAGTATTTGTACTTCAAACTTTTATCAAGGACGATTTAGACAAGGTCCTCGATTCGTACTTTTTGTGCTTAATTCAAAATGTCCACAGAATCTTACTTCTTCATTACATTCTTTTCGTCATCGCACTTAGTTATGTTGCCAGAAAACATAAGGTAAATCAGCAATAATTCCAGAAAACAAAATTAATCAAGTACTAGCCACATTGAAAAAAAAAAAATTACAATAGAACACCGAAACACATTCTGCCTTTGCTAAAATCCCAGTACCATTGTCCACAACTCCAGGAATCCCTTTTAGAAATTTATGCTTTAATAATGATATCAAGTGTATATAGGAGTTTTTATGGTATACAACCATATAGAAACAATAATCATACACGAATATACTACTTTTGAATTGAGTGATCACACACATGCAAAGAATAATTAACTTAACCAGAAAATAGACTGCAATGCATAACAAACTAGAATTACCCCAACTGTAAAAGCTCAAGCAGCTAGTGACTTTTGTCATCATGATCATCAAGATTCAAGGCTTGAAGCAACTTAGTCCAGGACTCGGGGATTCCTCCAGGAAGATCAAACTCCAGCAATCTCCCACGACTTCGATAGAACTCCTCCACTGGCCGGCTCTGCAGGAAAACATGTATCATTAGTCTTTTTGCATTAGTAAAATTACTTCATATGGTACTCTTCTCTACAGACTTCACATTTGCAAAACATAATTCATCTCAATAACCACTAGAATACAGCAAGTTTAGCCAATAAAATGTCTTGTTAAATATTAAAATTATTTGTTTACCACAGAATCTCCAAGGCAAAGAGGTTGAAGCTGTAACCTAAAAGATGTATCCATAGACACCAGTAACTAAATCTATTTTTTCTCATTTGCAATCATAAACTAGACCACTACTCCATCATATATGTACTCTTCTAGATATCCAATAAAATGTCAAAGAGCAATAAGACAGGGAAAATAACATGTCTAATCTTATACTGATGAATAACCTAGGTGACAACATTCCTTATTTTGGACATATTCCATCATAGATCAGACATTGTACTTCTTTGAAAGCCTCCTTTCTTTGTATTTGAGTACAATCTCTCGAGGAACACCAAATTTCTAACTAATGATAAATTTGTTTTCCCCATTATGCATGTATCAGAACATGAAATGACAATATTCATATATATGAGAATAAATGAGATTACAAAAAGTTTCAAATAGACCAAGCGATACCGTTTCATTATAGACTCGGAGGCGCTCCTTCACAACTTCTTCAGTATCATCACACCTTCTGATTAGTTTTGATTCACAATTTGGAGGAGGAAGAAGGGGAGGCATGTACATTCGATCTCTTCCATCTTCACCCTTGATGTCAATGCAGGCAACGTTATAGTTCCCTCCGCATTCGCTACAAATCCTTCTTCCTAGGCATTTGGCGAGTAATGCTTCTTCCCGTAGCTTCAGATTAATCACCAAGTCAATATCCGTTACCCCCTCCAGAATTTCCTAAAAGTAACCAAAGAAAAAGAAAAGCTAATATGGATGAAGATGGGTACAAAAATTGGTTGCTGTGTTAATTAAACTATGTAACCTATAAACAAATTAAGTTGGGCGATGAATAGCATAGATGATAAAAATTAATAAAAACCAAAAAAATATTATCGGGAGAAACTGCAAAATGATATTTCTCAGAGGTTTGGATGAGTGGAGATCAATGACTAAACTACTTACGTGGTCTGACAGTCCTCAGCTTGGACTTGGGTACGCTTTGGGAGTAATAGGTGTATGATGCCAGGTCTGTTTCATCTCTATATTTTTTAGATCACGGGAAACAGACCTCCATTGCTTGGGGCAGAGTTGAGATTTGTATATATACAAATAGTCAGTATGTCAGTAATGAGGATTCAAACAAAAAGGAAAAAGACAAAAAAATGGATGAAATATTGAATCATTTATGAGATTTGACTCATTCAGCATCAAGGTTTACAACAAACCTGACAAGGATCTAAATCAAAGATTTAGAGGTCATGAGAATTAACATGGCTAAACCCAAAAAGACAATACCAGCAATAGAAGAGAGATTTGAGCAGGCAGCCGGATGAAGAATTTAAAAATGGTTGTATTTGATAAAAATATATCTAAGGAAACTGAACAAAAAACACAATTTAAAGGACACATATACACGTATGCCAATGCGTGCACGCACTCATGATCCCTTGTGGAAAAAACAATTTGGACCATTTCCAAGGGCAAAAGCTGATTTAAGAACCATTTTCCGTAGATTTGACAACTACCTAGTTTCTTTCGAAGATAGATAGAAGATATGCTTTTGTTTGCTGTCTGTGTTTATAATTGCATTCGAAGGTTAAAAAGTTGCTAATGGGGCTACAAAATAAGCATGAAAATCAACATTCTTATGTCAGTGATTTTCAGATACCAATCGCAGAATTCAAAAGAAAAACATCATAACCAACATAGAAACAAATTACTCGGAAACATTTGAAATCCATATCAAACCTCCTAACTTACACCCTAATCTAAGCAACTCAGAAACATATTATAACAGTTGGTGCTTGCATGGTGCTATTACATACACGAATAGGACCGGTGTTCAGTTGCTCAAGATCTCCCCTTTCTAACTTTTTACTTACAAAAACCTCTTCGAATTTTTTTTGTTTCTCATAAGCACCCCTGTCCCCAGCCAGAGATGCTTTCTTAGATACAAATTTTCATTACTTGTAAGCCAGAATACCTTTTCAATATCATCCAACTTCCAACGACCTCCTCCTATTCACCCAAGCCCATTCTTGGCTGGGCACTGCACAACCATTCCACAACAGGTCAACTATATGCAATTTTCTCATGAAAATAAAAACATTTGAGAATAAATTTCAGTGTGCAAATATATACAATAATTGTCAATTATATCACAAATTCTCATAATCCAGTCTACATGTCCCTAACATCTACTATATGTTTAAGTTGTTATTAATATAATTCTTGTGATGTAAACATATAAAGCATAAACTAAATATGATAAAACATATTAATATGCTAATACACATGCATATAAATACACTATAGGCCAGTTCTTGGATTCTTATAATAATCAGATAATTATAGCTTTTCTCAGGCTAATAACTGCCCTGAGGTGTTGTGATTTGCTTTCAATGACTTCTTCCTTTTGCATATTAAAGTAGCCATTAAGCTGCTCTTCGAAACAACTTTTCCTTCTCAGCAACTAAATGCAGAATAGGATCCCTAATTGACTTTGATCTTGGATTCCATAAAAAATAACATAGGTGTTTTGACTTTCGACCTCCATATCAAAGCAATCATCAACCAAAAACTAAGCCAATCTAATTTTTTGTGAGTTTCACACTTACTATAAATAAACCTCACCGCCTGTCTTATAGTACGAGGAAAGCCATCAAGAATGAACCCAGCTTCGCCCTTAGCTTCTCCAGCTTCAAGACGCTTAGAAAGAAGACTTATTATGATTTCGTCTGAAATCAATTTCCCTTGGCTGACAATTTCGGCAAGCTGCAAATGTTAAAAGAGAATGTGAAATATAATATATTAAAGAGAATAAACATATATAGAGATGCATTTACGTGCACACGTAACATTTGCACACGGGCACACAGGTGCACATGCACAGACATAAGAAATACTAGGATGTAGCTACCAATGAAAGCCCTTGATGCAGCTCTACACATTGATGTGAGTATCTGAGTAAATGCAACTCCAGCAAAAGGGAAAAAAAGTTGATGCATGTCATCTAACATTCCAAAAATGTAACATATAAATCATGAATTATGCTACAGAACTGTTCTGAGTTCAAAACATCTCACTCACTAATATCTTACTGGAGATATAAGGAGAGACTGAGGCAGCAAGTAACATTAAATGGTCTGAGATCCATTCCGATTGACAATAACATAAGCTTTCCACAAATTAAACACCGACATACACAGAAAATATAAAAGTACTGTTTAACATTGTTCTATGACATCCTGCATAGCAGACTGCCACACGAATACAAAAATATCCAGGGTACATTGAAGACCACCATAAATATATTCAAAGAAATTACAGAATTGTCACACTTCCATCCTCCAGTTCCTATAGTAAATAGAACTTGATTGATCCCATGGAACATGAGCACTTAGGAATTTATTCTAATTCATTCATAGATGAAAAAGGTTCATTGATTGCAAAAAGATGGAAATCATCGGAAAGTTAATAGTGCTGCCAGTGCACAAAACAAGAATCATTGATGTCATATCCTAGCATTTCTTCCTTACTAGTTAACCTATTTTTAATTGATAATCAAAACCACAAGTGCGATTAGTGACCAAGTGGTTCTTAATGTCCCAGTCTTTTTTATTAGTAATACCTGGATTACCCATCAATGAAATAGAATGTATAATACCAAACTTGAACCACTAATGTTCAACATTATAAACTTCAACAGGTCTTCTATTCCTTTGCTTCCAAATCACCCCCCAAACTGCAAAGGAAGCTACCCTTCAAGCTTTACCTTGACTTCTATCCTCCAGTACTTCTACATGATTCCAATAAGCCCAAAACTTTTCCTGGCATTCTCCATAATGCGTTACAAATACAACATACAGGGTATCAGAGAGTCTAAATTTCAACGAGCTTAAACTCGCGTTTGAGTTCAGCTTTATTGCTATTAGAGCCGAGCTCAAACAAGCTTTTCTCGATCCAAGCTCGTTTAGCTTGAGAATTTTTATATGCAAATTTCAAGTTTTTTACTTATCAAGCAGAATAAAAATCAACTCTTGTTAAGACTACTTTTCTACCGATGAACCAATATCGATCAGTAACTGAATAAAGATTGTGCCTTTCACTTTCTCGCTAAATTTAGATAATCACAAAGGCAGCAAATATATGATCAACTACAATTGAAATCAAATAGCAATATTTTGAAAAGAAGATAATATTAATACCTGAGAAGAAAGAGGCCCGTGGGAGGAGAGCTCAAGACGGACGAGATCACCGGTGGAGATGTGGGGAACGGCGAGAAGACTTGATAGGCGGGCTGCATAGGTGCCTTTACCCACCCCAGGGCAGCCCAGAAAAACCCACTGAATGTTTCCGCAGCCCTTTCCACCATTTAAATTTACAGCTGGACCCACATTTGAAGAAGTCAAGGAGGCAACGGAAGACGAAGAAGAAGAAGAGGATAGCTGTGGATATTTGGCATCAATTCCGGAAGAATTCAAACAAAAAGCGCCCCGTATTGAATTTGGATTCGAAAATGAGGCTAGGCGGCATCTCGATATCAGGCGGTTTAATATGTCCGCCATTTTCTGTCTTTTTGGTTGAAAGTTTAAGGACTAGTAATACTGGAGATGGAAGTGGTAATGGGGGTTGGAGATGAGAGATGTTGTTAAGGAATCGGGAAACCCGGGAGCGGAGAACGTGGGAAACAGGGGGCAGAAAAGGTTGACGTGGTAAGTACCCATGAAAGCTTCAAACCTAGACTGACACGTTTACATACAAATTCTACATATTCCAGACAATGTCAGAGTTTGTCCAACTCGCGAATCACGTTTTTTTTTTTCTTTCCAATGATTTTTGTTTGCTAGATATTTATGTTTGAGTGGGTAACCATCTCTCTATCCTAGTGAATGTTTAAGCAGACTTTTCAATGAAATGGTTCATGACGTTTACATCTATATTTTCTACAAAATGGTTGATCAATTGGTGGAAAAGTATACAATACACCACGTGCATTGCCACGTGGTGTACTAGAACCAATAATTTATCGCCACGTGGTAATGGTGGGTCATACATTGTATTATTTGGCGATGTCTGATTGGTTCTAGTGCACCACGTGACACGCCACGTGGCGCGCGTGGTGCACGCAATACTCACTCTCAATTGGTCCCCTCTTTGTTGGCTGAACCCAATAAGAAGTTTTCTTCAATGTCTGGAAACAGAGATATTGGGCACTATATAAACATTTTTTCTACTTATTTATATATTAATAAATGCCTTGCGGCAACCGTCTTCGAAGGGGGAAAAGAGAAAACAATACTGCCATCCATGCATTGTTTTCAGATCAACAACACACAAGGAAACAAGAATACAGACCACTATATTGTCCGAACTTGATTTCTCCATATGATATCTAAACTAAGCTTTATCTTCTCTAGTTGTCTTAATTATAAAAACCAGTCTTAATTTCATCTTTCTATAAGAATGGAAATAAATACCGACCGCTCATTTGCATCTGCTACAAGTAATCATAATCAACAACGAAACTGGCATCTTTAGTTATGATGTTAGTTATATTATGGCATCACTTTTCTCATCCTTTGGCAAAAGATCAGACAGCTGGCCAAACTTAAACCTCTAAGAGCAAAGAAGGTCAAGGGGACTATAATAAAATAAAATCTTAAATCGAGATAAGAAACACACGTACAAAATGTAGAAAGCTCACCCAAATCACTAGAGACATTACCAGATACATGTTACAAATCTTACATTACATCACAATACTACCATCCCATAATCTAACTTGTAGATGGATAAAGAATTAAATCCACCCAAATAAGTAAATTAAAGACCATAGGAGCTTATATCTGGTCTCCCCTCCCATCAACTTCAGAAATTCCATCACCTGCATGCCTGCATCAAGTTTCAAAACCAAGTTTAGTCAGATGCCTGCACAAGGCAAATGAAAAGTTCCAAACTTAAAAAGAATCAGTCCAGTGATGCACTTCAGTGTGATCTAAATATCATGCCAATAGAAACAAAAATTAAAAGTACAGCAACCAAAATACACAGGAAAATCTTGACCCCTTGCAAAACAACTATGGAGTCAACTGATATTCTGCGACCAATTCAATCCCAATACGACAGGCAAGTTGCATGACCATTAGCAAACAGAAGTTTCATCTTCAAAGCTAATGTGAAAAGGAGAGGGATAACACTTCCACCCTTACCCCCTAGAGACACCCAACTTACAAAAAAATTTTAGTCAAGAAGCCAGATTAATACAAATCAAAAACAGTTACCAAATCAAACAATAAGTCTTGCATAACTTCTCTAAGTTATCAATAGCTTTAAAATTTCCTTGTCAAGGAAAACCAAGTTTCTTATAAAAAACTGTCCAAGAGATCTCCAAAAAATTTATCCAAATCGCCTCACATATAATATAACATCTTGAACTTAATATTCCAATCCAGACAAGTAATCAGCTAAAGTGAGTTTTGCACTTTTAGACAATAAATGATAACTTTCCTTTCTATAACAAAAGCTTATGGATCTGCTAACAATCAGATCAAGTTTGAGTGTTTGCAGTCCTTCTAGTAACTCTATAATCACCTAATACAAATAGTAACTTAATTCATTACACTCTTGACTTCAATTTTTCATTCCACTAGTCTACAAACCCTAGTTTATATTTAGTTTTATAAACTACACCTGTCTAAAACCATGCTTAAAAAATCACAACCATCAAGATACTCACTGCGACATATCCAATCAATTGAAGGCACCATTTCATTTCTCCTGGACTCCACTCCATTTCAACAAAAGAACACTTCTATGTTCTCTCTCTCTCTCTCTCTCTCTCTCTCTCTCTCTCTCTCTCTCTCTCTCTCTCTCTCTCTCTCTCTCTCTCTCTCACCACCTAAGTGGGTAAGAATTCACAATTGCACACATTTTGAAGCAAGGGCGTAGATGAATTTGAATTAATTAATCTATATGCAGCAGATTAGTCTAATGTAAGTTTCTGATAGGTTCTGCTGGCATGCATATTGCAACTCAAACAAGGAATTTAGAATAGCTATCTCTTCTTTCCGAGCAACAACAATCTCTCTTTATGGATAGAGCAAAAACCAAAAAAGGGATTTTTCCCAGCAGACATCAACCTTTAATTTCTCTCCATGTAGGATTAAGTGAGCAAATTGAAGCAATCAGCACCTATATGCTTATCATGAACAGTTTATTACCCAGTAAAATGTTAAAGATTTCCTTTGTCTATATTATACCTTTCAGCAGAAAAAAACTCAAAGAAAGAAAATATTAATGTGGGAGTTGAGTAACAAACCGCCATGATGAGGTTCAGTTCCGAGCTTTCCTATCCAACTGAAGATTTTCTAAGGCAGCTGACGCATGGACTACCTCTTCTGGGAGCTCATCACCGTCATATCTCCAATTGTATTCATCTTTCCTGTACCCAGACATGGATGACCCAGCTCTCCTATCTGAAATCTCAAATGCATTAGAAAAAAAAAATACAGTAGTTGGGCCAATTTTGTTAAACTAATGTTACAAATTTTTACTACTTACCAGATCCCTGGGAAGCAGGAAGTGGCCTGCAACAGCATCCCATAAAATTAAGTTATTCATGAAAGGCAATGGGAAGATGAAGAATAAAAGGAAGTAAACACGGGGAGGCAAACAAGGATTCAAGTAATTGACCTTCCTAGAGGAGGTAAGCCCCCAGCTACAGATGACGAAGGTCTCCTGGTATTTCTAGTCTCTAAGTTGGACAGAGATTCCGCATCTGGTGCGGTTAGTCTCCTTCCTGGAGCCCTTGCTTGAGACAAATTCTGCAAGAAGAGGCATCAGAACTGTGATTTGAAGTTAACATTTCATCTGAAAATTACTAAAATAAAGGAAAAAAATTTGTCAGGTGCAGAGACAAAAGTATAATTCACCAACTGAAGAACCAACACAAGTTCATAAACATAAAAACACTTGACCAATTTTATAACATATGTTTATAAAGCACTCCTATCAATTCTTAAAACATATTCGTAGGTAGATTCATTACTCATGTACATACCCCATGTAAGCACTCCTGTGTTTACATATGGAGAGACATAGAATGAGAAAGGACATTAGGAACTGTATAAAGATGTATTGTCTACAAAAGCCGCAACCTTACAGTGTTGTCCTTTCTTCTTTTTGCTTTTTTTCCTAATAAATACAATGTCGACCTTATAACCACTTAAAAGGTATAATATTCAGAAAAAATTATCATCTTCTACAGGTTATTGGTTTTAGCTTGCATCATTGCTTGTGTAACACAGAAAACAAAGAAATCAAACGGGGACTTTAATTTTGTGCTTGCACATAAGATCCAGAGAATTTTATAATAATAAGAGAATGAAGTAGCCAGCTAAAAGCATATTGCAGACACTCTTTTATGCATAGATGAGTACAATTGAAGATTGAAAGACTATCAGATACCTCATACTTCAAAAAGCCTTCAAGAACATCTAAAAGCAAAGGACCACTATCTCCATTCCTGTTAAGATCATAACCATTCCTGCTACTGAAATCTTTCAGCTCAGATTTCCAGGAATCTTTTGGCTGCAATTCAAACATCAAAAAACTGAACCGAACAAACAAATAAATGACCAGAAAATTTAGCCAAATATAGCAACTGCAGAGTATGACTTACCAAATTACACTCTGGCAAGTAAACTTTTAGTGTGTGGCTTAGTGAAGCCCAATCCAAATATTCACATATAAGGGCAGTTAATAGCCTTCCTGCATTTAGGACATAGAAACACAATCGGATAAGTAAAAAGGAAAGTATGCTTGAATAGGAAGAGTCTTATTAATAATTACATGCTACCTTTTCTTTCCAACAAGACAAAACTTTACTGTTTCACATTCAAGCAAAAAGATTAGGATTGCTATAGGTTCATATTACCGCTGCAAAATTATTTGTAGATTAAACTCCTTGACTTCACCTTAAATAGTTAGATTACAAAACCAAGATATAGCACATCATCAAAGGTATAAATCTTCAATAAACCAAATAACAGACAAGTGCTCAGCCAAAAATCGTCGTGATAGAAAATCATGTAAATGGAAGTTTCATCATCATGAGAAGTCAGAAATATCCGCAAAAGTGTTAAACAATAACCTGAAGGTGAATTATGGAGTTGTTTAGCACGATCGTTGCAGCTCCCCAACAGTGCAGGAGGCAAACCTTCATCCTTCTCAATTGCCTTATCCTCCTCTTCAATTGCCTCAAAAACACTTGCTCTCAATTCAGCCTAGAAAAAACAAATTAAATTCATCAAGTACTAAGCAAATAACTCTCATCTTCCTCCCTTCAGGATAAAAACTAAAAAAGAATAAAATGGTAGTAAACTCAAGCAACGTTGTCCTGCACTTACTGAGTATCTTCATACAAACACTTAGCAACTTAGCATGCAGATAACCAAACTGTTATAAGCTTTAATTTCTTAAAACTATCTAAAAAGCTATTCTACACTCAAAATTGCAACTCCTCAAAGGAACTTCTTTAAACCCCATAAAGAAAAAGATTGCAACTTTGAGCTTCGTACAATAGCATACCATACCATCTGAAAAGGCTACCCAAAAAAATAAAAAAAAGAACCCTTATATAGTATTCAACTAAAAGTTTAAATATTAACCCATATAGGATTAAACAAATGCATATTCACTCTTTCTTGGGATAACTTAACAACAAGAAAACAGCAAATTCCTAATAATAACACGGGTTTTCTCCTTGTGTTACAACGATGATGCACAACTCCAGTAGCACTGAGTTGAACTTACAAAACAGACTCTTTTTTTTTTCTTTTCTTTTTGGCTCATTAACCCAATTTAATTTCAAAAAAAAAAAAAAAACACACACACACACACACACAAACACAAAGCAAAACAAGTACTTTCTTTTCTTGAAATACACACACCTCCGATCTGTCCTGCATTCGTGTTGCATTACCCACAAACGCACGCACGCACATTACAAACAGAAATTATTGCTATCATCGAAAAGGCACACAAATCAATTTAAACGAATCCCGACGGAAATTTCTAAATAGACAAAGCATTTCTATTCGATTAGTATGTCTTACCAAAAAAAGTAAGAGAGAGAGAGAGAATTGAATACCCGGATCTTAGCAAGGACGCCTTTCTTTTCTAGGGTTCTTGTGACGAGGGTCTTGAGGTCCATCATTTCTCTAGTGTAATCGTCCATTTTTTTTTCCTTTTTTTTCCGAATCAATTAAAGGTTAAAAATGGAACTTCCGTTTCTCCCGACTGTTCAATTGGAGGCAGCAGCTCTCTTCTCAGCTCATCATCGTCGCCACGAGAGAAGATAGAGAGAGAAGCGTTTTTAGGCTTTAGAGAGTTTAAAGAACAAAAAAATGTTTGATTTTGGGGGTAATAAATAAATGTGGTAAAATAGGGTGGAGGCTTAATTTGAATCGGATCCGATTTCGCTCAACCCGTATCCAAACCCGGGCTAATGATCCCAAAGTGCGTTTCCAAAAGCCAGACTAATAATGGATTTATTTTTTGGGTACACGAATAAATCTCTCAAGTAATGATGGGAATTTTCTACCTTCTCTTTTCTTTTCTTTTTTCTCTTTCTTTTCTTTTTTCACTCTTTTGAAAAGATGAAATGATGGGTATAATTGACTTATGAAACAAAAAATGTACAACCCATGATGAGTTAACAAACTGAAAACACGCGATTATTGAACAAGATTTTGAATGAAAACTTAGAAAATATTTGCTGTAAATATATGAATTAAAAGTCATTTTTTCCATCTAAAACTATTTTCTATTTCTCAATTTGAAATTTGAACTCATGAATTTTTCAAATTGGCATATTAAGTACAAAAATAAACTCAATTTGTGCTCTCTGTTATATTTTGGTAAAATTCCTTAAAGACTTTGATTTATGACAACTTTAAAATTTTTTATGTGACTTCATAATAATCATAATCTTTTGAATTTGCGTCAAAATTCATTAAGAATATTTACTTCGCATATCGCCCATGGGGTTGGGCCAGCCCATTAGGCCTGCTAAAATAAGGTTGAGTGACTCTTAATTCGGGTTTAATAATTAAGACCGATAATTTGGGCCTAAAGCTCTTCCTTTTAAACTCACTTTTGCGTCTAATTGACATTTATCTTTTTGTTTGCTTCTATTTGACAACCTATAAAAAGGAACCAAAAATTTACTATTTCAGTTCATTTTTCTTGCATAAATCACATTTATGACCAAATAATTCCCATATCTAGAATATATTGTGGACTAGCACCATTGCCTCACTATAAAACACTAGCAACCAACACAAGAAAGGAATCATTAAAGTAAAAGAAAATGATTGTAGTTTTACATTTGGAATATAAACCAATCCTTTAACCATTAGGCTAATAGCTTAAAGTTGGATGGTGGCTCCATTTTGTAGAAAAAGCCCCCCCAAAGTATCCATCCAAAAAGAAATCATAAGAATTTTTTTAAAAAACAATAAACTAAATCAACCAACACAAAAAAATGAATTAACTTTAAAAATACAACCAAAATGAACTTATAATATTAACTCATAACTCCAAAAATCTATTTTTAACAACATATGTGAAACACGTTTTACTTATGAAGAGTTTTTTTTTTGGAAACCTAATCCAATTGGAACCAAAAATTTTTTGGGTTCATTTGAGCAATTTTTTAGTTTTGAGAAACTTATCTAACAACGAAAAATAATAATCCCACACTCTTTTCAACTTTTTACACGTTCTCAAGAAATTAAAAGAGATGTATCCAATGACATTATTCTTCATTTTATTGTATTTGTACTATTATTTTAACTACCATTGTACAATTCTGATTCTGCAACTCAACTTTGCATTTATTCTCCTCTCCCTCCAAATTTAAAACCTTACACCAACAGTTATCGATTTCCAAACCTCTTTTATATTCCCTCTTTCAGATTCCTCACCATTTTCCCCATAGCCCAGACCATATTATCAATTCTTCTTCATCTCTCTTCCCATGGCACCCGTTGACCCCACTCCTACACTGATTCTACCCACCCTCTTGCAACCCATATCCCTCTACTTTGACTTCCCTTCATCCACCATCTCCACCTTGCACCCTCATTTCCCTCCCCACCTCCTATACTAGTCCCTTCACCCTTGATATCCGCTCCTTTTCCATTACTTCAGTTCTTGATCCCACCACCCTCACCCTTCTCCCCTTTACCCTCACCCCACCAACCCCTCATCCTGTTTTAGGCCATTCCCTTACCATCTCCCTCTCCAGCCACTCCTAATTCCTCATCATCTCCAAAACCTCGACTTCTAGCTTTACCTTTCAATGCTTTCGCCCCCTCAAACTTTTAATAAATTCTTACCTTTTGTTTATACCCAGTGCTAGTCCATTCATGCCAGGTCCATTTTCCCTTGCCAAGACACCCCTGCTGCCCGCATTTGTTATGATGCTAAGTTGAATGTACCCCGCCAACTGTCCGCTGTTATGTCTACTAGACATGTCAATAGGCGAGCCCCGGTTGTTGGTTCCAGTGAAGCTAGGGGGCTTGTGATAATTCAATTTGATGTGCGGATGATAGGGTGGTGGAGAAGTTTCTAATGGAGCAACCTATACCCCCTTATTTGTTTGCTTTTGTGATTGGAGAGTTGGGGTTCTGGGAGGTAGGCTTGCGCACCAGGGTATACTCAGAGGCGGCCCCGAGTGTGTTAGATGTAGCTGCAAGGGAGTTTGCAGGGACAGAGGAGATGATCAGGGTTGGAGAGAGGCTTTTTGGGCTTTATGAGTGGAAGAGGTTTGATTTGTTGGTTTTGCCCCCAAGTTTTTCTTACGAAGGAATGGAGAACCCGCGGATGGTATTCTTGACTCCTACTTTGATCAAGGGAGATGTAAGCAGGGCGCAAGTGGTGGCTCATGAGCTTGCTCATAGCTAGACAGGAAACTTGATTACTAACAAGACTAATGATCATTTTTGGTTGAATGAGGTATCTCTAGATTCTGGCTAACTAACAATGATTAATGCTTTGTTTTATGCTATGCTGGTAAGTTGTTATAAATATATCATTAATGGTAGTCAATCTATATGCAATATATAGGATGTGAAGGAATAATCTTAAGTATTTGGTTATCTTTTTTATGCTAGCTAATTGTTTACAGGTTAAAACTGTTATTGTTTTTATTTTCACTTAGGACATAGCTAAGTAGGATTGGTTTCTAACAGTTTTAAACTAAATTTTTGCACATGGCCTGTAGTTTAGGAATTGTTGGCTTCCTCATGAATGATCTCAACTCAACTTTTGAATAAGGAAGCGGCAGTTAATTTGATTCATAATTCATGCTTCTTCTTCTTCTTCCTTTTTTTTTTAAACTAGAGATTTATGATGGTAAAATATATCACAACAGAAACAAAAATGACAACGAATATCTTTTGTGTTTCTTTGGCAGTCTTAAATGATTTTCTTGTTTGAATGAGCTGAATAGGAGAGACTTGGTTTATAGTATTTGTTGGTTTTGTAGCTTTCCAACTTGAGTTGGTTATGTAGATTGGTAATAAATTATACTTCTATATCTGTCATCGCTGACGGCTATATGGATTGAGAAAGAATTGTTAATGCATTAAAAAATATCAAGGAACAGTATTAGACAAGTTTCAAGAGTTACTTTGAGTGCTACAGTTACCAAAACAGTAGAAGTATAGGTCATGCTTTAATATATTTAAAAGAATGATACACGCAATGCTAAATGACCCTTCAAATGGTAATTATCAAGAATATTTACTTTTTTTGAAACCTTTTGAGAAACACACAATTTCGAATTTGAAAGAAGTCTCTTTTATTCATAATGATGTGTATCCTTATTTTGTCTGGACTTTCTTTTGGTCATTAGGAATTGGAAATGATTAATTTATGACACATTGAGACATATAATTTGTATAGAAAGAATTGAATAGGCAGAGAAAATCTTATGCTTGCTTGAGTTCTTACATGTTTTTATGAATCACAAAATTTACATGTTTACAGGGTTTTACAACCTATGTGGAGTGGCGAATTATTGAAGCTGTGCAGGGGAAAGACAGAGCTGCACTGAGTATTGGAATTGGTTGGAGGGGACTAACTGAGACAATAGATAGATTCAAGGATAACATGGAGTTTACGAAGCTGAAAACTAACCAGGAAGGAGTGGACCCAGATGATGTATATTCTAGGATTCCATATGAGAAAGGTTTTCAGTTTTTGTGGTGCATTGAGAGACAGGTATTTATGCTGGTTTCTTCCTATGCCTTTAAGGCCCTTAAATCTTGTCCTTTATGCATTTAACTCTTTCTTCACTTGAAATTGATCCATAATTTCACAATTATGAATGTTTTTAATCTAGTTAGCATTTGTTATGGGGGGTGGGGGGAGGAGACATGCATACACTCGCGCGCTAAAGAGTGAGAGAGAGCACTTTATATGAAGTTATTTGCAGAAATGGTCTAATAGGTTCTTCTGTTCTCATATTCAGATTGGGTGACCTGCATTTGATGAATTCCTCAAAAAGTACATTGCAACCTTCTAGTGCCAATCTATCGATACCGATATGTTTCTTGATTTCTTAAAATCTAGTGTTCCAGGGAAAGAAATTCTTGTTGATGTAAAACTATGAACTGAAGGTACTGGCATCCCACCAAATGCCATGGAGCCAGTTTTCATGATCTACACAAAATTGTGTCACTGGCTAATGAGTTTAAACTAGGCAGAATGCCAAGGGAGGATGAAGTTCCTGATTGGCATGAACAAGAGTGGGAGCTTTATCTCGAGAACTTGCCTAAATCTGTTGAAACTTCACAGGTCTATCGTTTTAAAGTAGAAATAGTAAATTGATTATTTTTTGTGCTTGTTTCCTAGACCCGTCTTTAGATCTTTTCTTTTACTTGTGTGCATTACTTGAAATTTATGCCTGACAGTAGCATAAAATATTTGAGCGTTGATATTTTTCATTAGCTTCTTCTTTCTGTTGAGATTTATTTTTTTTTCTTTTTGTTTTTGGTTGATCTTTTCCTTTTTGTGAACACTATCTTGCATCATATCGAATACATAAGAAAACTAGTGGGTAACATTCTCTTCCATCAATTCCACCTTTTGTTTGTCTTAGGACTTGTTTGAATTGCTTTTGAGCTTGGATGAGCAGACTATCATTTCTCTAAATGTTTTTTCTTCTAGATATGAGAAATACTTGTTTAAGAATTGACTTCATTAATCACATTTTTTTTGGTTGAATTTCAAACTTGAGAGACATAACTACCTCTATGATTGAATAACTTTGTTAAAATGTTCAAATTGATCCTTTGCTTTTATCTTCAAAAAAAATTAAATTTAATAGGTTTGAGATTGCTTATGGCTTAACTCAAGCCTAGTAGAGAATATTTATTAGCATTGCCATTCAAAAATAGCACAAACTTTTGGGAGAGTTTGATACTAGTGGTTAAGAGGGTGAGTTTATTGCTCTAGTCCAGAATGGGCCCCTTTGCGGCTTTATTTTATCGGTTGAACTTGAGATAGTGTCCAATGGATTTTGAATAATAATGTACATTTAATTGCTTTAATTTGTTACCTTTCGTCCATATTTTGCTCTCAAAATTTTGTTCTTTCATTGTTTATCAAGATATACGACACAAAAGCTTTGCATTATGAGTTCTAAAGGATATGTTTATTTTATAGTCTGAATTGAGAAACAACTTTTTGTGATGTAGATCTAAGGTTGTAAAGCTTGCCGTGTCATTTCAATTCTTGGTTGTTGGGCAGGTCCTAGCTTTGGACGCTCGCTATCTCAAAATTAAAAGATTATGAGGTTAAGGTTGCTTTTCTTCAGCTGGCAATCTCTTCCAAGTGCAGAGATTACTATGGTGAGGTAGAGAAAACTCTAAAAGAAGTTGGAAGGATGAAATATCTTCGCTGGCTCTATACTACTCTCGTTCAAGGTACTAGAAAGGAAGACGAGAAAATCTTTGCTAAGAAGGTGTTTTCAGAAGCTCGTGATTGCTACCACCTTATAGCTCAGGGTGTTGTTCAGGCCATTCTAGCCAAACATGTATAAGATATCACGTGTATAGACGAAAAACAGTAATCTAATTTCCAGCGTTCTAATCTTGGTGTCTGAGATTTTGCTGGCTAGTGCCTGAAATGCTTAAATGTTAAGTCATCCTGATGGGCGTTTTTATTGATATAGACTTACTTCTAATTAGAGAGTTTTCACTAGTTTGGTGTAAATCAGTTCTTTGATACACTTTTATCCATAATAAAAATATTTTGGAGGTCTTGAGCTGTGATTTTGTTAACTTAGTAGTTAGATGCTAAAAAGCTCCATTTAAGAACCCCAACATGTTCCGTGGCTTTGACTAGCTTAACTTAAACTAGAAGCAAGGAGCTAATTTGTCTTTAGCATTTGTGAATTTGGTGGGCTGTGCTCAGGTTCTTTGAAATTGACGACATTATTTAACTTGTTGTCTATGCAAACTTGAAGCTTCCTTTGGATCTTGCAACAAATACCTGGAACCACGTCTATAAAACATTTCTTCATCAGCGTCAACAAAGGCCTATTCTGGCAAATTAATTACCAAATGAAGCAGGGTCATGACCCAATACTAACACACAAGTGCTTTTGCAGGCAAACCTTGCAAATAGTTGTTGCAAATCTATTGCGATATCTAATTTGGCTGCTGCTTCAAGACTGGGATCAGCCCATTTGTCAACTTGTTCCAGCCACAAAGTTCTGGAATCCCTGGTGATTAATAGAGACATTATGGTTTTCCCTGGGTTTTCCTAGGATTCTGATTTAGCATTGAAAATTTGCCCTCCCAAAATTTTAAAAAATCTAAAAGTTTGATAAGTTTTGTTCAATATGTAGTTAATATTAATAGTATCAATGGTGAACAGCATATCAATATTAGCAAACCAAGGACATTTACACTTAAATGTGCCTCCACTCTCCTATAAAACATCGGCTGGATAGCCTTGGGCACGGTATACAATTAGGAACATATTTGGCATCATGCTGGTAACTGACCAGTCGAAGGGAAATGAAGTTTTCACTTTTTTTCCTCTTTATTACCTGTAGTACAGAAAAAGAAAGAACATAATCACACGAGGTATGTTAAAACGTGGGTGGATTATTCATGTGATTGTGGTTATTCTATGCTGTCCCCTTGAGGTTTTTTATGTCGGACATACTTGAAATACTTCGCTAAAAGATGGATGAACATCTAGGATGATGGTCTTCTGATCAGTAGGACTGTTAATAGGGCCAAGTCGACCCGAACTCGGCTCGAAAAAAAGCTCATGAACTCAATCTTATATTGAGTCGAGCCGAGCTTGAGCTGAAATATTAGGCTCGAAATATTTTTGAGCCGAGTTTGGGCCTCACAAGGCTCACACCCGTTATAAGCCCGGCTCATAATAAATAAATAAATATATATATTTATAGACACACACATACATATATACATATATACATATACATATATACGCATATACACACACACACATATGTACATATGTCTATGTACACATACACACACACTATACACACACACACACATACATATATATATGTATGTATGTATGTACATATGTATATGTACACATATAATATTAGATATATACATATACACTATATTATATATTATACTACATTATAGCTATGGTATGTCATAGTATTCTTTTAGTGTTTTTAAACTTAATGAATTAGTGTGAGTGAAGCTTTTGTGCCACAGATATAATGCACTTAACCTATTTGATGGAGTAATGTAAAAAATAATACTTTTTTGTGCCATAAAATTTTCGTTTGCTTTTTAGTTAAATACGTATATCAATATGTAAATGAGTTAGTTATGCTTAATAGTAATATCTTGCAGATGTATTTTGTGAATTTTTTACTTGAATACCTATTAATACACATTTTAAGACAGTCATTTTCACTTAATCACTTCAAAAAATTTTGCTCTAGTTATTTTTCACTTAATCACTTAAAAAAATTTTGCTCGACTTTTCAAAAATAATTTTACACTAAAGGATTGTGCTTATACACAATAGTATTAATTTGCCAATTACTTTGTCTCCATTCATTATTTTGTGAGATTATTAAATTTTAGAAATGTTTCCATAGTTTTAGGCTTATAAGCTCGTGAGTTTAAGCTCACAACCCGAATATTTTGTGAACCGAGTATGAACTTCACATTTATAAGCTCGAAACTCATAACTCGAAGCTCACAACCCGATTAAATATATAAGCTTGAGCCTGAACTTGTTAAAACCTGACTCACGGAGCCCGATTGACACCCTTACTGATCAATGCCTATATAAGTTAAAAAAATACAATAGGGCCTTGTTCTGATTTTTGTTGGAAAGGTGCCACATCTTCTGTGAGATTTCAGGAATGCATTGAACAGGACTTGTCTCTGGTGCATACATAATATGAGGGAAACCTTTTGACCTTAATATGTGATATATGATAGTTTGATTAGTAGGGATTGCAAATACACTACGCATATAACCATATACAAGCTATATGTCAACCCTAGCAATTCCTCCTAAAAACATATAGCATGCCTAGAGCTTGTAGTCTTTAGTTTCTGGTTCCAAATTCTTTGCTAAACTCAGGAAGAATTTATGTACTACATGGATTCTTATGCTTAGATATCAAGTGAAAATGGGCAGTAGTTATTCTGAATGTTGTTATACCTTTTAAAATTAAGAGATTACATCTCTTCATCTAAAAGAGATTCAAATTGACAATTTGGATAACTAAAAGCTTCTCCCAAGGGTCTAAAGCATCTGTATACCAATAAAACCTTTAACCAAAACTTTCTCTTCAGAGTTACTAAAAGCATGTTCACTCTTGCGCCCTCCACAAACATGTGATCTTTTCCAATTTTATAGACACAGTTCATTGTTATTCTATAACACACAGCTTTTGTTTGTTAAGATAAAGTGACCAAAAAAATCAGTAAACCATCACTACTGCGTTAAGAGTACAACTAACACCACATAGCATTTTACTAAAAGTTTATTCTTTCCTCCCTTCACCATTATATTGAGATTAGCGAATGTTTGAAGTCACTTATATGACGTAGATCTATCGGCATCTAGGACCTACATGCCTAGTCTATAAAATCCAAACCTTATCAAAATCTCCACAGCACTATTTAATTCTTTGCAGCATGCAATATTTCAGTTCCATGTAATTAAGAATTATCCATAGTTTTGTCACAAGAATTGACAACTACTAATCCTCACTCAACCTAAGTTCGACAAAAAAATGACACAATTGAAGCCAATTGAGTAGTATCATTCTATTTATATACCCAAAAAAAATTAAGGATAATTAGTCTTATAAATTAAAGTAATCTATATACTGTCTCACTTGAATATGATAAAAAAAAAAAAAAACTTAAAGGGCAGGCATTTCCATCAATAGCAATACAACAGGAACAACTAACTATTCTCCTGGACTGCCGCTGCCCTCCAATTTCTTGACATAAGCCTGAAGCACCATAACCAAGTTCCTAGTAAGAGCCTACAAAATCCGAACAATAGCTAAACTAGGGCCCTTTAGTTATCCCAAAATCTTGGCATAAACTTCAGCTCTTGACGGCAAAGACTCCAAGACCTTAAACTTCTCAGGCCCATAAAACTTCTCTTAAAAAATAGCCCGAGTAAAATCATTCCTCTCCAACTTTTTTCCCTTATGGAACTCCATATAAGGCTTTAATGCATATGGGATTTCCTCATTATGAACAAATAACCAAGCATTCATTCTCTTCATGCATGGCTTCAATGCTTCCCATTGGGTCCTTTCAATGGCCTTATAAACAATAGTATTTTTAGCAACAAGAAGCTTTATGGATTCTGGGAGCTATTTTTTGAGTTCTTGAAATTGTTAACAGTGAACCTTTTATAGCCAATTCCAGCTGTAAGGAAGCAATCTTAAAGTTGTTGCTTGACTGATTCAACTGTTTCTTCTTTTTTGGTTCTACTGATGGTTGAACAGATTGTTAAAGGTGCAAACTTTGGGTAGTGGTGGTGGGGCTAGTGGCTAATGATTAAGGGGTTTTTGAAGTGGGATTTTAGAGAAAGCTTGGAGGAAGTGTAGGGTGGGATGGGTGGTGGGGGTTTTGAAGTGGGTAAGTGAAAAGATTGGCCTCTATTTTCAGAGGATTGATTGCCTTTTGATCTGTAATGGTTCAATAATGCTGCCTTATCCTTCCTTCTTGATGGGGTGGGGGTGATGGTGAAATTTGCTCTAAAAGGGCTGCATTTTAGATGTAGAATCAGAAATCTTAAATTCTTAATTATCCAAAAAATTGGAGTTCAAAAATTTGTAACCTATTTTCGTAGAATGTTCCCCAAGAGTATTCAAGAGAGTGCCTTAATTTTATGAGGTAAATGTATTGATGACTTAAATTTTTAAGTATACTGTGGATTATGTTAAAACTAACTTTCACAAAGGTTCCATTTGGTTGGAACTTTGGGATAAAATGTTTCTACATATAAAACTTTTTTCTTAGCATAAAATGATTTAAGGATTATACTTCTTTTAGTTTTCCACTTCTGAAACTATTGATTTAGAAATATTTTCAGCCTTCACGACAATCCTAATTGTTTATAAGATTTTGTAAGTTTTCCATCTTATTAACCATGCTTGATTCACCTAAACATAAAGAACAAAAGACCATGTTATGAAAATTTACCTTAATTTGCCTTTGCTGAAAATTATTGATTCTTTCGTGATATCTTTGACAAAGTCATGCTTTTTTGCCTCTCACTTTACACCTTCACTACTAAATCCTAAGGGAAAAAAAAAGGAGAAAGTAGAAAAGAGCCAAAAAATAAAAATAAAAATATGTAATAGATTTAATCAATAATTCATTATTTAACATCAAGCCCCTAAAAGAATAGTTGAACTACAAAAAATCAAATTATATAAATATATAGGAATCAAACATCTGAATGGCCATCTGAATTATAGGACTTAGCCAACAGGAAAAGGAGATGAACCAGATGGTGTTGATAGTTGAACTTCCATTGCCAGCTTTTTTGTTTTCTTGCATTCTTATAACAGTTGTCATTTTCTTCACAAGCCCATAGAATATCTTAACTTTGATTTGTCCTCTCTCTGGTGGAAGCATAATCTTTGGCTTTTCTAACATCTTTGTAGCACCTTCCATTGTTTTATATATGTTTATTTGCTCAAGTTTAGGACTGTTGAAATTGGGAGGGATTATGAGGGGGAAAGTCTGAAGAAACTTTTTCTGCTTGGTTTGGTTGGTAATGAAGATGAAGAGGGAATTAACTTTATAAATGTACAATCTCAAATAGTGAGTATAACTGCATATGTTATGGCACTGAGTTTACTGTTAGAGAATTTTGAATTCAGTCAAAAGGTTTCAGAAAGTGTGAACACGACCAAAATAAAAGAACAAACATAATTGGTTATATTCTAGCATAGTAAAGCATCTCGCTTGGTGTATTAAATTATAATTAAGAGTAATCTATCCTGCATTACTTCAAAGGCAGATTTTCAAAATAATATTCTTTTGTATTCTCGACTACTTTTAGTTTTACTATTTGTGTTTATATTTTAACACATTCGATCCTTTAAGTTTCAGCAACATTTCAAAGATGGTATTTTGTATTTCCATATTGTGATATTTAGTCTTTTATATTTTCCAGACCTTGATATTTGAGGACATCTCCTCTCAAACTAAAATTGCACAAGATAGGATGAGAATGAGGTTGGTATAACCGTCCCAAAATTGCAATTTGCAATTATCTTGATTCAGATGATTTTTTCCATGAATCAATTCACTGCAGACCAAAGGATTCAATTGAAAACTTTAAGACCAATGAATCTCATATTCTGTCCCTGTTACATTTACTTGTTTAATTTGGTCAGCTAATCAGTTAAGTTACGATCTCTCACCCTTTTTAAGTATATCTATCTTCAAGAGACAATAAAAGTATCTTCAATTCTTTTTCTAGAGTTTAGGTAAAAGGAAAGACAGATAAATTGTTCTTACAGTCCCATTAGAGTTGAAGGACATGAAAAAATAATCATCCATAGTCACACTCCGCACCCGACGACGTGGTACCCACCATACCCTAAACTACGAAGAGTACAAGGCTAACCAATTTACATACAAACTAATCCAAAATAGCATAAGCATAAATAAGTAAATATCATCCACCCAAGCCGTTCAAACTTCAATACAATTCAATACCTAATGCAAGCACTAGAATGTCGAGCGCAAAACGTCACAAGTATAAACACAATCTAATCATCATAATACTAGAATACCAAAATCGTCATTAAAATGTCATACATGGACCAACAAGATAACAAGATATTATTAATCATATCAGTCATGTCCCATCCTCTAGCTTCACATGCCGGTCCATTCTGCTTCAACAAAATCATCATTACTACGCTTTCAAAAGAAACATGGGGTGAGCAATAAATCGCCCAATAAATAGTACATGTATCAGATTGCAGCTTGAAGGTGTCATATACATATATGCATTTTCAAAACACATTATCAGTAGTCATATATATACAAAGTAACGTGACAGTTTCATATTCATACACAATCATAGACCAAAGTCCAAATATATTATTGAGTTCAATCATTAGGTCCCAATTGAACCTTGATATCCAATTGTTAACATGCCGATTAACGCGCTCTAAAGTCAACTTTCTACTGGTTGGTCTGGTTCCAAAAACTAGCTACCATCTAGCTAGTACGGTCCAAATACAAATCAAAATATCAAATAAGAAATTAGTCCCGTCAAAAGATCACTACAATCAAGAACTCAATAGATCATTTGCCAAGCAATTCATTTATACCACGTATTTTCATGTCATAATTCAAAAACACAAAGTAACCACATCCAAGCCAATTTGTATAGCAAATAGAGTTTCAAAATACTTTTAGTTTATCAAATATCATTTTCAAAAGCAAAGGATACAAACACCACTTACCTTATTCCAATCTAGCTCAAGTAGTTCTCAAAGAATTGATCACTTTTCTCACTTAAAATAGGTCATTAAGTACTTAATTACACACTAATTCCATCAAAAAATAATAATTGAAGCTTAAACCTAGATTTAGAATGCAAAACGAAGCAAAAAGAGTCAAAACAGAGATGATCCGCAAGTTTTGGTCGAGTGATCAGCGACTGACTTACGGTGCGAATCAGCAAAGCTGAGCCGCGGGTCCACAGGACCCAGCCGTGGGCACAACTCAGGTGAGCCTACCCGCGGCTCACTAACAGCCAGGGAGCCGCGGTTCAGGCCTTGAGCCTTGTCTGCAGCTCGACTTCCAGGCAGCATCTCAACTACGAAAAGCTCAAAATTTGGACACTTATTCACACATTTCATCAAACACCTGAAAGGCATTTCATTCCAAACTCAACAATTTCAAAAATGGGATAAATAATCTATAAACAACACTCAAAACACATCATAATCACAACCTAACAACTAAATATTAACTATCTATCATCATTATGGCATAATCAACCCCAAACCCTTCTTTAATCATACAATAACTACTCTAATCACTACCATTAATAAAACCCACATCGAGTAGAGTAAGATTAGAGAAATTACCTTGGGTAATGGTTGGGTTGCCTCTATGTCTCCCCTTCTTGATTGCCCTTGAATTTTCAAGTCTTCTTCTTCCACTTCTAGAGAGTAAAAGGGGTATTAAGAGAGTAATTGGGTAGAGAGAAAAAATATTAAGAGACTAATGAAAGTATAGGAAACCCTAGAATTACTAATTATGCCCTAATGATACAAAATGACAATTATACCCTTACTAGCTAATATAATTTACTACCTATACCTATTAATAGTCTAAGTACTAAAATGCCCTTAATGATCCCTTAATATTACAATCCACATACTCAATGACGTAATTGTAAGCTTTTACTAAGCAAGATTCAAAAAGAAAAGGTGAGATGCCTTAAATTCTTTAACTTTAATTAAGCCAAAGCTACGCCTGATAAATGTAACCATCTAAAGTTGTTTTTCACTTATTTCCCTAAAGATGTTCTTGATGGCAAAAGAATAATACACGTAATTGAATAATTTTATATGATCCTATTGGGGTTAGATCATCTCAGGTCACAATGACCTCGATCTCATCTTTTGTCATCTCGGAGTCATCATCAATGAATTATCTTGGAGTCGTCATCAGTGAAATTTAACTGCTATTGCCTACTTGGGTATTTAATTCGAAACATCTTATTGAATTAAGCGTTGAAGGTACATCAGGAAAATCCTACATGACATTTTGTTTCTTATGTGCATGTAATACTAACTCTGTCACACTTCGTGCCTGGATGTAATACCAATCAGTTTAGCCGCACTGAAATCACCCGCCACTGGTCTCATTTGGATGATGAAATTTACTAACTTTGAACCCCGGAAAATATCTATGGCTTGTTATTCACCAGTAAGAACATCATAGATTAGGACTAAAAATAGAATGATACCTCAAATATTTTAAAGAAAAAAAAGTAACAGACAAATGGTGATGCCTTGTAATCCTAGTTTTGATGATAACAAATCAATATATTATTAACTAGTTTTCTAGTGTATGTAGCAATGTTTTTGCAGTATTATATAAGACTCAAATGCATCAAATGAAGCACAAAAGATGAGCAAATCAATGTTGAAAAATTGCACAATTGAAGTGAGAATCGGATACCATTTCGGCTGTCCTAAAGGTGGGATCGGACGTCCTAACGCCTTTTCGGATGCTCTTTCGGCCGTCCTAAAGCACTTGATAGAAAAGGCTCCAGAAAGTTTCGGACACCCTTTCAGATGCCCGTTCGACCGTCCTAACGAGTTCGGACACCCTTTTGAATGCTTGTTCGGACGTCCTATCACGTATAACGACTAGTTTTTCAGCAAACTTCAATTTGACCGTTTGTGACCGTTTGAGCTTGTTTTAACTTCATTTCTCAACCCTATAAATACCAATTTGTATAGAATTGAAAAAGAACCTTTACCTACATTAATTACAAGCTTTCAAGAGTGATTTTGGTATAAAAATGCTCTCTCCTTTTGTGTTATTGTAATAGTTTGTGAGGTAGTTAGTTGGGGATAAATTGTATTCTTCAAAGTGAGAGTGGTAGCATGGTAGCATTCAAGTGTAGCTTTGTAAGGGTTAATTGAGTGAATTGTAAAATTTTTTTGCTCAACTAGAGGTGCTAGGGTGAGCAAAGAGTGATCTCTACATTGTACATATTGGTTTGCTTCACCAACTTGTGAAGAAGCACAATAGTGGATTCAAACTCCAAGTTGAGGAACTTGGGAATGGACGTAGGTGTCGAGCTTGGCACCGAACCACTATAAATTGGTTTTGTCTCTTTCTCTCTTTTACTTTATTTATTGTCTATTTGTGAACTTGTTTTGTTATAATTTTATCATTATTATTGCAAGTTCATTTATTTCTATATTAGTTGCATTGTTGTTTGGGGCCAACATGCCTTTTATTTTTCTTGCCATATGCAAAAACATTTTATTGCTGCAATCAGAAGGAAGTTACATATTAGGAAAGACACAACAGATTGTATAGGTGCACCATATTAACTTGTATAATTGTAATTTGGTAGAAAGAAATTTTAATTCATAATCTATAGCAGAAGAAATTAGTGAGTTATTTTACGGTCTATTGAAATTAGCAGATGATGATGAAATTGGCCAAACCATGCATGACCAAAGAAGAAACAAGTATGTATTTGTCAAATTTTCAACAACATTTAAAGAATTAACTTCAATTTTCTATACAACTGTTACTTCAATGGATTTAAATTTTAATTATGATCATATCTAAACAAATTTCTTAAAATTTCTTAGGGATAATTAGGTGGCACAAAATGGCTCAAAAGCAAATTAATTCTAAATTCGAGCTCGGAATCTAACTTAAGGTTATTGTTATTAACTTAAAACAATGAGAAAATAGAATATATATATATATATATATATGTATGTATGTATGTATACACACACACATATATGTGTATGTATTTATGTAAATATACATCCTCCTTTATACTTTCGATGCTTTTGTGATTTTATAGCAACTTTTCCTTTCATAGTAGTTTCAAAATTAGGAAATCAAAGTTTAAGCTAATATGTGTTGAAATAATAACTCATAGTTTGAAGTACTAAAAGATAATCAATTAATTGGCAACAAAAACATTTTATCATTTTTTAGTTTGCTGAAAATACATTATTCTTTTTTTCAAAAAAAAAAAAAAATCCCCACGTGGGAAGTAGCCGTTAAATTTCAAATTTTAGTTATTCCTCTGCATACCGGACCTCATTAAAAGGGCGCCATGGACCCAGACGTCACTCTTTTCAACCAGCTCCTCAAATGGTGCACCCAGTTTAGGAGGCTTAAATAAGGCAGACTCGTTCATGCACATTTCTTTGATTCCATTTTCCGTAATCATGTTGCCACACATAACAAGCTTGTCAATATGTGTGCGAAATGTGGGTCACCTGAGGAGGCTCGCAAGATGTTTGATGAAATGTCCGAAAGGGATATGGTTTCGTGGACTGCTGTGATTACTGGGTTTTTGCAGAATGATAGAGCTCAAAAGGCATTGGGTTTGCTTTTCGAGATGGTGAGAAATGGGTCCATGCTGAATCAGTTTACTGAGGAGAGGAGTGTGTTAAAGGCGGATGCGGCTGTTGGGGAGATTGGGGGAAGGCAGATTCATGGGGTTTGCTGGAAGAATGGTCATTCTGATGATGTATATGTGGGGAGTGCTCTTCCTGTTATGCATGCAAAATGTGGCTGAATGAAAGAGGCAGAGGCGGTGTTTGATGGGTTAAGGAGTTAGAATTTGATTTGTTGGAATGCTTTGATTGCAAACCGTGGTAGGAAAAGTGTGGCTAGGAATGTGTGAGGCTGTTTTCGGAGATGAAAAAGGCAGAATTTGAGGACATGCATTTCACTTATTTTAGTGTTTTTTCAGCTCGTGCCAGTGTTGGAGCTTTGGAGCAGTAAAAATGGGTGCAGAGGCCTTTGATATAATCGCAGTTAAAGGAATACTCTTCTTGATATGTATGATAAGGCAGGTAGCATCGAGGATGCCCGAAAGGTTTTTGACAGGCTGGTGAAAGGGGATGTGGTTTCATGGAACTCGATGCTTACTGCTTGTGCACAGCATGGACTTGGCAGAGAAACTTTTAAACGTTTGTGGAAATGTGTGGCAGTGGAATTCAACCTAATGTAATTGCCTTCCTCTGCGTTCTAACTACTTGGAGCCATTCTGTGCTTTTAGATAAAGGGCTATCTTGCTTTGAATTGATGAAGAATTGAAATTAGAACCTGATATCGCATATTATGTAACATTTATGATTTGCTTGGTCAAGCTGACCAAGTTAGTCATGCTGAAAATTTTATGAGGGACATGCCAATTAAACACACAGCAGCAACATGGAAATCCTTGCTTAGAACTTGCGAACTTGCAGAAGGCATAAGAACATGAGCGAGATGCTGTGCGGCAAATATTTGAACTTGATCCACATGATTTTGGACCCCATACATTGCTTTCTAATTATACCTCTGCTGAGAGATGGACAGATGCTGCAAAGACGAGGAAAATGGTGAATGATAGTGGTGTGAATAACGTGCTTGTAATTGGTTAGAGATTGAGAATAATGTCCATGTGTTAGTGGCAGATGAGAGTGCCTACTCAAAGAGAGATGAGATTTGTAGGATGTGCGAGAAGATTGCAATTAGAATTAGTGAAATTGGGTATGTTCTGATACTAGCCATGTGCTTTGGTTTGTGGACTAGCAGGAGAGGGAGGTGAGGTTGCAGTACCACTGCAAAAAGCCTGCTCTAGCATTTGCACTCCTCAACACGCCTCCTGGGTCCACCATTTGGATAAAAAAAAACATTAGAGTTTGTGATGATTGCTATAAAGCAATCATCACAAAGTATAAAGCGATCAAGTTTGTGTCAGAGGTTGTGAGCAGACAAATCATTTTGAGAGACTAAATAATTTCATCTTTTTATGGTGGCTTATGGAGACTTCTGGTAGTCTAAAAGCAATACCTGGCCTCCACAGATTATTAAATCAGGAAAAATCAGCATTGATGCGGTAATAGTTTCTTGTGATTTGGCAAATGGTTATTTACTATGCATATTGTGTGGTAGACATGGTTAAACTTAAGCATAGATTTTATTTCTGAGCTTGTGTTGCTTCCACTATGATTTAATTATTTAATCTGAAATATTGAAGATGTATATCCGTATATGGATTTGTTTATCTTTGGAAAACCGTATAGTGGGTTTTAAGAGTCTAAAATTGGTAAAGTACTGGACCTTTTTGGTGCCATGTCAAGCTAATTTATACTATGTCAATATGCTCTTTTTCATAACATGAATTTGAATAGTTTAGTAGTATTTTGACGCGTGAATTTAAGGATCTTGGTGGAGCAAAATATTCTGCACTTCATTCCACCTGCATCTCACATGAGCAATCGATTTTGCAAGATTGGTAACTCAAAAGTCTTCAGTCCAAAATTGGTTTCCTTTGCCATGTTATTTTCGTTTTTTTCCTAGGTAATCAGCAGCTTATATATGCTTTTGATTGCATTTATCTAGGTAAATTTTAATTGCACCATATTCCGAATGCATGATATATACCTTATATTGCCTGAACCACCAGAGAGGCGTTTCTTTTACTTTTTGTAATTTCTTTGGCTGACGCACAATTTTCTACTCACCCAGGAACAGAAGGAGACTTAAGTAGACTGGAGTGAAAGTTGATACCTATCTAAAGGATCTCAAAATGACTGCAGGTACATAACTTTCCTAGAGGACTGTAATATATACATAGATGATTACAATCACAGATAAATGTATAAATTGGATTCATGCAAGTGTACATCAACTATCCAGAGACCTTGCACAAAGACCCAAGCATGTGCGTACTTCAGAAAGTTCTCAAGCACACTCTGATTTGCCAGCCCAGATTTATCTTTCCTAGTGATATATTTAAAGAATCATTCTGCTGGTTTTGTCTAAAATTTTGAGCTTAATAAATCCAAAAGCCTATTTAAGTTGATGATTGCAAGTAAAACACCCATTATTCTTGTAAAAAAAAGAAATTTCTCATACTGGTGATCTTGTTATCCCCTCTCACTCCCTCATCAAGTTCAATTTTAAACCAAGAAATAGCTAGGAAGAGTAAAACTATAAGAACCATTTGCGAATGTTTGATTTTCAAAGAAAATGAAATGAAAAATGAATTATAAGTAAAAATGAGAAATCGACACTTGAATTTACATGTCAATTTCCTTTCAGTCATCTTAATTTTTATCCTATACAAAGACCTTTGGAAGTTTTATCCATTTTTTTTTAGGACGAGAGAAAAAAAAAATTGTTTTCTTTAAAATTTTATTCCATGTTTCCATTCCCTCCATTAGATCCAGGATCTAAATTAGACCTTAAAATTTCGCTCTCCCTCTTCTTACACGTTGCGTTTCTAGATCGATTATTAGGAAGAGAAAGGGAAGGAAAGTGGATCAATCTCATTTTAGTTGTACTCCTGAAATTTGTCTAACACTGTGCAACATATACTTGGTGTCCTATATTATTTGTATCTTTTCCAGGTTTCTTTATTTTTCTTCGTATCCCTTCTTTCTTCCTGTCTTTTCCCTTTTACGCCTTATATTTTCAACAAGATCTCGATCAGCCATCAGGTTATGATTCTGTTAGTAACATCAATACAAAGAGATAAGTCAGGCAAATGATCGAGCAATGTGAGAACCTTGAATTATTTTTGTGAGAAGCGGGGACCACTGCCTTAATTGCATCGTACTGACTGAAACTTTTCCGAGCTGTCATCGTTATACTGTACGGGAACAGCTTTTAACCCTCAAAACCTTCAACCTTTGCAATTTCCTCTGTCTCTATCAGGAAAAATGCCGCAAGTTGGTCAGTTGATCGAAGAAGATGAGGAAAAGGCAGATAACATACAGATATTAAGCTGTGAAAGTTCCCCTTGAATGGCAACCCTAACAGAATGAAGCAACCACACGTCGTTTTGTTTTTGTTATTATTCTTCCCTGATTCCTATCCTGAAAGCAACAAAAATGCATAATATAATTGTTATGGTGGCTGTCAAGTGACTAGTTAATGAAGATGGATGACTCTAACAGTGTAACTACATTTGCATTGGCTTGGGGATAGAGGGAAGAACTTTATGTTGAATAAGAACATTAGATCATTTATTTCAGTTCATTGAACATCACTATTTAAGCAGAGCTACAACTAAAAGTATTTTTTCCATAGGTCTTTTGCACTTCTACTTTCTTATATCACTCATCATTTCATTTTTATTTCTTTTGAAAGTCATAATTTTATTTGAAATGACGCAAACAAGGTACAAACAGACAAAAAAGGCTTCCCTGAATTGAAATCGTACCAAAGCGCTACATAGTTCTTATTTGTGGGGTTGTGGACGAAGGAAGCACGAAATATAACATCTACATGCAAAACACCATTGTCTTTTGCGGACTTATTAAAATAGTAATACTATATATTGTTCAGAGTGGTAGACCGGTCGAGCAAAGTTTCTGCCAGTAAAGTTTTACCCTTTTCTCATCACTCCCACGATTCCTCTGGTCGATTGGTGGGTGGTTTGTGGGTCATCTCTGCCTCACTTTGGCCTGCATCTTCTCCTGATATTTCTTCAAGTGACCTGCCTTTTGTCTCGGTCACCAAAAAGGTAAAGAAAAATCCAAGCATATTTGTGAAGGATAAAATAATCATGGCCTTCTTGATTTTATGGGTATCACCATCTTGTGTGTAGTTCTGCACTCCAAAAGCACTGATCATGGCTCCAGCCTTTCCGGATGCCGCACTTATAGCATGACAAGTTGATCTTATTCTAGTGGGGAATAGCTCGGCTGGAAGAACAAACGTGGTGCTATTAGGGCCAAAGTTCGCAAAGAAGAACGTCAACCCATACAAAGCTGCAAAGTACCATCTATGGTCCTTGGTATTGAGGTAATCGTATCTGACTCCAATGATAAGCATGAAAATAGACATCATCAAGAACCCTATTAGTTGGATGTAGAATCTGCCAATTTTTTCAATGAAGGCGACTGTGAACCAATAACCTGGGAAGGTCCCAAGAAGGGCAATGATGAACATGGCACGTGAAGTCTCAAACATTTCCCCCAAAGCGCTCACATCAGTTGCAGCGCTTGTGAGTTTCATGGTAGGGAATATGTCTTTTTGTGTTAAATTTTGACTGTAAAATGCAATATCTAACAGGAACCATGTAGTCGTCGTGCCAATTAGATGAAGTCCGTGGCGATGGAAGAACTCCATTGAAAGCAATTTGTATTCGTTGGCAGCCTTGAACTGTGCTAACTTCTCTTGCTCGGCTTGAATCTCAACATCTAAAACTCGACCCATGTCTGCAGCAGCTTGCTTAGCGTTTCCTTCTATGAGGGCCGTGTAACGGGCTGTTTCTGGCATCTTCATTCTCCAGTAGTATGTGAGAAGTGCAGGAAGAGCACCAAGCATCAAAACAATTCGCCATGCATAATCAGCCTGGGGTTCAGTGGAAAAGATGGGATCCTCCTTGAATGTTCGGCCACCGTACATTTTGAGGAAAATTTTGGAAATTATCATCGACACAAGGCCTGCAAAAATGATACCGACTCCTTGCATGGCAAACACTGCAGCAATGAATGCTCCGCGAGTTCTCTTGTTTGCATATTCTGACATAATAGTGGCTGAAAGGGGGTAGTCGCCCCCAATGCCAAAGCCTAGCCAGAACCGGAAGAAACATAAGGTTCCTATGACAGCTCTGGGGCTGTGGCCGAAAGATAATCCTGAGCAAATAGCACAAAGGACCATGAGAATAAGAGTGATTCCATAAACTTTCTTTCGCCCCAGCTTGTCTCCCAGCCATCCAAAGATTAGCTGGCCAGTTAGAGTGCCAACTAAGGCCACTCCAATAACAGAATTGTTCGCTAGATGAGGAAGCTTTCCAGGCTTACCGGTGGTTGGATCGAAGTAATACAAACGGCCTAAGAGTTTGGAGACAGCAGTGATGCAAAAAAGGTCATAGGCGTCAGTGAAAAACCCCATTCCGGCGATGACAATGGCCTTGAAATGGTACAATTGGGTACGTGCACTATCAAGGGCATTGAGCACATCTAGGTTGTTAGAAGACATCTTTGACAATGGCCGGTACAATTTCTAGTACATGAGCTCCACTATGTGTCTTTTCTCCCAGCAATTTAGTACCATATATATAGTGAATTGGTACATGGAAATAAGAAACTTGACACCAGACCATGTAATATAAAACTAATAGACGTTAAAGACTAGGAACAAGAAATGGACAGAAATGGTTTTTTCATGCCATAAGGAGACTACTAATTCTTTGACGTCCATATCTATGTTGCTTTGCTTTCGTCTTGTTTATATCAGGGATATGCTTTATGCTTCCTTGGGATATAATATGCGTATGTAGATAGGTGCTGATGTGGGCTAAGGAATTAATTATTCCCAGAAAACAGAGAACAACTAATGACATGTTACGTTAATACCATTGTGACTGTACCATGTAGTACTTAATTTAAATTCAAAAAAAAAAAAAAATGACAAATTTGAGTTCTTTGGAGAAATTTGTGAAAAATATCCACTTTTGTTGAGATTGATAAAGAAACACCTGGGGACAAAATAAATGAACTGGTACCTGGGTACATCTTGGAAGGGGGTTTGAGTGCCACTGAGGTCAATGTACGAATCATTTTTAAATCAAAATCAAACCTTGATGTAATACAATTCAATTTTGACCAATTTATTTCGGTTTGAATTTAACTTTGATTTTGCAGGAGCTAAATAGTTTAGTTTGAGTTTGATATGGACATATTTGCCGTTTACCGTTTAGCTCATTAAAGCTAAAGTCTAATATTTGCAAGGTTTTATATCTAAGACATACTTGATACAAGTTTTTTTTTTTAAGCTTCTAATTTAGAATTAAAAAGTCAAATCATTTTTTTAGAAACTCAAAGGAAAATCTAGTGGCAATTGATGCCTAAATGCAAGTTTTCATGGCAAGTATTCGTTTAAATGCCCATGTTAATTTCGATTAATCTAGTCGATAGTCATCTCCTGTGAAACATCTGTGGATCATTTGAAAAACTTCTGCTGAAATGTCTCTCTCTGGCTAATTACTGAGGATGTCTAGCTTTCTGTCTGAGGGAGGAGTCATCTGGACACAAGGTAAATTTGAATGCTTCCTGCCCTTCTTTGTTTTGAGATCCCAAAGGGCATCCCGGGACTTCCAACTAGGCTTTTTCTACTTTTGCGGTAACATTTTCTTGGCTTGTTTTGCATCCGATCCCTCTAATATTTTCTGGGCTTGTGACTGATCCTGGAAAAAGGTTTGGTTTATATCCTTTCCAACTGAATACAGAAAGACATTCAAGTCCGTTTGAAAATGCTTGAGTCAGTGGCTTTTTGTTCAGAGAGTTTTTTGGCCCTTTGGCGTCAAACTTTTTTTTTCCTTGGTAACAAAACAATGTATTTTTTAGCCAAAATAAGTATTAAAGATCTTTCCAAATGTAGCAATTATGAAAATCTGTGTTTAAGATTATGAAGCACAAAGAAACAAAGCCACCACATGATTAAATAAAAAAAAACTAGTTAAACTTGTAATTAGGTTGATCTTTCTTTCTGAAAATAGCGTTGAGGAGATTGGATAAAAACTGAATCATTAGGAGCCATTATAAAGTATGGTAGATGACCTAGAGTTGAGAAGATTGGATAAAAACCGAATCATGAGGAGCAAATTGTTGTTTGTCAGTAAACTTTATGTTTCTGTAACAAAAAATAACCTTTGTATTTTTACTTTTAAAAGGGAGCTCACAGAATTTGATAAAGAATTTGAGTTTTCATTTCAAAATCAATTGATAATGGAGCGGCACATGTATTTTATTAATCAGAATAGGATTAAGAATTAACGTGGGACTTGAGTGACTCAAATTGTTGAGTTTAAAGCTAAAAAAAAAAACAATAAGAGTGAATAAGAACGAAAGTTTAACGGTGTGAGCTAATTTTAACTTCTTGGCTTTTATGCCAATCAACCTCTCTCCTGAGGACAAAAATAATACTATTAGGTTCAAAATTTGCAAAGGAAAATGTTAGACCTTATAGTGCTGCACAGTGCCGTTTATGGCCATTTTTTAAAAAAGTATTTGTATTTGACTCCTCATTAAGAGCATGAATAGAGACATTCTGATGAACCCTATTAATTGGATGAAGAAGTCACCGACTTAATAACATATGAAAGTGGAAACGAGGGTTAGAGGTTTGCGACTCCATTGCAAAGGTCAGGAGTTTTAAATTCCACTAACACTATTATTCTCTCCAATGTAATAATATAAGTTTGATAAAAAAATAATATATGAAAATGACTGTGAAGCAATAGCCAGGAAATATTCCGAGCAAGGCAATCAGGAAAATTAATCTACCTCCCTTTAACATTATATACAAGTAAAGATAGAATGTTTACTCCTCTCCTAAAGTTTCAATAAATTCTACTATTATTATCTTTCAATTATATACATAATCTTTTGAATAAAATGTTTTGTTACGTAACATTTTTGTTTTTACGGAATACTATCACGAAATATATTTACAATCATAGTCTATTCTTTTGTGATAAAAAAAGATTATGATTCATATAATTATGAATGATTTAAATTCCTACCACATGTACAATATAAGTTCATACATTCACACCCCTACTTATGCTTTCATTCTGTAAATAACCCTTTTTTCATAAATACATATGAGATGGAGATTTGCTTCAGTGGTTAAGGGAAGCCTTTAAGGCTTTGATTCACACCCTAATTATGTGTGAAAACAAAAACAATCTAGAGCCCATCTAGTAGAATACTAGGAGCTTCACTCAACTTATGTACTTATGTGAGGAACATATAATGTAATATCAATAGTTGATCATGAAAATAAAATTATTTCTCAATTAAACAAAAGTTGCTGTTAAAAAAAAATCTAATTTGGCCTTTTTTTTGTTTTTTTGTTTTTTGTCAAAAACAAGTGACCGTTAAAATCTTATTTGTCCTTCGCACCTTGAATTCTGGGGCCCAAATGCACATGACGGTTATAGAGTTTGGCATATGTGACGTGGCAAATCCTCGTTTTTTTTTTCTTTTTATTAAACTCTTGGGTAACCCGCTCCGACCCGTGTTGGGTTTTATTTCTTTCTGTCGTTAATTGTCGCTACGTAAATCCTAACAATAGGCGGCGAATAATAACTTTTTCACGAATTCGATTCCCCGGCGCTTTACAAATTTCACATAATTCGAACTTCACTGGCGGCTTATCTGATCGATTAACGGAGGTATCAAAACCCTACCATAACCTCCTCCATTTCTTCGGTATTCACTTTCTTTTTGCTCGTTTTTTAGTGCGTGGGTGTGTGTGAATATTCTATGGAGGTGTAACTTAGTGCTATTTTTTTTTTTTGGTAATAGTAACTTAGTGCTATTTAGTTTGGAAGTACTGAGAAATAATGTTTTTGGTTGTTTAATTTTTCCCCAAAAATGTTTAATTTTTGTTATTTGGATTTGAATTAATTGTAATTTAATGCGGAATATCTGTCTAGTTGTTAGCTACTATGCTTTTATTTACATTTTAGAGGTTGATGAACGAAACATCAACAGTTAAAAACTTTTGACGAGCCAAATCCGAAAAGTGGAGTACTTGATAAAAGAAGGAAATTGCAGGGAAATTTTGGGTGAAATTTGTTGAGGATTGAGGATTGAGGATTATTTGTATAGATTCCTTATTGTGTGGTGTGATTGGTCGTTTGGATATTGTCTGAAATGTTGAATTTCTTGGTTTATGCTATAGAGAATAATCTTGGGATGCGTTCCTTTATGTGCTTTATGCAGTGTAAAGGCACCTCTTGCGAGCTCGTGCAGTTTTGTTGTCCTTTGTTGTGGATTTGGCTAGTGGAGAGCTATAATTCTGTCTTAGTAGCTTGACCTTCGCAATAGGATTGTAATAACCCTTGGCCACCAACTCACCTCTGTTGGAGGCTGGTGAAGGAAACGGAAATTTGTCTTATTTGTCATACTATCACTCAATAACTTACAAGATTAAAGCTTTGTAACTCGGCTCCCTTTGAGAAGCTTGATACTAAATGTCTCGTTCAGCTTTGATATACATTCCTTCATGGAAATGGAAAACGTGATTTCTGTTTCTTGTGTGGCTATGGCTATAGGCTGATCAATCATTTTGCTTCAGCTATAAGTCCCTTTACGCTGCGTTCTCTTTCAGGAATTGAGAATTGTAGGATTTTCAACGTGACAAGATTTGAGACAGAAGCGAAATGAAATCATTTTAAGTTTTGTAGAAAAATTTTCAAAACAACTCATTGTAGAGGAGGCAAAGGTCATTAAATAATCATGGGAATTTGAAAGCACACCAATTTTGGGTGGATTTTTAAGTTTCATGAATTGAGGAATCTTGGAATCCTAGGAATTTGGTTGAAAAGAACAGTGATAGTTTAAAAATTTTAGGAATTTACAAATCCTGTCAAAAATAGATTCCTGGGAAATGAATACAGTTTTTCCTTTATAATTGAAAGTGAGGATTTTACGCTTATAATTAGTGCTATCCTTTTGTGCTGGTTTCTTTAATCATCTTGGGAATATGATAACTGTTGATGACCCACGTATTTCCTTCTTCTTTTTGATAGGTTATTACATACAGCTATAAACCAAAAAAATGGATCATGCTGACGATGAATGTCGTCCTGGCGGTGAACATCATGAAGATGAGGTGATCTGATAGTTTGTTTTATTCTTTAAACAAATTTTGTTAGTGCTTTTCGACTCTAGAGGAGGATTCAGGGCTAAAGCTTTTTGTTAGCGCTTTTCTTGATTTATTGTTATCGTACATTTTCTTTATTTATTACGAGGATCAATTTATTCTTCATGTTAGAGGTAGAAATACTGTTAAAGTTGACTACGTTTTCGGGAGGATTTTTGTTTTTCTTTTCTAAAATGTATTTTGTGCAGGAAGCTGTTGCTCGTTCTGAGGAATTTAAGAAATCTGTTGATGCTAAAATGGCTCTTCGTCAAAGTAACTTGAACCCTGAAAGACCTGGTGAGTTGTTTCTGTTGATTATGTTTTAAACCGGTAAGTTGTCGAATGGTTTACAGAATTTTGTTTAACCTGTCCGCTACCCTCTTCCCTGCCCTGGCCTAAAGTAAGCCGGGTGTTCTCCTTTGTTTTTGCACCTAGAGGTAGATAGAAATTAGGAAGTGCCGATAGTTTAAAATTAAAATTCCATACTGTGTATTGTGCAAAGGCTTTGGTATTGTTATTAGAATCTTTTGTGCTTTGGTATGAAATCAATAGAAATCTTCAAGTTGATCAGACTCCATCCAACAAGAACTTTTGTATACAAATTCACTTCTGTGTTCAATGATTTCTTGTTCCAGACTCAGGTTTTCTTAGGACATTGGATTCTAGCATTAAACGCAACACAGCTGTCATTAAGAAACTTAAGCAAATCAATGAAGAGCAGCGAGAAGGGTTGATGGAAGATTTGCGGAGTGTCAACTTGAGCAAATTTGTCAGTGAAGCAGTGACTGCTATTTGTGATGCAAAGCTTAGATCTGCAGACATTCAAGCTGCTGTTCAGGTGACTGACTATATTTTCTGTCCAAGTAACTGCACGTGCAATGACATGTCCAGTTTTTGCTTTAATCTTCTTCTTTTGCTTGTTTTAGTATTTCGCAATTAGTAAACTCTTTCATGCATAAGTAATGTCTTAAATCACATGATTCATTTACTCTTTTGTATCTTTTCTTATGTCCATTGGCCACTGGCAAGAATTGTTGGAATTGTTTTATTTGTTAATCTTTTTGTCCCTTTTCACCTTCTGTTTGTTGGTGGTCATTCTGTATAGTTCTTAGTTTCTGAGAATTAAAGAATTAACTAATCTATAAATTTTGATTTGGTTGTCTGATGTTGCCTTTAATGAATGTCCCGCAGATTTTTGCCTTCCCAAAGTTCTACAAATTTGCAGGACTCTACTGCTTCAATTTGTTGATGCAGGGTGTATATTTGTTAATTTAGTACATTACACTTTTAGCAGAGGGATAGAATCGGTTTGTGGGACACCTTAGTCTACAATCTGCTGAGGTTGTAGCAATTGAGTGGTCCTTGAATATTGCACTTAGAATTTTATTATGTGGTATAGCTAGGTATTGCTTCCTGTTGACTGTTGACTAGTTTGAGCTGCAGCCCTTGGAAATGCTTGGTTTTTTCCCCCTACTCATACAAGATTGGATATGAATTTTTAGTAGATTAGTTCATTTTTTATGATCTCTTCAGCTACTACTATTTCTCAGATGAATATCTTTTTTGTAGTAACAAAAGCAATTGTGGACCATGCGTTGTCCTTTTGCCATGACACCAAGATTAAGCATTTTTGTTTTACTTAGTAACTAGAACCTCTGTAGATTCCTTTTATTTCTCTCCTCTGAAATCCTTTTAATTTCACAGATTTGTTCTTCAGCTACTGCTATTTATCAGATGAATATCTTTTTTGTAGTAACAAAAGCAATTGTGGACCATGCGTTGTCCTTTTGCCATGACACTAAGATTATGTATTTTTGTTTTACTTAGTAACTTTAACCTCTGTAGATTCCTCTCCTCTGAAATCCTTTTTATTTCACAGATTTGTTCTTTGCTTCATCAAAGGTACAAAGACTTCTCACCAAGTCTGGTTCAAGGACTCATGAAAGTCTTTTTTCCTGGTAAATCTACTGAAGACCCAGAAGCAGACAGGAATTTGAAGGCCATGAAGAAACGTAGTACTTTAAAACTTCTTTTGGAGCTTTACTTTGTTGGAGTCATTGATGATAGTGGCATCTTTGTGAATATTATTAAGGATCTCACTAGCATTGAGCATTTGAAGGATCGAGATGCAACACAGACAAATCTATCACTCCTTGCCAGTTTTGCTCGACAAGGTAGATTTCTCCTGGGGCTTCCGCAGACTGAACAGGATATTCTTGAAGAGGTATGACTCCTTTGATTCTCACTATATATGACTTTGTTCTTATTTAATTCTGTCTCGGTTTCACGTTCTCCTGAATTATCAAACGAGGCTTTCATCGTTTAGCTTATTGATATTCATATTACTATATCTTAGGTTTCAATTTGATTTTAATTTTTTTTACAACGTATTTTAGTTTGCCTAAAGCTAAAAATGTTTGTGCTATTTTTATTATGGTGGTATGATTTATGATGTCTGTTTGTGCGATGCTGTCCCATTCTCTTTTTCAACTTTATGGTTTGTGGTTGATTTTCCCATCATATTTTCCTCCCTTGAAGTTATTCTTCAGACTCTCATATCGTTCTTACTGCTTTTAAATATATTATCATGAGTTTCATATAGTCTGTAAGGTGTCGTTTGGTAAAACTGAAGTCTGAAGTCTGAAATCTAAAATCTGAAATTTAAGTACTGAAAATATTAAGTTGCTGAATTGATAAAGTTATACCTGTTTGATAATTAATTAAATTTATATACTGAATTCAAATATTGTACCTTATTAATATAACTATTTTATCTTAAAAAGTTGAAATAATTTATTGATAATATGCATGACAAAAGAAGATATTATTTGTTTGTGAGAGATAAATGAAAAGTGTATTTATGTGTGAGAATGTGTGTGAGAGAAAGTATATGTGTATGTGTAAAAGTGTAGAAATGTATATGTATGAAAGTGTGTGCGAGTATGTGAGGGAGAAAATATGTGTGGAAGTGAGAAAAAAATAATATACTTTTGTGTGTGTGTGTGTGTATGAAAGTGCACGTGTGAGAAAATATGTGAATATGTGTGAGAGAAATTGCGTACGGAGAAAAGCATGTTTATGCATGTGTGCCTGCATGTGTGATGTATGTTTGCGATTGTGTGAGAAGGAGCGAATGTGTGTATTTGTGTGAAAGTATGTGTATGTGTGTGAGAGAGAGAGATTGTGCGTGTGAGAGAGAGAGATTGTGCATGTGAGAAGGAGTGTGTGTATGTGATAGAAAGAAAACTTATATTATTGCATGTGTGAGGAAAAAAAAATGTGTGTACTTGCAGTGGTGATTGTTTGTGTGTGTGTGCAAAAAATGTGTGTAAAAGAATATGTTTGTATATGTGTGTGCATCAGTGAGTGTGTGAGGGTACGAGTGTGAAGGAGAGAGAGAATACTACATATATATAAATTCAGCAAATTAAGTAAAAATTTTTCACTTAAAATTTTGTGTACAAATTAAATAAGTGCTTAATGTATTAAGTGATAAAGAAATTTTGTTATTAGACACAGTAAATTCAAAAAGCTCTTAATACATTAATTTTCAGCATTAAATGGTGTTATCAAACACTCCCTAAGTTTATGTTTTGTTGGTTGTTGACCATATGACATTGTTCCCCTTTTGTCTATTATTTCATGGCTTGGTGGGCTCCTAGCTTGCATGATGATTAGTTGTGTGCGCGACTGAGGCAATGCTACTTGCTCATCATCCGTTTTTTGGAACATGTTTTCATACTATTCTAATGTTTTTAAGATGAAATGCGAATTTCATAATTAAAATTGTTCTCTCCTTTAGATTGTTCAAGTTATGCGATGTTCGATACAATTAATTGTTTCAATTCTTTTTAAACATGATTTTGGTTCTTAAATTATAAGCCATTTCCATTTACTTTAATTCTTGAGAAAATATTTGTATCCTATTGTGATACTTCTGACCATTTGTACAGTTCTTTAAGAGCCTCAATGTGACGGCAGAGCAGAAAAAGTTATTCAGGAAGGCGTTTCAAGCATATTATGATGCTGCTTTGGAATTACTTCAATCAGAGCATGCTGTAAGAGCTCTTCTACCTTTAGAATTCCAATTTTAGCTTGAGCTTTGATTTCGATGTCTGACATGAGTATGTATAGGGAACATAAATTCCTAAATCTTCATGTTTACATTGTCTAAGCATCTAATTGCGTAATTCATATTAGATTCTTTCTTAAAGTTGTTGTCACTAATGGAACTCACCACAATTTTGAAGTCACTTCGCCACATGGAGCATGAGAATGCAAAGATCTTGAATGCTAAAGGTGAACTCAGTGATGAAAATGCCTCTTCATATGAAAAGCTGCGAAAATCATTTGACCATCTATACCGTGGCATCTCCACGTAAGTTGACCCTTCATTTCTGTTTATGAACACATTTTTGGGGATTTATGATTTGGATTTGAGGTGTTATAAGTATTGTTATCATTGTTTAGCGGTCACATATTTAACAGATTATTGGAAGAAACAAAGGAATAAACAGATATTAGTTTTATAATGCTAATAGTATGTCAGAGTTTGTGCCTATTGACTTGATGTCACAAGTACACTAATCTTAATTGGTTAAGAGATCTCCTTGTTAGATTTGCTTAGAGCAGAATGATAAACAATATTGAGTCCCTCTATAGATACAAAAACACCAATTTTTTGCTTAAAAAGGAGTTCTTCAGAATTTTGTGTAGCGCTGGTAAAGTTATTTTCTTTGCATGCATGTAACAGTTGTACTGATTTCTAATCTGGTTATCTGTGAATATTAATTTCAAGGTTCTCATGGAATGAAAGGCAGATAGATTTCATGGTTATTCAAGCTTCGATTATTGAACATTTGGGCTATCTTAAAATGCCCCAGGAGGTGAACCATTTTACATTGTGTTGCTTGGCTGGTAACAGTTGCAACATTAGCATTTAATTTGATCAAGCAATAAGTAGATGTTGGTTACTGAACCTACATGTCTTTTCCACCTTTTCAATTTGTTTCCCTTAATACGTTCATCTGAGGGGGAAAAATGGACTGACTCGCAAAAAACAAAATTTGCTTAGCCATTAATATAGTCTCCTAGATTTTGACTACTCTTTAAAAGCTTTGGAGGAAGGAATTGGAAAAAAGGACAATTAACTTATTGACATGCACAGCTGACTTTAAAGCCTATTCTGTTGAATTTGGCCAATATCTTGGTGGGTCAATAATTTGGTGGGTTCCTCTTTACCTGTTTGCTTGTGGTATCAATGCTTCTAGGATTGGAATTTTATGGGAATCATGATTCGCTCTGGCAGTTTAGAATTCCAATGAAAACCTATAGCACCATTGTGCTTTTATGAGATATGTTTCACAGCCAGTGTTGCTTCATAGGGGTTGATGTATAGTCCATACTCTAATACTTTTTTATTCTAACATTCATGTAAAGTTCTCTTTTTTAACCTCAAGTTTTAGTTTTTCTCCTTTTTGGCATATGCATTTACTTCCAGTTCAGTAAGGATTTCCTCTCTTGATATTATGGGTACTATTGTATAATTTCACAAAATTTAGTTAAAATAGTTATTGTTATCCTATTTGCATCAAATTTTGCATGTATGCTATAGTTTCCTACCTTTTTCTTGTTGTTTCTTTTCTCTTCTGTGGAATATGTTCTTTCCTTTGCATGGTGTTCTTGAAGTTTGTTCTTTCTGGATACATTTTTCATTCTTAGATGTCCAATTCTAGTTTTTAGATGTCTTTTGTGTGGTTGATTGTCTATGGCTACAGTTTCGCAGAAGCATTGGATATGCAGCCTCCTGTGATGCCTGAGGATGGTCATACAACTAGGATGACTTCAGGGGAGGATATATCATCTCCAGGTGCTGGTAAAGATAGCTCTATTCTTGAAACACTGTGGGATGATGAGGATACAAGGGCTTTCTATGAGTGCCTACCAGATCTCAGGTTTGTTATTCGGAGTATTTACACTATTTCTTATGATTATTGCCTAACAAAAGTTAGAAATTGAATTGGAAATTTTCAACCTATTGCGATTTGCATTTTTCTCTTCCAGAGCATTTGTTCCAGCTGTGCTATTGGGAGAAGCAGAACCAAAATTGAATGAGCAATCACCTAAGACACAAGACCAACCAACTGTAAGAGAAAATCTTAACAACTTATTGCATACTGCCAGATAGTCAGAGAACTCAATTAACAGAATATCTCTCTCTCTCTCTCTCTATCTATCTATCTGTCTATCTATCTATCTATCTCTCTCTCTCTCTCTCTCACACACACACAGACACACACACAGACACACACACTCACTCTCTCAGCTTTGATGGCTAATTTTACAATACGTGCACTCATTGCCTTTTTAGTTTCATTCTTCTTTTGTATGTTAGTCTTCCATAGGAATATTTTGAAGTGTTTCAACTCAATTATCAGAATTTCTCTCTCTCTCTCTCTCTCTCTCTCTATCTCCCTCTCTCTCACACACACACACTCACTCTCTCAGCTTTGATGGATAATTTTACAATACGTGCACTCATTGGCTTTTATAGTTTCATTCTTCTTTTGTATGTTAGTCTTCCATAGGAATATTTTTAAGTGTTTCAACTTTTAGTTTTGTCCCTTATGCTTGCGTGATACCATCAGAGAATGATTTTTGTGTTGTAAGTATTATATTCGGTCTGACAAGGAACAATTGTTCGGGAATCCAAAATATGTGATATGGTTGGTAAGTTTAAAATAAACAGATATGGCTAACTGGATTTTTGCTTTTTTAATTCTGAAGCTTTGATGAAATTTTGTATGTTTTATTTGTTATTCAGCGAAAATGTATTACACCAAATGATTCCAAGTGGTTGACTGTTAAAAAATTGAACCTTATTTTAGAACTGTCTTAAGAAAGAAACTTAGACATTTGGTTCACAATAGAGTATCGCACTATGGAGATTTGCAACTCAAATGATGTCTAATTTAACAGATAGATGTCTAGATCATATGCTACTTTTAGTTGATTCACTGTGCTTTTTGACCTGATCCTTAGCTTATGCATCCTTAAGTATCTGCAGATGCATTTCATAGGCTATAATGTGCTATTTTACCACTTCGGTTAATTATATCTGATAATTCATCAGGAATGCTCTAATTATGGAGCTAATATGGTTGTTTCTCTTGCTCTTAGGGCATATTTGTAACATGTTCTGTCCTAAAATTGGATGTCCTCTTCTCATTTAGTGACATGTTTAAGGTCAAAGTGTAAACACAGATTATTTAATCATGAAATTGAGATAAATTGGAGACGCACTGACTCAAAAGTTTCAGAACGTGACAATATTGAAAGGGAGATTTAGTAGGGAATATATGGCATCCTTGCCCATAATCTTTCATAGGTTGTGCAAGGAGTGAAATCTCCAGTTTTTAGTTTTTTACTTGGAGAATTTTTGTTGAGATCTTTCTTAATGGGATACTTTGTGAATTGATCCCTTTTTTCATGTGAAGTAGCCTACTTCTCTTCTTTGATTGGTTTATCTACTTACTGGAAGATATTTCAGGATTTGGCTGCTGAAGCCAACCAAGTTCAGACAACACGAGAATCAGTGGATATTTCGTTAGATTCTGGATCTTTGCAGGAAGATAAAAGTGAGAAACTGAAGGACAAAGATGAAAGGGATAAAGATAAAAACAAAGAATTAGATGAAGATAAAGGAAAAGAAAAGGACACTGAAAGAAAAGGAGAAAGTGAAAGGGAGAAAGTTAAAGGTCTGGAAGGAACAAATCTGGATGCTTTACTGCAGAGGCTTCCCGGTTGTGTGAGCCGTGACTTGATTGACCAGTTGACTGTAACTATCGTTTACTTAATTTGATGTTCCTATTAAAGTTTTTCACATTGATGAAATTATTTTGCATCTTCAGATGCATGCTGATTTGTGTCTGATGCTTTACTGTTTCAGGTAGAATTTTGCTATTTAAATTCAAAGTCTAATAGGAAAAAGCTTGTCAGGGCTTTGTTCAATGTGCCGAGGACATCATTAGAGTTGTTGCCATACTATTCTCGCATGGTCGCCACGCTGTCAACATGTATGAAGGATGTGTCTTCTATGCTTTTACAGTTGTTGGAGGAAGAATTCAACTTTTTGATCAATAAGAAGGTCTAGCAGTGCAACAATTGCTGCTTTGAGGAGTTCAACTTTTTAGTAAATAAGGACGACAATTTAGTAGTTTAGCATTTGCTTTTTGAAGATTTTTCTGAGCCACGCTACTCATATTCTGCACTATTCTTATTTCTCAGGATCAAATGAACATCGAAACCAAAATCAGAAATATTAGGTTTATCGGGGAACTCTGCAAATTCAAAATTGCACCAGCTGGGCTTGTTTTCAGCTGCCTAAAGGTAGGTAGGGTATACATTATTGCAAAAGTTCTACCAAACGGATTTCTGAACATTTTCTATTGCTTAACCTGTGTGTGAATGCATGTGATGATTATAAATTTCGACACTACATCCTGCAGGAGAGTCAACTGTGCCAAACTTGAGTTTTGACGTGGTAGTATTTTTTCAGTGTGCGAATTGTGTCACCTGGTGCCTTATACGCTAGATGTTATCAGTGTGTATTTGCATGTTGTGTTTGCGAGGATTGAAATTTTATTGAACTTGAAGTTTGCCAAGTGAAGTTTAATTCGTTCATTGAGATCGAAGAATATTACATGATGTTCAAGTTAACTGCTTTATCTGACAGAAGTATTACCTCTTTGTTGGCCAGGCTTGTTTAGATGATTTCAGTCATCACAATATTGATGTCGCATGCAATCTTCTCGAAACATGCGGTCGTTTCCTTTATCGTTCTCCAGAGACTACGATACGTATGGCTAATATGTTGGAGATATTAATGCGCTTGAAAAATGTCAAAAATTTGGACCCCCGCCATAGCACCTTAGTAGAGAATGCATATTACTTGTGTAAGCCACCAGAAAGATCTGCTCGAGTCTCTAAAATTCGTCCTCCACTCCATCAGGTATCATCCATGTTCTGGTTTACTTTAATTGCCTCGTTATCTGATTAGACAATTGTTATTGACCTGAATTCCATCAAACTGTGCAGTATATTAGGAAATTACTTTTCTCAGATCTTGATAAATCTTCCATTGAGCACATGCTAAGGCAGCTTCGAAAACTACCTTGGAGTGAATGTGAGCCCTACCTCTTAAAGTGTTTTATGAAGGTTCATAAAGGAAAATTTGGTCAGATTCACCTAATTGCATCACTTACTGCTAGCTTGAGTCGTTATCATGAAGATTTTGCCATTGCTGTTGTTGATGAGGTTAGTTCTGATTTTTCTTTTTCAATGAAATTTTAATGGTCTTACTGGTCTGTTATGCACTAGTATTGAACCACAAGCATGGGATAAAAATAAACTAAGAATTGAGAAAAATTTAGAGAATGGTAGTTATTGTGTTGGTCGTGTCAGAATCCATTTTCTTTCTTCTATTTTTTCCCCTTTCTTTCCAATGCTTTTTTACTCTTTCATATTATTTTGTTCTGAATTCATGATTTAATCAATTTTCACATCATAACCTCTTTTGATATGTTAACAGCAAATATTTTGGAAACAATTGTGTGAGTTTTTACTCAACATCACTCTGGTGGGTCCAAGTTTGGAATATAAATAAAAATTGTTAGTGTTATACTAACTTCTCTCCAGGTTTGCAAAAGAGGAGGGTAACTTTTGTTCCAGTCTCATTGGCATCCCCTCTAGTTTAACATGTTAAAATGGCTCTGTCCAATGTAGGATCCCATTCGTAATACTCCATCCATACAAAGATGGCTGCCATTCAAGCAGCTGAATGGCTATTAGTTCCAATTTTACCATGGTTCACCGAGTATTGGTTATACACATTTTCTTAGTTTCTGTTGTATTATAATCTTTGTAATTGTACCATAAAACGGAAGAAAGACTATAGCTGTTGTTGAGGCTAAGCAATTTCCATTTTATCGGCATTATGGCCAAAAATGTTGCACAAAAATTATGTTAACTTCTAATAATTTTTTAATTATGGAGAATATAAAAGCAGAAAACTGCTTTAAAAATCATTCAGAAAAAGAGAAAGTTGCTTTGAAAAACATTCAGAAAAAGCTAAACTAATATTCGTGGGCAAGAAATAGCTGGTGTGCTGGAGTCACTGCAGACATCTGTATACCCTAAATGTTAGCAGTTGAATTTAGGAAAATGAATTTCATTATCACCCTACTTAGGCAAGCATGAGATATTCGTTGCAGTGTAGGCATAAGAAACTTGACTGCTGAGCCTCTTGTAAGTGAAATTGATTTGCTATATGTAAATTTGTCCTACATGAGGATAAACCTTGTACTCAATTCTGGTTTTTACTAGTATAACTCTATGTTTTTATATGCTTTAGCGAAAAGGTTGCTGCATTTATTTATGTATTTTTTGTCTTTATAGTTTAAGCTGCTTATTGACTGTTAATCTTATAATTTAGTCAAGAAATTGCCTGACTTAAAATTAGGCAAGTTGTCTTCTAGCTCTAAAGATCTCCTCTGAATACTCCTTACTGTATCCATTTGACATAAAACTTTGAAGAATGTTGCATAATCTGTCTCTACATTGGCTTTCCAAACCTTATGTCTTCCTTCGCTTTATAATCCTTTGCGAGCTAATGTCCACTTCCCTTGTATGCATGATTCTCAATATGAAATACACTTCTCTTTTGATTATAGCATCGTGAACTGACATGTTTCCCACATTTAGTGTGGTATTTTTTTTTCACTACTTCATTAGTATTTTGAAATGGAGGCAGTGTTATACAATCTGTATCTTACTGCACTTTTGGACAAGCTACAATCCAGGACAAAAGTTTTAGCAACTAAAATTACTATTTTTTGTCTCGATTTAAAATTCTGGTGTACTTTTTTCTTCTAGGTTTTGGAGGAAATCAGACTTGGATTGGAGTTGAATGATTATGGAATGCAGCAAAGGCGCATTGCCAACATGCGATTTGTTGGAGAGTTGTATAACTATGAACTTGTGGATTCGTCTGTTATTTTTGATACTCTATATCTGATACTAAGCTTTGGTCATGGAACAACAGAGGTACACACTTCTCCTATTTTATTACTGTGTGATTGGTTTAGCTTAATCATATGGAGATGCTTGTACTTGGAGTCAATTTGGCACCTGTTGACGTGGTCAATGCTACATGTAGTGTTTAGAGGTGCAACTTTTCTTTCCGGTTGTGACATCTGTTATTGTGTTTTACAAGCTGTCAAGGCTAATTTCAGTTTGGGTCCAGTACCTTTACCATTGTCATTTCTTACACACTTCAGTAGGGTCAGAATTTGACTTTTGGTAGGAAGGTACATGGATTTTCTTTCTATAATGTGTCGGATAATACAATTATGTGACTAAATTGAACAAGCATTATTAATAAAGGAATACAACTTCAGCGGTTGAGAACTCATCCGTGGATTTCACTCTGTTTGGATTCTGAGCATGATCCATGTAGTGGTTCTTGTTCTCTCATTTCATTTTCTCAGTGTAAAAATCATTTGCTTGTGATGTGCCATTTTTTCTTCTTTGCCCTCTCTTTGTCAATGCACCTTTGATATTAAGCTTACATGTGTGGGTGCCCCTATGAAATATATCTATTGTTCACTGAGCTCATTTCTGGCTTGCCAAATGTAGTAGTAGTTACTTGTGATCCATCCTCTTCTTGCCTGGGTCTCTTCTTCTTCTTCTTCTCTCTCTCTCTCTCTCTCTCTCTCTCTCTCTATATATATATATATATATATATATATATGTATATAATATTGTGCGAACTGAGACCAGTTACTATTTGCATGAGTTATATGGTGGAACTTTTGTTTGAGAACTTTTAACTATGCATGAAATATCTGTTTTTCAGTGCTTGGCAAATTAGAACATGTTCTCTGCATCCATTAGAGACACGGAACTGAATAGCATATGCACGTGTGTGTGTGTGTTTCTTTTGGATCATAGCTAACAACAGAATGTCACAGATATGGAGTTTTTTTATCATACACAGGCATGCCATTCACTTGAAAAAAAAAATGATAAATGACAACTTTTTGATTTTTGTGTTTTCTCGGAGATTGGATGTGGTGTTTATATGTATCTGAAAACATTCTTGACTGTATCTCTTGGTTTTCTATTTATTTCAATTTTGTGGCACCCCAAGGATTTCAGATCCTCATTCTAGTTTCAGCAACGTTGCTTTACCATTTTGTTGAGTTAAAAACTTTTAGCATTTACTGTTCGAATAACAATTTTTGCTTTGTGCTAACAGCAAGATGCTTTGGATCCACCAGAGGATTGTTTTCGCATCAGGATGGTTATCACACTTCTTGAAACATGTGGGCATTATTTTGACCGAGGTTCATCAAAGAGAAAACTTGACCGGTTCTTAATTTATTTCCAGAGATACATACTGTGCAAAGGTGCATTACCTCTGGACATTGAGTTTGACTTGCAGGTTAGTTTTCTGGATATTTTCATACTCTATAGAGGTGTGCCATGTCCTGCATTCCAGATGTGACCTTGGTTCTTTCCCTCTGCCTGACTTTGAAGGCATTATTGCATTGCACCAAAGAGTCTGAAGGCTCTGTCATATGTTCAGCAATTTTCCTTCTCTATTAAGTACCAATGAATTGAAATCCCTAACCAAGTAATTATTTAGAAATCATTTGTCTGGTTCTGTTTTATGTGCAACAACAACTAATCAATTTATTCTATTAAAATGGACTGTAAGCATGCAGATTTATGAGGGCAGTGGTGTAGTATACCTGATTTGGAGGTTATATGTGCTGCTGATAGCCTTTTGCCTCATCATGTGCAACTGTATTAATTACTTCATTTGGTTTAGTATAGCATGACGAGGGAAGGCAAATATTTCTATGCATATGGATATGAAGATAACTTCATGCAATGCTTCTTTAACATTGGAGGGGTTAATATAATAGAATGGTGCTATCCTCTGACAAGAATAATGGTGTTTTTTTCTTCCTCTTTTTTTCTTTCAAGTGAATGTATTGTGGCGATTGGAAGGACGAATTCCTCATGTGTTTATTGCAAGAACTTGTGTTTCAATCATACAAATGAACTTATCAAACCCATCATCCTTTGCGGAATAATCTGAACTTCAAGATCTGGTATGCTTGATACAGGACTGAATCCCCCCCCCCCCCCCCCCCCCCCCAAGACCCCCATAAAGAAAACAAATAAAAAAGCACAACGCAAAGAGAAGGGAAAGCAAAGAAAGGGTGTTTTCAATTCCCAGAAGATTATTGAGAAAAAGAAAAATGGAGCAACCTAATCATAACTTGAAATGAAATTAAGAAATGTGTTAGTTGGCACATTTACTTGTTTGGGCCCCTTGAGAGATTGCAAAGCAAAATATTGTGTAAATGAAATTTATTGAATATTCCGAGGATGGTGCAAATTTTGGATTTATTCAAAGATTTTGGTCTAAAACCTGACTTGGGTATGGGAGTTTTGTGCGGAATTTATTTCAAACAAGTAATTCAAGTTGATTTGCTCTTATCGTTTTCTTGTGATTAAGGGTGAGCTGACAAATTGCTGTATGCCCAGGACATATTCGCTGAATTACGCCCCAACATGACTCGATATTCATCAATTGAGGAAATTAATGCAGCTCTGGTTGAACTTGAGGAGCATGAGCATGTCGTTGCAACTGAGAAGTCAAATAATAGCAAGCATGTGGAGGCAGAAACACCTTCCAGCAGGACTAGTTCGGGTGTTATTGTGTCTGTAAATGGACAAAGCCTTGCAAATGGTATCGAGGAAAATGGTGAATTACATGACGACATTGTGGGCGAGACAGATAGTGATTCCGGCAGTGGAACCATTGAGCAGATGGGCCATGACGATGACGAAGAATCAGATGAAGGGAATCACGATGAGGAAAGCGAGAGCAATGAGGATTATGATGACGTAGTGGGTCCTGCTTCTGATGAAGAGGATGAGGTGCATGTTAGGCAGTTTGCAGCACAAGTTGATCCTCAGGAGGCGGCTGAATTTGACAGAGAACTCCGGGCTCTAATGCAGGCAAGTTCTAGAGGTTTCAATATTTGTCCATCTTTAGTCATTCCTAATCTTTAACTTTATAATCTCTTATCCATAATGATACAAGTCCAGCAAAGCAGACACCAGAACTGATAATTTTGTGGCTGGTTTCTTTCCCGCTTTAGCCCTTTTTATTTTCCCACCCTTTATTCCCTCATTTTCTTTCATCATCTCTTTGGATTGTTTAACCCGTCGAAGGTGTAGTTAGTTCCTTAAATTTAAGTATTGATCTTCTATTTAATTTGAGTGCCGAATACCTCGAATGGATTACTGGTGAGTTAACACCTATCATTTGATGAATGCAGGAGAGCTTAGATTCAAGAAAACTTGAGTTGCGGGCCCGGCCTACTCTTAACATGACTGTACCTATGAATGTCTTTGAGGGCTCTACAAAAGACCACCTAGGAAGAGGTATTGAAGGGGAAAGTGGTGATGACACTACAGATGAAGCAACAGGAGGAAACAAGGAGGTTCGAGTCAAGGTTCTTGTGAAGCGTGGTAACAAGCAACAAACGAAGCAAATGTACATTCCTCGAGATTGCACCCTTGTACAGAGCACGAAACAGAAGGAAGCAGCCGAGCTTGAAGAGAAACAAGACATCAAACGGCTTGTTTTAGAATATAATGATAGAGAAGAGGAGGAGCTGAACGGGGTGGGTGTGCAACCGAGCTGGACCCAAGGTTCGGGAAGCAGAGTTGCTAATAGAAGCCGCATATTTGAAGGGCAGGGCAGGGCTACTGGATCACGTCAACGGCATCATTATCTACATCATTCTGGTGGAGGGGGGATGTATTACAGCAGAAGAAGATGAAAATTAGTATTTGCTTTCAGAGAAAATACTACATTTGCAGTCAAATCTGGCGCTTAGTTGTCATGACATGCATTCATGGCGTAAATTATGGCATGAAGTTGGTGAGGGGGAATATCATTATGGTGCGGTGTGCCCCATTAAAACTGACTGGATTAAGAAACCTCGTTGCTTTGTTTTTTTTTTGTCAAAAAGTCAACATTGAGATTATATTTATTCTATCCCAAAAATACAGTCATGTACAAAAGGGGATAACTATCCCCACTAAATTTGTGTGATCAGACCGATCCACACTGGGAAATAATTCTCCCAAACAACATTTTCTTGCGTGCTTTGAGCGAATTCTGCTATCTTCATAGCTACTATATTTTCCTTACTACTGATTACATGGAAAGAGCATTTGTTAAACAGAAGAGACAAATCTAACACATTCTCAATAATTGTTGCACATTTGGAATCATTTGAGTCTTGCTCTTTGATTTTCTGTAGCAGGTGTTTGTTGGTTCCATTGGATGCTTATTTCTGACCATTTCTTCTGCCTAGCCAGTACCATTGCTAGCTTTATGGTATTGGCTTCTTCCATTGGTAAACATCCCTCACGGTTCTCAGTTGCTGCCCATACCAATTTGGTCACATTTCTGTGATCCCGTGCATGTATGCTATACGTCACCTGCTTCCTTATTTTGCTGATCTTTACATCATAACTAATTTTGATCCCCTTATCATTGCAGCAGCTTATCCTCGTTAGATTCTGCTCCACCTGTTTGATTAATGCTCCTTCCATCTTCCTCCCTTTTCCTACAAGCTTCTTCAAACTCATCCCACTCATTGACTGCTTTACTCACAACTCTTTTCGCATCCCCTATCTCCTTATTGAAAGTTTGACAGTTTCTACTTTTCCAAATCTGCCAGAGGATATTGACAGTCAACTCAATATGTTTTATAACCTCGTTGCTTTGTTGCCTTGGGAATTTTGCACCTTGTAGATAAACCCTGAAAAGGCCCATATAAGATAAGTGGGATTTTCAGTTTTAGTAGCAATGATAGCTGCGTTTGGATGGGTGTTTTTTGGGGTGTTTTTAGAAAATTTTACTGTAGATGTGTTTTAGGAACAGCTAGTGTCTGGATAATATTGTTTTTTAGAAACAATTAAGGGGTTTTGTCCAAAACCCAAATTTGATTCCCAAATTTGTAGACATATACACACACATACACATGCATATACACACACATACAAATACATACACACACACACATACATGGCATATGTATTTACATTATATATATAATATAATATATACGTACATACATTCCTTTACGTATATGTTATATAAGTAAATATATATAATATATTATATATAATATATATTATACGTATTATGTACATGCATGCATACATACATACATATCTAATATAATGTATATAATATATATAATAAATATATTATACATACATACATACATATGTACATGCATGTATGCATACGTACATACATATATTATGTACATGCATGCATACATACATATATATATAATATAATATAATATATATATAATTATATGTAATGCATGTACATACGTATGTATATACATCTAATATATATAATAAAATATAAAATATATATGTAATATATATGGATAATATATATATTATATGTACATAAATGCGCATGTATACATACATACGTACATATATATAATATAACATATAAATATATGTATGTATAGATATTATCTATATATATATTATATATTATATATATTATAATCCATACAATATATATAATATATATATAGTAATAAATATATTATATGTACATGCATGCGTATGTACATGCATGCATTCATACGTACATATACATATATTTATATATAAATATATAATACATAATATATAATATATTTGTATATATTATATGTACATGCATGTGTATGTGCATGCATGCATGTACGTACGTATCTCTGTGTGTGTGTGTGTGTGTGTGTGTGAAAGTGTGTGTTCTTTGTGTGAGTTTGAAGGTGAGTGTGTGTTTTTAGTGTTCTTGGTGTGTAGGATTTTAGTGTGTGTAAAAATGTGTGTGTGTGCGCGCAAAATCAAAAAATGTGCAAAAAACTCTTTTTGGGTATTTTTTGTACCAAAGAAACTCATTTTCTAAAAAACAACTTGTCCAAACACACCCGATGTTTTTACCATTTGATGCCAATATATTTGGATATCTGACTTGTACAGAAAGTTGGATGACGTTACTGCTTCTGTACTTCTGTAAATGCAAGAAGATAAGCTAAAATGATCTTGGCAGAGAGCGATTGCGTATTGCTATTAGCAATATGTCTGTTGTAGGGAGAGTGCAGTCCCAAACTTGTACTATCAGACGGGATATATGAGACGCGAGTTGCTCTACATTTATGCTTTTCTTAGCCATCTAGTGAATTTCTTAAGATATGAAAACAAAAGATATCAATTCGAGGAAAAATATGAAGCATAAATTAACTTTTCTAAAATGGTATTTTTTATTTTAAAAAAAGTTTGGACAAATGTAGTCCTGGGGCCAGTTGCATAACAGCAGGTCTGCCGTGGGTAGCTATCTGGATGCAATCAAGTGCAAATATAATACTTTATAGCCCCAGGGAATTTAGACGGCTAGGCCTACATAAAAGATCGAAAAAGAAATTTATTGGTTTGATATGATTCCTAGCCAGGCCCAGTAAAATTGAAATCTGCCCAAAAGAGGTGTAAGAACGAAGGTTGTTGCTTTCTAGACTGATAAAGTGGGTTTGGGTTGAGGATCAGAATCCCGTCCATTCTTAAAATAAAAGAGAATTATATTATCAATATACCTGAAAATCTTTCCAAATTTGAAGGAAAACAAAATAAACCAAAGTCAAGTATAATCCAAAAGTTTTTTCCCTCAAAAGGACCCAAAGAAAACCAAAAACTAAAATCCAGCGTTTTATCTTGAACAGAAATGGCCTGAAAAAGTACATAATTTGACCCGGTATCTGGTTCTCCAATAGCGTTATAATAACAAGAAATCATCTGAGTATGCTCCAAAAACACGCCTTATGCTATGTTACGATCCTCCCACTACTAAAGATTGTGTGCCGCTGTCCATACAAGTAGGTCCAGGCTTCTTCTAGCTATTAGGTTCACAGTTGACACCACTGAAAATTGGAATTGTATTTTTTGCCTTGTATGAATTCTCCTCCACAATCTTCTCCTATCCAACACATACTATCACTCAAGCCAAAACACACAGAGACTTGAAGATAAGATGAAAATGGTAGTGCCAAAGACCCAAAATTAGTTAGCTTCTTCAATTATTGTTTTAGAGAGTATCATTTCTGAGGAAGGACATATAGAATTAATGATGGCAGAGAGAACTAATTCTTGCAAAGGCACTCAATGCTTATTCTCCATGATGCGATGATATGCACGTCTTTGACATCGTTCTTGAATGTGCTCTTGAATAGTGATCATTGTCTATCATTTTTTTATTTTATTCTCCATATTTCCTTTAGTTGTAATATGGGTTGCCAGTATTTTGTATCTTCTAATAATCTTAATAAAAAGAAAAATATAATTATAGTACTAGGTTATTGGTCTAACTGGCAAGAGAAGTAATTTTTTTTTACACTTATCGCTAAACGAATCCTCGAATTTTGACCCTTGTAAAATGTCAGTTTGGATTGCAAATTTTTTTCCTAAAATATTCATTCCCTACTCACATTCCCTTCTTATATCCACACAAATAAAAAAGGTATAATAGCAGTTATTTTTTTCCAAAATTCATCTAATTTTTTGGGAAAACAAGCAATAAAACAGGTTAATTAAGAGACTTCTATTATATGCACTAAGAAAAATTTAGACAAGTCATTTAGACATATTAGGGATTTATATCAATTTTTTTTTAAGTCACATAAAAAAGACCTTGATTGATTGACGTAGTGTGATACCCTGTCCCACATTGAAAAAGTGAAGTAACATGGATCAATGTATAAGTTGAGTCTAAGCATTCAAGTCCAACTTGAAATATCCATTTTGGGCTAACGATGACGAAGTCCAAAAGTTGGACTTGGCTGCTCAGATTTTGATCGCGCGTTAGGCTTGTAGGCCAAGGGGCGTGACAGAATGGTATCAGAGCGAATCTCGCGTGGTCTCTGCACAGGGTGAGACTGGGTCTATGGTATTGGGCCGGACTACGCAAGGAATTGGAGGAACGAAGTATGCATGCATGTCCTCCGCAACTAAGTGGACAGTTCGGATCACGCATGTGTGGATTGGGCTTTGCGAGGACGCAAAGCCTAATAAGAAGGGGTGAAGGTAATATCCCGTCCCATATTGGAAAAGTCAAATAACTTAGACCAATATATAGGGTGAGTTTAAGCACTCAAGTCCAACTTGGGATATCTATTTTGGGCTAGCGAGGACGAAGCCCAAAAGTTGGACTTGGCTGCTTAGATTTCAGTCACGTGCTGGCTTGCGGGCCCAGACACGACAAAATAGTATCAGAGCAAACCTTATGTGGTCTCTGCACGAGGTAAGACTGGGCCTATGGTATTGGGCCGAACTACGCAAGGAAGTGGAGGAATTAAGTGTTGTGTGAGGCTAAGTGCTATGTCGACCTAAAGGCGGAAGCCACCTCTAGAGCCCGTACGAGCCACTTTTAGAATTTGATATAACCGAGTGGATAGTCAGGATTATGATATGGATTGGGTTTTGCGAGGACGCAAAGCCTAATAAGGAGGGGTAAATATGATACCCTGTTCTATATCGAAAAAGTGAAGTAACATGGACCAATGTATAAATTGAATCTAAAGACTCAAGTCCAACTTGAGATATCTATTTTGGGCTAGCAAGGACGGAGCCCAAAAATTGGACTTAACTGCTCAGACTTTGGTCACGCGTTGGGCTTGTGAGCCCGGAGCGTGACACGTAGTATCCCACATTGGTCCCTCAACATTGGATTCTAATTCCGTTAATTCTCTAGCTGGCCTCGGCCAATCCAAGCTATTCCGTTTTAGTTCAATACCACAATAGAAATAGTCTCGTACTTTACATTAGTAACCAAACAAAATTGTAAAATTATCCATGAATTGTGATGCATTGATTTCTTAGCAAATGGCTCAATTTTGCTTCTTGGAATCAATATTCTATTTCAAGCATTTGAATCACTTATAGCAAATTATAAAATATCTACTACTTTTTGAGAATTTACAGGATTTTACAAGCATAAAACAAGTTCTCAGTTTTTTTTTGAGAAGTGCTCAAAATGTCGTGTATATGATCAAACATTAATTCTTCCTCCTAATTAACTTGTGTACCGAAATTTAATACACAAAACACACACACACACACACAAACCCGCGCGCATATACAAATATACAGTGAGAGGGAGACACACATGCATATACAAGCGCAATACATCAAACAGATTACTTATTATAACATCACATTAAGGAAAGGGATAGAATGGGAAATAATGAAAAAGAATGACTAAAACAAGGAAAAGTAAGGAAAAAACTTTTGGTACGGAAGGAGAAGAAGCGACCACGTCACTCCCGACAGCCAGGGGCGGTTAAACCTCGTACCCTTGCCGACAAGTACACCCTATACATCTATTTTTTATGTACTCTTCCATAATTATTAAAACTTTTTCTCATATTTGTTAGCATAAAATAATGCCAATTTATATTATTCTTTCGTAGATTTTTGCACTTAAAAAATTGAGAAACTCCATTAATCTGTACTCCATTGAACTCTTCTTCTTCAATCATTCGCCCACTTGCACAAAAGGGTCCCTCTTTGCTTTTGTGGTCACCACATATTTAGGATGACAAAGCTTTTATTAATATTATATTCTATGAAAAATAAAGAAGGCACACCAGATGAAGAATTGACATAAAAAAATGGTGAAACCTTTTTGCGTGAGTGGGAGAGAGTCAGGTTGTGTTATAAAGAATACTATATATTATGTTCATAAAAGCTGTTCAATCAATGTCTACTAATGTATGAATCCAATATATATAGGAGTTGAACAAAGTTTCTTTTTCATTTTTCTTAATGGAAAACTGATTCACAATTGAGCTAACCATTGCTGTTACTACCACCAAACAAAGTGGTTGAAACCTTTTTAGCATATTTATATCTCATAATATTTATCTTAGAACTAACATTTACAGCTACACTTGGTGAAAAAGAAAAACCAAGAAAAATGTTATAGAATGAAAGAAGCCTACTTTTAACCACCAAAGTGAAAAGAACGATAACTGTTTCGATAGGCATCTTATCTGCTTCATATTCGTATGGAATTTGTATGCTTGAAAGAGATTTTATCTTTTGTTTCTAGGTACTTTTGTACTTTCAATTTTATGATAGGTGGGTGACAACTAACATTCTATGTTTTTTTCCTCCTCCTTGGTTTATTTTATTTTTAATTTTGGCTACAAACGAACAGCCTTTGCATTGGTGGGTGTCAACTAACGTTCTGCATTTTTTTTTCCTTCTCCTCCTCCTCGGTTCCATTTGTTCACCTTGGGTACTTTTCTTAATAGTAAAAGAAATGGATTTTTTCCCTTTTGTTTGAGAATTGTATGGAAAAATGATATTACGTTGGACTTAAGGTATTAACATTTTTTTTGTCCATATTGTGTGGTATAGATGGTATTTACAAATGTTATATACGTTTTTTTTACTACTTCAGAAGAGAAATTTTTTTATCCATTTCTTTTCTTTTTTTCCCACTTCAAAATTCCTCCAATTTCCTCCATTTTTTTTTCTCCCCCTTTCCAAATCATTCCATACAAATTAAGTGTAACGAGGACTAATGGGCACTCATCCAATTTGCTAACAACTTTTTCAAATGGTAAGACATTGTCGTATAATAGAGAATTGAAAGGTGATGGTTGATATGTTGTACATGTGTGCAAGTAATTAGTGCATGATGTTGAAGTCCTGGAAATGCTGCGATTGATATATATCTAAATCAAGCCATAAAAAGAAATAAATCATACAATACAGCTAAGAGATTTTTTAAGGTAAGAGGTTTACCGTAAGAAGAAAGTTTCCAAGTCTGAGGGTCTGAGGTCTGAGGAGGGGCCGATGAAAGTGAAGATTCCTTTGCCATATCTTTCACATATCTAGTCTTGTATTTTCTTATTATTGCTGGCCTTTTGTGGGCTTAGGGGACAAGAAATTATTTGACGGTCTAGATTTGTTAATCCTCTTTTATTCCATTTTTGGGGGATAGATGAAAGTGATCTGTCTTGTCTCATTGGGGAAGTGGGGTGTCACTGACAAGACCTGTTCCTGTCTCCATTAAGGTTTCTCTCTCTTCCTTTCATGGTTTTTGTTTTCTGATTTATCATCTCCAACTCCCCCATGGCATCTATTCTTCTTTATTGCTATTACCACCCTTATTGCTTGAGATTTACATCATCCATGAGATCATCAAGAATATTTATTTGTCACTATAATTTTAATAAGTCTTTCATGTTTGGTATTATATACTACTTAGTATTTCCTATGTTAATTAAGTTGTTAGTGCTCTTGCAAATTCTAGTCTAAATCTCCCTAGAAATACATTAAAATGATTATAACCACTTGAATAGGAATTCAAGGCTTCAACACCAACAAAAATAAGTGTGAGAAATTCTTTTTAAATTAAAATATAAAGTGATGTGACATGAACATAATGCATTTCATATCAAAGTTATGAATAATTAACTTGCCTACCTTTTTCATAAATTAAAGTTAAAAATTAGTATGAATTTTCTATATATGAATTTGCCGCAATATCAAAAGGCATTAACATATCAAACTTCACCCTTGTATAATTAAATTACAATTAAAAAACTAGTGTAATTGAATGTGATATTATTTATTCTCATAATCTTCACCATGATCTATTTTACACACACACACACACACACTCTCTCTCTCTCTCTCTCTCTCTCTCTCTCTCTCTCTCTCTCTCTCTCTCTCTCTCTCTCTCTCCCCCCCCCCCCCCCCTCTCACCCTCCCCAAATGATCTATTTTACAATCTCTACTTTCACAAAATTTGTTGTTTGATGTGATAAGTTGTTAGATAAAAGACTATTATGTCTGGGGCAAACATGTTGACTTTGTTTCCTCATTGTTTATAAGTGATCTATATTAGAATGATCTGTTAAGGATAATCAACTGTCTTATCCTGGGTTAGTTTAGCCTAGAAAAGGGTAGAAAAAGATAAAGCTTATGTATAAGATGATGTCAACTTCTCAATTATTTTTTTTCGTACTTTATATCATGCAACAACAAGATGTCACTAGTACTATAAAATAACAAAGTCTTACGAGTGGATCTAAATAATAAAAGCTCGTTGAATTTGGTAACGAGTTTTGGTTATAATGCAATCTTTCTCCACTTTGGTTCTGAAACACCTATTGTGCAAATTATTTGCAAACAACAACTTAGTACCATATCAGTAAAACCAAAATAAGAAAAGGGATTTTGCTTGAAAGAGATTTTATTTATATGGTATACTTGAATATTTAGGCCTTTTCTCAATAGCTTTTTCTACTTGATTTTAGTTTCTGTTTTTAAAAAATCTATTTTGTGATGTTTTCAACTACTTTTTTTACTATGTTTTTGGATTTTTTAAACTAAAATCAGAACCAACTGATTTTCAACTTTTCTAAAATCAGTTTTTATAAAAATTAAAAGTTATTGAGAACAAACCCTTACTTTCAAGATTATGAATAAAGCATGACCACTAACAACCCTCAGTGTCGTGTTTCTTTTTAGAATTTAGGTCTTGTTTGAACTCTAATGAGGAATCTAAACGATAAAGAATTCAAGGTCATAACTTTGTAATTTTTTGTTCACCCTATATATTTTTTCAGTTTGACCAGATCTCAATTAATCATCCCAATTTGATAAATTTTTTGGCTAATTACATGTTAGATTATTCTTTTGATAAGTTCTTAGTTGTAAGATTATTATGTGGTTCTATGCGTAAAAATAAATAGGTTTCTGCGGCGGATGATATGGGCAAATACGTTGACTTTGTTTCCATTATTGTTTATAAATGGACGATACTAGAATGATGCATTCACTTGTTAGGGATAACCTAACTGTCCTATCTTCAATTACTTTAATTTTTTGGAAGGTAAGATTACTTTGGAGAGCCAAGAAAAAAGAATAGTATAAAAAAATTAGAAAGCTTATGTATGAGATGATGTCAATTTTCCATTGTTTATCGTATTTTTGTATCATTCAACCACTAGAGATGCTATGTAGTACTATAAAAATGGCATATTATGAGTAGATCTTGATTAAACCTCGTTGAATTCGAGAATCTGTCTTGATTTTGATGTAATCTTCCATTTGAGTGGATGGCTAAACAGTGTGGTTCTAAAATACTTTTTGTGATAATAGTCAATTTGCAAATTAGAACTAAGTGACAGATCAATACAATGGCCAACAACATTCATGTTGAAGTTATGGTTTCTCAGCAAAGATTCAAAGAAAATTTATATGACATTGCGAAAATCTGCAATAGACCCCGTTATGTCCTAGTCTTCTCCGAGAATGAAACACTTTTTTTAGAGTTTCAAGAATTGAACAAGAATATGAATTCTACTCGAGTAACAAATAGAAAAAATAAATTCTGGGTGCATTTCTTTTGTTTGATTTAGTTTTTCTTGCTATAGTAATTAATTAATTTCAGTACGTATCACCTTAATATTCGATACAATGCAATATTAACTTAATTCTGATATGAAAAGAATAACGCAAATTGGTAACATTTAGATTTTTAGAGAAGTAGACAAGAATCTTGTCCAAGTGTGTGTGTGTGTACACTTACTATTTTAATCTGCACCAAATTTAACAGCTAGAATCCATTTTGAAGGTTGAATAACTATAACCAAGTCGTAGAAGCTTTTTTTTTTTCTTTGATAACGATGGGACTGATAATTAATATAGTGATTTTTTTTTCTTTCGAGCAAAATATAGTGATGAACTTTTATTAAGTTTTTCTTTTTTGTTTTTTAAGATTGTTTTTGTAAGTTATCCTTAATTAGCAGTTAGTTTAGAATGTCATGCATATGTTTCTTATATCTCCGAATACACCATTTACTCCACACTGGGGGAGTAATGTTACTCCTTCAAGGATTTTAATCTTGAGTCATATTGTGCAGAGTATGGCTATGAAAAGATCTGATTCAAATTGAAATTGGTACATTCACGCGTAAACTTTGTTATCATTTGTAGATTCGAGTATTCTATAGCATCTCCATTTGTAGATTCATTGATTAGATTGGATCTAAATTTGGATTTTCATGCCTTCAAAACCCCTAAATTTAAAAATAAATGTTAATTACATTTTATTCCCATGAACCTACCTTGGTTTCACTCTCTTTCTTGAACCAAATCAATATGCATTTCATCTCTATTGAAAGTTTTCATAAAGATAAAGAAATATAAAGCCATGATGCGAATTTTTTTTATTTACAAAATACCCTGATTTATTATTTTTGGATAAATTTATTTTCTTTTTACATATTATAATGACTTTCTATATGTATGATAGCTTTTTAATTTGTGACTGTGGAAGTAATTCATAAAAATTATATTTTTCTGAAAAAGACTTAGAAATTACTTATACTAATCTTTAACATGGTAAAAAATATTAGAATTTTACACCAATTTTTCATTTTGCTTTGATCATTCACAAGCCTAAAATACTAAACAAAGAAACGACCGTAGGAAAACATTTTTACCATAACTATGTTTTATATTTTGTTTGGTATATCACACACACACAGAGAAACATGCCTACAATGCCTTTTAAGCAATAATATAATTTCATTTGCCAATTAAATATTTATTACTAGAAACACTTTGTTAACTTAAGTAAATATTATTTTAATTTAATAAGTTTGAAAATACATTTTCATCTATATTTACATATTAAAATAATTTTTGTTAACATTTGTTGTCTTTTACTAATATATTACATGTTTTAGAAATTTAAAACTTAGAGTTTTGATGTTGTAGCTACTTTATAATTGTATAAATAGTAATGTTTGTTTACTTTTTTATTTATTCTTTGGCTATTGAAATATAAAAAGGTAAAAATCCTTTCGTTTTTTGTACAATAAAATAAACAGAAATGCTGAATAAGTTGTTTAAGAATAATGTTATTGTTCTAAAGCTATTCATATAGTCATGACAAATGACAAAACTACCAATGAAATAAAATATTCTTTGTATCTTCAATTTATATCAAGGGTGTAGATATTCAAAAAAGAAAAAGTTATGCCATCGTTTTATGTTTTATAAGTATTGATGGAATTTTTAAGTAGGAGTAAAGTGTCCATTAATTTAATTAAAGGGAATAAAGCGTATTTAACCCAAAAAATCAAAAGATTTGATGAAATTCTTGTTATTATCATACACATAATTAATTTTATTTCTTAAATTATATTTTATACAAATATTCTTCGTCTGAAAATCGTGCATGTTTTTTATTAAAATCTGTGAATTTTTATTAGGCAATGGTCTATTTACAATAGGGCATGAACAACATTACGCATAAATCGCAACCTAATTAAATGAATTCATAAGGTAAAACATGTTGAACATAAACTAAAACAACTAACCCTAATTAAGACACCATAAATTTTATAAAATTACTCACCTTTAAGTTATTAGTTTTATCCCAATATTCTATTACAATTACATGGATAAAGTTCTCATGGATAAGCACAAGGTGGTCGGAGAGTCTCAGCTACCAAACTCGCATGCATTTACTTTTTCATACGAGAGAAAATATATATACTCGGAGGCTACACACAAAACTTTACTGTTAAACACGTGACAATTTTGGTCTTTTGTGTTCATATTTGTCCATTGAATTTAGGTACTTCTACGACTTTTCTTTCACAAATTTTACTGTAGAAAATCAAACCTATTAAAAGCAAGACTACCTTACAACAGATTTAGTCCACTCTACAATTGCATGCATCTTTTTTTTTTTTTTTTTTTTTTTTTTGAGTAGTGGTCCAAGAAAAGTATGGCTCCCAAAAACCCCCCACTTGGCAATCTACCTCTCTGAATGCCAAAAATGACAAAAATCTCAACCGACCTTGAGCCCAAAATTTATTTAGTACCATTACGTCAAACAGTAAATACTATAGATTTTTGGTCAGGTGATTGGTGGTTAGATTTTTGTTTCGGAAGGTAAGAGGTCAGAAACCAGATTCTAAATCCAATTGCAATTTCTCCTGTCAAAATGACCAAAAAAAAAAGGGGGGGGGGGGGGGGAGAACATAAAGATTTGGCTATTTGCACTAGTTTAGAAAGACTAAACCAAATAAGAACATGACTTAAGTAATTAACAATGTTGGATTGCCTTATCAAACAATAGTGTTTGTCTTAATTAAAAATAACAACCTCTCACCAAATTAGTTACGATTCAACTATCTTTACTGTCATTAATTCAACAACCAACATTCACTAGTTTCATTGAGTTAGACTAAACTTTAATCTTCTCATATGTAACTTTCCTTCAAAAGCAATTTAGATACACATGCCGTTCAAGTTTATCACAAAATTGAGCTTATAGATTAGTGAGTTAAAGAAAATAATCCCACAAAATTGGGCAGCAAATTAAAAGAAAATAAAGAGAAACTACCGAGTTTTACAGGTACCATAAGCTAATACATCATGCTCTTTATAGGAAGCCATGATAAGAAATTTTTGTGATAGCCCTTTTAATCAACTCCTTTCAAGGTTCAACAAATCTAGCAAAAATGCAAAGCAATGAATGGTTGAACTATTTATAAAAGTTAATATCCCTACACGAATCATAGATGATGATATTTTAAATAAAAAATATATATAACTTTAAAATATATATATATATATATAAATTTGTACTTGTTAGTATACTAGAACTATATTATTAATCAAATTGGTTCCACTTGCCAATTTTGCAATTGACAACTCCTATATAAATTACAATTTTGTGGGCTCATAGTGTGAGATGGGACAACCCTAACCAGGGATAAAAGTTTGTTATGATTGGGACCAATTTAGCAGTCTAGCTAGGTTTGCAATAAATTAAAACTGACAGGGTAGGTGGTCCTATAGCTGTCCTGGCATGAAAGCAGAGTGCCATTTATAGCCATAGTCAACATTGTCCGCCATACATGACACTCCACATAGGGCACAGGCACCCCTCTTCTCGTTTCCTTTCTTCTTTTGGCAGCTTACATTTACAGCCTATCAGCAACTGCAATAACGTAGGAATCTGTCCAACTTTTGTACGATTCTTGTTGAGAACTATTAACATGAAAAATGAAACAGAAGTTATAAATCATTAAAATTGTACCAAGTGTCCAGCTCAAAGTTTGGAATGCATAGGTTGCCGACATCAAGTTAGCAACATGAGTTGCTTTATTTGAAGTCAAAAAGAGTTTTCAAGAAAAAAAGATTTTTTTGTGCCTTTTAGGCCTGCCAAGTTGAAGTTTTTTTTTTTTTTTTTTGAGAATAAAGTTGAAGTTAGTTTGAGCTTAATTATGTTGTTTATGAATGAATGGATAAGCGTAGCTTTTCAAAAATCAATGCAATCACTTATGTGGTACGTTAGGTTACTATGTTCCAAAAGAGGTATTAAACTACTGCTTTGGTCATACATTTAACACATTTTTATTACTACAATGAAAAAAATGTAAACATATTAAGTTATAAAAATTAGCATATATTTTAGTTAAATTTACAAGTGAAATGATAGTTTAAAAAATGTCATTAATAACTCATGCATTGACTCATGAGCTATTTATATATACAGTGTAAAGTTGTTGTTCATTACTATGGAATTCCATTGCGTGAAAGAACAGGAAGTTTTACCCAATTTGGAAAGTCAAAGTCTCCATAAAGACAAAGCCAATTCCTTAATATTTCTATTTTTCAACAATGGCGTCTAAGAATTCATCAAACGGTTTATACAATATATAATTCACTCAAGATTCTTGAAACAGTAGATCAAGATAGGAAATGGGACGAAACTACATAAACAGACCCACTATTACTATTGCTTTACCAACTCCTTTATTGAAGTTCAATGTACACATATATGGGAAAAAAATTTATATGAATTCGGTTTACATTCTCACTTTTATATTTGTAAATCTTATTGTTTAAAAAAAAGCTATATAAGTATATTTTTATCAACTTCTTATGTCAACATGTATTACTACACTCATTTGGCTCTCTCTTAAACTATAAAATCCATAAATAAACTCGTAAATTCAGTCCATATAAGAATTTTTTCATGAATAATACTGCTCGTGAGTTTAGTCCATGCAAGAATTTTTTTCACGAATAATACTACTCATACATGAATTATAGTAGATGAAGTATTGAATTTTCCAAATATTTCAACAGAGAATTGACATTTTTATTTTTTTGTTCAAGTGCACAATGTGTGAAGCTGAAACTACACATTTGGACTGATATTTTTTTTTCTTAAAAAACTCATTCAACAATTTTTTTTTTTTTTGTAAATTTAAAAAGTGCTATAGTAACATTTTCTTTCTTTCAAAGCTCCTCTATTCCTTTTTTTTTTTTTTTTTTGGGAAAATATAACTATCCAAATAGGTTAGTTTTCCTACTATAGAAAAAGACATTTCCGTTTTTAAAACATACCAAGTGTACCAGACTTGGATCTTTTTTTTTTTTTTTTTCATGGGCTTTTTTCTATTTAAAGGATAATAAGTTTTTTCAGGCTCTTCAACCACAAAATTATAGGTTCAAGGCTACCTAACTTCTGAAGCATATAGCTCCAAGTCCCAAGCACTAAAGCAGGTGAGAAAGTCATGGCAACAGCAAGCTGAATACTTATGATTCATGAATGAAACTGCCTCCTACGGCCTTGCCCACAAAGAGTAAAAAAAGTGCAAAATAATCGGTACTGTATTCCGTCTTAGGAAAAAGTTAGGAGAATCTGGAAATCCAACGAAGGCTAGGTTAAAAAAGTATTGCAAGTTGAAGTTTATATGTGGTCGTACCATAACAACCACACACTCACATATCATATTATTGTAGATAAATAGATAGAGCCATAGAGATATATATACATATACGTATATATCTGACTTTATAAAATAATCAATTATGCTTTTCCCAGTTGCCACGTCTCAAGTTCTCAACTCTTTCAGCTCTTCCTCACAACTCTTTCAAGTCCTAAAATAATTTCTGTTATTTGTAGTTACAAATTACTTATGGTTGCAATGTAATCCAAGCTTACTTACACACACTCATATATATATATATATATACACACTCATTATACAATATTACAAACAATTGCATGACCAACCGTTTTTATTCTGATTCACAAAATATCTACGATTGCTAGTAATTAAAAGGTTTTTACTTTTATTGCAATGAAAGAGTAGGAAAGAACTGTCAATGTAGTTAATCTTTTATGGCCTGTGATAATAAAAGTTTCTCATACACCATAAAACGCCTAGTTCAGTTTGGCTCGGAACTACCAGACTCCAAAAAATTAATGAAGTTGTAATTGCAATGGGGACATTACACACATTAATTAAATATTTTGTTAAACTCTAGTTTCTCTCTCTCTCTCTAGCAAACTGATCCATCATAGCCTGAAAGGGAGGGAGTGTGTGACTCTGTGTAATTTGCTGTCTTCTCCACTCTTCCTCTTATCACCAAACTTCCCAAGGCCTAAGCAAATTCAAAAGCCCCCACCTCCCACCCCCCCCCCCCTCCCTGCCCCTTCCTCCTCCTCCTTCCCCCAACCAAAAAAAAACACACACTAACCCTCAAAACTAACAACAGATTTATCCAAGACAGTCGTACAGAATACTGATCAAACTTAAATTCCTAATCTTTCCTTCCAAAAACAAAATGCAACAATTGATCATGTGATCGTTCTACCTCCCCTTCGTTCCAAAGACCAAAACCCATCTCGCATACAGGTGTCTGAGTCTCTACCCTAGTCTCTTTAAACATATGTGTGTGCGCGCGCACAGCTGGGTAGCTGCTGCAAATTAGTAGAGTAGATAGCAGAGAGGAGAGTAGAGTAGCCGCCCATCTTTCTCTCTCTCTTGTGTCTTGTGTGTTCTATGTAGCTCTGACCCTTCTCACTAGCACACCATTTTTCTTTTAATTCTCTGATCCAATCCCTTTCCCCTTATTTTTGCTCAGTATCATGTGATTCTCCTGAAAGAAAAATATCTGAAGCACCAAACATCACACATTAAATTCCAGAAAAACCCATAAATTTTTACTGGTGGAAAAAATGTTGGATCTCAATATTGATGCAGCAGTCTCACTAGACTCAGCTTGTGATGAGACTGAAGCCCACCCAACTTCTAAACCAACTGCTACTGCTTTCTTGGCTGATGATTCCGGATCCTCGTCCTCCGTCGTTGTAGCTGATGAAGAATCCAACAGCTCCTCAGGAGGAACTCAGCACACAACCCTCAAATTCTCCATCCTCAACAACGGCAGTCAAAATCATAATATCATCCAAATTGTAGACGATGACGATCAAGATTATGGTGATGATAACGATGATCAAGTTTTGATGACGAGGCAGCTTTTTCCAGTGCCTGTGCCCACCAAGAATGAGTCGTTTTCCTTGCCGGCAAGGCCTCAACAGCAATGGTTAAAGTTGTCGGTGCCGGAGTCTGCGGTTGCAGCGGTGGAAATGGCGTTTTCTAACAAGGGACAGCAGCAAAATCTGGTTGGTCAGCCACAGCCACAGCCACAACCACAACCACAGCCACAGCAGCAGCAAGTGAAGAAGAGCAGGAGGGGACCCAGGTCAAGAAGCTCGCAATATAGGGGTGTCACGTTTTATAGGAGAACTGGGAGATGGGAATCCCATATCTGGTTTGCTTCTAAACTTTGCTAAAAAAGTCCACCCCAACCATTAAGTTGGTGTTCTTAATTTGGTTCTTTTATTGTGCAACCATTCACACACATAGATTCATATAGCTAGTGCGTGTAAATACCCGTAACTATACAGTAGATTTACAAACAAACTTACCATATTAGTTTTTGTTGTTGGTTTTTTAAGTTAGATTGAAAAATAATAATGGTTCGTGGGAGTTTGTTGTATTGTACCGGTAATTGTGCGATTTGTTTTTTAATTTATGTATAATATCATAAGCTGAATTTCTCATATTTTCTTTTTTCTCTAATACTTTGAAGAATATAAGAGGATTTTCCTTTTTAAGGATAGGGGGAAGGGGTTGGGTTTGTTCAGGAAAATTCTTAACTAGTTAAGTATTTTTGGAGAATTTTATTGTTGATTTTGTCTTTCTTTGTTTTTACACTTTTCTTGGCAAAGTTATGAATGATTATCTTAAGATCTATTACCCGGATTTATCTGTTTGTAGGAGTCTAAATGCATTGCTTGTTCTATATGATGTTACTAATGTGGGTTTACTATGTATTTACTCCCTTCTTCATAATTGTAATTGCATTGTGTTTATGCCATTATTTGCAGGGACTGTGGGAAACAAGTATATTTAGGTAAGACACTGAACAAGTTTTACTGTGATTTCATTGTTAATACAGGACGTATTTAGTATTTTCGTTAGTAATTTAACACGATTAATGTTATATGCATATTTTTCTCACTTTTTTTTTTCGTGAGTTAATTGGTTGTGGAATCGCTTTTTCAGGAGGATTTGATACAGCTCATACTGCGGCTAGGTAAGGGTTTATCTTTTAGCGAGAAAAATAATGATCATCCTTTCAAGATGATCTTGGTAAAAATGCCCTTTTTACCAAGGTTTTCCTTTCCAATCCCTCGTGGTTGAATTTTAATTGTTGTCATTCAGAGCATACGATCGAGCAGCAATCAAGTTTCGAGGAGTTGACGCTGACATCAATTTCCACATTAGCGATTACGAGGAAGATATGAAACAGGTAGGATTCTGCAGATAAATCTCATCTGTAAGCTTCCTTAGTGCATTACTCATTCCGTATGCTTTGTTGAGTTGATCTGCAGATGAAAAATTTGACAAAAGAAGAGTTTGTTCATATTCTTCGTCGCCAAAGCACCGGATTTTCCCGGGGAAGCTCTAAGTATAGAGGAGTCACCCTGCACAAATGTGGCCGTTGGGAGGCTCGGATGGGCCAGTTTCTTGGAAAAAAGTATGTATCCAGTTACACTGGCAAAATTCTGAACGAACTCTGGCATGCAAATGTACAAATAGTCTGATGCTTTGTAGATCAAGTTGCAGAACCTGAGATGTGTTTTTTCCAAACCAATTGTTATACACGTTTCTTTGTGTGGATTATGACGTTAGGTAGTTGGTTTCAAGAATAATACTTGAGAAACCACTCTTCATAGTATGAGATTACAACGGTTGTCTGCAGGTATATATATCTTGGGTTATTCGACAGCGAAGTAGAAGCTGCAAGGTCCTTAATCATAAATTGTACTCCTTGAGACTGATTGTCTAATTGTGAAATGTAGAATATATTTTTTATTGGGCTCCATCACCAATTAAATGTCCTTTCTTTTCTAATCCAGGGCTTATGACAAAGCAGCCATCAAATGCAATGGAAGGGAAGCAGTCACCAACTTTGAGCCGAGCGCCTATGAAGGGGACATTAATAGGCTTGCCAAAGATGGAGGTATGCTGATAAAAAATATATCATTATGCACTTTCTTTGTTCTTTCCTTTATACACATAATTGAAAGAGCTGGTGGTTGACCTGGTAAATTTGTCTTTTTGGCAACTGATGTAGCTAGAGGGGATAATCTTGATCTAAACCTCTGGATTTCCCCAGCTTCAGATGGACTAAAGGAAGTTGGTGACTTGAAAAGTTCGCACACTTTTGCAGCTGCTGAACTACCTGATGGGAAAAGGCTTAAGGTATCCATTTCTTCATTGAAGTGAATTTTCAATGACCTTTTATTTTTCCATTGTGGCTTATACTTTGATTCTACTTGATTTTAAGATTTATAGAGTTCCAGTGAAATGGTGAAGTGCTTCCCCATTTTATGGATATTATGAATACATATCAACCTGAATTCTTTCTGTTTTACGAACTCTCAGAAAATTCCAGTTTCTCAGCATTTTGATGTTTTGTTTCACATATATATCCAATTCAAATTTTATTTTACACTTGTTAAAAAATTCTTTACCATCCTACCTTCTGATATCTCAGAGATCTCCTCGTATTCCCCGGCCTACTAAAAAAATATTCTTACAGGTGGAGAGCTCCTTTACTACTCCTGATGGTCGGGCTATGGCATCACAAGATTCTTCAGTTTGGACCCACACATATTCTGGTTTTGGGGCAAACAACGAGGTAATTTTACTTAATTAATTGTCCATGAATAGTTACTCAAGATGGTATACAGTAATTTTTTTCTTTATTTTAAAACTTCTGAGAATCACATCCCTTAGATATATCACCTTCCGAGCTACTAACATCATAAGCTTCTAGGCAAACTTCCATCCCCTTCTAAGTTCATCATGATTCATGATGGTAGCAAAACAAAATTTTGTGTTATTTTTCCAAGGGATACACCTGCATATTTGTTTCTACGGATCCCAATTTTGTTTTTTTCTCAGCCTCATTCATAAGATTGGACTGTCCAACCATTTCTACACTTCTTTATGTAAAGGCTCTATTTGTTAACTTAATACAATCATTTTGGTGTATAACTTAGATGGAACAAAACAATTAGATAACTATTTGGTCTAAGTTCATAAATATGATATGAAACATGTTTCTTAAATATGATATGAAACATGTTTCGCTGTTGTCAGGAAAGAGAAAGAAAAATAAGGGCTGAAGGCATTACATTGCCGGGATTACCAAACTGGCCATGGAAAATGCATTGTCACGGTGTGATCACCTCAGTTCCTTTGTTTTCCTCTGCAGCATCATCAGGATTCTCCACAACCACCGGATATTCGACCACACTTCTGTCATCAAACACCCAAAATAAGGTTGTCCATACCTCTGCCTTCCAACGCCCTCCAATGACACTCAACTACAATTAGAAAAGCATCAATGTTTTCATTTGTCTGGACATGGAAGTCAAGCTGGCAAAAGAAGCCATTGTGCTCACTGTGGGATATAATTTCTGTGATCCATGCATATAATTCAAAGCAGATATATAGTACAAAGACACAGTATTATGTATATATAGTTGTGGAGAAATTACTACGATAACAATTGTTGTATAACCATTCACTCTTTGGAGCCTGGAATTGTTTCTCACTGCTGAAGCAGGCATGTTAACTGAGGTATATCAAGCTCATGACTCATATTTCAAGTTACTTCCAATAGTTTTAAATTCTTATTATATGGCTCGGTAAGGACCAAACCATAGATGGACTGATCTTTTGAACTCAGATATGTAGGGGTTCACCCCTATGGGACGAACCCCTCCAAAAATTGGCGTATGCCACTGCTTGCAGCGAGCACACGGTATTCTTTAGTAAAAGGCGAAAGAATAGTTCGCTCTGTGCTCACTGCGTGGTTGCGTGCTGTACAAAATTGTCGCGGGGGCCTTATACCCAAGTTGCTGGATGGCTGTGAAAGCTTAATTACTCGATGTGGGAATCCGTCCCGTATTTTCTTTAGCCTTTTACGCTTTCTTTCGGGGGATTATTATCTTCTGAGTTGAAACTTGGAAGAATTTAGCAGTAATCTCTTATAAGCCGAAATTTGTCAGGAGGCATTTTAAGGAAATATAATTTATACAGGCACTCGAGAAATGACAAATCTCCTTGTGCGTCCGGCTTTAATCATTCCAGCATTCTGTAATTTTTATGAACGAATTATAAAGTTATTTGAGATTCATATGATTAAAGTTTGCATCCATTGACTTGATGGATTTTACAATGGGAGATTTCTTTGGGGAAAAAAAATTGGATATTTATGAGAGAACAAGTAGGAAAGAAAGAAGAAGCTCCAAAAAAAAAGAGAGAGAGAGAGTTTCTCCCTTCATTATGTCTCCCATTTTCATTCCTTGATAAGGCCAAACACATCACAGCAAAATTTCTATTATAATAAATGGATTGCTGAGAGCATAATCTCTACAGATCAAGTACTAGATTAAAGAGATGTTTTTATTTGCCAGTATATGGAAGAACATTAACTTCAATTCCTTTTCAAGTAGTGATATTTATTTATTAATTGCTAGGAGCACAGAAAGACAAGAAAGACAACAGTTCTATCCAGAACTCCAAATAATACGAGGCGGTTACAAATTAAGATTATTCACCAGTCTGATAATGCAAAAGCAGTATTACATTTACAGCCTCCGGGCTTAATTGATAAAAGCTGCCGACGACCAGTTTACTATTATGTAACATTGTTTACTAAGATCAACTACTTGCTTCTTTACGGGGTTAACAATGGTTGATTTATTATCTTGCAACAACATACATATGCCTCAGGAGGCGAAGAGCATAATTATCTCAATTCCGTGCGATCTCAAAGGGGGGGTCTGAAGAACTCAAACCCGAGATTGGATATGAAAAGAATTGTACACAACTCAGAAGAAAATTCATTCCAATTTTTTGGGGAGAAAGATTAATATTTCTCATAAAATAGGTGTCTTTTTGTTGCAATGTTTACCAAAAATCGTCTTTCATAGGATTCTACATGTCCTTCGGATCACGCCGTGTCACTTTATAAGCCTCAATCTTGTTAATCTCCTGCACAAGTTAAATACAATATAACTAACTGAAAATAAGTGCCTCTGATATTCATAAGAATGAAGTGCTCCGGCAAACAAATTCTGCTTCTAATCTGGGTGATGTTTAAACAGTCATAAAAATTTGTAATTCAAACTCAATGCTGTTTTGAGAATAATGCAAGCCTTGCAGCATTGATCAAGGCGATATTGGTTATTGACCAGCTTGTCTGCCTGTAAAAAGTGATGGACAGTATTGCTTTCGATCTCCCTAGTTAGAAATTGCATATTTACTACAACCACATGAAGTTTGAAAGTAAAGAACCATATTTAATTGTGGAAGAATGTGAGTGGAAGATTACTGAGTCTACATATCTCCTCCCACTTGGCCCAATTGCTTACACGGAACCAAGTTGCTTTGCCTCCATACCTTCTTCGAGGATCATTAAGATCTTTAAGGACTGAATGACCGATAAAGTTTATATTTGCCTTGTGCTGCGAGTTTGTACCTCGTAGTATATGCATGATTTTGTACAGAGAATTAGTAGATATTGTAAGTACCTCAATCCATGCTGCCAGTTTTGGCCTGCCCTCCATAATATCATACTTCCTCACATCCAATAGGAACGGTTGAAACCTTTCAATAAAGGGAACATAAGCTATATCCACCTGAGTTTGCACATTAAAGCATGAACTAAGCTATCCTTCTTTAAGATAACATGAACATACATTACAGAATCCAACTAACATTCTCATTGATTTTTTTTTTTTTTTTTTTGTTTCCTATCCCTTTGCTAATGCTCGACAAAAATACTTCATCCAAAAGAGGCGTATAATAAAAATAAAGTTCAAAACGTATTAGACTGAAATTTCCAAGAAAAAAGGGACCATCAGCAAATTTTCCAAGGGCATTCTCTATGTAATCAAAGGCAGCACCTAAGCAAAGCACCTCCACAGTATTAATCGTTACAGGAAGTAGTAATGGAAAACCATGAGCACTGAACTTACCAGCTTCCCTAATCCCATCTGCCTTGAGAGAGGACACTACATCTTTCCTGAACGAGTCAGTGTACGAGAGCAACTCCTCTGCAAACTCTCTCCTGGCAGGATCCTACAATTAGAAGTTCAGAACTCAAGCTATTAGAGAATGCAAATTAAGGATCCTAAAGAAGCTCACAAAAAGTTTTCACAGAAGGATGTTATCAGTGTCTTACATTGGGAAGAAGTGAAGGACCTTCAAAGTTTTCTTCGAGATATTTAATTAGGTCGAGAGACTCTCCTTTAACTTCATTATTATGTTCCAGAGAGGGAACCTGAATGGCTGTAGAAGATTATTTTTTTTACCCAAAAAAAAAAAAAAAAAGGAGGCGCTTAAAGAAACAGATGGAATAATGAATGGCTGTGGAAAATAAACTTTCATCGCAACTCAAATCACATATCTAAGATTTTTCAAGCAAGCTACAATTTATGATTAGCCAATTGTAAGAATTTCTCAACCCAATCATGATTCAAAATGACATATTAAACTTCAGTTAGGGAACCTATTCTGCTTAATGTTTATGAACGTTTAACATGAGCTGGTTTAGCCTTACAGCACCATTAGAGTCACAACGCATAATGCTATAATGTATTTGACCTTGTTTGGCGGGTAAACTTTCTCCTTGTACCAGGCTGGCCTGTTTTGTAGGTCAATTGGAACCAATTTTATCTGATCTTGCAATCCCTGCTCCATAAAAAATATAAGCTCAAATTAGTAAACTCAGAAGCTGTACAAGTAGATAATCAAATCAAACAGAACCAGCGTCTAGAAAAACTCCTTAAACAACCTTATAGTTCCTTGCAATCCACACACGTTGTGCATATGGGCATGTGTAAGATATGTACAACCTAAAATCAAGAAACAGAAGCATAAAACTTCTTGTCAAACATACACTGAATAACAATCATTTAAGGTAGCCATTGTTCACAATTCAAAAATTTCGAAACAACCAATTTATTTTGTTAATTCCTGATCTAAACTGTTGAGATTTTGTAATACCAAGGTCCTTCAAGGACCCTTTTGTAATTTTGACTTCTTGGGTGAAAATCTGAATTATAAACTCTTGGGGGGAATTGATTGTAAATTGCTAAATTTGATTCTAACCCCAAAGACTAGGGCTTTTCTTTCTCTTCATCATTTTCCTCTTCTCTCCCAATTCTCTCCATCTAAACTCTTCCCTCCGTTTCTTGAAGAAGGAAGTGAGCTCTCTCACTCTTCAAAGGGAATCAAGTGGAGGAGGTCTTGACTCTTCTATACCCATTTCTCCTCAAGGTAACTCTCCCTTCCAAAGTCTAATTTCATTTTCTTAGTTTTGATTCTTTTGATTTTGGTGGGAATGATAGTTGTAGATTTGTGAAGTATTTGGGTCTTTATGCTTCTAAGGGTTTATGCTTGTGTTATGGAGTATGTGAGTAATGCAGCTTCTTAGCATTAATGAAACATGGGTATAGAATCTTGAGGATTTTTTTGTGATCTTTGAGTATAATTTATGATATATGTTATAAATTGTGTAAATGAAGTGTTTCTTTGTCATATTATGTTATTTTAGAGTTGTTTTGGTGATTGGCTCGAGCTAGAAGAAGATGAACAGTATTGGGTGTGAGTTCTTATTGTTGCAAATTGTTTTTGGGCCTTTTCTTGTGCCAACCACGACCCCATTCGTGTTGCAGATGGAACCATGGCTGGATGGCCCAAGGTTTCTAACAGATCCACTGTGTCATCCGCACCGCAGATCGGTCTGCGGATGACGAGTGCCGAGGTGAGCCGCAACCGCGGCTCGTGCCTGCTCACTCATAGCTCAACCATCTGTTGGGAGCCGCGGTTGGCTCTTGGTGATCTGCGGGCGCAGATCAGCCTAGTCTACCAGCGGATCACCCTTTCTTGTGGGTTTTTCATCCGTTTAGCGTGTAGGGTCTAGAATTGTGCTTTGTTCAAGATTTATTGATAGATTAAGACTATAATTAAGCGTTATTTGTGCATTCTAGGTGACGAAGGCATTTACTCCTACTCTGATTATTTGAATTAATCTTTGAATCGAAGTAAGAAGTACTTGTATCTCTTTACTATTTGAACAGCAGATTTGACAACTTAAATGATTTGAAATACTAGTTTATCTATAAGTGGGCTTGAGTTTGGATATATATTGATTTTACTATGAAATAACACATGTAGTTTAATTGTTATGCAAATGACTTTGGTTATGAACTCTTGTATGTGAAATGGATTATGATGGGACTAGTTCTTTAACTTTGATGTTTGTAGTAAATCTTTGAACCGTATTAACCAAATGATAGTTAGTTTTAAACTGGACCAACCGGGTGGTAGTTGGTTTTGAACCGTTTTAACCGGGTTGTAGTTAATAACTGGATATCTAGGGTCATTTGTTTACTAACTACATGAGCTCTCATTGAATTGATTTATGTTATGCTTTAAAATTGTATCGTTTATAAATTGGCCACATATTTGTGAATGATGATGAGCCTTGATTTTGAAGCCAAATTGTATATGTATGTGTAACAAGCTTAAGCGCCAAAGAGATCTTTTACTACTTGTTGGGTGAATTATCACTCACTCCATTCTTTGATTTCGCAAGGGATGATTTTTTAGAGGAGGATTGGCAGGACTTTTGGGCCTCATAGTTTATAGATTAGTATAGACTTTGAATGAGGTTATTTTGGGTTCATTGATATATAGCCATACTTTTAGTATAGATTAAGTTATACTTGTATTTTCCCTAACTATTTTGTTAATGGGGCAATGAAATTATAAATTGGATAGTGTATTTTGGAATGAATGGAATGGCGTTCTTTTGGGCTATTATTCTCCTTGTATTAAGCTATGGTTAATTGTTTTATATTTTTGTATCGATTAATCTTGTGTTTTAGCGTAATTTAGGGTATGGCGGGTGCCATGTCCCGGGACACGGGGCGTGATAGATTTGATCCTTGACCCATATACAATTCTCACTGCATGAAGTTCAATGAGGTTTGTTTGAGTCTCAACTAAAATTAAAGACCAAAAAGCCTTCAAATAATCCAAGTTCGGCGTTTGGTATCCAACTACCTAGCCCAAGGTAACTGTAGCTATAAGACAATGGCAAGTTTCGACAACAAATGAAAGTTTATCAAAATAAGACTTTTTTTTTTCTTTCTTGGTTGGTCTAAACAAAGCAAACTTAATCCAACAAGTTAAAGTTGTGTGAAAATTAAAACCTACTCACTTGGTGGTTCCATCAAAGATAGAAGGTGGGTCTGAAGAAGAATCAAGAGCAGGGGGATGCACCTCTTTCACACTTCAACAAACAGAACATGCCACAAACAAACAAGTAGCATTATTTATTATTTTATTGAATTTTTGCGCGAAACAAAAGAATATTCTCCATCGAAGAGCAACTTACCTAGAAGCCATTTCTGATGCTGATGATAGTGAATAAATTCTGGAAAAGTTTACTTGAAACTGAGGATTTGGAGGATATTTTGAGGGGAGTTTGGATAGAGAGTAGACGGAAATGTGAGGCGTGAATTAGCCGATGATGATGCAGCTGGTAAAATTCTTGATGATGCTGTAATGGAATGTACGTTGCCACGATAATAGCTCATATTCAAAGTGGCCATATTGTATCTGTTCGCATTTTTTTTGGATTTGCAAAAGTATGTGTATCTTAACTCTCAGAAAGAATAGATGGTTTAAAAAAAAAAAAAAAACTCTCAGCACTGATAGGGGTAGGGATGTTATTCCGTTGATAATTCGGTAATTTAATAATTTTGTCTACAAATTTTTTTTTTTTATAAATCTACACTATTACATAGGGAAGGAGATTTTGGGCTTATTGATTAGAATATTCGTAAAAAAAAAAAAAACATTGTCCAATTTGTACCTGTCAGACGGGGAGTGGTAGAATATATATTCGACGTGTTTCGAAAACACGTCGAGCTGTTTTTTTTTTTTTTTAAATGATCCCTGACGTGTTTGTGAAACACGTTGGGGCCGACGTGTTTCACAAACACGTCGGCCTACCCATGCCTGACAACTCCTGGCGCGCTGCAAAGGCTGACGAACGTCAGCCTTTGCAGCGCGCCAGGCTTTTTTGACCAGCTTGCCCGACGTGTTTTAGAAACACGTCGGGCCTCTTTTTTTTTTTTTTTTTAAGATTTCGGTGGCCTATAAAAGGCCACCGTTCACATTTTCCCCTCCCGCTCCTCTCTCCCTCCCTCCCTTCCTCCCTCCCAGAATTGAAGGAGAAACAACGCACGGCTCCATTTTGAAGGCAGCAACGAACGGCTCCATTTTGAAGCTGAAGGAGAAACAACAGCTTAGCAAATTGTAAATTTCAGGTAACTTATATTCATGAATAAGTTATTTTATAGTTCAAATTCAATACCAATTTAGATATTTATCGAATTATCGATTTAGATTAAATTGTTAAATTGAACACAAAACTCGCCCAACAATTGTACTCCAACAGCCCTTAAATGTAATTAACCCCAAAAAGTATTATCCAATCAATAAATCACCAATCAATTATTAGTAATTAACAAATTCTCTTTAACGAAAGAATACAAAATTAAAATTTATGATTAAAAATCTTAAGTACTTAATATATATCATAATATAATTTTTTTAATATACATTACATAGTTGAATTTTATTTATAATTGATAATTTTATAAATATTGTGTATTTATTCATAAATATAAACATAATTTAATTTTTACTTATATATAAATATAAATATCAAATAATTTATATTTATTTTTTGTATTTATTTATAAGGGATAATTTCATAAACCTCCCCTGAGGTTTCTGACAATTTCACTTAGTACCCCTGAAGTTTTAAATATTACACAAACCTCCCTTATAATTAGTGTTTGGGTAACAAATGGCTGATGTCAGCACAAATTTCACACCAAAATCCTAAATTGCCCTTCCCAAAAAAAAAAAAAGACCTTCTTATGCTGCCGCCCATCCGAACCACCCCACAGATCGGTAGTATTTTCTAGCAGCTTAAAAATCTACCCTCCTTTGAGTTTCATAAGTAACTCTTAAATATCAGATAGTTTCAATATCGCTATTTCCCTCGGTGAAGACAGTTTTAATATGAAGTAGAAAAGACCCCAAACACAACCCATGAACAACCTCAGGAGCTCCAGAACCAATACTACCCTGATTAGACTTGTAGATCACAAATGTTATTAGAAGGCTTAATTCTATTTCAAGGCTTACGGATTGAAGAAAGTTATAGCAGTAATAATTTATGAAGCACATCAGAATATCATCAACACTCCACGGAAGTTCTTTTTTTTTTTTTTCACTCTCTCACCAATGAAGCAACATCAAATAATAGGAACAAAGTAATAAAAGAAAAATAGAGATGAAATAAACCAAAGCCCAGCAGGCTTATTTTGTTTTCTTTCATCTGTAGCAACAATAATAAATTACTAGTAAATAGGCAAAAATAAAATAAAAGACAACACACAATTCTTTCTCTCTTTCGGCTGGTCTATGAAGAAGGGAGGAGGGGGAGGGGGTCAACATCGGAGAGGCGGAGGAAGAGGGCAAAGAAGATGAAGGGATCAGTTAAAGAGAGGGGTGGGTTGACCTGGGAGGGCAGAGCGAGGGATGTTAGGTGTAGATCGGTTAAGGGACAGATTGTTGGCTTAGGGAAAGAGAGGGGTTAGCAGTAGGAGAAGAGAGGGTGCAGAGAAGAAGGGAGTAGGGAAAAAGAAAGAAAGAAAGGGAGAAAAAGAGGAGTTTTCGCATCAGCAAAATGTGGGGTTGGTAGAAAGTGATGGAAGAAGAGGGGGAGGGGAGGCAGAAAGACGACAGGAGAGAAAGCCTACAGGCTCTTTTTTGTTTTTTTATGTACTTGGCTTGAAGGTTACAATAGTCATTTTACAGAAGGAGGGGAGGTAGGTGTAATATTCAAAACCTCAAGGGAGCCAAGTGAAATTGTCAGAAACCTTAGGGGAGGTTTCTGAAATTATCCCTATTTATAAATATAAGTTATATCAGATTTAGTATTTACATTTAAAATTATGAATTTAAATACCCGACGTGTATCACAAACATATCGGGGATCATTTAAAAAAAAAAAAAAAAACCAGCTCGACGTGTTTTCGAAACACGTCGAGTATATATTCTACCACTCCTCGTCTGACAGGTACAAATTGGATAATGTTTTTTTTTTACGAATATTCTAATCAATAAGCCGAGATTTTGGCGTTAATAAGATTCGAATCCTTGACCTCTAGGGTGGAGTCATAAACCTCTAACCGCTCGACCCCCTATTCATTTCCAAAAACTTATTTCAATTTCAAAGCAAAACTACTAAATTCGATTTCATAACTTGAATTCATTATTGAATTCAATAGTTATCGAATTACCGATTTAGATTGTTAGGTTGAACAAAAAATCTGGCTCAGTAACTGCATTCCAACATTCAAAAAATATATATTATGTCTAATAAATATTATTTAGTTAAATAATTCACCAATCAATTGTCATTGATCAACAAATAGTCCTTGATGAATAAAATAAAATAAAATAAAATCTATGAGTACAAATTTTAAGTAGTTAATATACTATATCAATATAAATTCTTGAAGATACATTAAATAGTTACATCTTATAATTAATAATATTGTAAATATTGTATATTTATATTTAAATATAAATAAAAGTTATTTGTTCATAAATAAATAACTATATACACTTGTAAATATATATTGTAATTATTATAGGTTATTATTCATAATTTTATATATAACCCTTTATATTTAAAGTTATACACGCACAATTTATGATACAAACTAGATCTCTCTAATTATACTTATAAAGTTTAATTATACTTATAAGTGCTAGTTGTTAGATCTTTTAATTATAAAGGTTATACTTATTAATATTTAGTTATATAGGTAGAAAATGTATTTGTGTGTAATTATATTTATATAAGAATATATGTGAGAAATAAAAATTTATCGAATTTAGCTTGAAATTGGAAATATTGATTTCAAAATCCTCTTTTCGAATACCAACCCAAATTCACTTTTTGAATTATGCATATATCAAAATACCTAACTATTTACCGAATTATCAATTTAGAATTTTTAAAATCAATTTAAAATCGATCAATAAATCGTTTTTTTCCCTCTTATATTTACCCTTGGACAAGGTTGTTTATTATTTGCTAATTGCCGAATCCACGAACCAAACTCGTACAAATATAGGACTTGTTGGATTCTTGAAACCCACGATTTGCCATTAATGACTGCCGGAACCCGCTAATTTCCCTTCCCCATCTTCAAAAGGTTTAGCATTTGGTGTTTCTCTGATGTAATCATTTTTAATCATTTGCTTTTGATTTCAAACTACAACATTTAGACTTGGGTCCAAGCAATTCGTCTTTTAGACTCATTTGCTTCTTTACCATATTACGCAGGATTTTCATCTACCCCGCATTTCCCATCGGGTAACCTGCCTCACTCAGATGCCAACACCGCTTGCTTCTCAATTTTGTCAGTTCTCAAACGTCAAGAGAAGTAAACTGAAACCAACTGCACCTATAGTACTAGTAGAAAACCGTTGCATGGTTTGCGGAAAAGCTTGCACCTAAATAAACAGTGCCAAGTCAATTCAGGCTAAAATTGACAATGAAATAAATCAAATGACTGACATTGCCAATGATCTCCAAAAACTTGTCAGATATGCAACAAAGAAAGCACCAAAGGGTTCTTCAAGAAAGGAGCATATCCTAGGACCATAATATACAATTGATGAAATCAATCCCACCTCCAAGTTCATTTAATTATGGAAGCTCTAATTTTGGGCAGACCATCTTGCCATGAAGTGATGAAGTTTCATTCACTGATCACTTACATCCCAAATAGTCGGGTGTATACATCACCTGAACCAGTCATCTGAAACATTAAATCTTCATATCCAGAAAAGAACTTGTTCAACCCTAGTTTCTCATTTCTTTGAAGTTCTGCAAAGCCAAGTTCGTTTTTCTGTTGGCCTTCATCCAAACTGTGTTGATAACCATTACAAACGTGCCCATTTCCAAATTTCTGCTGAGACAGTAGTGCAAAGGAAGATGAATCATATGATTGACATTGATTCATCAGTCTTGAAGAATAACCATATACATCATTCAAAGTAGACAGCTCATCCCCAACATGGCCAGGAAACCTCATTTCCCTTTGCGCAGGTGTTGCTTGCTGCACAAAATTCTGAGAGTCTTGATCTGCAGTTGCCTGTTGTTGCATCAGAAGCCAGAGTCTTGTCTCGTTGTCAAATGAACCCATCTGTTGATTAGAAGCCGGTCTCATGTTCAAGCCTGAGAAATTTGGCCCATTTATTGGTCTGCCTCTACCACTACTCAATATTGCAGGGTCAATAAATTCAGCATCAGAATTACTACCATTATTTCCCCCCGGCGAAGTACATGGCAAAGAAGTATTAATATAAGTTCCTGGTAACAAAAGGGGTAGAGAGACATTAGATTGCTCATTGCAACCACAAGACAAGAAAGATGAGAAGAGAAGGAGGGTATGTACCAGAAGAGGCATGACGGAATCTGCCTGTCTTCTCATATTTGAAGAAACCAGGAGGAGCTTCTCTAGAGGGCACAGAGAAACCAGGAGGAACAAAACTTGGAGGCCTGGATGCTGTTAAAACGGAAGATTTACACAAAATTCAGTAACATGAACAACCAAATTGCAGTGAACGTTAGCACTGTGTTGGCAAACAGGAACCAACCTACTGCTCAAATAAAGAGATGAGGAAGATCGTGATTGTAACATCTACATGCATTGTACGTATTCCCAAACCCAAACTTTGTATTTCCTAGAACAGATGGTTTGCCATATTTTACAATTTTCAATGAAAATGAACTGTTGTTCTACATAGAATCTCATGTACCTAAAATGTCCAACATCTCCTTCTTTTTCCCAAATAATCTATAGTAAAGAGCTATGCTTATGAATTGTAGAACAACAATCTAATCAAGCTTGAGGTGAGAAGAACTGAAAAGAGGCTACAAACCATATCCCACGTAACATTAATATTTACCTTGACACTGAGCCTTAGACAAGTAATGCTCCTTCAAAGAAGAGTTGTTTGACACTTGACCAAGGTTATTAACAGAAGGCTCAAAATTAGCTATTTGACCTGTAAAACTGTCTCGTTTTGCTAATGAGATCCCTGATTCGCAACTTGTATAAGAATTCCAGGATGAACCATGCTGGTCATCAGTTTCATGTAGTAACTCGGTTAAACCATGAGGAAAGATCAAGGGATCATTGCATGAATCAAGGCCTATTGACATAATATTTGAGATAATACTGCTCTCAATGGCATCTAAATCACACTTTTCATCATCATTGATTAAGTTTTCATCATCAATCCTTCGCAAATGCTCTACTATTTCTTCATTGGAGAAGGAGTTAGAACTTCGGTAAATCCTATCTGATTTGGCAGAAGTCTGGAATTTCAACTCATGCCTGGGCTCATTTAATACAGAATTTGCACATGTAAGTGGCAAAGAGGCCTCTTCTTCAAGACTATGTACAGAACTTTGGTCAGTGCTGAAATTGCTTGAACTATAAGTCCTCCGATGCAACAAAGAATGACCACGAGGGTCCTCCGAATCCTTTGAAGGATAAGATGAATGATGAATGCCAGCCCTCTGGCACAAACTGCTAGAATCCTTTAATAGTGAGTCGTTCAAAGACATCATATCTTCTCTAAATGGCTCATCAGAGAAATCCTTTGACTCTCTATCCATGGGCAATCTGCTAACAAGGTGACCAGAAGATGAAACATTATATGGCTTAGAAATTGAATATGCATCCCCAACATGATCATCATTATGTATGTTAACTGAAGATGGATCAGAACATAAGTCTAATATCCTTCTATCCTCAGCACTATTCTCATCTTTTTCTGGACGAGATCTGCTAGACTGTCCAACAATATCTACAAAACTTGTTGTCTTGTTGGGCATCCCAAAGCCCCCAGCCAAGTGGGCACTATGAGCTGAATCCTGTATAAACAACCAAAAGCCAATCCAAAATCAGGACGGCGAACTTTTACATTTTGAACATAAATATCCCGTTTTTATGATACTGGAAATTAGTTGTCATGATGCATAAAATTCAAGAGATCACTATATTTCCGAAAGCGATAGTGTATTCTACAAAGTCGAGAAATGTTAACCATGCAAGAAAATATATTAACAAGAGTTCCTTACACTTAGAGAACTTCTGACAGAAGATTTCTCTATTACAGAGCCATTGTTATTGGCCAATTCTTCCATCGGTAGTGGCAAAATATTTCCTGACCGCCTTAGCACGTTACTTGAAGCACCCACAATCTCTTGAACTCGATTCCTAGCAAACCAAATATAGGGAGTCAAAACCAATAGAATTCCAAAGACATAAGAAAAAGGGAAAAGTTCTAGCAGCAGTGAAAAAAATGATAAAAGATTGAAGCAAGAATCAGAAGATTTTGAAGAAATATTTCGGCTGGAAAATAGAAACAGCATTAAGCACCGCAAGTAGGAGAAGGTAATGGCTAACACCAACTAGACAGCCAGTTCTGAGCAAAAAATTTAGCCTTAGCAGAGAAAAGCAATCAACAGTGGCTATTAGTTCATTAATTAATAGAAAATGAGTACACACATAGATTAGCACATCATCAATCAGAAATGTAGAGGCAAGTGTAAATACACCAAATTACAGGATAATGTACCCAGAATTCTAATATTACTTTTCACAGATATGCAAAATTAAGGGAAAAATTGCCCACTCTCACACAAGAGAAATTCAAGGATAATTGATATGCTAAAACTGGCGCCACAGCAAAAACAACTCTCACAAAGAAAGGAAGTTATTCCAAAATTATGACCACTTCCTACCCTGGTTAATTTGGTCAACAACTCAAGAAAAAAAAATCATTCTTATAATTTACATCTCATTTATTTTTTAAGTTCTTGTCTTTCCATTTTATCACCAGTTCCTTTTTTCTCTTTGCTAAAACTTCGAGTCATAACTATTAAACCTGTTTAACTGGTGCTTTACTTGTGGAACCCAAGCATCCCAGCATTAACACTGATGTGAATCCAGAGGTAATCCAGGGAGATTAAGTGGTTTGGCATTTCATACCTTGTATGAACTGCAGCTACCTCATCTTTCCCAAAACTATCTTCATCAGCACCAATGCTATGTAAATATAAACAAGTAGGATTATTGCAAGGCTGGACCAAGAAACAACATCGTCAATAGAAACTCATTTAAATTTGTAAGAGAAGAATAGGACATCCAAAGGAAAGGTTTATTTCATAACACATAACACCATCAAAAGCATCATAAATTAATACCATGTTTCTCAACCAAGAATGGCAGTATTTTGCAGTTCCAAAGGATGCTCTGCAAAATGAGACTCCTTGTGATTAAGATTGAACTGTGAAGTAGTATATCCAGCTAAAAATGAGGATTGTTAAAGCAACAGATTCATACCTCAAAAGTCTACCTTCCAGGAAAAAACCATGTACTGATTGAATACATCTTACGGCCTCCTCCTCTTTTGAATAAGTCACATATCTGGAAAAAAGAAGAGGGACAAATGATAACAGTAAAAGATCAAAGAAGGCTGATAAAAATATTTGAGGAAAGAACAAAACCAAATTATTCAAAAAGAGCCAAAATTATTCATTAGCATGAGACAGTAATCAAATTTACAAATCAGACTTAAGCCGTCTTACAAGGAAATAGAAATAAAAAGCAACCATGGATGTCAAGATTGCCGGTGCTTCAAAAGCAAGAAAAGAAACATCTGTTCTCATTCTGATGCTTCAACAAGTTGAGCTTTGAAAATAGTCACACCAGACTACCATTATAACAGCCAAAACCATATGTCTATTATTTGTACTCTTGCTTCTGTTTTAATATTCCCAAAAAAGAGATGGTAGACTCATTGTTTTAACTTTGCAAGCAAATTTTGCAGTGTACAATGGTGTTTTAACCTCAAAAAATTCAAGTCATCAAATTGATTAGATATTCAAAGTAAAAGTCCAATCCATGAAAAATGAAACATCAGCAATTGTATCAAGTCCCTATAGGCATAGGATTTCAGTCAAGTTGCACTCAAGATGCAAGGTTATCAAACTTTATAACCCATCAAATCATTTATTCAGTTTAAATATTCACTCTATAGTTTACCATTTCCGCTATAGCTACTACCATTGAACTATAGTTTGCAAGATTTAAAATGAAAGCTATTGAACTCACACGCTACAAGAATCATGAATGAAATGCTGAATAGCTCCACCTGCTGTCCGAGATAGAGAAATTTTAGAAATTTTACCATATTGGCCAAAATATTCTTTCCTCTGTAAAAGCTGCAAGACACAACATTTTCCAGAGAATGAGGAAAACTAGACAAAATCTAAAAAAAAAAAAAAAGAGGTTTCGTCCTCACATATAACACTGGAATGCATAAGTGGAACAACTACTTATGAGGGAGAAGGGGAAAAAAAAAACGAAAGATAGAATCAACATTGAAAAAGGAAAAAAGATGACAAAAAGGAGCTGCCTACATCTTCATCAGCAAGACTAAGTGGTAGCCCAATTACATATGCCATTTTCCGCTGAATCACCCTGACATTCGTAAGATCCTTCCTTCCTTCATTAGTTTTTGGCTTGGCCTTTGGTGGTTTGCTTTTTCTATTACAATTCTTTGCCACCGCCCTAATCACAACACAAATTTATTTGTCAAATTCAACCTTTCAAACATTTAAAAGAATGAATCCAGTGAAAAATGTATAACTACCTCTCACAATTTGCTTGTGTCGCAACAATCTTATCTTTGTCATAGACTGTCCGACAGGCAGGACACCGCCCCCCAGTCTCATCTTTCTCAGCCATGTCTATTATGTGATGCCAACACCAAACACACACCTGATATATTAAAACGAACATGAAGATACAACACCTGATATATTAAAACGAACATGAAGATACAAAGACATAAAATTCATCTCCAAGCACTCATCGACAACAGAAGAATAACATTGTACCATGCTGTTCATGTGATAGAATAACAGATTGATGGAAAAGAAGACAACATGACCACAAGAAAGCTGTATTACTTCCTAAAAAATGGAAAATGACTTAAATTGATCAGGATACTCATGAAGCAGCAAACAACAAGGCTTTTACAATTCAGAAAAAAGCTCAGCAGTTACACTCAATAAAGCACAGCAGGACCTTTTGAACACTCAAACTAACTTTGAAAGAAATGTAAAAGAATTTCAGCACACATGACAGTTAAACATTACGAAAAGGCCCAAAAAGATGTCACTTAATCTAGAACAGCTCATGACTAATTACATCGAAAGGAAGCTATGAGTTTCAGTCACGACAAATATCTGCATCCAAGTCAGTCTAAAGGTGACTACCACACGGAAACCTAGTTCCGTGAGACAGCCTCAGACTTCCACATTCCTGTAATATATGCACAATGCTTATCCATAAAAACTTCTTAAGCAAACTCAAAAAGACTGTCTTTCTGACACCTACTCTGATAACTCTAAAATAAGATAATGACATTAAAATAATAAAGGGAGTGTAAAACACACTTTACACCGTTCCCTTTCATCCTAATAGCTTTATAATGTCAATAACTATAATCAAATCAACATACAATTAACTATTTAGGAAAAAAAAGAACAGTACACATCAATTTCCACCAAAAATTGGCAAAAAAATCCATACCTGATAACCACATTTGCAAGGCTTGAATTGCTGGTCCGTCCAGTCCATCTCCTCAGCACAAAGAGGACATCTTTTCTCACCTTCGGTGCTCATAATTATCCTTTCACCCCCCAAAATTAATAAATTTACAATTAATAATCCAAAAAAAATTATTTCACAAAAAAAAAAAAAAATGCCGCACTCACTCCAGGCCATAGAAAGACATGCAAATACATTTCCCCTCAGATAACACGAATTTACGAACGCACAAAAGCAAAATACAAGAAGAAAAAACTATAAACCCTAATTTTAGTAAATGCGATTAAATTTAAAAAAAAAACATATTCCATCTCAGATCAGAATAGCCAAAATTCCAGCATTTTGCGGATAAATCCAGAAATCGGAAACGCATGCTCATCACGGAAAATCACATTTCCGATTCGAATCACAAATAACAATAATAATAACAAAAAACAAAATAGAAAATGTAAATTGTCTTTATATTTAGATACACATCATTGTTGAAATGAAGATACATTAGCGATAAAATAAAGCTAAGGCAATTGCATTCATGGTAGGATTAAAGATTGAGAGGAGATGAAGAAAACTTACAGTGATTTTTGATTCACAAAGAGAGAGAGAGAGAGAGAGAGAAAGAGAGATGATGAGAGAGAAAGGGAAAGAGAGACGCGAAAAACCAACAGCAACAACACAGGCGAAAAGAAATTAGGGAAGAGAGAGATAATGATAAAGAAAGTTTGTACGGCACAATGGATTGCTAGCCATTGGATTAGAAGCGTCTTTATGGATTTCCCCTTTTCTTTTATTACTTTTTTTTATTAAATATTTTATTATAAATATTCGTACTTTCTGTGTCAGGTATTATTATGGCACCAGTACTTTTCTTTTTTTTTCTTTTTTTTTCTTTTTTTAGGTTCAAAAAGCTTGTAGTTATTGACTACTGATAACCGTATTTGTTTTTTTAGGTCTGTTTATTCTTTTTTTTTTTTTTTTTTTGAGAATATAGGTCTGTTTATTCTAGCTAAATTTGGATGATGACTTTGCACGAGTGTTAAATCTTAATCGAATTCAATGTGTCTAGTAATTTCTTTTTTAGTATTATTGGTTAAGAAATTATTAAACAATCTACTATTGATAAAGCGTATATATTAAACTCTTAATATTGTCTGCGATAGTACCATGTGATTAATAACCCTCAGTTATTATAAATCATTTGAAATAAGGATCTCTAGATTAATAATCCAAAGTTCCTAATCATTTCTAGAAGTATTATTATTTTGCATTTGATATGCATTGAATAACAAACAAGAATTGGGAAGGCGAAAGCATTTAGCTTTAGCATTAGTTTAAAGTTATTATTCTATGAAAGTAGAAACAAGTAATTCAAGTTGTACAATAGATCACAAAATAACCTCTATTTTTTGGTAATGGGTACATAGAGAAAGAAAAGGTTTGGAATTTGACTTCCCTTGTAAGCTCTTAAAAAAAAAAAAAAGAGTAGAATACTCTTTCAACATTCAATAAATAAAACTATAACAAACAAAAAAACGTACTTACATAACTAACTCTTCTATATAAAATATATAAAATCTGACCTCACAATTTTCTATCATGTAAATGGATAATTTTTTTAATGATTAAACCCATATATAAATTCAGCCAAACATGACGTAACACAAACTTAGTCATCTAATCATATGTAATCTTGTTTAATTCCATTAAATAAAAGTGCCCATATAAGATATAATATAAACCATGGTAGTTTTCTTTTGACCTAAGGAATTGAAAATGCTTTTGCAGTTTACTGGTTGTGGTGGATGAGCTTGGTCTTCAATGATTGATTGGATGCTTGGGAATTCTGTGATGGAAGGCTAATTGCTACCCACGTTCGGGAAAAGTATACAATACACCACGTGCATTGCCACGTGGTGTACTAAAACCAATCACATATCACCATGTGTCCAATGGTGGGTCATACCTTATATTATTTGGCGATGTATGATTGGTTCTAGTGCACCACGTGGCACACCACGTGCCGCGCGTGGTGCACGCAATACTCACTCCCCACGTTCGTGATTATCAATAGCGACAGTCAATTCGAAATGTATATCTTTGAAAGGTACATTTGTTTATCGAGGTGTTTTGATACGAACGGAACAATTGATTGGTAGAGAGATACAGAGAATTTCTTGGAATGTTTCATTAGGTTGTACAATGTTTTCAACATTCGTGGGAGAAGTCCCAGAAAACTTCGTATTAATTGCATTAGAGCAACAATGATCTTAGGTTTTCTTTTCCATTTTTATTTTTCATACAAAAAAAAATTACACATCAATGAACTCGCACAGTTACATAATTATAATGGTTAACAATCACCTCTGCACTAATATATGGGATATAATTGGTGAATATCTAAATTACGTACCATAGCATATTTTGAGAAAAAAAAAAGATAAATAGAAATATTGATACTTAAAATTTTAAAATATATTGGGAAAATCATATTTCCTTGTTTCTCCCCTCTTTTTTTTTGTTTTGGATCCTTATTGATAGCGTCATTTACCTTAAAATTCTTTCAGAGAACTTTTGCTTCAATACAACATATTATGACTCGATAACGACACTCTAACTAGATAGATGCAGATTTCCCCTGTAAAATGTACACAATAATCTCATCCATTTTGACGTTCACTACAGCATTAGTTAAAGATTTAATGTTGTCAAATTTTTATAATAACTCATATGTTGTCTAAATCATTTCTGTCATTATACGTCAAATTTACATTATCTATTATCTTGACTAAAAAACTTTATTGGGGAAAATGACTTGGCCATCAAAAGGTAAAAGGACCAAGTCAACCAATTCAATGAAAAAGAACTAAACAAGAAACATTTAATATCTTTCATTGTATCAGAAGTCTAAGTTCAAAAGTACATAAAAAATCATTTATTTCCCGACACAAGTTCGCAACAAAGGAGACATGATTCAATAGATGTATAACAGCAGAAACATGATCCTCCCAGTATCAAAACATAAGGTTCCCTCCCATTATAGGATGACAATCCTTTGCTTTTAAGCGTTAAAGAAAGGAAAGAACTCAAATCTTAAGTTGCATGTTGTACTAAGGAATTGAGCCCCTTTCCCATCAAAGAGGGAATCAAGATCACTGATCCGTCCATTAAGACAAGTGGTACAATTTGCAGGTGTCAGATCCAAGGGGCACTGAACTAATCCATAGACATTGAGTGCTGATTCTTCAAGCTTTTTAACTCCTTTAGCAAACAAATTTGTCGATGCAAAAGCTTCATCAGACAGCTGATATAAAAACTTCTGAATATCAGCTAGTGATGAAATAGGGCTGCTTACATTGTAGTCACTCCTGAAAAAATACCCTGTACTTAAAGGGTAGCCGAAGGAGTCGAAGTTCGAGTATTCCAGAGAACAATACTCGTACCAAATGTTTGCTGCTATATTGTATGGACAGTTTTGGCGAATCCCATTGGTTGCCTCGAAAACACAGGTTCTACAATCTGCCCTCGAGACATCTCCACGACAGAGAGCTGAGCCGTATATGGAATCATTTTTTCCTGTCACAGATTTATACTGATACCCTGTCAAAGGAGTTACATAGAGAAGACTGCGTAACAGAATTTTCAAATTTTTGTCATATTCACTGTTGGCTGTAAAATTTTCATAGATTGTGCAAGTATGGAAGAATGTTTTGGCTGCAGCTGCAAGTTGAAAGGAGAGAGCAATGTGTAGAACAATCAAGGAAAAGCTCAGTTTTTGGTAATCCATGTCAAGAGGATCAATGTAGTGGAGGTCGTGATGGCCTCAATCTTTTTGCAGCATTTATATTGGAGTTCACCAGTCACCTATTATAACTGATCATTTCAAAGTTTCCTTAGTTGTTTCCAATTTTCTTGTTTCTTCTTCTTATGTGTGTGTATGTCTGCTTAAACATTCTATTGTCCTCTGTGAAACTGTTCGGGTAATAAGACAATTTAATTCTCCCTCTTGGTTTCTTCGATTAATTAGTAAGAGAATAATCATACTTCTGTATCCTATATCTTTGTAATTTTTCCAGGTTTATGTTAAAATATTGAAGTACGGATGAACATTGCAAGTTGGTTTATATGCGTATATGCAGCTTCTGATTATCCTGTTAATTTACTCAGGAACAAGAACAAGGAAAAGAAATCCTGCAATATATAGCTTAACATGCAAATCCTTCTCTCTTCATTGGAAAATTTCTAAATTTCTATTGCTGCACAGTTTTCAGTAGTTATAAAACTTTTTGCATCTTCGCAGTTATAATTCGTCAGGGAATGTCTACTCAAATTGTCCTGTTGTAATAACATCTTAAGATACGCGAATTATGACTTTCTTGAATAGTCGTTTTAGCGGAATGTACTTTTCGTAACTCTTGTACTGCACGATCCTTACAAGAAAAGTGATTCAGGTCCCTGCCAAATAGACGAAAACAATAAATAACAACAGTTGACACATTTGGATTTCTGTCTTACTTGTCCGTTTGATATGCACCAATATATAGATTGAAAAAGTTTATTTTTTTTGTCAATCAACAGTGACACAAAAGTTGATATTTATGTCAGTATTTATATGTTTGGTTCAGTTACGAATTAATGAATGTTGCTGCTGAATTCTCGAAATTAGTTAAATCTAATTACTCTTTTATAGTATTATTTTCCGGATACGAAAGAAATAAACCAAAACAGTAAACTATTAGCTTGATAAATAGAAATTAATGAGGAATTCAGCCATCAACGTCTTAAGAGGACCAAGTGACAACTTCACTAAAAAGGACTTAATAAAAAAATTTGAAGGTGGACTTGCGCTGGACTAGAAGTCCTTGTCCACAGTACAGCTACGGAAACACACAGCAAAATCATTTATTCTTGGAAACACAACTAAACAAAAATAACAGAACAAGACCAATCCTCCTACCGTCGGAATATTTGTTTACGTACCATAGAGGGTAGAACTGCTTCTTTTAGGCATTGAAGAAAGGAAAGAACTCATATCTTAAGTTGCATGTTGTACTAAAAATTTGGCCTCCTTTTCCATCAAAGACAGAAAAGAGATCATTGATCCATCTACCAATGCAAGTGCTACAATCGGCAGGAGTCAGATCCAAGTGGCACTGAACCAATCCGTAGGCATTCAGTTCCGAATCTTCAAGCTTTGTAACTCCTGTAGCATACAATTTTTTTGATGCAGAAGCTTGATCAGATAGTACATTGAACAACTTCTTTATATCTGCTAGTGACGAATGTGATGTAGGGATGCTTGCATTGTAATTGCTCCTCAAATAATACCCTGTACTTATGGGGTCGCCAAATGAGTTCGAGTTTGAATATTCCAGAGAACAATGTTCGTAATAAACGTTTGCTCCTACATTGTTTGGACAGATTTGGCCAATCCCTTTTGTCGCTTCAGAAACACAGGCTCTACAGTCAGCCTGCGAGACATCTCCTCGACAGAGAGCTGAGCCATATACGGTGTCATTGTTTTTTCCTGTCACAGCCACAGATTCATACTGATACCCTGTTGCAGGAGTTCTATAGTAAAGATCGCGCAATAGAATTCTCAAGTTTTTGTCATATTCGCTATTGGCTGCGAACTTCTCATCGATTGTGCAAACATGTAAGAGTGGTTCAACTCCAGCTGCGAGTTGGACTAAAAGAGCAGTGGATAGAGCAATCAGAGGAAAGCTCAGTTCGTGGTAAGCCATGTCGAAAAGGATCAATTTGGAGGAGGCTCTGATTTGTTGAATTTGGAGGGGGTTGTAATGTGTGATCTGCATAATCTGTATGCAGCATTTATATTGGAGCACACCGGCCATAAATCCTGTCTGACCAATTCAAAGCTTACTTAGTTGTTTCCAATTCAAGACTTCTTTTTCCTTTCTCTTGTATCTGTATGTGTGTCTACTGAGAAGATCTAAGAAGGTAAAAAGCCATGAATTAATACTTTCTTTTTTATACCATTTCCTTTCTTCTATATAATGTTCTTTTGTCTCCATCAAGATTGCTTCTGATGCAGGCCAAATTTAACCTTCTTCTTTTGGCATAATGTTTGGTCTCAATTTTGGGTACTACCTTTTCGAGTAACAGGACAGTATATTGTCCTCGATTTTCTCTTTCGATTAATCAAATTATCTTAATTAATTGTCCTATATTCTCTTCGATTTTCCAGGATTATGCCAAAAGAACATGGAAGTGGTGATGATAGTGAAATTCAACTTCGAAATGAAAAAAGAGCATGGTTAACAGGTTATTACATGTTGGATTCAAACACTTAATCCTTTCCATCTTTCATAAGGAGAAGGAAATGTAGGTTTTTAAAGCATCATATCAAATTCACGAGTGTTAACTTATATCAATAAAGCCATTTTTTATAAATTAATTCGGGCAGAAAAAATATCATATTCAGGATCTAGAAGACTAATAAAAGTAACTAAAGAGTGGTACCAAGTACATACGTATGATAGATTGATATAACAAGAACATGTTAATATGAAATTCTAGTAAATTCCTTGTATTTTGTTTAAACCCAATAATGGAAAGGTTTACTTGAAATCTCTTTATGTTGGACACAAAGCAGAATTGCAAAAAAACAGTGATTTGGATATTCGGTTGCATTAAAGCCCAAGTGATGGACTGCAAATCCTGTCTTGCTGAGGCAGGCCGAATGGTTTCCCGAGGGATATCCATTTTTTTTTCTAATATTCACGAGAAAGAAACCTCACAAGGTTAGATTAAACAATTAAGGTTATGGGAAAGTTAAATTTAAACTACATCCACAATTCAACACAAAAAGTAATTAATGACTTTTGAGTTGAACAGTAAAGCTTAACTCCTAAGGCACTACTTAATACACTCTAAATGTGGGACAAGAATATTTCACTCATCTTTTATATCAGTCAATTCTCTCAAACTTAAGTCCCGAGGGATATCCATTAAATAGAGCAGGAATTGCTTGTTACCGAGGTTTCTTTTTAGAGTGTTGAGACAATGACTTCTTTGGATTGATAATACCCCGTACTACGTTTAGAAGGGGAAATAATAAATTCTCTTTATATACAATACTAGGACTGAAAAGATTAATTAAACTAATCGACATTTAAATTGAGTTTTACCACAACGTAGTTCATTCGAGATTTGTTTGTCAACTAATTAAAATAAGTTATAAGAAACTGTGATATTCATTTAGGACCTTTTAAACTCACATCTATAAGCAAGTTGAATTTTTCTTTTGGTTCAATAAGTTGAAATTTTACATATAAATACACCAAATTATTTGAACTTGTTCAAACATTAGCTAAATCATATTTGAACACAATTTAAAACGAGTCAAAAACATCAAATCAAATTTGAACACAACAGTGCCATTCTCTTTATCGTTCTATTTAAAGTAAAGGAGGTTGTCCTCTTGTATCTATCAATCTAACAGTTTTTTTTTTTTTTTTTTTGAAAGAGGGATATTGGTTGGTTGTTGCTTGCTTCAGTTATTTAACCATAATGATTGCCTTTTTGCTGCTATTGCATAGGGTGGTATCGAGCCGAGTCGAGCTCGAGTAGCACCATGCTCGAGCTCAACTCGATTGCCTATTAATGTTGCTCAAGCTCAACTCAAGATCGATCAAGTTAAAAATTGTGAACTTCTAGCTCGAGCTCGAAGTAACGTTCGAGAATTCAAACTCGACTCGAAACTCATTTGCACTTTTTTTTTTTTTTTTACTTTGTTGCTCTAGCTTGAAGACATTATGATAAATTTTATAATTTTCATACCTAAAATGGTGAATACATAATAAATAAATATATAATTATTAAATAATAGATATTCGATTAGGCTTGATGAGACTTCGAATCTGGAAAACTAATACTCAAATTTGACTTGTAAACCTAATCAAGCTACTCGAACTCGATCAACTCGAGTTCGAGCCGAGTAGTTGACCAATCTAATCACGAGCTACTCGTGAGGGAGTTCAATTCGATTACATCCCTAGCTATTGCGTTTAAAATTTCAACAACAAAAATCAAATAAATTTGGTAACTAAGCTGTTCTTTGATTTTAGGCCTTTAACTTAAAATGGTTATCTCTTTTATATAAACAATAAATCTTCACAGTGTTTTCCAGTTTTAATATGTCTGTTGTGAGGCTTTTAGATTAATTCGTTAACTTTGTTTTGCCATTAAGATATATATATATATATATATATATATTTTTTTTTTTTGGGTGCTCTCCCTCCACACCCCCCACGCCCCCTAGCGGGGCCCCCGGGGGGGGGTCGGGTGAACACCGTGGCATAATTGCAACTGCAGCGCTTAGATTTTGTTTTCTTTGAAAGTCACACGACCGAAAGAAGTTGATCCAACCAATAGAACCCAAGATTAATTCGATCTGCCACATGAACACTGAGAAGCCTAGGCCTCAATCGAGCCCTATTAAAATAAGCCCAATTTTGAAATCCAACCCAAAATTTGTTATGGAAACCAACAAGTTTCGGGCCAATCTAAACTAGACTACCTGCCCGATTTGTTTATTTATCTTATTGGGGTCACTAGATTTTTTTGTTTTTTAGTAGTTTGGTTCTAACATTTGCCGACCCAATCTGGGCAAAAGATTTTAATGACTCTTTATCTTTTCTTTTTTTTTTAAACAGTAAGAGAAAGGGAAAGAAAAACTTAAAGTAGGACTTACTAACTCACATTATCTAGACAATTGCGACTGGAAAGAGTGGTTGAGATACTTTAAGTATTACACACTCATGCACTCAACTCCCGATGTGGGAGCCCGCATTCAGTTTTTTTTTTTTTTTGAAACTGTAAGAAGCTTGACTCTAATTGATTATGTGTCACTATATCAAGGAATGCAACATAACATGAGGTTTAACAGATAATTACTATTTATTTGTTAAACCTCATGTTATGTTGCATTCCTTGATTCTTTATCTGTTAAACCTCATGTTATGTTGCATTCCTTGATAGTGTGTCACATAATCAATTAGAGTCCAGCTTCTTACTAAGTTTTAACTATAAAGGACACATGTCACTCTTTTAAAAAGTGTAATTGAGGACTTGGAGCCCCCATTTTGGTTTTTTTTTTTTTGAGATTACTGTTTAAGTGTAAAAATCTACAAATGTTGCCAAGATATATTCATCGAAAGAGGCAAAGATCCTCATTTATATTTGCTTTTTTTTTTTCATAATCATCAAATCTCACTACAATGTATTTTGTTTCACACAGTTGAAGTAAGGCTCCCAAATTTGGAGTAATTTTTAGATTTTTTGCCATACACAATTTGGAGTGTAGCTCTCAATATACCTATTTAACCCCCCCCTTTTCCCTTCTATTTTTTCCCTAATTGTTAAGGTTAGTAGAAGGCGTTCCCTGGCCATTGGGTTTAATTCTTGTTTGCTTAAATGCCATAAATTGTGTTTCAACTTTTTTTTTATATATATAAATCCTACACCATTACAATAGGGGTGGGAAATTATTGTTGATGAGATTCGAACCCCCGATATTTGGAGTAGAGTCATAGAGCTCTAACCGCTTGACCCTTTATTCGTTCCCGTTTCAACTTTCAAGTTACCAAGAAATGTCAACAATTAGTATAGCTGTATTGTAAACTTAGCATCTTATGAAGGAAAATATTTCGTTCATCAATTTTGATATATGATCTTATTTCATTCCTTATGTTTTAAACAACTTTTATTAAGTCTCTCTATTTACATATTTAGTTTTATGTGGTCTCTGAGCAATATTCCACTAATTAAATATATTTCTTTTATAATTGTACATGTATAACTCAATTCTTAATTTTGAATTGTCTGACCAAAGAAGGTTATTAATTACTAACTTGTGTTGCATTTACTATATTTAAGTCTATTAGTATTACCATAGAAATAATTTGTTTCATATGTTGGGTAATAGTATATAATCTTCCTATGTAACAAGCTTAATTGAGGTTAGTCAGTTAATAAAAAATTCTATTGACTTATTTACTAAAAAGTTTGTCATCTTTATCATAAAACATAAAAATTCTTTCAAAAAATAATATCACTTGCTAAAAAATAATCTTTATTAATGACCCCACTTACACAACTTAAGTATCAAAATAGAGGTATACCAATAGAGGAAAACCAAAATAGTAGATGAACTGAAAGATTGGCTATTTATAAAAAATTGTTTGAGAGTCACTATCAACAAAAGAAGGCTTGAGGAAGTGGTCACCTGTACCTTGAGGATGTGCTTTACTAGGTCTAATGAGATTTACACTTAGAAGCTAATTCTCACAAATTTTTTTGATCTGAATTTATAGTAGGTTACTTCTTGGTGACAAGAAAAGCTACTATTTTTTGCACATTTTTAGTAGTTGATCAGCTAGCTAACCCTTCAACTGATTTTCCCTACATTTCGCTTTTAGTAAGACAAAACTTTTTAGACAGTTTCTATCCATTTTTGCGTAAATGCATACTAGTTTTCTGAAATGTACACAAGAAAATCTTAATCAAATGCATATTGACCTTCAAATCCCACCACTTAATGATTAAAATCAGCTCTCCTACTAACATTAGTTTTTGAAATGTTGGCATTAAGTCTCACACAGTATAAACTCTCCTTCGATAGAAAATTCAGGTCAAACAAAATACGAGGTCACATCCCACGGTTCATCTATGCAGGTGAAGATAACGATCATAATTTGTATAACTTATCCGTTTGATATGCACCAACCAATATAGATTAGAAAAGTTTGGTTTATTTGTTAATTAACAATAAATACAAAAGTTGATATTTATGCCAGTATTTATATGTTTGGTCCAAATAATAAAGAATATTCCTGTTGAATTCTCGAAATTATCCCACCATTTTATAATATTTGCTAGATATAAAAGACATAAATCAAAGTATTAACTGTTATCTTGACAAAGAAATTTTAATTACAAAATTCAGCCACCAAACGGTAAAAGGACTAGGTGACAACCTCACAAAAAAAAAACTAGATAAGAAAAATTCAAGGTGGACTTGCACCGGAATAGAAGTTCCTGACACAGTACAGCCGTGGAAACATACATCAAAATCATCTATTCTTGGAAATAAGGCTCTAGACAAAGGAAACATGACTAAATAAAAATAACAGAACACGATCGATCCTCCCACCGTCAGAATATTTGCTTTCGTACCGTGGGAGGGCAATACTTCTGATTTTAGGCACTGACGAAAGGAAAGAACTCCTGTCTTAAGTTGCATGTTGTACAAGCGATTTGACCTCCTTTCCCATCAAAGACAGAAAAGAGATCTTTGATCCATCTACCAATGCAACAGGAGTCAGAACTAAATGACACTGCGCCAATCCTTAGCCATCCAGTACAGAATCTTCAACCTTTGTAACTCATTTAGCGAACAGGGTTCTTGATGCAGAAGCTCATTCAATAACTTCTTTATCTCTGCTACTGATGACTTTGGTGCAGGAATGTTTGCATTTTTTTCGCCCATTAAGTAATACCCTACAGCTACGGGGTAGCGAAATGAGTCTGAGCTTTGAAATTCTGGAAAGTTTGAATATTCTAGAAAACAGTGTTCGTAATAAATGTTTGCTCCTACATTGTTTGGACAGCTTTGGCCAATCCTTTTCGTTGCCTTGAAAATACAGGTTCTACAGTCGGCCTGTGAGACATCTGCTCCACAGATAGCCGGGCCATATACAGTGTCATTGTTTTTTTCCTGTCACAGATTCATAATGATACCCTGTTTTAGGAGTTCTATAGTAAAGACCGAGCAATAGAATTCTCAAGATTTTGTCATATTCACTGTTGGATGTGAATTTCTCTTGGGTTGTGCAGACAGGTAGTTCAGGTCCAGCTGCGAGTTGGATGAAGAGAGCAACAGGCAGAACAATCAGGGGAAAGCTCAGGTTCTGGTAATCCATGTCGGAAAGGATCAATTTGGAGGAGGTTGTGATTTGTGATCTGCTTAATCCGCATACAGCATTTATATAGATGTACACCGGCCATAAATCCTTTCTGATCATTACAAAACTTGCTTAGTTGTTTCCAGTTCAAGATTTAATCCTTTCTGATCATTACAAAGCTTGCTTAGTTGTTTCCAGTTCATGATATTTTTTTTGTTTTTCCTCGTGTCTGTGCGTTTGTCTGTCGAGAAGATCCAAGGTGGTAAAAAGCCATGAATTAATACATTCTTTTTTGCACCATTTCTTTTCTTCTATATAATATTCTCGTGTCTCCATCAAGATTGCATTTGCTGCAGGCCAACTTTAACCTTCTTCTTTTGGCATGACAACAGGACATTATATTGTCCTCGATTTTCTCTTTCGATTAATCAAAGTTATCTTAACTAATCGTCCAATATCTTTATCGATTTTCCAGGTTTATACCAAAATAATGAGTTGATAGTGAAATTCAACTTCTAAATGAAAAATGAGCATGGTTAAAAGGTTATTTATACGTTGAAATCAAACACTGCATCCATTCCAACTTTCGTATCGGGAAGGAGCAAGGGCAAATAAGAGGTATTTGAAGTATTATCTCAAATTAGCGAGTGCAAAGTTACACCCTTCGGAAGGAAAACTAATTAGATTCAAAAATTTAAAGGACTCCTAAGTCGTAAAAATAGTGGTGCCAAGTACATATGATAGACTGATGTACTAAGAACAGCTTAACGTAAAATTGTTGTAAATTCCTTATAGTGTTTTAAGAGTAAATTACTAAATATCCTTGTGGTCACGCTTTCGATTATATAATCTCCCTGTCTTTTTAATTTGATCACATAACCCTTTGTGGCTTTATAAAATGTGAAAATTGACTGAATATTCCCTATTTAATTCTTATAATATACTATTAATACGAAAAATTCCATGACATCGCGCACATAGCATTAGATTCTAAGAATCAGATACAAAATATTCTGTCTATTTTTCACATTTCATAAAACCACATAAGAATTATGTGATCATATTAAAAATATAACGCAATCAAAATATCATATCAAAGAATTTCTTAATTTACCCATTTTTTAAACCAAATATTGGCATGTGTGACTTGAAATCTCTTTATGTTGAACAAAAAGTATAAAGGTTATGTGATCATATTAAGAACACAAGAGGATTATACCACATAGAAGAATTTCATAATTTACACATTTTTTAACCAAATAATGGCATGCGTGACTTGAAATTTCTTTATGTTGGACAAAAAGTAAAATTGCTTTAAAATATGACTTGGATATTACGGTTATTAAGGCCCAACTGATGGATTGCAAATCCTATGACACTGTGGCAGGCGGAATGGAAACGCGAGATGTCCCTTGAATAAAGCTGGAGTTCCTTCTCTGTTTGTTAACTAATTTATAAATTAATTTATAAAAAAGGTTCAGTGTCCACTAGTTCCTTTTAAATTCAACTCCGATAAGTACAGTTTTTTTTTTTTTTTTGCAATAACTTGAAATTTATATATAAATACACCAAACTACTCGAGCTTGTTTGAAAATCAATCAAATTAAATCCGAACATAATTTAAATCTATTCAAAAAAATAAAATAAAATTTGAATGCTACATTATTCGGGTCAACTAAACTTGCTTATGCTCTACTCAAAGCAGAGGTGGTTGTCCGCCCGCTAGTATCCATGAATCTAGTACTGTTTTTCTTTTTCTTTTTTTAAGAGGCATATTGGCTGGTTGTTTTTCAGTTTTATTATTTTAGTGATTACCTTTTTGCTGCTATTTCGTTGCAAATTTCATCCAAGAATAAATTTGGTAGTCTTCACTGTGTTTTCAAATTTTAATGTGTCCGTCTGAGGCATTTAGACAATTTTGGATTAATCTGCTCAATCTTTCTTAATTGGAAAGTTAAGTAAATTAAATTAATTAGTTAATTTTTTTTCCGTTTGTTTTTTTTTCCTTTTTGTTTTTGTGTTCTTAAATACTTGGTTTAGCTCCCATTTTTTGGCATACTCGGGACAGCATGTACTGAATAATCAGCGTTTCGTGTTAGAAGTTGACGAGAGAAGTACCCAAGATTAGTTCGATCTTCGCCAAGAACAATAAAAAGGGAATTCCTATTCTGCCAAGTCCTATTAAAAGAAGCCCAATTCTGAAATTCAACTAAAAAGTATTGTTTTTAGGAAAATCCAACTAAAAACTTATTACACACACCCCACAACTTTCGGCCCAAGTTAAACTAGTCTATACTAGAGGTATTATCGAACCAAACCGAATTGAGCTGAGTTAGAATACCACCAAACTTGAGTTCAAGCATGTAAACATCTCGAGCTCGATCAAGTTTGTAATTCGAAACTCGAGCTTGGCTCATTAATTTTAGAAGGAGCTCTAATTCAATTCGAGATTGCTTGTGAAAATACAATCAAACTCGAATTCAAAATTCATATATAATTAGTATGAATAAATTGGTAACTTTATATATATAATATTTAATAAATATATTTCGAGTTGCTCGAACTCACCTTTTACAGCTCAAATTCAAACTCGTTTAGTATACGAGCTACTCAAGATCGACTCGAGTTCAATCAATACTGAGCTCGAGTCAAACATCGAGCTGCTTAGTTCGCTAACACTCCTAGTTTATACACCTTTCATCTGTTTATACATCTTTTCGAGGTAGCGAGTTTTTTTAGTTTGGTTTTACATTGGCTGACACTCTTTGGTAGTAAAAGCCATATCTCTTGTTGGAAAATACTATTTGAAAGTTAGATGAAAGATGCACGCTTATTTAAGAAATCGAAGATCTTTTGATAATTTATTGCTTTTTAAAAAAAATTATAATTTTTTATTGTGTAAGTGTTATCGTTACTCATCCAACGAGGCAAAGACTCATTCATGTTTGCTTGGATTTTTTTCAAGATGAATTTTTTCAACACGCTTTTTTTTTTTTTTTTAAAAGTTCAAATCTATAAGGGTTGAAATCAGACATCGCCAAATTTGGAGCCTCAGATCCTATTGATAAACAAAAAGGGGAAAGAAGCATGGAGGGAAGCAAGTGGAGGGGATAAAATATCCAATTAAATTAGATGTTAATTAAACGAATTCCCTTTATTTCTATACCTTTGCAGTCCTTGTAGAGACTTGTATTTTATACTTTTGGTTAGCAATTGTATCAATATATCAATATTTATACAAAAACAAAAATATTTTGTTGGCAGTTATTATACATTAGATTATATAATAAATACACCAACCATATGCAATAGAGTAAATACACCAACAATAAACAATCGGACCAACTCTGGGTTCAAACTACCTCAACTCACATCCTCATATTGCGCTCGCATTGCTTCATATAGTAGAAAAGTTTCTATTGCATTAGTCCTCTGATTTTTCTTGTTCAACATTTTCAGACAAACGTTTTAGTTTTCTGGTGTTGTTCCTTTTTTCCGAACTTATGGGTTCGTTATTAGAGCTAATTGGTCATTTGATTGACCTCATTTTTGTCATCACTTTAGAGAAGAGAATTTAATAATTGGTTGTTTGAGTGCACAGAATTTACCACTGATTTGGTTGTTTATCAAATAAATATTCAACTTTCTCAGTTTTTCGCAGTTGCTATTTCAATTGTGCTTATCAATTTGCATGGGCACATTACGTTATGTCTTGGGCCTGTGCATGTAAACGACTTCTTCTTCTTTGTGATAAACCAAATACATACGTAAAAAGAAATTTCATAATTTGGTTGGCGTTGAAAAGTCACTGTAGCAAAAATTTAAAAAACTTCGATCGTCATTGGTTACCATAACCTCTAAGCTTGACTTTCCTGGATTTTGTTTTTGTTCGGAGTTCAGCCATCCACCTTGTTTGAAAAGTTAACCATTTTATAAAAATTTTAGATATGACAGACGACCATCTCATATATATATATATATATATATATATATATATATATATATATATATTCTGTTTTTTTTATTGTGTTTTGTGAACGTAGAGTACGAAAAGCACCACTTTTTATATTTTTTATAACTATAGAAATTTAATCGTAGTCATTGATTTAACATTATAGAGACAAATTTATATTTTCTTTTCCAAAATCGGATTATTTTTAGTTCGACTAATTATTGATTGTTCATAATTGAAATATCTGCATCTCAACTGTGTTATATTATTTATCTAGTGGTTAAGCTTGCATAATATGCCTGCAGAAAAAAATTAAATATTTTTTGTTTAAGTAAATTGAGGAAAAAATTAATTTGAGTCTTGAGTTGCTTCAAAATTGAAATCACATGCTCGAGTTTGAAATTGAATGACCGAGATAATATTTGTGTCGGAATAATACTATCAAGTTGGAGGGGCAGTTGCCCGAAATATAAACTTTTGTCCACTTATATCATGAATACAAGTCAATCGACTTTTGAGGGAGCCAAAAAAAAAAAAAAAAATACTATCAAGTTGGATATGCCAAATAATTCTCCCCACTTCTGCAATAATTCTTGCGACCTTCAATTTGTCTTTCCTACTTGTTCCTTCATTGTGGGCTCCACTCCACATTTGTAAAGCAAACCATTATTGCTAACTTTATCTTCTTACAAGTCTCTTAGTTTTTTCAAGTAAGTATAAACAATAACATTTTTAATTTTAACATTATAAAGTATAAAATATAATCGGAACTAGTTTTCAAAATGTCATCCTAAACTGTAATTTTTCCCTTAAACTTTTTCTGTAAAAATATTTTCTAGCATAAAATACTTATATTACATGCTGTTTAACCATGAAGTGTACTAAGAATTGTCTTTTGTTTTAAATTATCCTATTACAACTATATTACTATATTGCAATGGAAGAATAATCCTACTAATTGATTCTTGTGTTGTCACTTTCTGCTCCTAAAGATAAGGATAAAACGAAAACTATAGTCAGACACAAATATGCCACTTTCTTGATTAGTTCTACAAGACAAATATATAGCAGCCTTTGCTTCCCAAATAATGCAATTCTCCGTCATCTAACTACTATTTTTGCATATAATATGTTCATCAATATACTTCCAAGAAAAAAACAAAAACATAAAGAAACAAAGAAAAAAGAAAACGTGGGTATAATTTTGTTGACAGAAGAAGATAGGAAAATCTGAAAATTCTACAGTGTACTGTTCTTTCATTGGCTAACTAGCTACTTCAGTCACGCTACGTAAGTCTCATCTATTGTATTATAAGTACTAATTTTATTTTCAAACCTTTTACTGGTCAAATGCGAAAGTTGATCAATCAGACAGTGAAATTTCTCGGAAATATTGAGCGCAAAAAGCTGGAGAAACGGGAACCAAATTACTCTATAAATACCTAAACCTAGCCCATGTATCAGCACTCAACAGTTACTTGAATTATTGAATTTCATCATCTCTTCCATTCCAAAAGTTTTTACACAGTTTCTTTCTCTGCTTCTTCTCAGCAAATACTCAGGCTAGCTACCAGTAGTTTTTAACTATCATGGAAAAGACTGCCAAATCTGCCTTGCAGCTTCCAACTTATGGAAATGTCATCACCATTCTCAGCATTGATGGCGGAGGGATCCGAGGAATCATTCCTGGCGTAATCCTTGGGTTTTTAGAGTCTGAACTTCAGGTTAGAAATCACCACCATCATCGTCATCTCACACACACTCACACGTATAATCTATTCCAGTATCTTATCTTATGCATGCAATGCATGCATCTTTAATTGGAGGGCGAGTAATGAAATTAGACTGGGTTTTTGCAGAAATTGGATGGAAAAGATGCAAGGCTTGCCGACTACTTTGATGTGATTTCTGGAACAAGTACTGGTGGTCTTGTGACTGCTATGCTAACTGCACCAAATGAAAATAACCGCCCTCTCTATGCTGCCAAAGATATCAAGAACTTCTATCTTGAAAACTGTCCCAAAATCTTCCCTCAAGAAAAGTAAATAATAAGCTCATTTATTAATTATAAACACACTGTTGAAGTTCCTAATTTTAGGAAACATAGTGTAATATACGGCGATACTAATAACATGATGTTAATGATCAATGTACAGCAATCCGTTGGGTCAAGCTGAACAAGAACTCAAGCTTCTAGCTGGACCTAAATATGATGGCAAGTATCTCCATAATCTGCTACGAGAAAAGGTGGGGAAGATAAAGTTGCACCAAACATTGACTAATGTTGTCATCCCAACTTTCGACATCAAGCTACTCCAGCCTACTGTCTTCTCCAGCTATGCGGTTAGTTTTGAACGTCTTGTTCCTTTTCTTCGTCTAGCAAAAGAATAGAACTAAAAAAATGAGGGCATTATTTGTTTCTATAAATGACAAGCGTTTTTAATGCACGGTTCAGGTCAAGAATGATCCAAGTATGGACGCTGTACTGGCAGATGTAGGTATAGGAACTTCAGCAGCTCCTAGTTTCCTTCCAGCCCATTATTTTGAAACCAAAAATTCGGATGGAAGTGTCAGGCAATTCAATCTCATTGATGGTGGTGTAGCAGCTAATAATCCGGTATTGTCGCTTTCTAATGGTAGCATGTGATGCATTTTCGCATGATTTTTGTTCGAGCTGAATCATTAATCTTTCTGTAATTAATTTCAGACTTTGGTTGCTATGAACCAAGTGACCAAGGAGATAAGCCAAGGAAACGCGGACTTCCCATCCATGAAGCCTGTGGAGTACAACCGGTTTCTCGTTCTCTCCCTGGGAACTGGTACAGCCAAAAATGAACAGAAGTTTAATGCAAATGATGCAGCCAAGTGGAACATTTTTGGTTGGTTGATCAATGGTGGTTCGACTCCCATAGTGGATATTTTCACCGAAGCAAGTAGTGACATGGTCGATTTTCACCTCTCCACAATCTTTCAATCACTTGAGTCCCCAGACAATTACCTACGAATTCAGGTACATAATTTACTTTTAATCTTACTTCTTTCTACCATTACTTAAACTTTTTTTTTCCTGTCCTGAAAATTCGATGCAAGGACTTGATTTATCATTGATACAAATTTTTTTTTTTTTTGGCCAAAATAAATTCAGGATGACTCGTTGACTGGAACTTTATCTTCAGTTGATACTGCAACTAAGAAAAATCTAGAGAATCTTGTGCAAGTTGGTGAGAAATTGCTGAAGAAACCAGTTTCAAGGGTGAATTTGCAGACCGGAAATAATGAACCTCTGAATCAAGGCACAAACGAGGAAGCTCTCAAAAGGTACAAATTAACTCACCAACAATTTGTATCTTTTCAGGTGCAGTATTGAATATAATCAACACGTTTGCTTAACTTGCTTTTTTGTTGATGATTTGATCTTTTGGTAGGTTGGCGGAAAGGCTTTCTAAGGAGAAGCGGCTTCGCGATAGTAAATCGCCATCTGGGCACGTCGCAAACGGCAATTGATCAACAATTGTTGTGAAAAAACTATATTTCAACTTCTGTAACAATTAATTCTATTCAAATTCATGTTGTTTGAAGAAAGATACTTTTAGTGTTTTCTTTGTTGAAAATAACCCTGGATCGATGTACCAGGGAATCGATTGTAATTCGTTTCAATATTCAAGTAATTAATTTACTCTTTTCCTTAAAAATTCTGGTCATTTGTTCTTACACATGCATCTTCTATTAGTGTACATAATTGGTAAAACACCTTCTGCTAGCAAGTTGGTGCAAACATTCATTTATCTACGTCATTGGTGAAATAATATCTAGGATTAGTTCCATGATTGAACTCCTCAAATTATCACTGATGGTACAATGGATGGGGTAAGAAAAAGTAGACTGTTCATTAAGATTTAATTACACATATAATATAGATGTCTTCATCTATGAAGAATGATAAAGATGATCGATCCTTGTGACCATTCCGCTTTGAGTGAATTTTTAACAAATGAGAAGACTAATGGTAGTAAAATAAGGACAAATGTCCTCCGATTACCATACACAACTTTTATAAATTTCTCAGAATGAAAAAGGTTGTGAAACGAAATTTGTTAATTTTTCTTAAACATGATTAAGCAAATGGTCAATCATATTCTTTTTTCCTCTTTACCTAAACGTGGCGGTGGTTTGACAATATTGACCCCACCTCTTCTGTTAAAACACAGAAAAGATCTACAACAACATAAATTATACAACTTAGTTGTGGTTCATATAAAAAACTCATGTTCTCTTACGATCTTCTGCAACTGCAAAGTAGCTGTGGTATTGGTTATTATATATTTCATGATAGAATGTTATCATCCATGAAAGAAACAAGTTCCAAATTTAGCCTTTTTTTTCATGTTATATTTATTAATTATTTTCAATTTTATTGGGGTAATATTTAAAACAATTGAAAGAATTGATTGTAAGCATCTAAAACTTGTGATTGTTTTAGAGAATTGTTGCAAACGTGGGACTCTGCTAATCGATATAATACACTACAGCTCCAACATAAAGCTTGTACAATCTAGTGTATAGTATTTGAATAATTTGTATATTTATAACCTTGCTTGATCTTTATGAATTTTGAGTATACTATAGCAAAGTGCAAATCGTTACGGTCAAACAATCATACGACATATTACAAATGTATGTGTATGTGTGCACGCACCTATATACACACATAAAAAGGAGTCGATCGCTGTTGTTGTCTGAACAATTATGGATCCAAGAAGTATTTATACAAAGACCTCAGTTCTTAATGAATGTGTCTCTCTTTTTGAAAGTTGGTGGTGAAGTGATTCCATTTAATTACACAAATACACGTATATTCAATAATTTTTTCTATAGTTTCTTTGGTAATTGATAATTTTGAAATTAGTTTTACACATATATTTATTACTATAGATTTTCAATTTGATGCCATATTCAAAAAAATTAAAAGTGAATAATGTAATTTTTTATGTCCATTCCAAATGTCGTTTTTTGGTAGATACCTCCAAAGTAAAGATGATTTTCAAGGGTATGGGTCTCACAAGTTGGCTTGTGCCAAGTCGGATATATTGGGAGCAGTGTAACTGGTCAATAAATATATATAGATACTCAGTGAAAATATATAACTAATCAATTAAAATTTGTAACAATTTTTTACTTCAAAACGATGTCATTTTTCGGCTTCTAATTTGATAATACTAGTCTAATCTTAGCTGTCTATTGTTGATCTTTTTAATTTGGGTTATGAACTTATTGGAAATAGAAATTGTGAGCTCCCGTTGGCCGATTTTCATCAACTTTTTTTTTTAATTTTGTTAAACATGTGTGTGTAGGGAAGGTGAGGCCTAAGTTGCTTCTAGATAATGGTATAATCAACAAATTTAGAAAACTTTAATTGTAACAAATTACGTTACCATCATTTGGTGTTAACAATATGGATGAGTAAATGAATTAATCTGGAAAATTAAAACACTCCATATATGGCCTAATTAATGCCACCTTCAGAAGCTTTTCTTCAACAACCACTTTCCAAAATTTTGTGGCACTTTCTACACCTATACTATCCATATACCATTTAACATTTCTCAAGTAGAAATTGTTGTTCATCTCTTTGGATAGTCATTACATACAAAAACATATATCTTTCGCTGTACTACTGAAAAATTAATCTTTTTTTTTTGTGAAAAAAAGTCAAATCTTGGATAAATCTTGGACAATGTCATTTGGGGCTCATGCTGGTTTCCCCAATTACTCTCCTAAAATTACAGATGAAGAGTTCACTTTGTTTTACTCCATTGACCGGGAATTGTACTCGAGGTTGATCTTCAATCTTGGCCGAGACCCTGAAGAATCGGTGCAAGTCATGGGGTTCTTGATGTGGCTTGAATTAGCAATTTGTTGTAAGTTGGATTTGGTGGCTCAATTGTTGAAGTTGCCTTGTACTGTGCTGACTGAAGTTGCAGATGAAAGTGTCACGTGCCTAAAATGTGTGAAGAGTGACATTTTGCCGTTTACAGATGGTGTTTGCGAACTTGGTTTGCTCCCAAACTTGGTGGACAAAGACATCAGTCTTCAATTCTTTCATGAACATAGATTGACAGTGATTCATGGGGTGGCAAGAAGGGTGAAACTTTGTGTTAGGGCATTCAAAGACATTCTCCAAAAAATTGATGGCGAAAAATACGCTCCAATTTCTAAGGGATCTGGAGGAGCCAGTGAAATTGATTGGTCCAATCAGCCTATCCTTTTAAGCCTTGCAGATGGAAAATTTTCTTCAACTCTTGCTGCCAATGAAGTTGGCTTTTTCAAAGTTGATACACCAATTGGCAATAAATCTCGTAGCATCTTCAATACTCGAGACGGATTTACTACAGCAATTGGAAACGTTGGTGCCTGTTTGAATGGCAACGCGCCTAGTTTCACCCCATCAAACAGCAACATTGGTGCTGGCTATTTCATTAATAAGGATAGAAAAATTTCCACAGCAGCAATTGATAACAATGCTAGCTGCTTTCCTGGATCAAGAAGAAGGTTAGAAGGTGGACCTGCCATTCCATTTCCACGTGGTATTGGCAACACACCTGTGATTGGTTACCCAGTATTTCCACCTACAAAGGTAATATTTCGCATACCACCTCGCGGAGCAATTAACACACAGCATATTGTGCCTGCCGCATATGCGCAGCCTTATGCCAATGCTAGAGCACGGCAGGATATACAAAGCCGTGACATAAGTCCAATGCTTGGCAGCCGAAACGTTGCCAGTAATGTTGATAATGTCCCACCTGATGACAGAACAATTTTCCTAACCTTCTCGAAAGGTTACCCTATTTCTGAATTCGAAGTTCGAGAATTCTTCACTAGGTATATATTATGTCTCTCTTCACTGACTTTATATATATATATATATATATATATCCTTTGGCTATGATTTGTACACGTTACACATGCATATTCTAAATTAGGACTTTCATGTGATTAATTAACTACTTATGTGCTTGTGTTAGGAAATTTGGTGACTTTATCGAAGCCATCTACATGCAGGAGGTTCCATCTGATGAGCAAGTATTGTATGCAAGAGTGGTTTGTCGCTCGGTTTCCATTGTTGATGTGATTGTAGAAGGTGGAAAAGCAAAGTACAGCATCAATGGGAAGCATATATGGGCTAGGAAATATGTGAAGAAAAATAAATTGTGTCCATGAATTTTCGAGGTTATAATTGAGATAGGACTCAGATGCTGAATCAAGATATTTTATGATTTTGATATCTATATAATGTAAGCATTTTTAGCATTTGAGAGGGAGTTTATCAATTAGGTGGAGCTGTGATTGGAATTAAGCATTACCTTTTTAAAGGATTAACTGAATGATGTTTTTGCTTTATATATTTTTAAGTTTATCATTTAAATTTAATCTAAAAATGTTTTAAAAAAAGTGGCATTATAGAGGAGCCACAATAAGTAAAGACGCAGACGCATAATTCTCCTCATTTCTATATCACTTCATTTTTTTTGTTTAATGTATTCAATAAAACAAGGAAAAAAATTTTAGTATATGGTATGCAATTGAAGCCAGGGTATTCATGTACTAACAAAAATTTGTATCCATTCTAGCCGTGGAATATCATCCCAAACGGATGTATATATCCTTTAACATCCAAAGATTAAAAGAAAACAAACATAAATTCTTGCAAAATTTTGAAACAATGCGACGTTTTGGAATGGCCACCATTTGCCTGAATTGATTTGCTTAGCAATGCTGCTGCTTCATCACAAAAGAAAATGGTGCCAAGTTCCAAGATGTCGCGTTTCCCAACAGCCACCATTTGTACCTCTTGCCTTCTCTTCATATATAGTTCTTCAAACATGCACCTTGAATTACAGCAAATTAATTTCATCACAGCATCTTAGAGAAAACCTATTTGAATTTTACGAGGGGAAAGCCCATAATGGATTCTTTTCTTCCTATTAGTTACACCACTGCTTCCCCTTCATTAACAGATGGTGAATTCAACATGTTTCACTCCATCGACCGCAAGTTATACACGCGGTTGATTATCAACCTCGGTCGAGACCCAAATGAGTCCGTGCTAGTCTTGGCATTTTGGTTATGGCTATAAAAACAAGTGGTGGATAACTTGACCGTGGTGAACCAAATGTTGTCTCTGCCACATCCGTTGCTCAACGAATTAGCAGATGAAAGCGTGATGTGCCTAATTTGTGTCGAAAGCGATACGTTCCCTTTTGGAGAGGACACACATGAACTTGTTTTGCTACCAAATTTTGTGGAACGAAACATCAGTCTTGAATACTTCCATCAAAATCGAATTGAAGTTTTTCGTGGAATATCAAGAATGATTGGTGAAGTTTGTTCTAGGGCTTTTCGTGATTTATTTGTGGAAACCATCCGTGGAACAGGGTTTTTTCCCGTGGTCATTTCTAGGGATAGTATTAGTGAGAAATGAAGCCATGGTGGTGTTAAAATTCTTCCATTGGTTGGAAAAGTGGGTGAAACTTCATCTTTTTGTGAAGTTGGAAATTGTTCAGATACGGCTCCTATGATTCATACTTCTGTTAATGACTACCCATGCTGGTTCCCTTATTATCCTATGCCACCTTCAGAGGCAATATTCCCCACTGGTGGAGGAAGCAATGTAACAGAAAATCAAATTATGGAAAATAAACTTACCGACATATTTAGCAGCAAACTAAAAGGTATGGAGGAAGAGAACGGTGATGTCTTCCCTGATATGGACATTAGCAAACAATAAATGTTTTAAACTTTTGAATTGAATTTGTCCGTTCCAAATCCTTTTTGTACATTAGCCAAATCACCCACAATTTGCACCTTTAACCCCCTAACAATCCTATCATAACCATTTGAATTTCTCTTATTTTTGCGAGATTTGAGTCCATTTTTTCTTTGTTGGTTTGTAAGATATACGTTGCGTCACCATGGATTAATCATTTAGCAAAAATTTTGAGTATTAGGTGTTATTATTTTAGGCAATACCTTTTGCTTAATCTTTGGATGAAAATTAAGAATATGATATACAAAAATTCACACAAGACATCTACCAAATATCATCCCATTTGTGTCATATTTAAATCGATGATAGGAAATTTGGAGACTTCATTGAAGCCATTCACAGGCTAGAAGTTCCACCAAATGAGCAAGTATTGTTTGCATGTGTAGTTGGTCGCTCGGCAATTGTCGTTGAAGCAATTGTGGAAAGTGGAAGAGCCAAGTACAGCATAAACGGGAAGCATGTTTGGGCTGGGAAGTATGTAAAGAAACACAAGTCTCTTCCACGAAACGGAGCAATGACTTCGAACTGCATGCGTTAGCCTCAAATACTTAAAACTGAACAAGTCTTTCTTCAGTATTAAAGTAGGTATGGTATTGTCTTGCTGTTTTTTTTTTTTTTTTTTTGAGCAAAAAATGATGATATATTAATATGGATAGGACGTGAACATGTACACCCAGAGATTCAAAAGACACTAAACTGCAGTGTGTCTTGTCTAAACATTGTGCTTTACAAAGTGTTAGAGCTGTCAGTTTGAGAAAATCCATTGAGGAAGACCCCATTCAAGCATCAATTGCCAGGTCTTCTTTGTTACTGGCATGTTCCTCCATTGCCAGAACACATCATACATAGTTTTCCGGATTTCTACAACAATCTCCACTACTCCTTGCCTTGGTATATTCTTTGATTCCTAGACCTCCATATATGATAGACTGTAACTGCTACCTAGGAATGGAATTTAGTATTGAATAAAAAATGTGTTAATGAGAGTACTTGTTTAGATTTGAGACTCTGCAAGTTGTAGCACTGGAAACACGAATAATTTTTTTTATTGCACCTTATTTCCCCCAAAATTTGCAAATATATTGAAGGTAGCATATACATTTTGCAGTTGCCTTTGGGTTCCAACTTCCAATGTATGCTTATTTATAGTGACTCCATGTCTCAAATTTAGAAAAATTTTGTCAACCAGTCGTTTAGGTTGAGTGGTACTACTCGAATACAATTGATAAGCCATCCTAAGCAACTGGTGCCAACGTTTATGCCTCAAAAATTAAACTCAATTTGGATGTGGGAAAAAAATTATTTGCTCGGGGAAGCTTTTGAATTGAAACTCTTCCCCCTTTAGGAGAGGGAATTTATGGCTCATTGTTACATTAGTCTTAATGCGTTCATTTTAGAATTTTTCATGCAACACAAGTAGTTTGACTATGTTCAGATTAAAAAAAAAAAAAAAAAAAAGGAAAGGTAGGACTTTCCAAAAACTCTATGCATCATCCAAAATCCAAAAATTCACAAGTTCTTAAATCGTCATTGCGGAAGTTTTTACTATAAAAAGTACTATTTTTAGATATTTGAAATTTTGGAGGAGAAAGATAAATTATAATGGGTTATAAACATAAGGTCCAGGACAATGCTATAATAAGTTTTTGGTTAAACATAACTCATAAAAAAACAATTTAGATTAAAATATAATAAGTGTTACTAAATTTCATAAGAAAGTGATAAATTTTAACAAAAAAATTATAATTTATTAACAAAAATTTACTATCTTTAAGCGTAAACTTGGCCACCACAACATGTTTACAACAAAGTAATTTCACTCTCAAACAATTAATCCAATACAAAAGCCCCATAAAAAATTTTTTTAAAAAAAGGGTGGTGCTAAAAAGTTAAATCAAGGAAACTCAAAGGTCCCATCTTTAAAAGGTATACTTTGGCGCTGGCGGCTGGGCTACAACTCTATAAATTTGCGTTACAGCCACTAACAGACCATTGTTTTCTCAGAAGTACTGATCACAAAGATGGCAGTTTGCAACAGGTTTCTGTTTACAAACGGCGTTCTGCTTCCTCCAGCCGATACTCCTCCGGTGGCAACCTTTCTCCAAGCCCATCCTGGTAAACCCCCAAAATCCTATCTCAAATTTATCTTTTCTTCTTGAAATCTTGATTGGAACAAAATAAATGTGGATTTAGCAAAAGGGTTCGTGTTATTTTCTACTTTTAGCCTTTCTACACTAGTTTTCTTGAATTATCTGTTACAAAGAAAAAATAACTAATAATGGACAGAAATTTTTAATTTGGCTTCAGGTGTATATACAACAACCCGTACTCATAACAATGGGGCAGAAATCTTGTTCTGGGATAGACATTTATGCAGGCTATCAAATTCTGTTAAGATTCTTTTGAATTCAAAACCAGAACTTTTGTTCAAAGCCAGAGAATTTATGCAGGTCCCATTTGTGGATGTTTCAGCAAAATCTTTCAGATGGGATTTGGTGATTCGTGCTCTAGTGAATGATTCGATGGGAAAAGCATTGCCTTTTGTGTTGAAAGAGAGGAAATCTGGGGAGGAATTGTTGATTACGACACTAGTCAGTGGTGATTTGGAGTGCCTAAGGGAGGTTGAGAATTTAGATGAGGAAAGAATGAAGGGAGTTTTCGATGTCTATTTGCATTTTGGTGGTTATGTTCCTCGCGTGTTTGGAATTGAAGGAAATGGCGCACGTTTAGCTGTTGTGGGGCGCGGTAGGGATGTTGCCAATGCAAAGTATTCGGATTGGGTTCGGTAATTGTGTTTGAAAGTTTTAGTATTTCATCATTGTCTATTACTGCATTTGGCTTATATCAACAGTAGCATGAGATCTGATAGGGGCTAAGTGAATGTAAATAAAGTCTCTTGTTGAATAACCAACGTTTGGACTTGCTTGTAGGTAGGCTCAGGAAAGATTTGGAAAAGCTGAGACCACCTTCAGTTAGTGAGCTTCTCTTGTCGAATGACGGTGATCATATATTAGAAGGATGCCTGACAAATTTCTTTGTCGTTTATTGTAAGGTTAGTAGTTGAAAAATTTTATGTTTCAATGTGGTGGAACCGAGGTTAGCATAACTGCTGCATTTTTAGAGTGTGAGATTTAATGCACTAATAAGCCATAAATGAGACAATTCATGTTTATTCTACTTGTAAAATTGATTGATACTGCTTGTTACTTATTTAGCTATAGGTTGATGCTTGCTTTTGTGGTTTATGCTGTAGTTTATTAACTGATGAGTAACCTAACTTGAACTGAACTCCATTTAAGATGAACTATTTATATGAACAGGTTGCAGTTTGAAGATTTTAAATTTTCGGTCTTGCCAAAATTTTGTCCAAGTTTGGCAAGTTTTTGATTGCTGGAATTTCAAAACAATATACTGATAATAATTATTGCATATAATTAAGATATAGATGCTGAAGTGTGTGTAGAGAATCTTAATATTCATTTTGTTTCTTTTAGTGGCTGCCTTTGGTGTTTATATTATTGGGAAAATTTTACAACTAATCACAAATTCACCCAGAATCTACCAAATTGTGTCATGGAAACAAGATTCCCAGAGTTGTATGCAGACAATAGTAAAAACAATTTTTATGCAAGGGAACATAATGGCGGAACCAAAATCTTTGTGCTAGGTGAAATTGAAATACTGTCTAGAAACTGTATTTTAATAATGTTCATAGGTTATTCTTTTTACCATCTTAGATGGAGTAAGTACAGGGACTAGTTTGCATCTTGGAATCCTGCAGGAAAACGACGCAAGTGTTGTAGTATACGTCATTTAATGGTGTTCCATAATTTTCATGAACTATGCTTTTTAGACAGAATCTCTGGTGCCGAGACTTGTAAAAGTAAGTTTCACCTTGTTGTTTGTTTTCTTGCAGAAATGGAAATTATTTTACTGGGCATATCATTATTTCTACTTAGTTGAACCCACTATGGAACTTTCTGCAGGATGAAAGTGAATAAACTCTCTCATTATTTCTACTTACTTGAACTGTCTATTGAACCCTCCTCTACAGGATGAAAGTGAAGAAAATTATGAGAAGAAAGATTTGGGCATTAAAAAATGTTTCGAAGTACAGACAGCTCCTATCAGTGACGGTGTCCTTCCAGGAGTCATACGCCAAGTAATAATTGAGTAAGTCCTTCCACAAATTTATGTGAGTGCACGTGCAGAAATAGTTCTTCTATAGGGCATTCTAATTTCACATTTGATGTTTGTTTCTCTCATCTTTACTGAGGAAGTTTTGGTATTGCCAACTTGTTGCAGTACACCACTAGGAAAGGTTACTTCTAAGTGAACAAACAACTTTTAATTCAACATTATATATGATTTTGGGTTATGTTGAATCTCACATGCATAGTGCATAATGAAACCTGGAGTGCTTCTTGTTTCAGAAAAATGATCAGGTCAAGGCTAATCATAAGGTAACAATTAAGGCCATTTTGTCCAATCGCTTTTAGGACTCTGAACAGCCAAACTAAATTTAAAGTCTCTTTGAGGTGTCCAGACTGGTAGGATTTGTTAGAATATATCCTAAAATTGTTCTGCCATTCTTTTGTATACTTTTCCCTTGTAAATTTGAATTTCTACAGCACACATCTTATGATTTTGAGTTTCTGTAGCATATGCTCAAGAAACGGGATCCCTTTGAGAGAAGTTGCACCATCATGGTCACAGCGTAGAATGTGGGTAGAAGCATTCACATCGAGTAAGTGCTTCCATGATGATGGAATTTTAAATAATGCAGCTTGGATTCTATTTTCCATTCTGCAAATCCGAGCCTGCATCTAGGCAAAATTCCTAGTTTCTTTGTTTGGTGTACTTTACTCCTGATGGAACTCCAACTGCCATTCCCTAACTCCCTATTTATTGAGATTCCCAACCATAAGACGAAATAGTTTGATCATGTGCAAAATGCTTCATTGTGCAAGCTTCTTCCGTTTATTCTACATTCTTTCGTTTATTCTACTTTCTTATTTTCCTTCACCTAATTTAACATCTTTTGGAAGTTTGTGGGGCATGGAGAAATTTGTTTTGGACATCTCATGAACTGCTTAACTCCTTCTGATGCTATCATCCTCCAAGCTAAATGTTAATTGATTAACTTATCATAAACTGGAAATTGGTGTGAAAATGGCTTTACTGCAATGATATGTTAGCTTTTAACTCCTTGCTTTTTTTATGAGCCGATTTAGAATGCAAACTGTGAGTTACTTTATTTTCTTATAAAGAAGAGAATTAATTTTTGTTGTTATTGCTTGCAAATAGAATATTAATTCGAGTACCATTGCAGATAGCTTGAGGCTTCTGGAGCATGTGGAGACAATTCTAGCCCCAAGTTCATGGGAATCAGTGGAATCAAAAACCTGGATGGAAATATCTTGGGAGGAGAAACAATTTCAGGTGTGTGAACGTCTGGTTATAGTAAGAGTAGGAATTTGAGCTGCTACAAGAACTCATCTTTTTTTGTGATGTTGTTTTGAATATCAGGCTGGTCCTGGGATGATCACGTCAGTTATCCAGGTGAACTTTTATCCAAATGCCCTAACTTTTTTGTCAAAATGTCAGTCTTATCACCATACCAAATTGGCAATGCCATGATAAGTTGCATGAATTGTCAAAACTCTTTATGGAGGATATTCTTTTCAGGTTCAGTGTACTCACTGTGAATAGTTTATGCATGCTGAGAATGGCTTCTAGTGAATATGACTTTAATGCAGTGTGCTTCTTACGAGATTATCTTAGGATTCGAGCATCAATACTGCAATGTAATGTTTTACTGCTGCATAATTCACATACATCATTGTTGTTATTCTCATGACAATGATATTATTAGTAGTGATACTATTTTATTGTTAAATAGTAACGTATTAGTAACAATTAATCCCCAAGAAAACACAACAGTAACAACAGTTATATCATTATAAACTAATCATGAGGACAGGTAGCCTAATGATCACAACACTTTATGATCATGATTTATTGCATACAGTAAAGACCAGGAAAGAGTGTTGCCTCTTATACTCTTTCAGTTAGGTTTTGTTGAATCTGTTGTTTTTAAGATGTGTTGGAACTCTTCTAGCTAACTTTTATTGAATCTGTTGCTTTCAAAGCGTGTTTGTATTCTATTTATAAACAAGTGGATGAGTAAGGTTTTCCAGAAATTGATTGAATGTTTAGAATGAAAAATGATTTCTCAAAACTAAAGTGGACTCGGTACGCATGATATAATCATTGTATATTTAGAGTATTTGAGAGAATTTGTGCATACGCTATTCAAACATGTTCTCGTTAGGTTAGTCATTTGACATTTGTTTCTTGTTGCCTTTGAGCAGAAGGAGATCATGGAAAAGGCAGGAATTGAAGCATATCCAGTGACTTTGTTTAAAGATTGATACTCTTACATTGTCGAGGGAACGAAAGAAATTGGATTACCAAAGGCTGAATTACAACTCTTTATGCATGCATTCATGACAAAATTCCATGACAAATATTGATTGGTAAACAGGATCAGTGACAAGCTGAGTACCAGATTTTTCGTTGGATGATGACCATAATGAGCCACTTCATGTATTCAATGCGTGACAAAACTGACTTATAAACAGAATGATATTGTGATCCATAAGATTCCCTTCTGCTGAGAAAGGAATAGTTTTTTTTTTTTTTGCCCTTTTAGGGTATGTAAACATAATTTGGTTGGGTTGCTTGAATCTAATAACAGTTCTTGCTTATATTTGAGTTGTGCGAATTGCAAAATTACTTAAAATTTAGGGACATTTTCTTTATACTTGTCTTTTTTCTTTAAAGAAAAAAAAGTATCTTTCCCTTTATCTGTGAGAGGGTTGTTGCAACTAGAGGTGTTCATGGACCGGGTACTCGGTCCATGGACAAAAAATGTGAACCGAACCGGTCTTTACGGTTCGGCAAAAATTCGAACCGCAAACCGGTCCATATGTAGCGGGTACCCGGCCTTCCGGTTACCCACAAAACCGGTTCGGATAGGGCGGGTACCTGACCCGATCCATAATAATTTACCTATATTTTTAAAAAAATAAACAAGAAAAATTACAAAATATTATAAATCACTAATAATACAAACATTAATATCTTAAAGTTAAATTACATCCAAAACCTTAATCTTCAAAAAAACAAAAATTAAATAAATAAGAAAACAATCACTTAGTCTTTCAAATTTCATCTTTTCATTTCAATCAACATAAAAACATAAATATTCAACTAAATAACCAAAAACTATATAAACAAGAAAATAATCACTTAGTCTTTCAAACTTCATCTTCTCATTTCAATCAATGTAAAAACATAAATATTCAACAAATAGCCAAATGAACACCCAAACTAACATGTGAAATTACATAACTACCCCCATTTCGGTTCGGTTCGAGTTACCCGCCGGTTCACAAAAATGTGAACCGCGAACCGACCCGGTTAAAATATAACCCGCCCCGCAAACCGCCCCGCCACCAAAAACCGGTTCGGTTACCCTTTTTTTCGCTTCGGGACGGATCGATTTTTCCGATTTTTTCGATTTTTTCGAGTTTTTTTTAACAGCCCTAGTTGCAACTAATGGTTACTATCAATCTACCATAGCCCTCTATAGCTTTCCTATGTAATTAAGTTGGAATACTTTTTGTTTGCAGGCAACTTTTTACACTTGATATTACAGATTTACACATTGTGAAAAGAAAAAGAAAAGTAGTATTGAATGAATCTAGTGTCGCAGGCAATGATCTAAGCTCCGTCTATTTATATGAACTCCTCTTGATATTGAGAGAACTCATAAGACAGGAAGATATTGAGAGAGCTCATAAGACAGGAAGGTGAGATTAAAATATCCTAAAAACCATGTTAAACTATGAATAAAGTACATGTACTGTTAGTACAAAAAAAATACTTTACTACCAAGTAACATATTCAAGAAATATTAGATACATCTACAAAACATGCTATTAAAAAGATTAAAATGTTTTAGGCAATGTGTAAAATTTAAATTGTTCAAAAAAATTAGAATCGCCATTGGATTGTACTGAAAACGCAAATCTCAATATCATATTGTCATATGAAGAAAATTTTATTGAAAATTTTGATAAGTTAGATATTTTCTAAAACATTTTGTTTCCTTTCATATTTTCTAAAACATTTTTTTTTCCATTCCTTTCAAGGAGGGAAATTTCTTTAAAAAATTTTCTTTCTTTCTTTCTTTTTTTTTTTCCGGTGAAATCAACTTCTTCAGTGTTGAGGTAACTAAACTAGTTACAACATTTTTTTTTTTATGTTGAAAGAACTAGTTACAACTTAAATAACATTATGTTGGTGTAGGTGGTCATTTCCATTTCTACTACAGTAGTTATTAAACCCATCTCTGAAATTAACCCGGTAAAGATGGTAGATAAATAGGTTATTGGTTTATCCAGTTGGTAAAGTGGTTCAACCGGTGAGTTATCAAAATAATATTTTTAAAATAAATATTAAAAATAGACAAATAAAAATAAAGAGAATAGTAACAATAAACATAGTCTAGCGACAAAGTTATTTGTTACCATGTATAAGATCATAGAAAGGTAGCAAATGTTGCAAAATTTTCTTGAATTCTAAATTTGCTGGTTGAATCATCAGGGAACTAAAGAAGAAATATAAAGCCACTATTTTATCCAATAAAATTATGACCTGACCTAGTTAAAAAACTAATTCACCAAATTAACCAGTTGAACCGATGAGTCGAGTTGAATTTAATAAACATGATTTTAATATACCCTCATGATCATTTCTTTCTAGGCAATTTATCAGTTACTTTAATCATCTGAGTGAATATTGCGTGCATTACGCGCACCACGTGCATTAGAACCAATCACACATCGCCAAATAATACAAGGTATGACTCACCATTGTCACATAACGATAAATTATTGGTTTTAGTACACCACGTGACAATGCACGTGGTGTATTGTATACTTTTCCTAATCATCTGGGGCTCATTTGGCAAGTGCCTATGTTTTCATCACTTTCTAGCTTGCCACTACTGCTACAGCATTTAAATCTACCAAATATGTTCATTTCTTAAATTAAATTGATCGCGTTGTGTATGTGCACTCAAAAGATTAACAACAAGATTTTTTTTAACGGATACAAAATAGATACATATCCTAAGTGAAAATTTTAATAAAGAGTCGTAATTTTTGTCAATTTATTATTAAGCTTTACTAATAAATCAATTCATCCTATATAAAATTTATTGAAAAATACAATTTTCACTATTCATCTCATCATAAATAATTTGATAAAATTTATATACTCGTTATTGATATATTCACTTAACCAGCACTTTCAAATAAATTTCCCAAGTATATCTTTATCCACTAAATTTACAAATCACAAAATTAGAATAAATAAATAAATAAATAAATATCAAGATTTATTTCTATAAAAGGATTCCTACATTTTTATTTATTTATAGAACACAAAAGTTTCCGGATATCAGAAGCAGAAGCAGACTCCTCTTCCTCCCTCTCCCCTCTTCTCCACCGTCCGATCCCACCAATCCCCCTCTCCCGCGCCAAATACGAACGCTCCCCCACCCCCCATCCCCCGCCCCTCCCCACTCCGGGGCCAAAAACCCCCGAAAAAAAAAAGAAAAAGAAAAAAATCTTTGTCCTCCGGTAAGTTCTTCGCACATTCACACACTGATTTTTGATTTTATAAATGTATGTATATTTGTATGTATGTACGTATGTGAATATGTGAATTTCTTGGGGTGATTTTATTATTTTTGCTTTTTTGGTAGTTAGGGCAAAGGCTAGGGTTTTAGTTTTTGGTGGAAAGAGGAGATGGCGGAAGCTTCTCCAGTGAGTCCTGGCGGCGGCGGTGGTGTTGAGAGTGGCGGCGATCAAAGCCCTCGGTCACATGTTCGAGAGCAGGACCGGTTTCTCCCGATAGCGAATATTGGCCGTATCATGAAGAAAGCCTTGCCTGCTAACGGCAAGATCGCTAAGGACGCTAAGGATACTGTTCAGGAATGTGTCTCTGAATTCATCAGCTTCATCACCAGCGAGTACGATTTTCATGTTTTTCGAGTTTCTTTTTATGAAGATAGATGGAATAGGCTGATGGAATTATTATCGCCATGGTTAGTTAAGAAGAAAGTATATTTATTGGGAAGAACTGCACTATTTTGAGAATTTTCTGAGTTATTGAATTAGGAATTAGAAAGGTTAGACTTTTTTTTCTTTTCTTTTTTGTGATCGCATGTTGATTGATGATTTGTGGCTTATGAATGTGAGTCAAAAAAGTTTAGATTTTGTGGCTTTTTTATGTTTGGAAGATTAGATTTTACGACTCTTGATTTTGATGATTATAAGTAGTTCAGAAAGACCCTGTGATGTGAATGCATGTGTACATCTATTAATGTACATACCCAAAAGAGGGTGTAAAGAAAAGGTAGTGCCCAACTTCTTTTAGCTTACTGGCTATTCCAGTGGAATTTCTGTATGTATTGTTAAGGACAAATTGGACAGAATTTGTTACTCTTCGTCTATTTTTGAGTGATTTGTGGAGAAGTTGTGTGAAAAAACCAAGATGTAAGTAGGCAATTAATGAGAAAAATGACTTTCCATCATCTGTGTCTACTTAACTTGCCCGAAGTGGGAAAGCTTTCAAAAGAATTGTAGATAAGGTGGGTGATTAATGCAGACTAGATAACCATAAAAGATTTTCATAGAAAACTAAGGGATTTTTTGAGCTGTTTTAATGCTTAAAAATTTGTAGTGGTGTCAATGTGTTCCACAAATTCAATGTTGGCACTGGACTCGTGGATTTTCGTGTTCTTTGTTTTTTTTTTTTTTTGGGTTTATTACAGGCTGAACATCTTATAACATGTAAAACAGGGACATGCTTGAGCTTCATTTCTGAAGACTAGAACTTTGACAACTGACTTGAATTAACTAATCTGCATGTATGCACACATAGTGATTGTTAGAGAATTCTTACCTCTTAAAAAAGTAGAACTTACATTTTGCTACTTATGTACTTTGTATATGCCTTCAGTTTTGGCATAACATTACTTCTATCTAAATGAATTCTCAAAAATGCTTTGATGATGTTTTTAAAGTCATATTAATTCAGGTTGTTTACTTGTTTTGTTTCTGTCTTGTTGGTTCGTAGAGCAAGTGACAAGTGTCAAAAAGAGAAGAGGAAAACAATAAATGGGGATGATCTGCTTTGGGCTATGGCAACTCTAGGTTTTGAGGATTACATTGATCCACTTAAAAGATATCTAGCACGATACAGGGAGGTAAAGCAATTCCTTGTAATTGCTATGTCTGATGATATTCTTAATGTATTGCCGCTCAAAAAAGTTTTTGGCTGTTCACTTGTTTACCTTCTGATTAGTTTGGACAAATGAAATGTAATGGGAAATGTTTGTTTTAGATGTGCTATTTAATAGACTTATCTAATATCTATTTTTCTGTGGTTCCTAGACTTTCATCTATTATGGGTTGCATTAATGAGCATCTGATTCTGTTTATTTCACTGACTGATTGTTTTGGACTTGGCTGTTTCATGAACAACCATGGTGCTGCAGTTAGAGGTACTTAAACCAGCTGAAAGCTGTTTCATCCATTATTTGTTTTTATTTCTTTCAATTCATAATTAATGATGATAAGTTTCCACTTCTTAGGGTGATTCCAGGGTATCTGCTAGGAGCGGAGATGGAGCTGCTAATACAAATGGAAATCAGCTGGGCTTCAATGCTGAGGTAAGAGTACTTTTGGGGTTCTTGTTTTTCACTGTAGTGTTTTAAATGCACTCCATCAGCTATCCTTTTTTATTTTTAATCTGGTAGAGTGTAATCATTCTGAAATTTATTGTTGGCTTTGTGTACTCCTTTGCGCTGTATGGCTCATATGCAGTTTGTTCATCAAGGTTCATTTGGAAATGGCTTGAATTATGCAAATTCTCAAGGTTAAGATGTCGGTAAGTTCTCTCTTTCAGGAAATGGTTATATTTCTGCTGTTAACATCTTTTAAAGAGCAAATGTTTTCCCTAAAAACATGTTCTTGATAGATTGTCTCTTTCCGATTCTCTTATGTTCCATTCTCTTCTGATGTAAACTTTGGGTAATCCTTGTAAGTTTGTTGATTTTGTTTCCCAACTTTTTTATTTTTTAACCAAAATTTATTCAGACCTTTTCCTGTGTGGATCAATGCTGGGGATTCCCAAAGATGGTTGGGAAAAGGTAGGAGGAGGTGATTATGGGTTCAAATATTAATAATTTTGTGTTTTAGTCTGAGTGTATACCCATCTTGAGTTGTTACTGCTTTTGTGGCAATATTTTATATGATGTTTAGGCTTTTTACTAGTAAGGTAAGGATTTTCTGTATTTTTAGCTGCTTTAGTTGAGAAAAATTAGTTTTCAACCTCTTATTTGCCAATGGCTGATTAGTGAGGAAAAGTTAATAAATTTATCTGGAGTGAGCAAACAACTTATCTTTTGTGTTTTCCATTTCTAAGATGGTGGTTGTCTGAACAAAGTGTATAGTCTTTTATCCTTTGAAGCACCTCTTGAATCAAATATTATATAATCTTTATATCCTTAGTTGGCAGTTTTGTGAAACTTCATACTTGTGGTTTGACTTATTTGGTTTCTATCGTTATTTCATTGCACTGAAAGGCTTTGTCATTTGTCAAGATTTGATTGACTTTTCTGATAACTATCCATCTTTCACATATAATAGTACATGCCCTATTTCTTGCTGTGTACTTCTGGTATTCTTTAGTTGTGCTTTGAGGTGACTTTGATTTAGCTACTATCTGATGGCCTCCATTTTAGAAGTTATATTATATTCTGTTCTGTCAATAATATGTCACTAGAGAAACTACGACATTTAATACATGCATGACGTATCTTTGGATGCTTTGCCTAGATGTATGTATCAACTACACCTGTCCTACGCTTGTATGCTGTAACTTTCACGCTCTTCAGCCATTGATGTTCCTTTCTTACCCACCTTGGGAAATAGTTAAAAATGGCAAAATGCATAGTGTAAAATCGAGAGTAGTTGTTATTGAGTTCAAGAAGGAAAGGAAGACGTTCCATTTACCAGCCACTTCTATATTCTTCAAAGGTACTAGTTTTTGAAGAACTTGGAAACCCCTATACGACACCATGTTCCTTGAGTCTCACCATCCAGAGGTTTCAAAGAAAGATGATCAGCCACTTTCAGAACCTGATATAGAGAATAGTATTTGAAGAGTAAAGGTAAATTATTTCAGAAATGTGTTGTCAAGTTGGTTGTTTAGGGGAAAAACAAGTTTATAAAAGCCTTGCTTATTTGTTTACTACAATTCACACATTTTTCTTGTTACATAGAAGAGAAAATGAAAATGTGTTTGCATGTTGCTATCTTGTGGGGGATTGGATTTAAATTTGTTTGTTTCTGTTTCTTGGAAAGCTATAGTCATGGGAAAATCATATAATTGTCTTTTTGACGGGTACCAGGAGCCAGGTAATGCTTCTCCTTCAATGGTGGTCTCAGTGACAACACAATAGGATGGTACCTCGTGGATGCTTTATTATTTACTTGGCGCCTTATGTGGACATTTGCTCTCAGAGGAGAGCTTAATTTTTATTGTCTTCTTTTTTTATTTACATGTACAATACACTGCTTCTCGATTAAAATGTATCAAATATTATACTTATATAAGATTGACTTTGGAAAGTATATTCATAGAGTTCGTCTTTTGATGTTTCATCAAAGCAAAGTCTATAGAAGGATTGTAATCTTTTCGGTCAGTATTATGGCCATGATACAATCTTGTTAATTGCTTTGTGCTGTGTGTTTGGTTTCTCATCGGGCCTATTTATAATCCTTACATCAGATGAGATGCTGCATATAATTGAATAATTGGTTTTTATTTGTTCCTTATAATTGTTAGAGTATCGAGTTGTGGAAGCATTTTTTATGCTGCATTTGCATCTGAAATAATCTAAATCCGTCCTAGCGTGCAAACTGTTACCGTATCTTCCAACAATTTTATTTCTGCCATCTAGATCCTGATTTATAATTGTTTACAATTTTGGAGGTTAACTATTAACACTTTCCTTGCACTCTTTTTCGGCACTCCATTTTAAATGCTTTCCATGATTTAATGGGTTTTGCATAATGAGAGAAACAAAACCTAAATTTTCAACATGTAAAGTAAAGATGGTATCTCTTTGAAAAGTCAGATGTTCTGATACAGATCGTGTTTAAATGAACTGTGTCACGTGATACCAAATGTGAAACTTGCATTCATGGGAGATGGTTGTTTATGGATCGAATTTTCCGTTTGGAAAGAGCTTATCAGAATTTTTCATTTGGAAAGAGCTTTCATTTCACCACCTGCATGTCTCTTTGTAGGTTTAGCATCGGCTATGATTCGTTGTGTTGATGAGACGTCTGTTGTGCCACTAAGATCCTTCTTAATTTAGGTTGGCTATTAATTATTAGCTGCATTGCTGTTTGGAAATTAAGCATTTAATATTTGATTTAATACTGTTAGAATAAATTTACAATTATTAGATCCTAGTGAAAGTTCACTATTGTACCATTAGGGTGAGGTTGCAAGTTGCAACCATCTGATCAGTATCACCATAAAGAGTCTGTGTCATAAACTGCACCAAAGTGCCAAGTGAAGTGTTGTGAATTGTTTTGGTTTGAACAGAATGAAAAGTGAGGGGCGTCAAAAGGTGCGGTAATATGCAAAATACCTTGGATTAAGGCCTCAACTCAACTGTTGTTCTTAGTCCTATTTTGACATGAATCCGAGTCTGAGACTACTAATAGACCAAGTAAGCAAGAAAATTAATCCCATATGGGTTGGAGGGGCCTTGATGTTTCTCGCTGTATTTTCCAGTCAGTAAGGGGCTTTCACATTCGAGGGTAATACGAGGTTCGCATGCTTATCTCTGAAGTTGTATTAGCGCAATAACTGTCAAACAAATAAATGAAAGGAAGTATTATATCAAGAACAAGTGTTAAGTGTTACTACTACATCTACTACCCGGAGTGCACAATGCACTCGCAATCGATGCACACTTGTTGCCCCAGTTTTGATATGAATGCACGTGAGAAGTGATGATATCAATTATCAAGATGAGGGTGGTGACAATTACAGCATTTCGTGGTGAATGTTGTCCAGTTGTCTCTCTCTTTTTCTTTGTATAAAACTGTATTATTCCCTCCACATTGCACAGCCAGCACCACCCACAAGGGCAGAACACAGAGCCCACGTCCTCACCATCATTTCTTCCCTGCATGAGCTCGCCAGCTCAATTAGTCAAAACCCCACACACAATCCTTTGAATCACAACCCAATTTGCAATGCAATTTGCATGCTATTTCCCCATTGGTTTTGCCTTGATTGTTGCCTTAGATTGTACTCCTATCTGTTTTCTATATGCTGTTTTTGGAATATTGGGAGCACTTTTTCTGCCAACTCAGACCCATGAGGGCTTCCAGCTTTGCACCACGACCCCAAGAGAACACCTCTGTAACCCCTTGCACGATCCTCACCTACATGGATTCTCCTCTTAATTCCCCTATACTTGTGTCGCTTCATGTATGCGAAGATGAGTAAAATGTTGCAGATGTTAATCATAATTTTAATTAATTGTGTCATTCTCGTGTCCAACTCTTAATTCGAACTCATGTACACATATTCCAATATCCGAGTCAACGTCACATATTTCTTCACTCCTCACTCATTGTTTACTGTCTTGCAAACTTCTACTCTTAGTTTGGGAAGAAGGAAATAAAGAGAAAAGAAAGAAATTAGAAAGATATGATACTAATTCTATTGTTTAGGAGTAAAAATAGGAATGAAAAAAAAAAAAAAGGATTTGGGAAGAATAAATCTTCCCATCCATGCTTTAAAGACTTTCAACCTAAAATTGGACAAAAAGTGAAGGAAAACTAAAAATAAAATTCAACATTACAATATTGCCTTTGAAATGGTGGCACAGAAAATTTTATTGACTGATGAATCCCTTTACTTTTGTTTTTTCTTTTCTTAAACTCCCAAACAATTTATGAAAAAACTTGTATAATTTCCCTTCTATTCTTTTTCCATTTTCAAACTTTTCTTTTTTCTTTTTTTCTTTTTCCATCCTAAACTTCCAAACTAACTATAATGATTTATTAATTTCACGCACTCAAAGTATCACACACACACACACATATACCCCAGACACACCTTAAAGAAAGAGTCAAATTGTTCCTTGGTTATGATGATGGTCAATTGGATCAAATTGATTTTACTAAATTATCCCTCCCATTTGGGATACAGCTGGCCACGTTGGGTTAGGAAATGAAGAGAAGAGCAGTCGGCAACAGAGAGTGGGCTGAACTGAACGACTTCTTCCGGGAAACCAACCTCTTCTTTTTTTCAGAAGCATCCTTTTGTTGCCTGATTGTTTCTGGGGATACCAATAACTGGTCATCATCACGTGCCCAAATGATCTTTTAACTTCATAAAAAGTAGTACAGCTAGTGCTACTACAAATAAATCACCAAAATTTTGAGGTTGGACAAAAAAGGGTGTAAAAACTAACTCAACTTGGTTGGGTTGGCCACCATAAAGCTTTTAAATGCTACGTAGGGTGGGAGGTCAAGGATTCAAATCTTGCCTCCCATCAAAATTTCAAATGGGTGCATAATGTATCCGTTTGGTTTCATAGTAGTTCAGTCACTATCGGTTCCCTTGAGACTCAGTTGGACCCCTTCCTTATAGTGTATGTTAAAAATAGGATAGTATACTATTGACTATTGACTATTGACTATTGACAAAAAAAAAAAAAAAAAGGGTGTAAAACCATTTTCTTGTCCGTATAATTTCAGTAAAACATTTCTACGCATAAAGATTTCTTATACGGTAAGAAAGAAAATTTTTTTAACGATGCTATAGTTTTAAATTGGATGAACTTTACTAAACATACTGTTTATCATACCAAGACAACTGTAACTGCAAATTTTCCAGTCCATAATATATTCTTGTCAAAATTAGTTCTGTACTTTAGATTATGTCATGATTATAAAGTCTGGATAATGCATTTCCCTCATGGTCTATTCTGCTAGTGAAGCTAATTTTCTTGGATCGCAGTTAAAACAAAAATACTAAATTTTTCTGTAATCAAATATTTCTTTCATTTGAGAACAAATCAATTAGCAATTTGAACAGTATTATCCACCATCCTTCAAAAGTTCTCGTCCTAGAAGTTAAGCAAATAAGAATTAAATCTCTCTTTTGTATATTTCATTCCTTGTGACGTTCCATCTTAGTAAATGCATCTCTTTCTTATTATTATTAACATATGCAGCCTGAACCTTTCTTGCTGTGTACTTACTGGAAAGCATAATGAATTCAAATGGAAAAATATTCTTTGATCGTGGCCAAATTAACCAGGATTCGTGAGATGTGATGGATATAATAGGTTATAAATATAAAAAAAATGTACAAATTAATATTTTTAAAGTAATAGGAGTCAGATTTTTAGGACAAGTGGACAACACGTCGCCGTGATGTACGTTAAATCCGTTGCCCTAGATTACATCAGTTTCTTTGTACGGCAATATAGCTGTCCTCTTGAATTGGATCTGGACTCGGCTTTGTTAAAATCGTATATTTGTACATTGGGAGAGGCAAAACTAGAGATCGGTGTATTGGGGTGGGGGGGGGGGGGGGGGGTTCGTTAATGTATTATTGTACAAAATTTAAAATTAATTTGATTCAAATTCCTCGATCATTGTTACTATGAATATCATTAATTTTATTATGAGTACGAGTTTCAACGATTCTCTCAACATATTTAGTTCAGTAATATAATAAATATCATTCCTCTCAAAAGGATAATGAATTTAATAAAATAATACTTTGGGAGAATTATAGGTATATTAATTAATCACTTTTATTCTAATTGAGTGGCAAAGATAAAGATAATTATTTTTAAAATATCAACAATCAGTGTCATTACTGCAGATACGCATTCTCCTAAACCAAATATAGTATACAATTATGCAATTTGTTGTAGATGTACAAAGTGTTGGTATATAAAAATAAAACTTATAATTACAGTAATATTGTGTGATTGTACATCATATCTTATAAACCTAATCGTATATGGCCCGACTCGGTGTACTACGTGTTGGGTGCGTGTGTATCCACTCTCCAAGATAGCTTCCTCCGTCCCAAGAATTTCTTCTCCACGTTGTTTCTTCTTTTGGGTCGATCTTCTTGGTTGGAATTTGCTGTCTTCTTGGTTTCTCAAATTTGAGCTCGCAGTGAGGCCTGGCCATGGACGGCAATGTACCAGATCTTATTTAAGTTGTACTACGTACTTGTCTGGTCAAAATATGATCAAATTCGGTCAAGAACCAATTTACATGTTAAATTGCTAAAGAAAAATTACTATGCTGTGATGCACCGGCCAAGGACTTGATTTTCATTGTAGTCAAATTTTGGTAGCCCAGAATAAATCTTGGCTAACAGAAGAAAATATGAGGGAATTTTGACATCTTCTTGTCTATCCCGCTTGATGAAGCCGTGTATCTTTTCTTTGTTGTAATTTTTTGAGATGGAGGTGGACTATTCTAGTGTTTTTTTTTTTTGACTTAAATTGAAGGAAAATAACTTCAACATGGAGTTGATTTGTTTGGAAAATTTCTGAATGGATCGCCGCCAAATTGGATAAAAAAAAGCTGGAAAAAGATTAAATGGTCAAGATATGTAACGTGACACTATTTAGTGCTGCACTGATATTAATTATATCATGTTCGCCAAGTACAGAACCAAAAATGGAGAACTCACATTAGGCCTAACGTAGTCGATATTATGTTAGGTAACAAAACTTCACCATATTATGAGGATTCCAGAATTGGGTAACTCATGTGCTATTGCTAGCATCTATATGACGGATTGATTTAGTTTGCCAAAAAACCAGCCAATTTCTTTCAGTATAGGATATTTGTTTCTAATTGAATTACTCAAACATTTTTTTTTCTTTTTTTAGAACCTATAAGAGTCATTTTAATACAACAAAGCAAATTTTTACTAAAACAAACAATATTCAATAAATGCCTATTGCAAAATGATATTAAACTGAGGAGGGATTGAATGTATACAACTTCAGAAATTGAGGGAACTTTTTATGCTTATTATGGTGACGCACATAAAATTAGCCTTTTTCTTTCCAAAAAATGTGAAAAAGCTAGAAGAAAACAACAACATTTTTCCCCCCAAGCCAAGTGAGTTTCTTTCCTCTACGTTTGAGCTCCTGGGCTTTGACTCGTGACTCAATTAGGTTGGACTCTGGGGCAGGGGAGAGAACATTTGACAAAGAGAGGAATGGTGGTCCCACTCCAATCACCGACAACACGCAGTAACTCGAGGAATGGTACATGCTATATAAGGTAATGCTACAGTAATTGTTGCTTGCCGTCCTGAGTTTGAACTTGGCTCTGATCGAAAAAGATGTAGTTTGAACTTGGTTGTGATCGAAAAAGATGTATGGAAGATTGACAGCCAGAATTAGCATTTATTTTCGTTAAAGATTATAAATTTGGTTACAAAGTAACAAGTTCTTTTAAAAACATAATAAATTTTATAATGATTTAATAGCGTCCCATCATTATAAAAATATTCAATTGTGATATATTGTGCAAATTGAACTCGAGTTAATTTCTCAAAAAAAAAAAAAAAAAAAAAAACTCAAGTTATGGTGACATGTTTACCAATTCAGAGTTTAAGTAATAATAGTGCATACACAACATTCTAGTGTTGCAATCTAAAATATTCACTTATTTTGCTTTTAAATATGAAAGCATAAAAGCAGAAAAAAAAAAAAAAAAGGAATGGTAAACAATCCATCCATCCAATTGGAAAAATACAGCAAGTAAAACAACTAAATCAATCACTGCAACATACAATTAAGATAAGGAAAGTTGAAAGAAAATGAGAAACATTCAGACACACAGTAGTGAAGCCAGGTAGAAGGTGTAAAGGAGGGCACGTTGTTGATGGCCTCAACACAAAGTCCATCTGTCTGCCTTTCTGTCCCTCTGTTTTCCTCCATTACAATATTCGTTGCTCACATTCATGACTCATATACACATTCTCACATCCCACATATACGCGTCTGTCTGTCTATGCAGTATGACTGTTCAACCAACATGCAATATATATTCATCTAGCCCATTTGGGTTACCCCATCTCTTTCCCCTTAGGCCTTTATAAACTTGTTAATATATTCTCCCCTTCTCCCCTCTCAAAGCCCCTCTTCACTCTTCTTCACCTCTCTCTCTCTCTCTCTCTCAACAAGTCTTTGAACTTTAATTCAAAGTGTCTTGGACAACATTGAAACCAGGCCAAGGCATGTGTGCATCTTGATATATTAGCAAAGGTAAAAAGGGATTATAGATTGGTTGTATGCAGAGAAAAAAGATTAATTTGATAGTGGAAATAAAGTGTTGCACTCAGGGATTGAATCTTTAGTTTATTTGGAAACAAACAATGACGATGATGATGAACAACAACAACAACAACAACACAAGTAGTAACGGGCAGCAAAACTTGGGTGACACTACATTGACAAAAGTGTTCGTGGGAGGCTTAGCATGGGAGACTCCAAAGGAGACCATGAGAGAGCATTTTGAGAAATATGGAGAAATCTTGGAGGCTGTCATCATCTCTGATAAAGTCACCGGCAGATCCAAGGGTTATGGATTTGTAAGTATTAGTACTAAACTAATTCAGTTGCATGTTTATCACAACCACCACCGGCTAGTCATGAAATGAAATGATTCATATATCGAATGCCAATTGTTCAGGTGACATTTAAGGATACTGAGGCAGCTAAGAAGGCTTGCGAGGATGCCACCCCAATCATCAATGGCCGCCGTGCCAATTGTAATCTGGCTTCCCTAGGTGCCAAACGCCCTAGGCCTACCTCTAACGTGCCGCCTCCTCCTCCACAACTCCAAGGTACGAGATTTGCACCCTTTTCTTCTTCTTCTTTTCTTTTAATAAATTTGTTATATGTCATGCATTTAGACCAGTAGCAAGAATTTTATTAAATTTTTATGAGTTTATTGTATTTCTCCAATATTAAAATTTTTGAAGGTGGCAATGTTGTTGGTGTTGTACCAAGAGGAAGCAACACATCAACAGCACCTTCAAATCACGTGCCATGGTACTATCCAGGAGGGGCAGCACCTCCTCCTCCTCCTCCTTCTGCTGCAGCTAGACCATTTCCTCATCATCAGCACCATCAAGCTGTTCCATTCTATGGGTAAGTACATGAAGATCTATTATTGCCACATTGGATAGTCCATGTGACAATTGACATCTAAACCCTACCCACTTCTTACATATTTTAATCATTTGTTATTCTCTTTTTGTTTTTTAAATTTATTTTTGTGTACTTCAGGTACACTCCGACTTACATTGCTACAGACATGAGTTACAACCATGTAAGTTGTTGGTTATCATAAATAAGTGTGTCATTAATTGGTTTGATGGATAACTTTTGTGTTATACTAGTCTAAATGTTAGTCCAATTATCAATAGCTAGCCATAAATTGGACCACTTTAGAGTGGTTATTTTGGAATTTAATTAAACTGGGGGGAGATCCATGTTTTCAGCGCATTGTTTCAAATAAGAAATTAGGGAAATGAGAGATTCTACATTTAGTTATGCAAATCACTTATTCCTTCACTTTTGGTTTAAGTGAGCATCCTAAATTGCACTTACAAAAACTTTTCTTGGAACAAAATATTGCATAACTGTTGATTGAAAATCAATAGTATGATTGTCATTAATTGCATCTGTATTGAAATTTCTTCTACACCAATTTTTTAACACATTTCACAAATTGCCAATTCACAAACAAAAGTTAGTCCTCATGGTATGGTGGGCATGTATCACATCTATAGAAAAATCACAGTAAAACAATAGGAAGAGATTATTAATCTGTTAAATTTTGCCATAATGGTGCACAGAAGCTAGGCTACACCGGCGGGTCCTACATTAATGGGCATTTCTCACAAGTGTATCCTGGTCAACCAATGGTGGGTGCCAATGCATTGATGCCCATGTACCCTGTATACCAGTTTCATCAATCCCAGACAATGGGCCTCCCAGCTCACATGTACTCCCCGACCGCACCTGGCCCAATGGCTTCAGTTCCGGCCTTGATATCAAAACCCACATCTATTGCTCCTAACTCAGGTACCCACCCTACTCCACATTCTTGATAGAATGCCAGAACGGAAAGAAAATTTGTGCTTAGCAAATATTGCATAAAAAATGTGTACATCATTTCATGCTTGTATAACCACACAATCTTTGTATTCCGATGTAAAAATTTTCAAATAGGGTGGCTTGATTCCAAATGGGCATTCTTTCTTGAATAATGTTTCGAATATATTTGAGTCTTCTAGTTGGGCTGTTCTGAAATTGACCTTTTCTTAAGATTGTGCACACTTCTTTCTCCTTGTATGACTTCTAGTCTCCATTATACCAGAAAAATAATGCCTCTCTAGTTTCCATTGTTTCAGAAAAAAGATTGTGTAATTTTCTGAAAATGTAGGGATTCCAAGTGTGTGGTAAAAATTTTTAATTCATAGACTTGGTGTATATGTTTGTATTATACTATTATGGAATATAGTTACAATTTATGTTCTATCATGGATGACAAATAAAGAGTTTTATAGGCTATAATTCGATTCATAAAACAAGAGGGGTGAAATTCTCTAGCCTTAGTTGAATAGTTAGGATAATATTAAAGAAAAATTTCACATGGCATGGTACTTTGGAGGTGTAACATGACCTGAACATGACCATGTGGATCTAAGTGGAATCAGAATCTGATCAAACTTTTACTTTACATAAAACCATTATAGTTTAATAGATCTGCAAGTTGAATTCCAGTTATACATGTCAGTCAAATCTGTAGTAAAGTTGGAAACTGATTGTATATATACAGTTTGCTTGGCTGTGGAATAATAGGGACAGTTGGCAAAAGTACTGAAGCTCTAAAACAAAGTGGATAAGGCCGGTTAAAGGCAAATAACAGGAGGAGGAGGTGGTGGCTGCTGGTCAGAACAACATTATTATTAGTCTCCAGTGGCTTTTCTTTAATGTCTTATAATTATTTTTATTTTTAGATATCTAATTAGATTCATTCATTCTCTCTTCCTCTAACAAGCATGATGTATCTCCATTGAAGCTGGAAGCAACTCAAGATTCAGAAGAACTTATTGTAACCAATGCTATCCATTTATGTAACTGATCTCTCATATCTCGTGAGATGCTTTCATTATTGCTCAACCAAATTTTAACTTGTTCAAGTTGTACTATTTTACACACACACACACACACACATATATATATAGAGAGAGAGAGAGAGAGAGAGAATTATATGGCCATCTTCCAGCATGGCCTTGAATAATTGTCCTGCCATGGTGGTGTTGGCTCATAAATTTCAGCTGAGATTCATAATACAAATGTTTACTTTAATTAAAAAATTGAAAGATGGCTAATTAATCTAATTTACTTAACTAGCTAGCCAGATTAAGAAAATGCAAAACGCAAAAAGAAAAAAAAAAGATTTGGTTCTATCATAAATTAGTGCTAGCTAGTAGTCCAATGGTATGAAGAATATAACAAGAGATGCTGTTTGTGCATTATGATCGATAATATGCCTTTAGCTGATTAGTTTATGAACTTAACTGACATTTTTTTCCCTCAAAAAAAAAACTGACATTTTTTTTCCTGTCACATGTCACTCTGGTTATGCTGGTACGTTTAGCAGAAAACAATGTGCTGAAAACGTCAAATGGATTTTGCAGCAATATTCTAATAGCATAACGTTGGCCATGCCAGCTGATAGTGAAATTCATTACTTTTTTTTTTTTTTTTGGTTTTCTGGAGAATTGATAATGATTTTACATACTGCATCATTTCTCAGGCTTGAAAACGTCAGGATTAGAAAACCAATAAAAAATGATTCTGTGGGCCGCAGTGGCCGGAATATTTCTGTCTACTCTAAAAGTATTATTGAAAAAAAAATTGTCAGAAAAAATGGATGTATACATATACCATGTACGAGCTAATTGCAAGGATTATCATATTTTGTACCCAGAAGAATACTCAATTATTGCTTTGGCAAATGAAGAGCAGAAAAGTGAAACTAATAGTTATGGAGCAGCAGCAGCTCAATCTAATCCAAAAGGTAGAATTCTTGTTTAATACAGGATAAATTGCCCATATTTCGGAACTCTAATTTCACCACATTTTACACATTTTTTATGTCTCCAAAGCTTAAAATACATCAGGTTAGTGTATGTAGGAGGATTATATAGATACAAGTACATAGTATTTTGAAAAAAAAAAATCTACATTACATTCGGCAATATGTACACTACTCAAAAGATTGAAGTCATTTAGGGGTAGTAATATACAGCATGATTCAAAAATACGACACGGACCTAATTCGAAAATAAAAGATTTGGATAAAGTCTAGCGAGTTATAGTTGAATCCGTCTAATTCATCAAGCAAACAGGTTGAGTTCGCTAAGAATCAATCAATATGTTTGACCCGAAAAAAACTAAACAAATATGTCGAGTTTGAGTAAAAAATAGGATCGACTTGTTTGACTGAGAGAGAGAGAGAGTTAAGTGGATAATAAATGTGTGTGAAGTTTCGAGTTTGTGAGTCGACTTGTCAACTTATTTCTAGTTGTGTTCGAGTCAGGCACGTTAACCTATTTTGAGTTGACGAGTCGGGTTAAAATCAATTAATTTTCTGTCATATTTAGGTCTTAACCCGACTTATCAACCCGTTACCCAATCCGATTGCCACTCTAAAGTCATTGAACCCTCAACGGTTATAAGCTCAATTTGTTTGAGGCTGTGCCCGTGAGAAACAATCGAACTAATTCTAAAATACCTAGACGAGGTTATGCACTAAATTTACTCCTGCTTTTAAGAAAGAAAAGCCCACCAATGAAAAATTGCCTCTGATTGTTCTCAATACTTATTTATGACGAAATATTTTCCTGCATAAATTAATTAATCTTACATTGTCTGGCTTTAAAAAATACATACGAGTGACGTAATATAAACATATTAGATAGATTTTTTAGTATCTACAAAAGAAGAATTGTTACTATACTTTAATTAGGAACACCTGGAATATTTAAAAAAAATACAGATATAGAAAATATTAATCATTGTAATTAAAATAGGATTCAATTGATTAACCAAAAAAATATAAATATCACAACAATTTGTAGGGCCTCCAACCGTGGTTTTCTTTTCTTTTTTTTTGTCAATAATCAACAGTATACTATCATATTTTTAACGTACATTATAAAAGAGGGGCCTGACTGAGCCCGAGAGAACCAATGGGAACTGAACTACAATCGGACCAAACGATGCACCTATTTAGATTTTTTATGGGAGGCAGAGTTTGAACCCATGACCTTCCACCCCACTTGACTTTTAAAGGCTTTGTGGTAATCAATTTAACCGAGTTGGGTTGGTTCCGAACATGACTTTCAAGCAACAGTTTTTCACTGAGGCACAACTTGGGTACGGCACCTCAGGCCCAATAGTATAAAGGCCTGTCCTTACCATTAATGTCGGGTCCAAGCAGATATTGAAGACAGATGTCCTAGATGGCTTTTCATCATGTTGGTGCAGAAATTTTTGTCTGCTGTGATGTAACATTGCGTGCTGAAATTTGATTGATAATTTGATATATTTATATTTTGATATGTAATACTTTCCCTTTATATGCTTAGGGCTTATCCAGTTCTCAAGTAAATTGTGAGGATAAAATATCCTATAATAAAAGGGGACAAAATCAATTATTTTGATTTCTTAATATTTTAATTTGCCTTTTTTTTTGTTTGCTTCTCCTCATGGTAAATAGAATATAATTAGACCTTACCGTAATAATCTTATTTACCATAATGTCTGTGTTATACTATTATACCCTAGGAAAACATATTTACTGAGTATAATCATAGCCTTAGTTTTTTTTTTTTAATTTAATTGCTATGAGCCTTTGTGCTCAAATATATATGGGCCTTAAGATATAAACTTGTGTTTGAGAAGAATTTAAATTATGCCCAAATCAAATTTATTGAAACATTAATTGGGCACTTTGATGCGCCAGGTTCAACCCTCTTACATTTTTTCCCCTTCTTTTTCCTCTCTGCCATTAAAATTTCCCTTGCAAAAAATATTTAAAAAAATAAAAAATAGAGATGATGCTGGTGTGTGTATATGTGTCAAAATGCTAACCCACAAGCCTACGCATTAGGTGATAATTAATTTTTTGTGAATCATATTTTACCATATTTTTGTGTAGACATGGATCTAATAGAAAAAAGAATGAGTTGAAATATGCATGGGGGATAAAATTCACTCTCGCTGTTTAATCCTTTCCAAGATGAATTGAAAAGGATATTTCCTAGGTTTCATTGAGAGAGAGGTTTCGAAAAAAGTTGAAATGGACACTCCAGTGGAAAATGTTTGCAATAAACATAATGGAATTGATTTGTTTGAAAGGTATTTACATTCCATTTCATTCCCATATATCAAACCTGGGTATTTGGTGAATTGATTTAACAATATTCAAGATCCGGAAGTTCAAAGATAATATCATCTGGTTAGCCATATTTAAGTTTTAATTTTTAATTAAGTACACTTAAGAGTAATTAATCTCATTGGCTCATTGAGACAGCTCCTAGGGCACAACTATGTGATATCAACTAGATCTTTTGTCCTTTTTTTTTTTTGTGTCAAATGGTATTCGATATAAAATTACACCGTATCAATGTAAAATTAAGTCATTCCATTTAGTGATATGACAAAGTTTTGTAGTGATACGACAAAGTTTCGTAATAATACGATATAATTTTGTATTAAACACATTGGACACAAAAAAATTGAACTGAAGATATGATCTCATGTGATATAATTATTTCCACCTATTGACCTGAGTCAGAGCCAGCCACTTTAATGCCTAATAAAAGATTTGGAATCTTAATTGTTAACAAAAAGATGAGGAAAATTCAAGAACTGATAAACGTCCACAAAACTGTTCAGTCCAATACTATAATAATTAAGCCATATCAATCTAACATATGCAATATATGTGTGAAAAATAAAGATAATAAGTATGTGCCAAGTAAGAATCACGTACATATAAAATACCTATAAGTATATAAAATTTGTACCAAAACAGCAATCAATGTACACAGTTGCTGACTCTCACCAGAAAACGTGATTTGTCATTGCTGTTGTACTTCAATCTGAGCCAGGCATGACATGGTAATTGATAGTTGATGCACACAATTTTTATTTTTTATGATATAATTATGCACAACCCTCTCCCAATCCTACATGAATGTCACTATGCTAGTATGTACCATGGGATAATTTTTTTTTTAAACTATGGTTCTACCAATTTGCGACACCAATTTAGCTCTAATGTTGTAATTGTGGCTACTTGTCGATTTTTTATTAAAAAAATTTTTGAATTTGCGATTGAAATTGATTAAGTATTACAAGATTTTATTTGAATAGTGAATTATTCTTGTCCTGTGTAATTATATGTGACGAACTGATCTTATGCAGTATTTGTATTTCTGCGGATTTTACAAAGTAAAAGAACCTTCTTTCCATGTTTCTGAAATTCAACGGGAGTATATCCATCTTTAGTTGTTAACAAGAGTGAGCACAAATATAAGCTAAATTGTTACTTTTGCCAGAAAGTAGAAACTGCACCGCGGCCGTAAAATTTGAGGGATGAGAGTCTGCTGCATGGCTGTGTAACTGTGCTGGAACAGAAACTCCCTGAAATGTTAGATAATTTCATAACCCCACAAAATTATTAGCCAGTCGGAGGATTATCTAAAAGTTTCACATCATCGAAGTACCAATCACGTATCATCAGCCCACATCCAACAACGTGGCATTTAAAAAACTGGAAACAATTTATCTAAAACTGAACAATAATCTCATGTAATATTCACTAGAATTTGCCAACAGAGGACAAGAAAACAGTACTCTCATGTACTAAAATTTTGAACAGCTGCTTTTACCCTGCTGACCTCTTACTCATCAAGTGTAACTTTTATTTTTTGACACTAGAGACTCTTCTTTTCGAGACATCACTTTCTACTTAGAACTCCTCTTTCTCTCCCCTAAAAAAACCTCAAAAATTTCAGCTTTCACTCTACAGAAGAAAGCCAAAAAAAGGTACGATACTAACTTTATTTGATCTTTAAAGCTGAAATATGGGATTTTTTTTTACTACCTACGTGTACTATTTATTTCTTGCAAATTTCTTGATTTTATGCATGCGTGGTTTTTTAATTAGGGTTTATGTTAAGGTTTCAATCTTTTTGTAAAGATTAGTACTTTTCTGACAAAGTTGCAATCTTTACTCAGATTTTGTGTCTGTCTTGTATGGATGAACATGGTGATCCGGGTTCGGTAGCTAGTGTTGCAGAATCTTCTACTGTGACGGTAACTATGCCTAGTGGTGATGCAAATATGGCTTGTGGAAGTCAGATTGAGGAGTCTTGTAGTGGGGGAGATGGAGAAGAGATAATGATAGACGTTGTGGGCTCTGATGTTTTTGTTGATGGGGTGAGTGGTGGTGGTGATGGGTCGGGGAAAAAGGGTTTGGTGGAAGATATGGAGTCTTTTGGGAATGAGGGTATGGTAGGGGGTGGTACGGGGTCAAGAGAAGTTGGGGATTTGGGGGGCCAACTGTCGGATGGTAGGATTGAAACTGGGGAGGTTGTCGCAGAGGAGGGAGTTGAGGTTGTCCCAGGTTCATCAATTGAGCGGACAAATGTCATAGTTTCACGGAGAGTAGAGGTGAGTGTTAGAGGGGAGGTTGAGGGGAAAGCGCAAGGAGTAGCAGAATCAGTTGATGGAGGGGATAAAGTACCAGGTAATCAGTCACAGGGTACTAATGGTGTGAGTGATGATGTCTGGAGTCCTAGAATTGATGCTGCAATTGTATCTTGTACGCCGAAAGTCAAATCACAGAGTGCGCAAGGGGAAATAGTGGAAGGTTCTAACATGGTTGGAGAGGAAGATTGGAATCGTAAAAGTGAAATTCTGGGTGCTGATATGGCGAGTGACAGTTTACAATCTTCCGGAAAAGATGTGAGTTTTGTGGTTAAGATGATAGAGACTATTTCTGAAGCTTCCGATAAGGATATTGTGAGCCATGCTAGTTCTAAAATCCTAAAAAATCCAGCAGAAGCTGTTGTTAGGGGGCATGTGGGTTCGTCTACCCCAGAAGAAAACTTACCGCCCGCTACTGGAGGTACAGAGAGTAATGTAATTGATCAAAATCTCCGTTCTTCTATAGAGGGGATACCAATGAAGGACAGGGCTGCAGACAACAATTCAAGTCATGGTAACATGGATGCAAAGACACTATCCTTTTCTGAGCTGCCTAATGATACTGCTGGTGGTGGAGTTGCATCAGTTAATGCCAGCGTGTCTTTAGATGGCAGCTTGGATACTGTAGGAGAGGATACATTGACAGATAAGAATGTTTGTGCCAGATCTGTGAGTGATACTGTTTTAGGAACAGAACCTGAATTTTCTATTAGAAATACTGAGGTTGTTGAACAGGGTGAAATTGTGGCTGGAAATATTGAAGACGCAGGAGTTGAGCCTGAAGCTCCATTTTCTGCTGAAAAAAAGGAGGCAACAAGTCATTCAGAAGATTTTCCAAGCATGAAGGAGGAAACAATATTTGTAAGCCATGGTGATATTCAGACTGCTTCAGAGTCATCACTTGAGCAGTCTTCTGTTGTTGAAAGAGGAGAATGGATCACAATGGACATTGATGAGGTTCTGGATTTCAAAGATGAACCGATTATTCTGGATGCACCTGATGCAAGTTTAGGTTCTGCAGGACATGCTGAAGATATTTCTGGTATTTCTGGTAAACCAATAATAACTCCTGACCATGGTGATGTCGCTACAAAAGCAGCCAGCCTTGGGGATGAAACTCGTGTAAAGGATACTAAGATTCCCAAAGATTTCAGAGGAGATGGACTTGTACAGTCAGATTCGGGAATATCCAATGAGCACACAGAATTGTCAACTGGATATACTGAAGTAATAGCCAACAGTAAAGGTGCAAACTTCAGAGGAGAAGTTTCAGATGGCAATGAATCTGGCCCAACAAGTGAGCAGTTCAACACATTGGATGTTGTTGAAGTGGCTGAAAAGCATGTTGTCACTGTGGCAAATTCAGTTCTATCCAGTGAACAAAATGGTAAAGTTATTTCCATGGAAATCTCTGTTAACTCTTATGAGGCTGTTGAGGTTCCTTTATGTGATGCTAGGCCGCTGTTAAAAAATGGAAATAAAAAAGTTGAGAAAGAGGGTGCAGGCAAGGGTGAAGAGTTACGCTGTGATCCTAAAGAAGGTGCTGAAGTAGAAGTATGTAATGATGCTGTTCAAGGAACAGATTCAAATGTTGAGGTTAATACCTCGATTCCAGATCAGAAACCAGAGGTAGTTGAATCACCTATGCATGAGGTGCATGTTGATCAGACTAAGGATACATTTGTTGTTGATAAAATACAAAATGAAGGAGCTTATACTGATCCAATCTCTAATGTTCAGGTTTCTACTGGATCTGAAAGTGCAGGTGTTTCTGAGGCTGTGGGTAAGTTGACTGAAAGCAAAAGTAAATGCAGCCATAGCAACGATGATGATATGATGCAGGTGGATATTCCAGAATTTAAGTCTACAGAAGACCAGCAAGATATAGGAATAGGAAAACAGAATTCTGAGGATGGACAGCTTGACTATAGAGAGCAAGATATATTATGTGGAGAAAATGCTTCTGAGATGGACTGGTCAAACAAAGTGGAAGAGAAAACAACAAAGCTTCCAAGCCTCCTTAGTATACATCAAGAGGGATACTTTCTGCCACCGGGGAATGAAGGTGAATTCTCTATAACTGATTTAGTGTGGGGAAAAGTCAGAAGCCATCCTTGGTGGCCTGGACAGATTTTTGATCCTGCAGATGCTTCAGAGAAGGCGGTCAAATATTACAAAAAAGACTGCTTTTTGGTAGCATATTTCGGTGACCATACTTTTGCTTGGAATGATGCATCTCTACTAAAGCCATTCCGGCCACATTTTTCTCACATAGAGAAACAAAGCAACTCAGAAGCATTTCAAAATGCAGTCAGCTGCGCTTTAGATGAGGTTTCAAGACGGGTTGAGTTAGGTCTATCCTGCTCTTGCATACCAGGAGACGCATATGATAAGTTAGAATGTCAGATTGTTGAGAACACTGGGATTTGTGAGGAATCAAGCAGAAGGCATGGTGTGGACAAATCCACTGGAGCAACCTCCTTTGAACCTGATAAACTTCTGCAGTATATGAGATCACTAGCAGAGTTGCCATTCTCTTTAGTTGATCGACTGGAACTTGTGCTTGCTAAAGCTCAACTGTCTGCTTTTTGTCATTTCAAGGGTTACCGTGAACCACCCACATTTGAGACAAGGGATGCAACATTTGAAAATGATGCACAGAATTTGTCATTGATTGATGCAGTGGATCAATCAGTTCCTGTTTCCAAGGAGGATGAACAGCTATCATCTTCTCAGAAGCACAGACAAGATTTGAAGGATAACTTACACCATCGAAAGGAGAGAAGTTTGTCAGAGTTGATGGGTGACGTGGAATACTCTCCTGAGGATGAGGAGTGTTCAGACGGTAAAGCTCTGAGTAAGTCAGTTTCTACTACTTCCGGGAAGAAAAGGAAAGCAGTTGATTCTCTGACTGATGGATCAGATAGGAGAACAACATTTTATGCCGCAAAAGTGTCTACCACATCTACATGTCCTAAACCATCCTTTAAAGTTGGTGATTGCATTCGTAGAGTAGCCAGTCAATTGACTGGATCTATGCCAATTTTGAAGGGTCATAATGATCAAGCTGGAACTGATACTTCTCTTCCTATAAGTGAGGATCCTCAAGAAGGAATTATGGTCATTCCATCAGAAATCTCTTCTTCAGAGGAGATGCTATCCCAACTTCAGTTGGCAGCTCGTGATCCGAAGAAAGGGTACGGCTTTTTGGGTAATATTATAATTTTCTTCTCAGGCTTTAGAAATTCAGTTGTTAGGAAGCACACATCTGTGGGGAGATCTAGCGGCGGTAGAAAGAGAAAGGCAAATCATACAAGTGGAGGATTTACTGAAGAATTTGAATTTGACGATGTCAATGATTCTTATTGGACAGACAGAATTGTTCAAAATTACTCTGAAGAGCAATTACTACAGAATAATGAGCATGCTGATAGAAATTATCAAATGGTAGCTTCTGATCCTAATAGAGTCCATAAATCAGGTCGGGGGTCACACTCTAGAAAGAGATATTCTAATGGAAATTATGAAGTTTCAGCAGATGAACAATTAGAGGATGTTGATAGGAAAAATCTTGAGGCATCTCCGGTTGAACTTGTATTAACCTTTGCCGAAGGAGACCGTCTCCCATCGGAAATAAAATTGAACAAAATGTTCAGGAGGTTTGGGCCACTGATGGAGTCTGAGACTGAAGTCAATCAGGATTCTCGTCGTGCCAGAATAATTTTTAAGAGGGGTGCTGATGCAGAAGTTGCTCGTAGTAGTGCAGGAAGGATCAATATTTTTGGTTCAATGCAAGTCAGTTACCAGCTTAGCTACTTGCCATCAGCCACTTTCAGCTCTTTGCCCCTTCTTATGCTTCAAGGATCCTAGGACGCAACCTGATGTCACTGCACTTCGACGAGGGGAGTTGAAGGTACCTTCTCAGATAATTAATCTCATTCCAGGGTTCAATTACTGTCTTGTTTGCTTTCTCACATACATCAGAGTCTTGGAAGCATTGATTTTAGATATTTTTCTTGTGCAATTAGAGGGTAGATTCCTTTTCCTTTAAATACTGATGACGGCAGGGACCCATGTGTGTTAACCCCACCCCACCCTATGCCACCGTGGGGGTTCTGCACCTCAACCAAAATGGGGGGAAAAAAGGAATTGCATGGAATAATTACTAAAATTGAAGTGCAAGAACTTGTATCTTGTTTGGTTGTGTCTACAAAGGATTTTTCGGGTTCAACCTTTCATCCTTGTTGTCTTCCTTTCAAGTTTCTGTTGGTGATGAAAGTCTCGTGATTTTGCTGCAAAGAATGGAGGATAGTTTTCTATAGATCTAAAAGCAGCAATGTAATTAATGAGCTTTTATTCCTATGCCTGTGCTGATTTCTGTACTTCATTGCTAGATGACAACTGCCAGTATAGTTGTTATTTCCCTCAAATATCAAGTTTCCTGTCTACCATGTGTATCTGAAACTATACCTTTTTTTTTTTTTTGAAGTTTTTGTGTAGTGGAGGACCCAGATGGAGTCCTGAAAGATGCAGCTCTGCTGACTGGTTTACTGGAATAGGTTATCGATGGAGGAGTTAACCAGATTAAGTTTTTCAGGTGGTCTACAATGTAAAATTTCTTGTAATATGTTTAATCAATCTGTACTAAATTAAGATGCAAGGCCTGGTGCTGCCTTTTGCGTTTGAATCCAAGTGGTTTCTTGCTTTGCTTGAATTGACCGTCAATATTGTTTCTTTGCTTGACCTGCAAATCATTTAGATTGATGTTTAGTTTTGGATTTGCTGTTGTACATATCGGTGGTTTTTTAATTGGTGTAATAATAATGGGAGAAAGTTTTTCATCTTAGGGTGAGATTGCAAATGTTGTCAAGTGCTGTGGGGATAATATTCAGTTAATGCTTATGGTTTATTAAGAACTTTTTGCCATGCTTGAGTTCTAGATGTCTTTCCAAAAAATAAGTTGGTAGTCCATGTTCCTTGTGCCTTTTCTGTGTCTTATGTGTTTTAAAGATGGAATTGTTTTTATGATTTTCTTTTTGTTCTAACATGGTTAAATCATGATTACTTTGAATGCTTATCACACACAGATCAGTTCTTGTGATTTCTCCTATTTCTTCAACCACTTCGAGATGCCAGACAAAATTGTATGTTTGTGAGTAATAGAGTTTATGGTTTATGACTGACTGAACTTTTGAGGGCCATAATTACTGTAAACATCTTGTCCTTCCTCTGGGAGAGCCAGATAATAGTGCATGTTGTGAATGAGAATCTTAGTATGGAATATGTGCTCGCATATGGCACCCCATTTGTGGTATTGAACTCTCCTGGATATTAAGTTCATACATTCGTGTTGAATTACCGTGATAAATGTTTGAACTCTCCTGGGCAAGGCATTTTTTGCATCTGAGAAAAACCTCTCATATTAAAATTTCAGGGCCATGTCCAGATAAATGTTTGAACATTTGCCAAATGAACTCGTGTAGATTACCAGGGTTTTTATGCAGAGCTAGTTTGTAGGATCTTCTTGGCTGTGTTTCGCAGTGAAAGAAAATGGCATCGAATTGTGAGGGTCAACGTTCGTTTGTTAAATTTTTGCTGTCGCCCATATTAGTTACCCATTCAACTGGGCTTGTGATTTTGTTGGCTTCTTTCGAGTCGAGTGATACCCCCCCACTATGGAAAAGTATACAATACACCACGTACATTGTCACGTAGTGTACTAGAATCAATAATTTATCGTCATGTAGCAATGGTGTGATTGGTTCTAGTGCACCACGTGGCACGCCACGTGGCGCGCGTGGTGCACGCAATACTCACTCCCGCACTATAACCATTTTATATTCCAACAATCTGTGTTGCCGAGGAGGATTCCATTAGTTTCTAACTATGGGTGTCAATGGTCCGGGTTTGGACTTGATCCGACCAGAACCTGTTATTTATTTTGGGTACGGATAAAAGTATAATTCTGTTTACTCGAACCTAAACCCGTTCAATCAAATAATAATTATAAAATATATATGTATATTTTAAACTTTCAATATCTAATAAATAATAGCACACAATTATTTTGTGCTGTTAATATTCAATGTCCAATAAATAATAATTATAAAATATATACACATATTTTACGCTTTTAAGACCCAAACTTGACCTAGATCAGGAAATCATATGTGAGACCCATTTGGTATATGGGTTCAATTCGAAATATTTAATTCAAGTTCAGACTCAAGCCATTGGCAAACTCCTAGTTCTAGCCTAGGTATTTTCCATAAATTAGTTATACATAGGGTTTTTTTTTAAAATAATTTAACAAAGAGTTTAGAGAATTTATTGAGAGCCTATAGAGCTTTACGTTTAACCAATATATTTTGTATGTAAATAATATTTCTTCATATGTAATTCTATAAATTGATACAAAACTCCTAATAGAGTTTTGCATCACACAACACATGTATCATGAGATTCTGTCACGGCCTTAACATCGTAAAACATGATTAATTCTATCATGGACCCGATTCATGTGGACTCAATGGTCCAAATCTGAGTCTCTTAGCTTTGGTGGCTCAGATTTAGACCATTGGGTCCATATGGACCGGATCTATTTAAAAAAAATCCATAGAACATTGATAAAATACATTTCTCCTTCTTCCAACATAATATATACTTACAGTCTCTTAGCAAATATATATATATATATATATATATATATATATATATATATAGACACACACATACATACATATAGACACTTATAGTCAAATGATGAAAACGAGACACTATAGATTCTTTCGAAAGAAGCACATTTTTTTTTTGAACCACCGAAGAAGCACATAAGTTGAATCTAATAATGCGCATTGGTACGGAAAAGCATACAATACACCACGTGTATTGCCACGTGGTGTACTAGAACCAATAATTTATCGCCATGTGGCAATGGTGGGTCATACCTTGTATTATTTGGCGATGTATGATTGGTTCTAGTACACCACGTGGCACGCCACGTGGCGCGCGTGGTGCACGCAATACTCACTCTATTGGTACTCCCATATTTTCATTTCTATGCAGTGTAGATTTAGGTACGTACGGCTCCTCAAGCTTAATGGTATTAAAGGTTCTTCTTCACCAAGGACGAACAGAGGTTCGGGCTATTAGATTTTTACGACTTCATCCCAAAGATCCGAGGTTTGAATCCCACCAATATCATTCTTATCCCCAATGCAATAGTATATGTTTGCTCAAAATAAAAATAAAAAACCATAAATGTTGGGTCCGGGCAGATTTAGACAAAGACATATCCTAAATGGCTTTCCATTAATTAGTTGTAGAAATTTATGTCGATGTGATGTCACCGGCCTTCAGAAATTTGATGATTAATGTAAGATATTTTTATTTTGAATATGTATTTCTCCTCATCCATGCTTGCGGCTTGTTTAGTTCGTAGGTAATGTAATGAGGAAGAAATATCCAATGATAAGTGTATGGAATTAATTACTTTGAATTCTTGATATTTTTAATTTCGCCGCATTTTTTGCTTGAATATGATATATCACATTATTATAATAAATACCAATTTACTATACAGGCCATCTTATATTATTGTGTCTTATAAAAACATATATACTGAGTCCAAACATAGCCTTAAATTTTCAAATTGGGATAATTTCAGAAACTTCACCTAAGATTTCTAACAATTTCACCTAACACCCTTGAGATTTTAAAAATTACATATATCTCCCTTGACTTGTTTTGATAACAAGCTTTGACCCAAAAATTATATTTACCTAAAATGCCCTCATGCAACTAATATTTAATTAATTTTACTTTCTCCAAATTAATTTTTGTATTCACCTTCTCGACCATAAAATTCCTACTCTTTCACAATCTCTCTATCTCATACTATTTACTAAAGTCTTAAAAAGTCTAATTTTTTGTTTAGTCAAAGTTTTCAATCCAAAACAAAAAAGTTTCAACCCTTTTAACCAAAAAAAAAGTTCAATCACTGCCATAATAAATATTGGCATCCCTTGAATATTGTCTATCAACCCTCAAAACCAATCCTTTTTAAATATTTAGGTGTCAACTTCACAAAAGAAGATTCAAAATTTGTTCATTTGCAGAGTTGTGTCTTAAGGCAAATTTGAGAATCTTACAGCAATGGGCAGATAATACCGCATAAAGTTATTGAATAATGAGAAGGAATTTTTAGGAAGGGATAAGAGAATTTATTTGAATTTGATTTAGAGGGTTAGGCAAGTTGGGCAAAGACAATAAGAAAGGTCTATTGAATTTAGATGAGAAGAAAAAGGAAAATGGGGTTTTGAAAATTTGATTTATTAACATGTTAAAGTTAACATGGTCATTTTCTTTTGCTACGGGAGGTATGTCTAATTTTTAAACTTCAGGAATGCTAGGTGAAATTGTTAGAAACCTTAGAGGAAGTTTCTAAAATTAGGTTTTTGAAATTATTCCTTTCAAAGTTAATTGCTACGAGCCTTATGAGTTCAAAGATATATAGGACTTATAAAGGTACCAAAATTTTTCTAAAAAAATTATTTGGGAGCATTGAGGTATTCAATTCGACTCTCGAGTATTTTTCTTTCTCCAATTCATTTACACAACTAAAGTCTTCCCTGTACCAGAATTTGAAGGGAAAAAAAGTATAGATAATGGTAGTTTATATGTATGCATATAATTCCCAAAACAAAAGCTCTACACATTAGATGATGATTTATTTTCATAAATTCACATACTTCAAATTAGGTTCATAATTTTTAGCCAGTTTTGAGGGCATCATAGATTTTAATAGAAACAATATTTGGTGATTTGATTCAACAAATTGAAGCTTGGGATTTTAACAAAAATATTAGGTGATTAAACATATCTAAGTTTGATTTTTATCATTTACATTTTAGAAAAATTAATCTCATCACTCACCAAGATATTAACAAGTATGCAATTAACGTTATGATATGGTAATAGATATTTGGACACATTGCCCTCACTGAAAGTAGCCATTATAATGCCTGGTAATTAAAATTAAAACCTTAATTATTAACAAATAAAGGAGAAAAAAAAATCAAGGACCAATAAGATGCCAAGAAAACTGTTCAACGAAATGCTAATGTTCCCCCTCCACCCTTGCCGCCCCGCGGCCCGGCAGGCAAAATGACAGAGGGACATTTTACATATAAAATTACTTTTTAACCATCTCTATCCTCCTACCTTTTTAATTTTTCTTTTATTTGCTTATCTTTAGCGGTAAATTTTAGACTTATACAAAGAAAAATATATACCGACTCATGACTTCATAATAGACGCACCTATGCTAAAAATAGGCCGTATCAATCTAACATTTGCAATTTGTGTTAAAAAAAAGATTGGTTTATACATAAATACCCATATTAACATGTAAAGATTTTGTACAAAAACGACCACATAATGTATGGAGTTTTTTGACAAATTGAGAAATTGGGAAGAGGATTTACAACACTCACCAAACTGAAAGAAAGCTATACAGGCAGAAGCAATCAATTCACAAAATTCTATCCAAACGCTACGGTAACTTTTAAGAGTAACTAATGTATAGAGTTGAAAATCACAAGTAGAAGACATGACTTATCTTTGCCTTTTAGTTCAATCTGAGCTAGGCATGACTTAATAATATATAGGCACAAGATTTCTTTTTTCTTTGGTATAATTCTGCACAACCGCTGATCTCCCAAATCCTCTTTTGCAATTACTAAGAGGTATTGCTTCTTGTATTTCCGTAGATTCTAAAGGACCTGTTTCGGAAATTCAATGTGAAAGTATAATAGATCTCTTTAATAACTACTCTTGATAATAACTGGATTTGACTCAAGAGGCCGTACAAGAATGAGGTAAATTTTAACCTGACTAGAAAGGTATTACTGTAGTGCAGCAGTAAAATTTTAGGGACAAGAATCTGCTGCATCTTTGTGTTGGAACAGAAGCAAAGTTGTTAGCTACTTGGAGTTATTATTCTGAAGGTCCCACACTCCGTTCTGCAACGTGGCATTATCTAACTGGAGACAATTTCTCTGAAGCTGAACAACCATCACATCTAACAACAACGAAAATTTACCATTAAAGGACAAGAGAACAGTATCTTCGGCTTTTGCTTTTACCCTGCTGACGTCTTAACAAGGTGTAACTTTCATTTTGACAATGGACTATAGATTCTTCTCTTCGACACATCAATTTGTACTTTCGACTCGTCTCTCTCTCTCTCTCTCTCTCTCTCTCTCTCTCTCTCTCTCTCTCTCCTGAAAAACCCTCAAAAATCTCAGCTTTCACTGTTCAGAGCAAGGCCAGAAAAAGGTACTCTACTAACTTTATTTAATTTTTAAAGTTGAAATATGGGATTTTATCTGCCTATATGCACTATTTAGTTCTTGCAAATTTCTTGATTTTATGCGTTAATGGTTAGATTTGTGGGTTTTTTTTATTAGGGTTTATGTTAAAGTTTCAATCTATGTGTAAAATTAGTACTTTTTCCTGATGAAGTTGCAATCTTTACTCAGATTTCGTGTCTGTCTTGTATGGATGAGCATGCTGATGTGGGTTCAGTAGCTAGTGCTGCAGAATCTTCTACTATGACTGTAACTATGCCTGGTGGCGATGAAAATATGGCTTGTGAGGGCCAGATTGAGGAGTCTTATAGTGGGGGAGATGGAGAGGAGATAATGATAGAGGTTGTGGGTTCTGATGTTTTTGTTGATGGGGTGAGTGGTAACGGTGATGGGTTGGGGAAAGACGATTTGGGGGGAGATATGGAGTCTTTTGGAAATGACGGTATGGTAGGGGGTGATATGGGGTCAAGAGAAGTTGGGGATTCTGGGGGCCAATTGGGGGATGGTAGGACTGAAACTGGGTTTGTAGGGTTTCAAGATTTTCAGGGGGATGAAAGGTCTGGGGAGGTTGTTGCAAAGGAGGGAGTTGAGGTTGTCCCGAGTTCATTAATTGAGCAAACAGATGTGCTGGTCTCACAGAGGATAGAGGTGAGTGTTAGAGGGGAGGTTGATGGGAAAATGCTAGGGGGAGCAGAATTGGTTGATGCAGGGGATAAAGTACCAGTTAATCAGTCACAAGATACTGGTGCTTTGGATGATGAGGTGTGGAATCCTGGAATTGATGCTGCTAAGCAAGGGGAAGTTGCTGAGTTGGAAGTTTCAGAAATGGTTGAAGAGGAGGATTTGAATCGTAAAAATGAAATTCTGGGTGGTGATGTGGTGACGAAAAATTTACAATCTTCAGGAAAAAATGGGAATTCTGTGGTTGAGATGATAGGGACAATATCTGAGGTTTCCAAAAAAGATACTGCAAGCTATGCAAGTCCCGAAATTTTGAAAAATCCAGCAGAAGCTCTTGTTAGGGGGCATGTGGGATTGGCTACGTCAGACAAAAGCTTGCCTCCAGGTACTGGAGGTACAGAGACTAATGTAAATGATCAAAATCTTCATTCTTCTAGAGAGGGGCCGCCAACGAAGGATAATGGGGCTGCTCCACATCATGGTAACATGGGTGGAGAGGCATTATCCTTTTCTCAGCTGCCTAATGATTCTGCTGCTGGTGGAGTTGCATCAGTTGATGCCAATGTCTGTTTAGCTGACAGCTTGGATACTGCAGAAGAGCATACATTGACAGGAAAGAACGATGGTTCAAGATCTGTGAGTGATGTTGTTTTAGGAATGGAACCTGAGTATTCTATCAGCAAAACCGAGATTGTTGAACAGGGACAAATTCCCACTGGGCATACTGAGGACTCAGGTGTTGAACCTGAAGCTCCATTTTCTGCGGGAAAAAAGGAGGGTACAAGTCATTCAGAAGATTTTCCAAGCATGAAGGAGAAAACAATATTTGAGCAGTCTTCTGTTGTTGAAAGAGGAGAATGGATTGCAATGGAGATTGATGAAGTACTGGACTTCAAAAATGAAGCAAAGGTTATGGATGCACCTGATTCAAGTTTAAGTTCTGCAGGAAATCCTGAAGAAAATTCTGGTAAACCGATAATAACTCCTGACCTTGGAGGGGCTGAAGAGAAAATTGCCATGGAGGCAAACTCAGTTTTATCCAATGAACAAAATGGTAAAGTTATTCCCATGGAAATTTCTGTTGACTCTCATGTGGCTGTTGAGGTTCCTTTGTGTGGTGGTAAGCCTTCCTTAGCAGATGGAAATGAAAGACTTGAGAAAGATAATGTTAGCCCAGTTGAATATGGTTTATTAAGCAGTGATCCTAAAGAAGGTGCTGATGTAGAGTTACATAATGATGCTGTTCAAGGAACAGATTCAAATGCTGAGGTTAATACCTCAATTCAAGATCAGAAACCAGAGGTAATTGAAACACATATGCATGAGGTGCATGTTGATCAGACTAAGGATGAAGGAGTTTGTGCTGCTTCCATATCTAATGTTCAGGTTTCTACTGGATCTGAAAGTGCTGGTGTTTCTGAGGCTCTGGATAAGTTGACTGAAAGCAAAACTGAATGCTGCCATAGCAATGATAATGATATGATGCAGGTGGGTATTCCAGAATTCGAGTCTACAGAGGACCAGAAAGATACAGGAGTTGGAAAACAGTATTCTGATGATGGACAGCTTGACTATAGAGAGCAAGATATATTATGCGGAGAAAATGCTTCAGAGATGGACTGGTCAAAGAAATTGGAAGATAAAACAGCAAAGTTTCCAAGCTTCCTTAGTCTACATCAAGATGGATATTTTCTGCCACCCAGGAGTGAAGGTGAGTTCTCTATATCTGATTTAGTCTGGGGAAAAGTCAGAAGCCATCCTTGGTGGCCTGGACAGATATTTGATCCTACAGATGCATCGGATAAGGCAGCCAAATATTACAAAAAAGACTGCTTTTTGGTAGCATATTTTGGTGACCGTACTTTTGCTTGGAATGATGCATCTCTACTAAAGCCCTTCCGGCCACATTTCTCTCAGATAGAGAAACAAAGCAACTCAGAAGCATTTCAAAATGCAGTCAGCTGTGCTTTAGATGAGGTTTCAAGACGGGTTGAGTTAGGTCTATCCTGCTCTTGCATACCAGGAGATGCATATGATAAGTTAGAATGTCAGATTGTTGAGAACACTGGGATTCGTGAGGAATCAAGCAGAAGGCATGGTGTGGACAAATCCACTGGAGCAACCTCCTTTGAACCTGATAAGCTTCTGCAGTATATGAGATCACTAGCAGAGTTGCCATTCTCTTTAGTTGATCGACTGGAACTTGTGCTTGCTAAAGCTCAGCTGTCTGCTTTTTGTCATTTCAAGGGTTATCGTGAACCACCCACATTTGAGGCAAGGGATGCAACATTTGAAAATGATGCACGGACTTTGGCGACGAGTGATGCAGTAGATCAATCAGTTCCTGTTTCCAATGAGGACGTGCAACTATCACCTTCTCAGAAGCGCAAACAGAATTTGAAGGATAACTTACACCCTCGGAAGGAGAGAAGTTTGTCAGAACTGATGGGTGACACTGAATGCTCTCCTGAGGATGAGGAGTTTTCGGATCTGAGTAAGTCAGTTTCTACGACTTCTGGGAAGAAAAGGAAATCAGTTGATTCTCTTACTGATGGATCTGATAAGAGAACAACATTTTATGCTGCAAAAGTGTCTACCACATCTACAAGTCCTAAACCATCCTTTAAAGTTGGTGATTGCATTCGTAGAGTAGCCAGTCAATTGACTGGATCTGTGCCAATTTTGAAGGGTCATAATGATCAAGCTGGAGCTGATGCTTCTCTGCCAATAAGTGAGGATCCTCAACAAGGAATTATGGTTGTTCCAACAGAAATCTCTTCTTTAGAGGAGATACTAACCCAGCTTCAGTTGGCAGCTTGTGATCCAAAGAAAGGGTACAGCTTTTTGAGTAATATTATAACTTTCTTTTCAGGCTTTAGAAATTCAATTGTTAGGAACCACATGTCTGTGGGGAGATCTAGTGGTGGCAGAAAGAGAAAGGCATATCATACAACTGGAGGATCTACTGAAGAATTTGAGTTTGATGATGTTAATGATTCTTATTGGACAGATAGGATTGTTCAAAATTACTCTGAGGAGCAATTACTACAGAATATTGAGAATGGTGACAGAGATTATCAGATAGTAGCTTCTGATGCTAATAGAGTGCATAAATCAGGTCAGGGGTCACACTCTAGAAAGAGATATTCTAATGGAAATTATGAAATGTCAGCAGATGAACAGTCAGAGGATGTAGATAGGAAAAAGCTTGAGTTATCACCAGCAGAGCTTATATTAACTTTCGCAGATGGAGACCGTCTCCCATCCGAGATAAATTTGAACAAAATGTTCAGGAGGTTTGGGCCATTGGTGGAATCTGAGACTGAAGTCGATCAGGATTCTCATCGTGCCAGGGTCATATTTAAGAGGGGTGCTGATGCAGAAGTTGCTCGTAGTAGTGCGGGAAGGATCAATGTCTTTGGGTCAATGCTTGTTAGTTACCAGCTTAGCCACTTGCCATCAACTACTTTTAGCTCTGTTCCCCTTCTCATGCTTCAAGGATCCGAAGATGCAACCTGATGTGAGTGCTCTTCAACAGGGAGTTGAAGGTACTTTCACTGATAGTTAATCTTCTTGTAGAGTTTGAATTAGTGTGTTATCTGCTTAGTCACATACATCAGAATCTGGCTAGGTGTTGATTTTAGATATTTTTCTCGTGCAATTTGAATGCAGATTCCTTCATCCTTAATAAATATTGATGATAGAATAGATCTCTGCTATGTTTCCCCACATAACTTTTGCATCGAATTATTGTTAAAGTAGAAGTGAAAGAACCTATATTTTGTTTGGCTATGTCTATAAGGGACTGTTCAGGGGTAATTATATATCCTTGTTTCCTGCCTCTTTCAAATTTTTATGATGTAGAAAGTCTCGTGATTCTGCTGCAGAGAATGGAGTTATGATTTTTTTTTTTTTTTTTTTGGTAGATCTCAAAGCAGCAGTTTAATTTATGAGCTTTTATTCCTATATGCCTATTTGCTGATTTTTATACTTAATTGCTAGATGACAAGTGCCAGTGTGCATTGTTAATTCCCTCAAACGTTCAATTTCCTGTCTACCGGGTGTAGCTGAACCTATATTCTTTTTTTTTGTTCTTTTTATTCTTTCTATGCAGTTGAGGGCCTAGACGGAATGCTGAAAGATGCAGCTTTGGCATCATGTTTATTGAAATGGGCTGTCAAAGGTGGAGGTAACCAGATTCAGTTTTTTGGTGGTCTAAAATGTAAAATTTCTTGTGATATGCTTCATCGATCTGTACTAAATTATGATGCATGGCCCGGCATTGCTTTTTGCTACTGAATCCGAGTGGTGTCCTGCTTTGCCTGCAATTGACCTTCAATATCATTTCTCTGGTTGACTTTATAAATCATTTAGATTGATGTTTTGTGTTTCGCTGTTGTATATATTGGTTATTTCTTTTTACTGTAATAATAACGAGGTAGTAATTTTCATCTTAGGGTGAGATTGCAAATCTGGTCAAGTTCTGTCTGCATGAAGTTGGATTAATGCATGTGGTTTTTTTTCCTAAAAAAAAAAAAAAAAGAAAATTTTGCCATGCCTATGAGTTCTGGCTCTCTAGCCAAAAAGTGAGCCTGTAGGGTCTAAAAAATGTGTACTTACATATGCGCAACTTTAGGGTCTTGAATTCTTCTGATGTATTATAGTTCATACATTTGTGGTAGACCTTTGTCATAAATGTGAGACAACTCACCTATCAACATTAACGAAAAGAAAAGATTGAATACGCATTACCAGAGTGCCTAGAATATACTGTTTCTACCTATAAAACATTGGGAGAAGCTTATGATGCCCTAAGTTGGTATGAGAATGTATTTATTAAACCTGTCCTCATTTTGTAGAGAGTTTGTTTAGCAGTATGCAAGAGTGTTGAATGTTTGAATTCGGGCATGTCTTTGTATATTTTACGTGGGAAAGCTTTTCTGTAACCGAGAAAAGACCACTTTAACTAAATTTTCTGGGCTATACACAGAATTATGTTTAAACATTTGATGAATAAATTGATGCACTTTTGATCTACTCTTGAACTCTGATACAAGACAAATACCATTTACGCAATGATCATCAATTAACGTTAAAATGCTGTAGAAATGTATCGGCTCTTAAGGTGTATTGGGCCAAATTTTTTTGATCCTATGACAGCTCTGCAGGTTTTATTTATTTATTTATTTATTTATTTTTATAAATTTACACTATTACATATGGAAAGGGAATTTTAGTGTTAGTGAGATTCGAAATCTCGACCTTTAAGGTCGAGTTATAAAATTTTAATTGCTCGACTCTTTATTCGTGCTCATTTATTTATTATTAATAGCACCGAAGAACATTAAACAAGAATCACTACGCAGAGCGATGGCTTACGTGCAATTTAGTAACTTAAACATGATAACCTCCTTGTGTTAGTAAGTACACGAGTTTACGCTTGTCAAGAAAAGAATGAAATATACCTATTTACACAGCTGGCTTTGGGATAACCACTATCAGTGTGATCTTACCAAGATGACCAGATAATTTAATCTTTTCCCTGCTAGCATGATGGGCCAAATTGAACTTCTTTGGTAATTGGTGGGCCAAATTGGGATCATTTATGGGGTCAATGAAATTCCTATTTTGACATAATGATCATCCACTTTTTGCATTCCTATTTTGAAGTGCACTTTATAATTGTGGAAAACAACAAAGAGAATGGAAAGCGAGGATTTTGCCGTGTCTCCAATTTAAAACAATTAAGAGTTGAGATTTGGTCCATTTATCTAAATTTTAGTTGATCAATCTTTAAAATGATTAATAGTTGAGATTTGATGCATTTTTCTCAATTTTAGTTGAACAATCTATTGGGAGGGAATTATGAAGGCGATCAAATCTGAGCCAATGGAATTAAATGGTGATTTGTGTGCTTCAATCCGAACCAAAATCTACCTCAAAACAATCATCAAAGGCCCCAAAGCCAGTATATGATCAAAACACCATAACTAAAAAGCTGATTGTAACTAATATTTTTGCTCAAGATTGTTCAAGGGAGGACGTTAATTGGAAGCCCTGAAACTGAACAAGTGCATTAGTTTAATTACCAGAATTCATGTATAGCCCGAAGAGAATTATAAATAGAATAGTACATATCTCGAATGAACAATATAGGTGAATATTGGGTGAAAACATTTAATTTCTCATTATTAGCAAACAAAAGGGATAATAATTTACAATGTACTCTCCACCCACTCATGCAATTTAGACAAATCCTGTGGAGAAGGGTTAATCTCATTGGCTATATAGAAACCATCTGGTTTTACCAACCAATAACACACTCCTGTACTGCAATAATTAGAAGACAAATTGCCATCAAAAACAGAAATATTTGCTTTCTTGTAAGTCCATACAAAATTACCAAAGAACTTTGGAATGCTAGGAGATTCCACTCCAAAGTTCCAATGAAAATTCTCATTTGTTCGAAGGAGACCATCAAACAAATCTTGATTCTGGGAGAAGATATGAACCGTCATGGGATATTTTTTGTCATTAAGACCATTGACAACATATGCATCATATGATTCCCTTGTGGAAGAAACATTGGCTGCCTGAACATTGTAAAATATTGTTAGCATAAGTAAGGCAAATAGATTTCTAATTGCTACACGACCCATCTTGCTTGTTTAAGAAAATATGAAATACTAATGTTGTACAAAACATTCAACTTATATAGTGGTCACCAACACAGCAGTATATTACAAAATGTTGGCCTAGAATAATATATTCATGATTTTTCTTTTTATGCCCTAGAATAAACAAAACATGATTTTGATTATAGGGGTTTAAATAAGTTTTAATAAATATCTTAAAAATCTTGGGTCTTATTGGGGGGAATCAAGCACGTTTAATAGATGGTCTTAATTAGTTCGCTTCCCCTATCAAACAAATAAGAAAAGAAGAAGAAGAAAAAAGGCAAGTTACTTAAAATTTGAAATTCTAGCTATGACAAAACTTAAGGCGCAAGATTTTTAGAAACGGACAAATATAGAAAACTACAATGAGAATTTTGTCATATTTAAAATTTTTAAACATGCTATTGGTAATTAAGTTAATTAAATTATTTTCCTCATCCAAAATATAATAGAATAATTTTCCAAATTGAAATATCTAATTGTATACATACACGAACATCTTCTCCTTATTGTACCTTTCTTAGCATTTTAGCTTTTTAGCTTTATTATGTTGTTAATTTTTGAGAAAAGATCTATATTAGTAAACTTACTTATATCTCTATATTCTCTTGTAATTTTTCCTTGATGTTGCCTTTAAATAACATTCCTATTGATTACTTAGAATAGTCATTTTTAAGTCAGGACTTTCTATATATTTTAAATACATAAATAGTATTCTCCTTAATTTGTATCTATTAAAATTCTAATTATTGAATCTTCAAATTTTACTAATTATTAATTAATACAAATTCTGACTCCTAATATCACTCCTATTTAACTAAAAATCATTCTATAATAAATTTTGATTTCCCTTTCTATTATTCAAGAATTCCTACTTTCAAGTTTACCTTAATTGTTTATGAAAGATTTTCGTTTTCTTTCAATATAAATAAAAATTGATAATATTACTTCAGATTTAGAGTTTTGTTTTGGATCAACTATTATATACGTTGATGTTTTTTAATAATTATCGGTCTATAAAAATTTTTATCTTGCATTATAAAAGCAATCTGTGCATTCCATAAATTAAAAAAATAGCATATATAACAAATCCATTCTATACAACATTCACCAGGCATTATTTTGGACAAGTTTATTATATTTTTCAATTCTTTTAATTACAACCTTTATAAGTGATAATTTATGTTTTATTATTTCCTTTCATTTTCCAATTAGCTATTTAAATGAACTTCTCTCTCTATCTAATTCTATTACAAAAGTTACGTTAGCCATCTCTATTTTCTTTTCTTACAATCAATTACATCCAGCACTTTAAGAAATTTGGTTTCCTCTCTCTATCCTATGCATCTAATAATATATACAACCTTTTCCCTTTTCCTTTTCTAAATAATTTTCCTAAAGATTATTTTCTCTTCAAGTATAATTGATAATTTTGAAAGGATGAGAAAAACTTTCAACATCCCAAATAATGAAAAGCAACTCAAAATAAATATTTTTTCACTACATATGTCCTCAATATTCTCATAATTCTAGAAAATTATGCATTCACTTTTTTCACTGGGAATATCATTACATTTCCATTCCTCTATTATGACTACATCCTTTTAGGATCTGTTTGGCTCACTTTCAAGAATCAAAATGGGGATAGAAATCATTAATCCCCCTATCAACACATATTAATGTCATTTCCATCTACATGTTTAGTTTGGAACCAGTATGAATTTTATTACATTAATGAGTTGATTAATTTGAAATTCAAGTCATGGTGAAGACTGATAGGAGGCATATTTAAACACTTTGATTTCTATAAAGTGATTCTCATCAACCAAGCAACATATACGTCGTTAACTTTGATACTTGTCCTCCCCTCATAACCATAAAGCAAACAACCGGTTAAATTTTTTTTATTCTAAATTAATTTATCTCATGGTTAAATTTTTTTCCCTATCATGCTATACGCAAAAGCACCAAAAAAAAAAAAAAAAAAAAATTGCTATACAACGTTCACATCGCACTCCACAAGTGCCCTTTTACTTGTCTCTTACAAATTTCAGTTCACTAAATAAAATGAAATTCAACTGATTTGACAAATATGTACTCCACTTGTATTACTAAATGTTTCCTGTCATATTTCCTTTCTCTTCTTCTCATCTTACATTTCCATGCATATCTCTTGTTTAAGTTATTATCTCCAAAATACTTGCAATGATTTCTTCCTAAACTCTATGCCTTAATAATGGGGTGTTCCCAAAATATTTTCTCTAGCTGGCTATTTCTTTTTCAATTCCCAATTACAAAGTATAGACTTGATTTTCTCTATATCATTTCTAAATTATCTTCCCTCCCCATGAAAATTGAATGGTGGGAAAGTCCTTTTTAACCTTAAATTTTTTACACTTCTCAATGAGGAAAAGTATATAGACATTTACACTCTAAAATTGTTCCCTAACATTGATATCCTCTAAGATCTAGACACAGTGAATTGCATTGAAATTTACCATATGCTATTCTTGCATAAGCAGCAGTGCAGCATAATCAGAAAGGGATAGAAGTTGAAACTCAACTGGATTTCAATTAACCATTATTAACGAGATTTATTTAGATATTTAAACAGATAATTTAATAACTTTTTTTTTGGTTAATATTATGATGAGCCAAATTAATTTTTTTTGGAGTTAATATGATGGGCCAAAAATTAGAATGATGGGAATTTGGATCCTGTCCAATTATGGGATAAACAGAGGATCTCCATTTGCCTAATAAAAATAAAATTATTACTTCATATTTAGCATAAGTTATATGCAAAAAAAAAATCAAACAAGCAATATTTCGACATTTGATTATGCAATTTTAAATTTTGCCACATTTTATGGGGTTTTTATACTGCCCAAGTGCCACATATTGATTTACGATAAATAATTTTCGATTGAGTTGATTTTTTGGTATAAAAATCTTCTTATCTAGATAACAGTAATAGTATGCTAGTATTATGTTTTTAAAATTTGATAACTGAGATATAATAAATGAACAATTAAATGTAAGAAAGTAAATAAAAATAATCCAAATCCAGAACGATGGCTATTGAAAACATATTTCTATTGCTACTCAATAATTTCTAGTGGACAAACACAAGGATTGAATATAAAGATCCATGACAAAAGATGTAGGGCTCAAATAAAACACATCCATGGTTAATGACAACCAAACATATCATAAATGAAGTATATGTACATGTTCTAACAACTATGGTTAACAAAAAATATGTTTATGGTCCATAATTACATGATTATTAATCCTTCCATAATTTTTCATTTCACATATGTAATAGAAAAGTCACAAAGTTGATATTTAATTGTAGTCAAATTAATATCTCTTATCGTCTTGGGAATTATTTGATGTATAATTTTTTAATTATTTACACACGTGTATTTCTCTGAACAATTCATGTACTATTATATGATCTACTATCACCATAAATTTGTTGAATTATTCACTGATTCGTCACCAAAATACCGTTACGTGATGATAAAGTTAATTTAGAAATGGTTGATATAATCTAGCCGTCGAGTTTCCTTTCAGACAGATGCATGAATCCTCGTACAGGGATTTTTGCCGCTGTCGTTTTGATTGACAAGAGAAGAATTTAAAAAAAGAAAATAAAAGAAAAACCGAATTTATCTCTCAAAAACTGGGTGCGGCTGCCTCATGTTTTGGTTTTCCGCGTGGGGCATTAATTGAGAAAATATTAACCCAATGAAAATTATTTGAGCTCCCTCAAAAGAAAATTATATGTCTTCCAATCAAATGTGTCAATTTTATATTTGGTTTCATCCACTTCTGAAAAATATGAAAAAGGGTACCAAAGAAAAGATGGACTTAGGAATTTATCAGGAAATTAATGTACCTCTTTAAATGCTCTTTGAGTTTTCGCTACAGGTTTACTTGACATCTATATATTTCTTCCTAGGAAATTTCTTTGAAATTTAATATGGTGAAAAAGTTGTAAGTTGGGTTCTGGTCATGATTCAAATGACTGCAAGATTTGACCTTCCTGACTATGAAATGTGCATTTACGTTCAAATATTTGTGCTTGGATCACCATTATTGTTGGAATAGTTAAATTTCATTATAGTTTAGGAAGCTGCGTACACCAAGCTCACACAGTAACAAGCATAACAGCTTTGTCTAGATGATATAGAACACTTTTCATATTTGCTAGGGTGGTCATCAACTTGACCAGTATCAGATGGCAGAATAACATTCTCTACACCAAAGCAGTGAAACAGGATTGCTGATTGCATTGCTTAATTTTTCTTGATTAATAAAATTCTGACTTGGTCTAAATAGGCTACCAAGGATGGCTAATGGAGTGAATCAAGACAAAATATTTACCAAGTGGGAGGAAAAATGTATATCCGTTGAGGACTTGGACATGAGGTAAAGAAACTAATTAAGAAGTTATCATTGCACTGTTCATGGTATCAAAAGCCAAACAGATGGCTTTAGTCTCAATGAAGAAATCCCTTTTTCTCCTACTTCCATACTTTTTAGGAGTTTGTATTGCCATAGACACCATTACAATCACTCAGCCTATCAAAGACCCGGAAAGTATAGTTTCCTCTGACCAAACCTTCAAGTTAGGCTTTTTCAGTCCTGCAAATAGCACTAATCGCTATGTTGGGATCATGTTCAATGTTCCTGTAACAACAGCTATATGGGTGGCAAACAGAGAAAGACCTCTCAATGATTCTTCTGGAACTGTGACAATCCTAGAAGATGGCAATCTTGCAGTCTTAAACGGGAAGAAGGAGATATTATGGTCATCTAAAGTTTCAAATTCTGTGGCAAATTCTAGTGCACAACTCTTGGATACTGGGAGCTTGGTCCTGACAGATAAATCAAATGGGAGAACCATGTGGGATAGTTTTCAGGTTCCTACAGATTCTCTAGTGCGGAAGATGAGATTAAGTGCTAGTACAAAAGATATTATGCAACTTACATCATGGAGAAGCCCTTCTGATCCATCCATTGGAAGTTTCTCTGCAGGTCTCAACCTTTTCCAAATTCCACAACTCTTTATTTGGAATAATAGTAAACCTTACTGGCGTAGTGGTCCATGGAGTGGTAACACTTTTATTGGAATACCTGGCATGAACTCTGCATATCAGAATCGATTTGATCTGTTGGCAGACAATTCTGGATCTGTATATCTCACTTATAATTATATAGATAATCCTGGATTGTTATACTACGTGCTGAGTTCATCAGGGTATATACAAGCCAAGGTTTCATTAGATAGAACAGGAAATTGGAACACATCATGGTCAAGTCTAGAAAGTCAATGTGATGTGTATGGAAAATGTGGACCTTTTGGAAGTTGTGATCCTCGGGGTTCACCAATTTGTACATGTTTGCCTGGTTTTAAGCCAAGAGATCAGGAAGAGTGGAGTAGAGGAAATTGGACAGGTGGCTGCATAAGAAAGGATTTGCTGCAGTGTGAGAGAAATCAATCTGCAGGACAAGAGGACAAACAAGATGGATATGTGAAGCTTACAAGCATGAAAGTTCCAGATTTCGCTATGTCAGTAGCACTTTCAGAAGCAGAGTGCGGTAATTATTGCTTGAAGAATTGCTCCTGCTTAGCTTATGCATATTACAATGGCATTGGGTGTATGCATTGGAATGTCAGCTTAATTGATGTGCAACAATTATCCTTTGATGGGACAAACTTGTATTTACGCGTGGCTAATTCTGAATTGGGTAAGACATTTCTTCTATACTTCTGTTGTAGTTCCTTTAGGGCTTACTCTTTGTTTCAGTAAATCATATATAATATGGATTTGATCAAAGCTATTTTCTTACATGTGATCCACTTAAAACTGATAGTGTTAAATTACCCGAATCCATTTTGAAACTATGATTATGTTAGCTGTTGTGTTTACGCCAAGAATAAATCACAACGAGCGAAACAAAGGAGTGCCTAGTTCTTTTGTTGAAAATTTTGAAATGCATTTAACTTTTCATACAGGTAAAAGAAGGGATTTGACAGCAATCATTGCAACGCCAGTAACGGTCGGATCTTTACTCATTGCCTTCTCTGCATTCATTTGTTGGAAGTGGTTCTCTAAGCACAAAGGTAATTCTACTATATGCTCAACTTTTGCCAGTGTTATTCAAGTTTTGCGGCTACTTGCTCGTCATCATATATTCACTTGGCGTTTGTTGATCATTGAACACTTGTGGCACTTGTTGATCATTGAAAGGAAAAAAGCAACAAGATGAGTTTTTATTATACGAAGCTGAGCATAAAGTGGAAAAACTTGTCAGCAACACTCTGGTGGATCGAGCCAAGTTTGAAGAGTTACCTTTATATACTTATGAAGCACTGGCTAATGCAACGGATAACTTTCAATCAAACAATATGCTAGGAAAAGGTGGCTTCGGTCCAGTCTACAAGGTAAAGTACCTTTTGCTATTTCAAGTTGCTCCAGAACTGCATAAGATGTTTGCCGGGAACCAGAAGTAAAGAATAATATATCTGCAGGGAAAGCTCTTAGATGGCCAGGAAATTGCAGTGAAAAGGCTTTCCAAATCTTCTGGTCAAGGGATTGAGGAGTTTATGAATGAAGTAGTTGTCATTTCTAAACTTCAGCATCGAAACCTTGTTAGACTCCTTGGCTGCAGTGTTGAAAGAGAAGAAAAAATGTTAGTCTATGAATACATGCCAAACCAAAGCCTGGATGTCTATCTGTTTGGTTAGTTCATGCAGTTATCTATCTATCCATTATGCTTCTTGCAGCTCTACAAGGTCAATTCGGATATTTATCATGTTCGACAAACTGGTTACACAATAATAAATGGCATGGTCATAAAAAATAGGGCAGTATATTCATTCATTTCATTGTGCTTTTTGTAGATTCTAATAAACCAATTTTGCTTGACTGGAAAAAACGTGCCATCATTGTCGAGGGGATCAGTAGAGGCCTCCTTTACCTTCATCGAGATTCAAGACTGAAAATAATTCATAGAGATCTGAAAGCAAGCAACATCCTCTTAGATGGGGAGCTGAAGCCAAAAATATCAGATTTCGGCTTAGCGAGAATTTTCGGAGGCAACCAAGATCAAGCCAATACTAATAGGGTCGTTGGGACATAGTAAGCACATGTTCTTTTGCTACCTTTATCAGATAATTCAAACTGTTTTCTGTCTCCCATAATCTTTATGCCTAAATGATGTGATGATACAGTGGCTATATGGCCCCGGAATATGCAATGGAAGGAAGATTTTCAGAGAAGTCAGATGTCTATAGCTTCGGAGTACTAATGTTAGAGATTGTAAGCGGAAGGAGAAATACTAGCTTTTATCATGACGAGAATGCGCTAAACCTGCTTCGATATGTAAGTTAATTTCACATTAGCAAAATTCATTTTACTCTGCTATTACCAAGCAAATTAAATTCGACTCTTGATTGTGCTGTTTCTCAGGCCTGGAAATTGTGGAATGAAAACGAAACTAGAAAACTGATAGATGCAGCAATACTTGAACCAAGCATTGAAATGGAGATCTTGAAATACATACAAGTAGGATTATTGTGTGTGCAAGAATATGCAAATGATAGGCCAGATGTCTCTGCTGTTCTTTTAATGCTTAGTAGTGAAATTGCAAATCTCCCTCATCCCAAATCACCAGCTTATACAGGCACATCAGGCTCTTCAGAAAGGCAACGTTCTTCACAAAGTGAATGCTCAATTAATGATGTCACTGTAACAATGGTTGAAGCTCGATAGTACAGTCCACTTTTCAGTTGCGTAGATATTTTTTTTGAACTTTTTCACCACTGAATAGGTTCAGAGGTTGTAAGTTCAGGACCCTAGTAACTGACAATTTTTATTTTATCTCGGTTTCTGGAGTTTGTTTTATGTCTTCTCCATTTTCATCTAGAGCATATAGTTTCTCTGAAAAGTAAAAACTTGGCCAGTAAAGGCTTCTTCTTTCTTCCTCGTTTGGACTGGCAAGGTTTATGATCTCTTATGTACAACAGGTGGCTTGCTCACCAATGTCTCCACTTATATACCTCGTGATTTAAGTGAGTAATACGTAAGTATAATGATGTACGTTGATATAAAAAACTGATGTAAAAATACTTGTGGCTCTATTTTAAATACGAGGTCTATAGGTGGAGTCGTGAATCAGGCCCATGCAAGAATTTTCCCTGCTTTGATGTACAAATGTGCAAGTAATGAAGTGACTTTAAAACCTTCCAATGATGATGATGATGATGATGATGATAACAACGTTTTTTGTTTCTTAAAGAAATTAATTTAAATTTCATCCCCTCTAATAAGGACAAAGGTATGTGGCTAATTTGCAGCACCAAAAAATCCAGAAGGCAAAAGTTTGTGTTAAGTACTTGTATGCTACAATACTTCATGTGGGCATAAACAGTGCATTTATCTACAAATAAAAAAGATTCATTATGTACCTAAGCGAAAAAATTTATATCTAAAGCTTTTCATGCTCTTGGAAATAAATAGTGAACACAATCTATCTAAGCTATTGCTATTGGCATTGCCGATATTGTTATTGGGATTCATATGTTTAATTACACGTTTCTTTTTCTCAAAAAAAAAAAATTACAAGTTTCGTAGACAAAGGTTTCCAACACATCAAGCTTCAAAGCGACTGTTTTCATCTCTTCCAATGTTTTCACCATAAGGACAAAATTTCTGCGGGTTTGGATACCTTAATTATGGATATCATTATAACCGCTAATTATTTTTCCTTTTGTTTCATTGCAAAAGTAGATAGAAGCCAAACTAATCAAGCTCACGAGCTTGCAGTTTCTCTAACTTCTGTGTAATGTTTGCTATCAATATATTTATCTTTATTTGGTTTTAAAAAAAAAATCACTTTTAAAAGAGTAAAAACTTTATATAGGGCAGCTCGAATTGAGCCTGAACAATCTTGGCCTTGATATTGGGAGCTAACATGGGCTACGCTCGGTCCGAAAGATGGGGTACATTATTTGGACTAAAATTTTCAATCCTACCCGAGTGAAGTTGGAATTGGATTCTCAATTTTTCTCTTTCTCAAATTTCCAATCCCTCGTCCCACACCCCCCCCCCCCCCCGGCCCAAAAAAAAACCCCCCCAACCAAACAAACTCACCAACAAAACAAAAACCCAAGAAACAAAAAAAAAAAAAAAAAAAAAAAGGAAGAAAGGCAGCTGAAAGATTGATTCCTAATAATTTAACAACGTTACTTGAGTTTCATGGGCATATACAATTATGGGTTTCCAATTTTCATCCTAACAATGATCGCTGATTTAATGATTTGGCTTTTTGGCGACTGATTTTAGAAGACCACAAACGTCGCCCGTTAAGTGGAGAATGATGAGTAGATGTGTTGGTGAACCAGTAGCTGGAATGAAATGAAGACAAATTATGAGGTAACTAGAAGAGTCATTTTCCAAAGGGATCACTTTTTGATGTGTATTGTTGGGATACTTTCTTGGCTTGTCTGCTTTACTGTTACATTTCCTTCTTATCTGTAAGCTAATAGAAGTTATCATTTGTCAAAGCACCTTTTTTTTTTTTTTTTCCTTTCTTTTCTTTCTGTGGTGGATGGTGGCGGGGTGGGGTGGCCTAGTGGGCAGAGGGAAATGATATGGTTTCCCAATTTCAATACTTGTGGCTGATAACCAGTGTCCACTTGCAAATGAGGCATACAAACAACACATGCTGTCGAAGGGGCCAACAGAAAAGTTTCTATTTTTTGTTCTTTTTAAAGCAACAAGGTGTACTATGCTAATACCTACCATCTATTCTCCTCTATTGTAGAAGGAAGATTATGTATTTGGGTATTAAAACACTAAAATTGGAAAATGTTTTTTAATTCCTTTTCATGATTGATGTTATTCACTAATATTGTTAAAATTAGCAAGTAATCACCTCCACGCGAGTAATTTAATACCAAGGTATAACTTTCAGTGGAAATTTTCATAGATTTAAGTGAGAAAGGTCAGAAATGTTTTCAACAACTTTGGCCAATACCGATGCATGTTTAGATTTTTTCGCTCTACTCGTGAGATTTTTTGAATAACTTTTGCCAATTTGGATGCATGGTGATTTACTTAATATATTTGCCTCTCTACTTGCTAATAAATTTTTTGACATACTACCATAAAGGTTCGGCCATCATTCATGACTGCGAAGGAAAGTCTACTATAGATAGTGGAAGTTTATTCAAATTTGGAAAGTTAGATTTCTGTTCACTATTACAAGTTGCATGCAATATGTAATTATTAATTATTTCATCGTCAAATCTGGGAGCTAGATTGTTTATAGCATGTTGGATCCTTATGAGGAAATTTGGAAAATCATCAATGCGATCAAGCCGAAAACTGGAGCTCAAAGCATACAAATTTTAAAGGGAGATGAGGTTGAAAATCGTAATGGAGTATTTAACAAATTAATTATGTCTTGAATGATATATTTTCAGTCATTAATCCTTCTTACCTAATGATATCTCAATTATTTTCTTGAAGTGTCGGCCATTAAATACCTAATGACTTATCTACTTATCAGAAAACCATTCAAGACAAAACATCAACCTCAACGTAACAGAAAACTCAAGGCAATTATATGAACAGATATAGACAATTCAAGCAATCCTTTTGAAGAAATGTGGTCCACAATCCGGGAATTCCTTATTCTCCTGCATTCTTGATTCTATTTTCGGAAATTTGAATTGACATAAACAACATTACACACTTCCCCATTCTGAAACTCTCAAACTAGAGTTTCCTCTGGCCAAACTTTCATGTCATCATATAAAAAAGGAGAAAAAAAAATGTCTTCATCCTCAATGAAGAAAATCCTTGTTCTCCTACTTGCTTGCTGTTTTGGTTTTTGTATTGCCATAGACTCCATTACAATCACTCAGCCTCTACAAGATCCTGAAACTATAGTTTCATCAGGCCAAACTTTCAGATTGGGCTTCTTTAGTCCTGCAAACACTAGTAATCGCTATGTTGGCATCATGTTCAATATTCCAGGAACAACTACTATATGGGTAGCTAACAGGGACAAACCTTTGAAGGATTCTGCAGGAATGTTGATAATTTCAGACGATGGTAATCTTGTGATCTTGAATGGGCAGAAGGAAATACTATGGTCTTCGAATGTTTCGAAGTCTGTGGCAAATTCTAGTGCTCAACTCTTGGATACTGGGAACTTAGTCTTGACAGACAACTCAGATGGAAGTACACTGTGGGAAAGTTTTCAAATTCCTACAGACTCTTTGGTGCCAAAGATGAGATTAAGTGCCGGTATAAAGGAGAAGATTCAACTAACTTCTTGGAGAAGCCCTTCTGATCCATCCATTGGAAGTTTCTCTGCAGGTCTTAACCTTTACAAAATTGCACAGTTCTTTGTTTGGAAGGATAATGAACCTTGCTGGCGAAGTGGTCCCTGGAATGGTAATACGTTTATTGGAATACCTGGCATGAGTTCTGCATATCAGAGTCGATTGGATCTGGTGGAAGACAATGCAGTATCTAGTGTTTTTACCTATAACTCTGTGAATAATCCTGCTTTGTTCTATTACACATTGAATACATCGGGATCTTTAGAGGCAAAGGTTTCAATTGGAGAAGGAAATTGGAACGTGACATGGTCAAGTCTGAAAACTCAATGTGATGTTTATGGAAAATGTGGACCTTTTGGAAGCTGTAATCCTCGGGTTTCGCCAATTTGTACATGTTTAAGAGGTTTTAAGCCAAGAAGGGAGGAGGAATGGAACAGAGGAAATTGGACAGGTGGCTGCATTAGGAAGGAATTGCTGCAGTGTGAGAGAAACCAGTCTGCCGGTCAAGAAGGCAAAGAAGATGGATTTGTGAGGCTTCCAAACATGAAAGTTCCAGATTTTACTGTAGCAGTAGCAATTTCGGAAGAAGGATGCGGCAGTTCTTGCTTGAAAAATTGCTCTTGTACTGCTTATGCATATTACAATGGCATTGGATGTATGCACTGGAGTGGCAGCTTAATTGATGTGCAGCATTTCTCCTATGATGGAGCGGATTTATATATACGTGTGCCTTACTCTGAACTTGGTAAGATATGGATACTCTTGTTATAGTTCCTTATTCATTATGTACTTTGTGCTTGTGTAAATCAGCAAATCATGTATAATGTGAATTTGATGCAAGGTAGGCTTATAGATGTGATCCGCTTGAACTTGATGATTTTGAAATTCCTGAATCTATTTCAATATGTGATAGTGTTGGTGGTGGTGTTTGAAGAATGAAAAACTTGATGGCTTATATTTGGTTGCTTGCTGAAAATTTTCTCAACATGCTTTGAATCTTTGACATACAGATGATAGAAAGAGGGATACGAAAGCAATCATTGCAACCACAGTGGCTGTAGCATCCTTATTCATTGCTGTCTCTGCATACCTTTTTTGGAAATGGTTGGCTAAGCACAAAGGTAATTCTTCAATATGCTCAATTTTTGCTTAGTTTTTTCATATGTTGTCATTTGTCAGAACATATTCACCTACAACCGGTTCTCAAATAGGGAAGAATCAAGATGATCAGGAGTCTTTATTTGAAGCTGCATATAAAGTGGAAAACACAATCAGCAACACTTTGGATCGAGCCAAGTTGAAGAACTACCAATGTATACATATGAAGCACTAGCTAAAGCAACAGATAATTTTCAATCACACAATATTGCTAGGGAAAGGTGGTTTTGGTCCAGTCTACAAGGTAAAATAAGTTCTTTATGGCATTCCAAGTCGCTATAGCAACTGGATGAGGTGTTTGCTAGGATAGAACTTAATAATGATGGATTCTGCAGGGAAAACTATCAGATGGCCAGGAAATTGCGGTGAAAAGGCTCTCAACTTCTTCTGGCCAAGGGATTGAGGAATTCACGAATGAAGTAGTTGTCATTTCTAAACTCCAACACCGCAACCTTGTTAGACTCCTTGGCTGCTGTGTAGAAAGAGAGGAAAAAATGCTAGTTTATGAATACATGCCAAACAAAAGCTTGGATTTTTATCTATTTGGTTCGTTAAAACTCTGTCTATTATGTTTATTTTCAGTCTTACAACTACAGAAATTTGGGATATTAATCATGTACAGTGAATAGCACATATACATAAAATGTCTCCAAATACACTGTATACTGGTTTATATTAATTAACTTCTGCGTTTCAGATTCTAACAAACCAAATTTACTTGATTGGAGAAAACGCGTCATCATCATTGACGGGATTGGTAGAGGTCTCCTTTATCTTCACAGAGATTCAAGGTTGAAAATTATTCACAGAGATCTGAAAGCAAGCAACATCCTCTTAGATGAAGAGCTGAAACCAAAGATATCAGATTTTGGCTTGGCAAGAATTTTTGGAGGCAACCAAGATCAAGCCAATACACGTAGGGTTGTAGGGACATAGTAAGCACACATTGTCTCATGTTATTTGTGCCATATGTAATTCATGAATCTCTTTTCCTTCTGACAACAATCTTCATAGAGCGCACACACATACACATATATGAGTATTTATCCTTAAGTATTGTGATGACAGTGGCTATATGGCTCCGGAATATGCAATGGGAGGAAGATTTTCAGAAAAATCAGACGTCTACAGCTTTGGGGTGCTGTTATTAGAGATAGTAAGTGGAAGGAGAAATAATAGCTTTTATCTTGATGAGAATCAGTTGAGCCTGCTTGGTTATGTAAGTTAATTCTCAACTAATTATGGTGTCACACAAGGAAAGTTCCTTTTGCTCTTTTTATATAATGCTAATTGAATTCCACTATTGATTGTGCTCTCTCAGGCCTGGAAATTGTGGAATGAAAATGAAATAGTGAGACTGGTAGATGGAACAATTTATGTGCCGGGCATCGAAACAGAGATCTTGAGATACATCCATGTAGGACTATTGTGCGTGCAAGAATTTGCAAACGACAGGCCGGATGTCTGTGCTGTTCTTTCAATGCTTAAGAATGAAATTTCAAATCTTCCTCGTCCCAAATTACCAGCTTATACAAGAGGACTAGTTTCTTCCGAAAGTGAGTCTTCACAAAAGGATCATTCTATTAACAACGTCACTTTAACAATTGTTGAAGGCAGATAGAACAGTCCAGTATGGTATGTATACATTTTCCTTCTAGAAGTCTTTTTCCCCCCCAAGAATTGACGATGTTTAGAAGCTATAAAATTTAGTACATTACTGGTTATTCAAATTTATAATCTCAATGGATCATATGGTGTAGCACTTCTTGTAACATAAGTTATGCACCTTTGCCTTAGTCACTGCAATCAAGTTGAGACTTTAGATGTGCCATTTACCAAAGGAAATGATGGCCTAGTTGCTAGATATTGCCTGTGAAGGCATAGTTAAGAAGTTTGATATTCAGTCCTTTCCATTTTGCAAATTCACAGGATTGAAAAACTTTTACCTATGTGGCCTTAGAAGTTACTAATCATTTTTGCATTTGGAATTCTTAAAGAAAATTAATGGCTTCCATGCAAAAGTTGAATCGTTTTCACGAAACATTGGTGTCAAACTTAATTTTAAAAGAGACTAGAAAAGATTGTTTCCACATGTCATGCGTACAGTCAATTTTCATAATCTGTGTTTCTAATTATTTTCATTACATTCATTTTGTTTTGCTTTTCTCTCACTTTCACAAATTTTATGTATATATCTTCTTCATTCAAGATAGTGAGTTCTTTGTTATAGTGGGTTCTTATGTTGCTTTTATCTTTTAAAGTGGAAAGGCTTCATAAGCTATTATTCCTACGGCTGATTTGCTAAAGTTCATCAAATTTATATGTGTTTTCATCAGATCTCATGTAGATATGCAGAAAAATAGATATACTTCTGTTTATCCTTTTCTTGGTGTTAAAATGTGCGTATATATGATTCTAAAGAAAATCACACTGATCTCCCACGAGGTTTATCATAATTGCAATCTACAGTTCTCCTTGAAGTTTTGGAACTTCAGTACTTTCTGTTGTCTGCATTGCTGATAACAATGTGAGAAACTGAAACAGGATTATTTTCAGGTTCATAAAACAAAGATATTTTGGAATCGTCCTTTCGTGAATGATATGTGTTTTGAAACACTTCATATGCATCTCTTATTAATTAACTCTATTGTCTCAGGTATTTTGCCTCAAATCTGTCACAAGCAACAATGAGTGCAGGATCTTGGTGTTTGGATTAATCTCTAAAGCTGCATAAGCCCATAATGACTGCGTTTGGATTAATCTCAAGCAACACATGACTGCAGATGATTGAACTTCCCAAATTTGTTTCATTAAGAACAATTATTATTCTAAACAATTAGTGAGTAGGAGGTTGAAATATTCTCCCTAAAATCTTTTAAAGGTTGACGTTAATTGTACATTTTAAAAAGTATAAGGTGTGTAGTTATAAAAGAACACAGACAACAGTTTAGATGAGTTAAGTCGAAACTGTGTAGGCCCATTGTATAAACAAGGGTGCATCATAGCACATTGTATCTATTATCTATCTATTATTACTATATAATATATTCATGTTTCTTCCTTTTTTTGTAAATCCTAATTTACCGGCTTATTGATCAGAATATACGCGAAAATGAAAACGTTTCAAATTGTATAGCTGGTACACGCTGGGTGCACGAATATATGCTCGACGTGCTTCAGAAGCACGTCGAGCCAGATATTTTTTTTTTTTTTTTGCCGGCTCGGTGAGCACGTCAAGCTTGACCTGGTCAGTTGGCCAGCTGACCAACTGACCGGAACTCTTTTTTTTTTTTAATTTAAAAGTCAAAAATGTTTTCTTTTTTTTTTAATTTAAAAGTCAAAAATGTTTTCTTTTTTTTTTTAATTTAAAAGTCAAAAATGTTTTTTGGTTTTTAATAGAAATTGGATGAATTTTTCCAAGGGTTTAGGGTTTATGGTTAAAATTTGAGTTTAGGGTTTAGGGTTTAAATTTAGAGTTTAGGTTTTAAGAATTTGGAATTTGGGATATAGATCTAACTAATCAAACGTATAAATCCTCTTTAAAATAAAAAATCTTAATCATAAACCCTTAAAATAAATTTAAAGTTTAGGGTTAACATATTTAGTTTTTAGAGTTTAAATTTAGTATGTAGGGTTAACATATTTATATGTTTGATTAATTAAGATCGGTGATTTTTTTTATATGTTCGATTAATTAAGATCGTTGAATATTTTAGAAACGATTTTAAGAATTTTAAACTTTAAGGTTTAGATTTAGTGTTTAGGATTTGAGATTTAAGGTTTAAATAATGGAATATACAAACCTTCCCTGAAAACCCTAAACCTAAAAACCAAAAATTCTTAATCCTAAACCCTTAAACCAAATTTAGGGTTTAGGGTTAACCTATTTTACTTGAAGAGTTCAGATTTAGTATTTAGGGTTTAGGTTTTATATCCTCGATTAATTAAGATCGTTGAATATTTTACAAACGATTTTAAGAATTTTGAACTTTAGGGTTTAAATTTAATATTTAGGATTTGAGATTTAGGGTTTAAATAATCGAATATACAAACCCTCCCTGAAAACCATAAACCTAAAAACCAAAATTCTTAGTCCTAAGCCCTTAAACCAAATTTAGGGTTTAGGGTTAACCTATTTTACTTGAAGAGTTCAAATTTAGTATTTAGGGTTTAGGTTTTATATCATCGATTAATTAAGATCGTTGAATATTTTACAAACGATTTTAAGAATTTTGAACTTTAGGGTTTAAATTTAGTATTTAGGATTTGAGTTCAGGGTTTAAATAATCGAATATACAAACCCTCCCTGAAAACCATAAACCTAAATACTAAAATTTTTAATCCTAAGCCCTTAAACCAAATTTAGGGTTTAGGGTTAACCTATTTTACTTGAAGAGTTCAAATTTAGTATTTAGGGTTTAGGTTTTATATCCTCGATTAATTAAGATCGTTGAATATTTTACAAACGATTTTAAGAATTTTGAACTTTAGGGTTTAAATTTAGTATTTAGGATTTGAGATTTAAGGTTTAAATAATCGAATATACAAACCCTCCCTGAAAACCCTAAACCTAAAAACCAAAATTCTTAATCCTAACCCCTTAAACCAAATTTAGGGTTTAGGGTTAACCTATTTTACTTGAAGAGTTCAAATTTAGTATTTAGGGTTTAGGTTTTATATTCTCGATTAATTAAGATCGTTAAATATTTTACAAACGATTTTAAGAATTTTGAACTTTAGGGTTTAAATTTAGTATTTAGGATTTGAGATTTAGGGTTTAAATAATCGAATATATAAACCCTCCCTGAAAACCCTAAACCTAAAAACCAAAATTCTTAATCCTAAGCCCTTAAACCAAATTTAGGGTTTAGGGTTAACCTATTTTACTTGAACCCTAAATCCTAAAAACAAAATTATTAACTATAGTTCTAGTTCGTAAGTGAAAATAACAAAATTAGCAATTAGAGACATAAAATAGTAAATTAAACTAATAGATAAAATGTTGAAGTATAAAATTACAGAATTTAAAAATTTGTGTAAAAAAATTAATGAAGTATACAATTTATAAATGAAATCAATGTCGTCGTCGATGTCAACCCTGATCTGGGTCTCGAGGGGTCAACAAGCAGCAAAATCTCCTAGGTCGTCGTACCTCACGTAATTGTAATTTTTAAAAATTTTGGGGCTATTTTATAAATATATTACAATATAGGGGTCAAACTTTAATTTTTAAAAGTTTTGGAGTCAAGTTGTAATTATTCAAAAGTTTTGGGGCCAATTTATAAATACATTAAAATATAGATGCCAAACTGTAATTTTTAAAAACTTTTAGGGTCAAATTGTAATTTCTAAAAATTTTGAGGCTAATTTATAAATACATTAAAATATAGGGGCAAAACTGTAATTTTTAAAAACTTTTCAGATCAAATTGTAATTTTTAAAAATTTTGGGGCTATTTTATAAATATATTAAAATATAGGGGTCAAACTTTAATTTTTAAAAGTTTTGGGGTTAGGTTGTAATCATTCAAAAGTTCAAGGGCCAATTTATAAATACATTAAAATATAAGGGTCAAACTATAATTTTTAAAACTTTTGGGGCCAATTTATAATTTTCATAAGTGTTGTGTCCTAATTTAAATTGCACAAAATATCAAGTCCCACATTATAAATTTTTATAGTTCATTGTCCAAATTTTTAACTACACAATAATTACATACAAATATTTAATTACACAATATTTAACACACAATATTTAACATACAATATTTACCCTACAAAATATAATTTATATTTCAAATTTCTAATATCGACATACAACAATAATTACATATAATAACTACATAATATTATCCTAAATACATATAATATTTAACTTAAACATTACTTTTAATATAACTAATACATAATATAAAATCATAATACAATTATACCAACAAAATTGATTCATAATTACTTGTAAAAAAATAAACAAGTTTGAGATTTGAAAAATACTTGTAAAAATATCCGTTTGTCGAGTAAATTGATTCTTCCGTCTGCTTTGCCCAACTTCTACTTCTGCTTCACCCTTTCTCCGATCAAATTTTTGAGTGCCCTTCACTGACAAAATTCTTCTGCTTCGCCCTTCGCCCTTTCTCCGACCAAATCACCGACAAAATTTTTTTGAGAGAGAGAGAGAGAGTGTGTGTGTGTGTGAGAGTGAGAGTGAGTGAAAGAGACGGAGGGTTGAGGGGGGGGGGGTTTTATAGGCAGTTTGAACTGCCGAACGTTTAAAAAAAAAATTGTCCCAGGCACGACGTGCCTTCATAGCACGTCGTGCCAAGGAGCCGTTGATCAACGGTCTTAAAGCCGTTGATCAACGGCTGAAAACTTAAAAAAAAAATTATTTCTGGCATGACGTGCTTTGAAAGCACGTCGTGCCAGACGGTCAGGCGAGTCAGCCTGACCGTTGACTAGCCTGACCAACTTTTCTTAGCTGGTCAGGCTGACGGGGCTGACCACGACGTACTCAGTGAGCATGTCGGGCGGTCAAAAAAAAAAATTCTGGCTTGACGTGCTTCTGAAGCACCTCGAGCATATAATCGTACACCCGCCGTGTACCAGCTATACATTTTGAAACGTTTTTATTTTCGTGTATATTCTGATCAATAAGCCTAATTTACCCTTACATAAATGTTAGCATAAATTATATCACGTAATACTACCCTACATATCCACATAAGACTACCTAATCTCACGATGATGTTTATGCAAATCCTACAAAATTTCAATTATGCTACAACTCTAACAACAAAACACCAAATAAAGTCCTAACATAATTAAAAAACTATTATGGAAGACTACTCTACATAAGACTACCTAAAATCATGATAATATTTATATAAATCACATAAACTTTAAGAACAAAACACTAAATAAAGTCATAACATAATTAAAAAAAAACTATTATGGCCGCATATTTGAAGCTCTACCAAAAAAAAAAAAAAAAAAAAACAAAGCATAGTTCCTTGACAATGGAGGCTTCTGGGTAGGCTCATGTACGTGGCCTAACCATCACAAACCCTCCTGATGTCTAGCTTTCCATACATAACGTTTAGTGAACTTGCACTTGGATTTGTCTTGAAAATAATATATTGATGTCCATTATTTTATTTTTTTTGGAAATTCACGTAGTACTTGGGAAGAACATAATTGGCAGCAACGCTTATAATTAATAAAAAATGCAATAACGTATAGAATTTATAGTCAAAATTGAAACTAATTTATTAAAGCTATAAGGCCAAAAAGATGACAATCCGACTAACAATATTCAAACCATAATCACATTTTACCAAAATTGGATGAACAGAGGGGGTCCTTGTACATCTTTGTTTCACAAATGAATTTTAAAAGGTACCAAAAGGAAACGGAACAAAAGAACACTTTTAAGTGAGGAATAATATTTAAATTCAAAATGATAAACAAATTTTCATTTCAGTATATATTGATCAAGAATTCTATATCCAAGAAGACAAAAGAAAGCATCTTTTATAAGTTTCTTAGGGATATCAATATAAGGTTAAAATAATTACAATACACTGAAAAAAATATATATACTAGGAATGATTGAGATTAAAAATGAATAAGTGGAATAAGAACAAAACACAAAAAGGAATGGATAGAGTACTCATAGATATTTTTTGTAGTTATGTAGGAAAAATTGAATGAAATACATTACCTCTTTATACCATTTTTTATCATTTTCTTTAAGATGTAAGAATTTATCAATTGAAATATTAACAGATAAAAAACATATGTAAATAGAAAGAACAAAAGAATATTATATATGAAAAGTAGTAATCCCAAACATAACCAACCTATTAAATTCATTTGCTAAACTAATTAGTATGAGCCATGCGCATACTACAAAAAGTGTTCAATTAGTCAAACATTTAACTTATGTAAAAATATCAATATTTAACTTACGATGATGATCATTTTAACAATCTAGAAACAACAAAATAATTCAAGAACCGAAAAAATTCTAATGTGAACCTCTTACTGGAAATTCTAACGTGAAGCTTTTAGTGGTACTACTATGAGTACATCGAGTATTACGTATAAGATTATTGAATAATTTTTTGTCTTTCGTATTTTCTCTCCTTTCAATGTCTTCTCTACTTCTTTTTAACTTTCACATGCATATGTCAAGTCAAAAGTTCTTTTTGCTTTACTATCTCTATTTTTGGTGTATTTCATATTTTGATTTGACTTTTACAAATTTGATACACATTTTGGAGCTCTAGATTTTTATATTTGCTTAATTAATTTGGCATGGTGGTGAATCACCAATAGAGGTAATACAAAAGGATTCTGGAGGATAAAATTGTTTCTTTTTTTTTTCGTTTTCTTTCTATGCTAGCCTCTTTTATGATTTTTCTTGTTTGGAAAGACTAACACAAAAAGCTCACTCTCGGTCTTTTATTTTTTCGTGGTTTTTTTTGGGGGCGGGGGAGAGGGGAAGCTTTATATTCTATATTGTCATACAGTACTTAGTTAAAGATTTAAACATCCAAAACATAAATATGTTTTGAACAAAATTATGAAGAAACACATGCATGTTTAATTGAATAACACAAATTGTAAAAAAAAAATTAGCATATAAGGGCAATGACTTTATGTTGTAGAATATACTCAATCTAATGTCATTCATAATTATGTGGAAAGAAATTGAAGATAAAAAACTACAAGACAATAGTTTTCTTTGTTCACATAATTAAGCTCCATGATAACAACCGTTAACTATTATGTCAAATAATAGAGATCTGACAATGTATCTAGCCTAATATATTTTCATAATTTACATGTATAAACAAATTAACTAGAATGGGGATAAAAAAATTAATGAAAAAAATCGTAATCAATCAATATTGATTTTATATTTTCTATACGAATTATTTATGAAAGAGTATCAAATTTAAATTTCCCACCAGATTTAGTTATATGAGTTGATAATTTGGTATAGCCAATTAAAAAGATTTGACTATGGAAAAAGAGAGAAGATGGAACAAGGTGGTCTTTGAGGATATTTCATAAATGATAAGAACTTTTGACAATTTTGGGCATTTACAAACTTTGGAGCATATGAATATCAATCGAAAGGTACCCTTAATGTGTTAAAAGTCTATAGCTTATATGTTGTATTTTTTTGGGTCTTGCAAATTCGTATAAGTTAGGTAGATGCACTCACACACGTTTAAAAAAATGTGGAGACTAAAACAAATATAAAAAAGACCAAGTGAACATATAAAGTAGCATCCTTGGTAGTCATTCATAGGATATGCAATTAAATCACAATTTCCTTGACACTAATATAGATAGAGGAACATAAATATAGTAATGTGATTTGTTTTTCCTGAATAATATAAGATTGGAGTAATAGTTTAGAATTAGCCTATACAAAACCAAAAATTAATAATAGTTAGTTATTTACCATGCATGTAAAAGTGAAATACTAATTAAAAAAGAGAAAATTATTCTTTATTGTAAAACAGGGAAATAAATTATATGTGAGCACAAAAAGATAATGAATAATTAGTATTGATTATTAATTAATTAGAAAGTGATAAGAATACCAACAAAGTAGTAATTATTTAACAAGAGAAGAGCATAAAGATTGAATAAATATTCAAAGAACAGTTGCTATAGTATAAGAGAAACTCCATGTGATAAGTTATTATGCTTAATCATTATTGTTAAGATTAATTATTGGTTATATAAGTAAATCAATAATAATTTACATATTTTACTTTATTCAAACCAATATCTTTATTAGTCTCATCACCCCCAACCTTTGTAGATCATTTATCAATTGGTCAATTAACCAAGAATTCTTTTAAATATTAATTAATTAAACCATGATTTATTGATGATAACATTATCCTACAAATATATAATCCTAAATTAAATATTCTTCATTTTTGAAAATATTGAGTATAATTACTTTTAAAATAAATGGGTATTAACTTAATAGACAATTAGAAAAATAAATGTAGATTAAAAAAATGAATTCTTGGAGATCGAAAGAGAAATAGAAAGGAAAATGAATTGTTGACAAACATTTACCTTGCTTAAGCTAAATAATTAGTCTACAATTATTCTTAATCAATTTTGTATTATGATTCATTGTTTACATGTAATCCTACCTAAGGCAACATAGAACAAATAAAGGAATCAAAACTAATTTGGCCATTCTATCTTGTCGTTGTAAAAGTATATAAACTAAGCATTCTGAATAAAAAGTTCTTTTTTTTTGGCTGCTGTCCAAGTTTATATACATTGAGAAGTACACTAAAAGTTTTTTAACATTAGTTTGGATTTAGTTGAAACAAAGACAAAGTTACCATCCTAAAACATACTTGCAACAATACAATATAAAAATTTTTACCAATTTGTATTAAAATTTATTTTGGGTTAGATTTATACAATTTATTTTGGGTTAGATTTATGAGTTAGACAAAGACAGTTTGCTTTTATAAAATAAAAAGAAAATGATAATCGAGGAAAAATAAAAGAAGCCAAATAGATTTTAATTACCTTTAACATATAAAATAATAATATAAAAAAATTATAAATTATTATTAAGTATTCAAAAGACATAGAATAATTTATTAAAAAAGAAAAAAATAAAAAAAATTAACATCAATTAATAAAATTAAGAATTAAAAGAAAATTTGGAGTTTACACTTATATAACTTTTGAAAATGAAAATAAAGTATATCCTGTGTGCTTTTATGGACATTATTGTAAGAACATTTCTTTTCTATTTTCAAATAATTGACTTTTTTTTCAATGAACTAAGTTGATCAATTGAAGGTAGAAATAAAACCTAATATCACTGACACTTCACTTAGTGCTTTTTTTTTTTTTAATTTTGGCTTTCTCTTATATATATAACTATGGATTTGTGTAAAAAAAAAAAAAAAGACACTGTGGATGTGTGTTTATTTATTAGTAGAAGAATAAGTACAAGTGTATTTGTATATGAAAAAATAAATTATTGTATATAGATAAATGCTAAATAAAATGCATCTAATAATTTATCCCAAATTTAGCAATTTAATGAATATTGTCATGGGAGGACAACTTATACTATGTGCATGAAAAATTTGAAGCTAAAATAATAGCTATAATTAGTACAATGAAACAATTTTATTATTTCATAAAGAAAGTAAAACATTGTCCTAAAATGAAACCATTGGCATTAAATCTATTAGCTTTAGTTTCAAATGATTAAGAGAAAATCAAAACAAAAATTATAAATCTAGATTACCATGATTGTTGAAAGGCTTGAATAAAGATTTTGACTTGTGAGATTCGATATAATAAGGTAAATCTTCACTATTGTAGTAAATGAAATCGAATGTTTTATTCATTTTGTGACGTAAATCAATGTGAAATTAATTGATTGTAAGAATTTAAAATTTTCTAACTAATGCTATTAAATGATGCCAAGAACAAATTAAAGTCACAATATGGATTCTATTAAAGCCTATTGATTCTAATGTCAAATAAAAAGGGAAAATATTTTATATTTATGGATTTCTTGCTATTGATTCTTCTGATGAAAATTAATTCGCTCACAAAAACTTATAGCTCTATAAATTTAAGGACAATTAACTCCAAACTCCATTAGGAATGTCTTAAATAATACATTTATAAACACCAATTATGTAGCTCAATTCAAAATATCAATTTATAACAATCATTTACATATATATTAGAATTATAATTTCTAAAGAACATCCTTTATGCAATTTAAATAAAAGAGGACAAAAATATCTTGATTAGCTTGTAGAATGCAAATTTAAAATGGTAATGGATGTTATCTATTGGAATTCCCTTAAACAAAATTCAAAAAAGAGTTTTTTTTTATGAGAATCAATATATGTGTTAAAACACAAAAAAAATGATGAAAACAAAAATTATATAATTAAATGGAAAGATCTAGAATTAACTGAAAACAGTAGTAATATAAATACAAAAAACAAAGACATGAATTAACAATCAAAAAACATGTTTTATAACAAGCAGTAATATATAAATTTTGTATATTTGACTAATTTTTTGGTTTCTTCTATTCTTTTCTATATACTTCTAATCTTTTATTCATGGGAAGACATGCAAAAATAAAACATGTATTTTATTTACATTTTTTATGATTCTTACACAATAAGAACAATATAATTTCACAGGATGATACGAAATCAAGATACTGCATGAAATTGATCAAATTTAATAATCAGGAATATAGTTTCTTAAACAAGATGAATGAAAAAATTGAAATTACTAATGAAGCACTCAAACTTACAAAAGAGACAATAGAAAAATTCTAAAGCAACTGAAACCCAAAAAAGTATCCATTCACAATGAAAGAACACAAATTTCGACAAAACAGAAGCAAATATCTCCACCTCAAAAGAAGAGGTTCCAAGAGAAAGATTCGAACTTTTATTAATTCATTTAGATTGACTTGATGTCTAAAGGAACATGATGTCTTCCTATAAAAGGATTGGAGACTAGCTACCCCTAAGAAACTAAGGCAAAAGCAAAAATAACATTAAAAAACTAAAACTATAGGTTTCAATGAGAATAAATGAATCATCAAGAAAAGATGAAACAAAGAACAAATAAGAGGACTTGCAAACCACAAACGATGACAAGGAGGAGAAGATTATTAACTTGAAAAGAAGGTGAAAACTGAAAAGAAGAATACTTCAGTAAAATTTTTGTATTTTTAAATTTCTCATTTTATATTCTATTCAATGCACATTTACATTCATAAAATAACTAATTACAAAATTGATTTTAAAAATTTTATACTGCAATTTATTTCCTTTTGATTCATATTTGAATTTTCAAAAATAATTTCTAACTAAATTTATTTGCTTTATTAATCGATATATACTTAAAACATGTGCAACGCACATGCACATTCCTAGTATTCTTTTATATTCTTGTTTGCATTGTATATTTTTTGAAGGCATATAGCACATTCCAACAATTTAAATTCCAACAATTTAAATATTAGATGGTGGAAAGGGATATGCTATGTGTGTGTAAATTTAAAGAAAACAAACTAAGTAAAAAAAGAGAGTTAAAATTATAAATATTATAATGTGTTTAAAGGTTTATTCTATGTAAATATATTATACAAAAACAAAAAAATCAAAGATGACATAAAATGTAACACCAAATTTTATCTCTGACTTTATTTATAATAAACACATAACGTAGAATCCAAATGGATTAATAACTTGACACTAGAATTTGGTCCACTAAAAATGGAATTTACGTTCTTGAGCCCATCAAAAGGAAAAAAAAACCTTAATCCTCAAGTGTTTAGATTTTGTGAATGTATACCTAATATTTTGATTATTTGACGTGATGATTGGTTTTACTGGCTTCTTTTAGATTCAATAATTAATCCAATAATGACAATTCTAAAATGATTAAAATCGTTTTTTTTTTATGTGGAATGATGAACAAATATAAAAAAAGAAAAAAAAAAGTTCTGCAATCGCCCCAACAAAATGAAAGCAGTATTCTTAGCATTTATAAATCGATGCCCTCTAAAATTTCACTCAGTCTTTATCATCGGATGCAAAGAACCATGCAGTATCCAAATTGCACAGACCTGATGAGTTCTCCCTTGGCTAATGCTCATTTTGCACGGCTTCAACCTCCAACCAGGTTTCTTCTACGTTTCTGCTTCGTTCACACATGCAACAGAGACACATTCTTGATAAGTGGGATAGATGAACAACGTTACGAAATTTGGGAATTTTAACTTCAAGATTCGGTATCGGAAAAGTATTTAAGTGAATAAAAAAAAAAAAATAGAGGGTCAATTATATTTAAATTATATTGCAGTAGAGAAATGACTCTTGTAGAATTTTCCTAAACTTTATAGCCATGACCCTGTACTATTTTCTTGAAATTTATAGTAATACCAATTTTGTAGTTCTTTAAGAGCATTTTGACATTTTCTTGCAAGACTTTACTTAATGACTTGTTGCAAGTTAATAGCATTGACTATGTGCGCGTGCGCGTGTGTATTTGTTCCTAATGGAGACAAAAATGTAAAAGGGAGAGATGCTGATGTGCAATTGGCAAAATCCCTGTTATGCTGCTTTTTTTTGTCAAATATTGTATAAGAATTTTGAATAGTTTTAGCCACTTTTGGAGACTTAAGTTTCTGGTATTATGATTTTTTTACTACTTTGATCCAAGGACTTCTCTTTTGCAACTTTTAAAAATCTTTGTGGTGGGGTTATAAAGATTTGGTTATGGTTGAAAAAATGATGTACACGATAAATTTTTATAAACGAACGACCTATTCAGCTGCGAAAAAGGAGGGCAACTGAATTGGATAACATAGTCAAGGGATTGAAGCATCGTTGTCTTGATTAATTATAATAGTGTAATCTATCTGGTAAATGGTCATGAAGTTGAAAATAGTAGAATATTATGCTTAGCTGTACTTGATACTTTTATAAGTACACTATGAATATCAATACGACTTTCAGAAGATATCCATGCGGTGGCGCTATTTGTTGAATATAAATTGACGTTCAGAAGTCAACACAAGCCATGAAACTCTAGTAGGTCTATAGCAAGACTTCCTTTAAATTGCTGAAAATAGTGCGCAATATGAAGATTTGGAGTGCCGGAGGATAGTATTATATTGTTCATGATGTCAATGAGGAAAATGTCTCCACCAACAATGAAGGGATCCATTGTCCTCCTACTTGCTTACTTCTGTTTAGGAGTTTGTATTGCCATAGACAGCATTGCAGTTAATCAGCCTGTCCGAGACTCCCAAGCTATAGTTTCCTTGGGCCAAACCTTCAAATTAGGCTTCTTCAGTCCTGCAAACAGTAGTAATCGATATGTTGGAATCATGTTTAATATTCCTGTAGTGACAGTTATATGGGTGGCTAACAGAGGCAAACCACTGAATGATTTCTCTGGAACTATGACAATCTCAGAAGATGGCAATCTTGTGGTCATGAATGGGCAGGAGAAGATACTATGGTCATCTAACGTGTCAGGTTCAAAGGCAAACTCTAGTGCACAGCTCTTGGATACCGGTAACTTAGTCTTGAAAGACAACTCAAATGGAAGAATAATGTGGGAAAGTTTTCAGAATCCTACAGATTCTTTTCTGAGGAAGATGAGATTAGTTATAAATACAAGCCGACTGACCTCTTGGAGAACTCCTTCTGATCCATTCATTGGAATTTTCTCTGTAGGTCTAGAATCTCAAACAATTCCACAATTCGTTATTTGGAATAACGGTAAACCTTACTGGCGAAGTGGTCCATGGACAGGCAACATATTTATTGGGATACCTGGCATGCATTCTGGATATCAGGATCGTTTTGAGATAGTGTATGACAGTACAGGACCTGCATATTTTACCTACAATAATTTAGATGATTCTACTACAAATTACTTCACATTAAGTTCCTTGGGATATTTAGAGGAGAAGATTTTGTTAGATAGAAAGGGTGATTGGACGATATCATGGTCAAGTTTTAATAGTCAATGTGATATTTATGGCAAATGTGGACCTTTCGCAAGCTGCAATCCTCTGAGTTCACCAATTTGTACCTGTTTGCAAGGCTTTGAGCCAAGAAATAAGAAAGAATGGGATGGAGGAAACTGGACAAGTGGATGCCTAAGGAAGGCGTTACTGCAATGCGAGAGAAACAAATCTGCTGGTCAAGAGAGCAAGTTAGATGGGTATATTAAGCTCAGAAACATGAAAGTTCCAGACACTCCTGAGTCAACTACTAGTTCAGAAGAAGAATGCGGTGATGAGTGCATGAATAATTGCTCCTGCATAGCTTATGCATATTACCCAGGCATTGGATGTATGCTCTGGAGAGGCCACTTGGTTGATATACAGCAGTTCTCCTCTGCTGATGGTGCAGATTTGTACATACGCGTGGCATATTCTGAACTAGGTATCACATTCGTTATACAATAGTGTTGAAATAGTTCTATTTGCTTAAACTGCTGTTTTTAATATTATTATTATTTTTAATTTTTGCTTTGATACATCATCCATATTGTGAATTTGTTCAACTGCCTCAAGTTCTAAGGTCAACGTGCATCAAATTTATGACAATAATGTTAAATCCCCAAGTCTATCTGAAGTTTATACTCATGGATTGATTAGAAGGAAATCACATTGATTTAAATGAAGTATTATAGCTGGTGGTGCTTTTCATATAAATTCTATTTGTGATTTGAACCTTGGAGATGCAGATAAGAAGAGGGATATGAATGTTGTCATCACAACTACAGTAATCGCAACATCTTTATTTGTTGCACTCTCTCTATACTTTTGTCGGAAATGGCACCAGGCTAATCCTAAAGGTAATATTCTCAATTTTACTATATAGTTGTTATTCATGGTATATTCATCTAAGACTTGTCCATAAATCAGGGAAGAAAGAAGAAGCTGAGCTTCCGTTAGATGAAGCAAGAGAAGCGTATACAAGGGAGAGCATGTCCAAAAACAATGTAATTGAAGTCAAACTTGAAGAGCTACCACTGTATAGTTATGATACACTGGCTACTGCAACAAATGACTTTATTTCCACCAATATGATTGGCAAAGGTGGTTTTGGTCCAGTGTACAAGGTAACATAATTAACTTCCTCATACTTCAAGCTGCTTGTGAACTGAAGGTGATGTTACAGGGCAAAACTTTCTGTAAAACTTACTGATTGATGATGTATATCTGCAGGGAAAGCTCTCTGATGGCCAGGAAATTGCCGTCAAAAGGCTTTCAGAATCTTCTGGGCAAGGAATTGAGGAGTTTATGAATGAGGTTGTGGTAATATCTAAACTTCAACACCGTAATCTTGTTAGACTCCTCGGATGCTGTGTTGAAAATGAAGAAAAAATGCTAGTCTATGAATACATGCAAAACAAAAGCCTGGAAGTCTATTTGTTTGGTTAGTCAATGAAATTCTACTTAACGAAGTGGTAACTTAATTCATAGTTAACCGGATTATAGGAATTTTACTTCGTTGTTACTCTTTTCAGATTCAAGTAAATCAGATTTACTCTATTGGAGTAAACGTGTTGCCATCATTGAGGGGATTTGTAGAGGCCTCCTTTACCTTCACAGAGATTCAAGATTGAAAATCATTCATAGAGATTTGAAAGCAAGCAACATACTCTTAGATGAAGAGTTGAATCCAAAAATATCAGATTTTGGCTTAGCAAGAATTTTTGGGGGCAACCAAGATCAGGCCAATACGATTAGGGTTGTAGGGACATAGTAAGCACTAATTGTTCTTATGCCATCCTTGTGGTGCTTGCTTATGAGTTATTCAAAGTCCGTATACTAATTCTATTTTAATGCTCTAAATGACGTGACAATAGTGGATATATGGCCCCAGAATATGCAATGGAAGGAAGATTTTCAGAAAAATCTGATGTCTACAGCTTCGGAGTGCTGCTATTAGAGATTGTTAGTGGAAGGAAAAGTACAAGCTTTGTGAATGCTGAGGATGAGCTGAGCCTTCTAGGATATGTAAGCCTTTTTAAACTTAGTGATTCCAAATTTTACAGCTTTACTTCCTCATCGTAGGCTCTTAAACTGAACTCTCTTAACTCTACATTTTAATTTTTTATCGATATATTCAGGCCTGGAAATGGTGGAATGAGAATAAAATTGTCAAATTCGTATATCCAGCAATATTTGATACATGCACTGAGATGGAGTTCTTGAGATACGTACATGTAGGACTGTTATGTGTGCAAGAATATGCAAAAGATAGGCCTAATGTCTCTACTGTTCTGTCAATGCTCAATAGCGAAATTGTGGAGCTTCCTCTACCTAAATTACCAGCTTATGCAGGAAGAATTGGTTCTTCAGTTCATGAAAGTTCACAACATGATATATGTTCTGTTAATGATGTCACTATAACAGCGGTTGAAAGCCGATAGCAGGTTCCACACTAGTATGCACACATATTCTTTCCAACTGTTGTTACTGAGCTAAAAGGTAAAATGCCAGAGCTCCCACGACCAAAATTACCAGCTTGTTCGGCAAGAAGGGGTTTTAGAAAGTGAAAGGTCTCAACAAAGTTTTAATACGTTCTTGAAGTTACTGTAACAGTTCTTGAAGGTCTGCAAGGGGAGAAGTTCAAGGCAATAGAACCATTATTACTGAAAATGTAAATCAATAACGTGGATGAACAATTGAAAAAGATTGAGTCTTTACCCTTTGTATTGAGATTGAGCGAATGGCAGGTTATATATGGCAGTATTCCAAATATTGTTAGCGGTACTTCAGCGTAATTTTTTATGTTTATTTTTATTTGTCTGTTTTTCTTTTCCATTATTCACGCACTTGCACATTTTTACAACCTTTACGCCACTCGAGAATTCCTTTTTAGTTAAAGACTAGCCATTGATATAGTTAATTAATAGTAACATATATCTGGGGTAGTATGCTTTTAGGAAGGTGAAGATTATTCGAGATTGTTCACTTTGTCGGGTCACATAACTTGCTTCATTTGCTCAGATCTTCAGTTGGAGGATCAGGTTTCATTATTCGCTTTAAAAGCCCTAGTTGTTCTTAGCTCAAGAGAAGGAGAAGATGCCTTTGATATCTCAATCTTAGCTTTTTTTTTTTTTTTTGGGCCGGGGGGGGGGGGGGGGGGGGGAGGGGAGGGGAACCCCAGTACCTTGTTTTTTCGTTCTTTGTTCTTTTAATGTTAAAAAAAAAAAAAAAAAAGAAGTTAGCTTTGGAATACTGAAAAAGTAGGCAATTGAAAGAAAAATGGGCAAGGATAATTTAATCAATTGACATAAAGAAAAGATTGATTTGAATTGGAGGTACCATCTACAATATTGGGACTAATTTAGTGTCTCATTTTGTTGACTTTTGGAATATTTATTGTTTATGCTTTACAATTTTTGAGCCTTTTGTAATTTGAAACTGTAGCACTGTTCGTCCCATAGAGTTTAGAAAGAAATAGCAGCAATCAATCTGTTGGTCCGCTGCCTTCTCGGAGAAAATAGCTTGGATTTTTCTGATATACAACAAATTATTTATTGCGTGTGTCCACTATCATGGACTCTAAAAGGAAAGTTAGGCAGAATAGTGCATTTGTATAGGTGTCTAACTCCAAATTGCTGCTAATGAATGACTAATCTAGTGCTAATGTAGGAGACTTTTCAAGATCATATCCAGACGCGTGAAGACTCAAGTAAAAGGAAGGAATAGAATGGCAACTGTCAGAAATTTCATTCTCTTTATCAGCCATCAAAATGAGGAGACTCGAGAGCTTATTGCCTCTACTTTTCCTGTTTTCTTGCTTCTGTTTAGAAGATTGTGTAGCTGTGGATACCATTTCAAGCACTGAGCCTATTAGAGACTCTGAAATTTTAGTTTCCTCAGGACAAACCTTCAAATTAGGATTTTTTAGTCCTGTAGACACAAGAGATCGTTATGTTGGAATCATGTTCAATGTTCCTATACTGACTGTTATTTGGGTGGCTAACAGAGACAGTCCCTTAAATGATTCTGCAGGAATATTGACAATTTCAGAAGATGGTAATCTTGTGATCTTGAATGGGCAGAAACAGATGCTGTGGTCATCTGGTGTTTCAAATTCGGTGGCAAATTCTAGTGCTCAACTATTAGATACTGGAAACTTGGTCTTGAGAGACAACTCAGACGGAAGAGTTATATGGGAAAGTTTTCAGATTCCTACAGACACTTTTGTCAGTAGGATGAAACTAAGTGAAATACCCGCGCCCAATATCATGGGCTTAAGTGCAAAATAAGGAAAATATATTTTAGGGCCTTTTTAGAGTTTTGGAGTAATATAAAGGAGCCCTAACAAAATAAATAAATAAATATAAAGAAGTCGTTTCTATTCAGCAGAAGAAAACGACGTTTATTTACCTATTTTTCACAAATTGACTCTCTACATTCTTCAAGGTCAAAATCAAGAGGGAAGCCAAGATTTTGTAGATCCAGAGGCCTTAGAATATTCTTACGATCCCTATAACGATCAAGGTGAGTTTAGTTTTTGATTTCAAATTTCAATAATTGGTTTAGTTGGAATGTTTAGTTTGTAAAGTGTTTGGGATTGAGGTTTTCTTACAATTTTAGAGGGATTAATCTTTATATACTATTTAGAATTTTAATTAGAGAATATTGAAGGTTGATGAAGTTATGTATTCCGATGTTGGTGTTTGCTGGAAATATATATATTTATGCCCTTTCATTGTTTCTATTAAAGAATGAAAAAAAAAAAAGAAATAAAAGAAAAGGCAATTGCCATGGCCTCGTTAGTTGGATATAGTCTGGTATTTCAATGGAAGATTATGTCAATGGAACGAATTTGCTGGCCCTTGAATTTTGGTGAAAGAAGGGATTTTGCGTGCAGGGAAGGCCATAGACAAAAAAAAAAAAAAAAAAAAAAGGAAAACCTGGATATCAAAGCCGTGGCCTGGTCACGGCCTTAGGAAGAAACAGGAAGTCTTGACTTCTTGAATCCATTGGAAAGTCGTGGACCAAGGTGGGCCAAAAGAAAGAACAGTAACAATCTTATGCATATTAGAATTTTGGAACAGGAAGATCATGGTCGTCCGTATGGGTGGTTAAGCAATCGACCAATTGTGGGCTCCGATGAAAGGACAATGGAAGGCTTTGTTTCTTTGTAATCTGGCAGGGAGTATGGGTAACAATTGGTGGCCATTGTCTAATTGAATTGAATTCTTTGGGTTAGTTTAATTAAGCTAATTGTCTATTTATTATATACTTTCTTAAGTCAATCATAGGTTATGAGTTAATTAATATATATTATTTTTCTTATTAAGTAGTTAAATAAAACTAAATACGTTCTAGTAGTATTTTGGGATTTTAGAACTATTCGCAAAATAGGTCTATAAGTTTTATTATTTTATAGATATAATTATTAAGGTGGAATTTTTATTTTCCTTTGATGGTAATTAGGTGGTGACTATTCTTGGGATCAAGATTATTTGAATTAGTACGAGTGGATTTGGACTTTCGAGGTAAGTGGTTCCTACCCTTTCTCATGTTTTGGAAAATTCCTTGCATATATATATATATATTATTATTTCTTTCATGAATATTTTCGTAAGATGAAATTCAGAATGGGCATGTAATATGTGCGAAAATTTCCTTCATATATCGTGGCATTTTGATTATTTATATGTATGTGTATGTGTACGTGTGATGTGTGAATGTATGACATGTTATGATTTGGCTCTGATTATTCTTTGTACACCAGAGAGAACTAGTTCTCGATATACCTACCTGACGGTGAGTAGTCAGGCCATGCACGCATGTTTATGACCCTCCTAACTGGGAAAAAGTTAGGCTAGATATCTAGTACGACTGGTTCCTACGTTGAAAAATTTGAGCCTATGTATGTATGAACAAGCATGTATGTGATGAACCAAGATTTGTTTAATATGCCACGACTTTATTATGTATTACGTATTATTAGTATTACTTGTGATTATGAATTGTGTGTGATGGAATGAATGCATGTATTATAATTATATATATGTATATATGTAACTGCCCAGACTGGTAAGAAAGGAACGGAATTGCTTACTGAGCGTGTTGGTTGCTCACCCCACTTATGTTATTTATTTTGCAGGTGATTTAAGTTCGGATTAGGCAAGCAAGATATTTAGCTTTGCAATAGAAGTTTATCTATTTTTATTGAAAGATTGTTTAGTTGGTGAGCCAAAGACAGTAGTTTATTTCATATTTAGTGTTATTTATTTCAGCTAAGAAGTTTGATGACTTCATGGATGTTAAAATTTTATATTTAGAGGATTTTTATATTAATTGGAGTATTTTAATATTTTATGATGTCTATGATTTAGAATTGCTTTGATAATTTTCTAGCATTGCGTATTGGATGAGTCTAATACGCAGCGTGTTATACCCAGGCGCGGGGTGTGACACCAAGTGTGAGTACGAGAAAGATGCAGCTAACCTCATGGAGAAGTCCCTCTGATCCATCCATTGGAAGTTTCTCCTATGGTTTTGACCCTCAACGAATTCTTGAAATCTTCATTTGGAAAAATAGCAAACCTTACTCAGTGGCGGAGCCAGGATTTTATCGTGGGGGGGGGCGAATCTAGAGTTATAGCCAGTCAAGTAAAATATATTAAAAAACTCATGTGAACATAGATATCACCAAATATAATTTTAAGTAGAAGGAAAGTACTTATACAATTATCATATTCAAAAATAATATCCTATTTACAAGTCTATTTGAGTGTACGAGACACATGAAATTGCGCACGACGACTTTTGATTTTATCAAAGTCGTCAATGATAGAATCTATATCAAAAGTTTTAGCAATCTCTTTCTCAATATACATTATCATAGAGCTAGCAAGAAAGTCTTCCTCCATTCTAGAACGCAAACAAGATTTAATGATTTTCATAGCAGAAAAAGCACGCTCCGTTGTAGCTGTTGAAACCTGAAGAGTCAAGATAAGACGAACCAATCTATCAATAAGAGTATAGATCATTGACTTTCCAGTCTTTGCTAACACTTGGCACAAGTCTTGAAGTGATGACAAGTCTTGAAGTTGATAATTACGGGAAAACTCAATTTGGAAAAGCTCTAATTGAGTTCTCAAGTGTAGCTTCTCTTGATCTGTGAAGTCAGCTGGATAGAACCTGGTTGCAAGCTGACAAATTTGTTCAATATTAAAAGCCTGAAAATTATCTTTGGGGTGCAATGCTGAACTCAAACTAAGCAACTCCATTACATCTTCCTTAAATCTATTGTTCATTTCAAGTATCTGAGAATCAACCGTTGCCAAAAATACATCAATCCTGTAGTGATGCTCCATGGTAATGGAATCATTTTGTTTTCGAATTCTTCCTCGACCTGCCTTATAAATGGCATTCATATCAGGCATCTCTATATTTTGTGCATCACAAAATGTCTTTACATTAGTGAACAAGTCATTCCATCCATTTTCTCTATAACTTTGAAGTCGATGTTTTGTTGCTGAAACCAATTCAACGGCATTCAAGATATCCAGAGATTTGCATTGTAAAGTTTGGGAAAGTACCTGTGCAAATCCTAAAATATCTCTCATCATGTGCATAATAAAGACAAAATCAAAGGATGTCATGAAATCATAAACTCTATCAGCTTCACTTCTTTGAGCTGGTGTACTTCCATGGTTGATAACATCAATTAAGACAGAGCAAATGCATTCATATTCTGTGAATAAGCTGCAAATAGAACTAAAATGAGATCCCCATCTTGTACTCCCTGCCCGTTTTAGAGTACCAACCTGATTTTGCCCTCTACCAGTCTCAAGTTCATCAATAGCAATCAATTCCGCAATTCTAGCAGCTCTAGCAACTCTCAATTGGTCCACACGCTTGCAAGATGATGAAACTGAATTTATAAGAAGAGATAAATATGTGAAGAATTGTTCCACGGGAATTACCTCTTGAGATGTTGCTACCAATGTCAATTGGAGTCTATGAGCAAAACAATGAATATAATATGCGTAGGGGCACTCTTGAATAAATAATGCTTGCAATCCGTTCCATTCTCCACGCATGTTGCTAGCTCCATCATATCCTTGGCCACGAATGTTTTGCACATTAAGATTATGGCGAGAAAGGACATTACATATCTCATTTTTCAAAGTCAATGAATTGGTTTCATGAACATGGACAATGTCGAAAAATCTCTCTCGAATATAGCCATGCTTGTCCACAAATCTAAGAACAATAGCCATTTGCTCTCTTTTTGATCTATCTTGAGCCTCATCAACAAGTATAGAAAATTTTGAATCATCAATCTCCTCTCGAATATAATTTTGTATCTTACTCGACCAGATAGACAAGATCTCCTTTTGGATTGTAGGAGAAGTATAAGATGCATTTCGTGGAGCATTCTCAAGTACTACATCAGCCACTTTGTCATTATAAGAAGCTACATGCTTAATCAACTCAATGAAATTACCTCGGTTGTTTGAATCTAAACTTTCATCATGACCTCTAAAAGCCACACCTTGAAATGCACACCATTTTGCAGCATCTATAGAAACTTGAAGTTGCAATCTATTCTTTGCAACTTGCTCAGCATTTTGCCTCTCAATAATTTTATCAAGATGTTGCAATGAATTTCCCAAGTCATGATAACACTGCATTGCCACCTTGTGTAATGAGTTAGGATCTTTCCCAATGTGATTCAAAAAGGCACAATTTTTTCCGTCATTTACCTTTTTCCATGATCTAAATCCACTAGTTGTGAAGGCCATTGATCCAAAACGATCTGATGGCTTGGAAAAAAGTGAACAAGGAAGACAAAAAGCAGCATTCTTTGTTGGAGAAAATTCCAACCAATCTGGAAATGATTTATACCAAGAGAAAAGGAAACGTCGGCCTTTCTTGTCAACAACCATTGATGCATTTGGGATTATAGGTTGGTATGGCCCAAACTTAATATATGCTCTTCGTACCTCATCCCTTTGATGCTCTGGATATTCCCAAATAGATTTTCGTTTTCCCGGATCACGTTCTACGGATGAACTGTCAAACTCTGATGATTCAACTCTACAAAATTTTCTTTTTTGATGCTCAGGAGAAGAATCTCGAAGAGGACAAGGAGTTTTATCACTTGGTTCCAAATGCCTTTTCTTAAAAAAAGAATCAATTGTCTTGTTGGCCATTATCACTATATTTGCAACAACCTATAATGGAATCAAATTTACTTGAGAAATGCTAGATAAAATAAATAAAATACCTATCTAAAGTTATACTTTATCTATTATATTAATATTGAGAATTTTAAAATTAAAAGAAACAATTATTTTATTGTCTATCTATATTCTACAAATTCAAGTATACATGAAATCTACATCAACTAATCAAATTAATTTTATTCTACCAATAAACCCAAATTTAGGTAAAAGAATGTCATCTACTATTACAATTTACATACACATCTCAATCATCAAAATCATAGCAAGAATATACAAAAAAAGGGGAAAATATTAAAATTGAAATTGCAATTCAATGAACTTATTCTTCAAGCATTTAATGCATTAATAAACCCAAATTTATGTAAAAGAATGTCATCTACTATTACAATTTACATACACATCTCAATCATCAAAATCATAGCAAGAATATAGAAAAAAAGGGGGAAAAATATTAAAATTGAAATTGCAATTCAATGAACTTATTCTTCAAGTATTTAATGCATTAAGTAGTAATAACTGAGATTAGAATTACCTATGCAACAATTTAAGATGAAAAAGCATCATTCAAGCTTCAATGGTGGTTGGACTACAAGATGGATTAGAGGCACTTGATGACTTGGAACTACTAAAATCCTTTGTTTCCAATGTTCTCTTCTTTGGCTTTCATTCAAGAACCAAAAGACATGAAAGTTGAAAGGCTAAAGGTTGAAGATTTTGTTTAAGAATCAAAATTTAAGAGTAAGCCTTTGTTTAAAAGGAAGAGCATTTGTTGTAGTTAAACTAAGTACACTTTCGTCCATGTCTCTGCAGGAGAAAGAAAGACAAGCTTCAAAGTCAAACAAAAGAAAGAATATTATATACTAGTAGCTTATATGGGAAGCTTTGGTGATGTCATGCAACTAAGACCAAAAATTGTTATTTTCTAATTTTCTAATGAAAAATCAATTGGCAAATTTCAAATGATAGGCACAAAATATTTTATGTTCTTCTAATTAAAAGTTAACAAGTAATTAGACATTGTTAGGCCCAATTCTAAGTAATTTATGAATTCAAAGGCTTGGGGGGGCATAGTTAATTTTTTGGTTAATTTTTGGGGGGGCAAAATATAGTAATTCAAAAATTTATACTTACAATTTTTTTTTTTTACAAGTTGGAGGGGGGGCGGTTGCCCCCCCTGGCCCCCCCCTTCCCTCCGCCCCTGATTTACTGGCGCAGTGGTCCATGGAACGGTAATGTGTTCATTGGACTTCCAGGAATGAGTTCTTCATATCAAAACGGATTTCATTTGGTGGACGAAAATACAGGATCTGCTTATATGACATATGATGGCTTAAATAATTCTGTTTCACTATTTTACGTATTGAATTCCTCGGGTGTTTTACTGGAGAAGCTTTTGTATTACGAAAATGGAGATTCCAAGGAACCATGGTCAAGTCTGCAGAATGAATGTGATGTCTATGGTAAATGTGGCCCTTTTGGAAGCTGTAATTCTCAGGCTTCGCCAATTTGTTCCTGTTTGCAAGGTTTTGAACCGAAAAATATGGAGGAATGGAGCCGAGGAAACTGGACTGGTGGCTGCTCAAGAAAGGCATTGCTGCAGTGCCAGATACGCAATTCTGCTGGTCAGGAGAGCAAACCAGATACGTTTTTGAAGCTAAAAAACGTGAAAGTTCCAGATCTCTCTTATTCGCTTGAGTTCCTCAGAGCAACTACAGAAGAAGAATGTGGTAATCAATGCATGAACAATTGCTCTTGCATAGCCTATTCATATAATAATGGCATTGGATGTATGCAATGGAGTGACAGCTTAATTGATACACGCCAGTTCTCTTTTGGAGGCGCAGACGTACATGTACGTGTGGCTTATTCTGAACTAGGTAACCCGTCTATCCTAAGCTAGTGTTGCAAACCACTAATAACTATGCATTTCCCGCACTTTGCATAATGCATAATATGAATTTGATTATATCTAAGTTCATATATATAAAGCACAGAGCATTTATAACTTGAGCTCTGAAGTCTCCATATTTCATTTTGATTAGTTATTCTGTAAATCTACTTTGATATCTACTCTGATCTTTTTAATCTACCTGATAAATTGTTGTATAATTCTATCAAAAAGATATTTCAAAGGTTGAAATAATGTGCAATTCTGTCAAAAAGAGATTTCCAAGATTGAAATGATGGCAAATGTACAGTTCATTTCCTGTAATTTACCTGAACTTGCTTCCCCCGAAACACAGATCATAACAAAAGCAAAAGGGAAAAGCGAACAGTCATTACAAGCATAGTAATTTTGGGATCATTGTTCTTTGCTGGATCCGCCTGCTTCTTATGGAAGTGGTTCACTAAGCATAGAGGTAATGTTCTAAAGTTGTCAAGAAAGACTCTCATCACATATTTGCAAATTAGTGAAGAAATATGAAGTTGAGTCATCATTATTTGAATCAGGCCAAGTGAGCGCAATAAAAGCCATGCTCAGTGACAATCAAGAGCTTCATTTGTTTAGTTACAAGACACTGGCTTATGCAACAGATAAATTTCACTTGGAAAATAAGCTTGGGAAAGGTGGTTTTGGTACAGTCTTCAAGGTATTTCAACTTTCTCAAGAACTGCATGTAGTTTGTTTCGACTCAAAAGGCATTTATTAACCATCTGTGGTAATTCTGCAGGGTAAATTGTTAAATGGTTTGGAAATTGCAGTGAAAAGGCTCTCAAACTCTTCTAGTCAAGGAATTGAGGAGTTTATGAACGAAGTTCTAGTCATTTCTAAACTCCAACATCGAAATCTTGTTCGACTTCTTGGCTGCTGTGTTGAAAGAGAAGAAAAAATGCTAGTTTACGAATACATCTATTCTCTCTTTAAAAGTATGGTGAGTCTTAGTTGTTTTGGAGTCTTTGCACTTTGTAGTGTTAGTTTTCTAATATGTCTAAAATACCCTTATACGCTATTATATTATATTAATTGTATTCTAATTGTAGTAGAACTACAAAACTCTTCACATTCCCTTGTGAAGTTCATTGAATTTAAATTTTGCTGTTAACTAAAATAAAACAATTTTCCATACAAAAAATCTTTATCTACACTTCAATTCAATCCTCAAGAGATTGATAATACCAAGAAACTTTGATTTTTGTTCATAATTTAGTTTTGACTTATTAAAAGTAAAGGACGATGATTAATACAAATTAACTGCAAATTCAAAGAAAACAAGCAATGTACTAAATTGCACTAAATTATGTTAATAAATTATAACATAATTTCAAATTTTATTAAATTATTATAGGATTCTTTTTTAACAAATAGGTTGTTACAAAAAAATAATATATTAAAATTTGGGTTATGAATAAGCACTCCACCAGCAAGTTCCTTTTCGTTTGGTGATTGATAAAATAATTCAAAAAATTGTATATATAGTTCAAAGTTCAAAAAACAAATTGCATACTATCTAAATGGCTCATAAGTATTGGCTTTTACAATCTATGGAGGATGAAAAGGATTTTAGGTACATATTTCTAACGTAAAATTTAAAATATAAAGAGGGCTCATAACAATTTATGTACAAGATGTAGGATTTTCCTTAATGAAAATGGAAAATAATTGGAAGAGTACTATTAATGTTGCCTCCTAATTTTACTTGTGAAAGAACCCCTTTAATATCATTTTTTGAAAAAAAACTTCTTCAATAAAACAAGGATTTAAAAATTTAAAAATACATAAAAAATCATTTGTAAAGTTGATTTCATAAATGAAATAAAACAAGATAATATATGATATACTTGTATAAAAAAAATGAAGTTTTTCATATCAATAATATAAAACAAATTTACTTGATCGTGATGGATCTTTTTTCACATAAAAAAAATGATATTTTGCATCATTTAGAAAGCAATTAAGTTAATTTTGTGAAATTCTTTTTTAAGTCTTTTCCAACCATGTTAAAAATCTAATCTCGCAAATGATTATCATTCAAAATTTACTAATTTGATCATACTAATTGAATAAAGAACTTGAATTCTAAAAAGAATAAATATGTATATTATTTACAACTATATAGTTAAATAAATAACTGTTCTTGGAATCCAATGCTTTCTTTCGCCAAATTAATAATTACCATTACGTATATGGGATTTTAAGTATACCTTTGAGTTGACATATTTAAAATAAATTAAAAAATAAATAGGTTTTAAGTATAATTATCAATATTTTAGAGAAAGAACTTCAAAATCTTTTTAAAAAAATTATTTTGTAAATAAAAAACTTATAATTTAAATTTTTGAATACAATGATAATTGAGCATACAATAAGTTTACAAAATACCTTAGTGTCAGTTTTAGTATCATAATGCTATTATTTGCAAAGTTTTAAAGAAAAAATTCAAATGTTTTGGGGTTAGGACTTGAAATTCAAACCACGTATTTCAACAACAATTGTTTTAAGAAAAGAATAATATATAATCAATTTAACATGGTATTTAGAAAATTATATAAAAATTTTAGTGTTTAAGAAGTATTATATTTTAAAATAATTTTAATTATCACAATTTAAAACTTGCACCTACCAAGTGCAACCTATGTTCGTTTAAATAACCATAAACATTTAAATATAAATTATGTTTTGAAAAAAGAAGAGTTATTCTTTTTTGACTATATAAGAAATTAATTAAATAAAAATGTGACTTCATACAATGTAAGAGAAAGAGTTGTTAATTAGATATTATCTCCTGCTTAAGTTCTTTTTGTCTTTTATTTTTTGGACTATTTATGAAATAAAATTTAAATAGAAAAAAGAATGTGACATTATCCAATGCTTATGATGATCAAGAGTTATGAATCTTATTAAGTAAACTCTCCTAAAGTGTATCTTTTGTATTGTTTTTGAAATTTATCCTTTTTTATTATTAATAAAAATAAATTTAGTAGAACAAAAATGTGACTCCATTTAATATAAAAGAAAGAATTTTGAGTTCAATCAAACATACTATTTCTTAAAATAAGTTCTTTGTAACTTTTGTTATTCAACTATTCATGTAGTATAATTAAATAGGAAAAAATCCAATCTAGAGTAATAGAAAGAACTATAAAAATAACTAAAAAAATGTCTCATAAAATGTATTCTTCGTAAAGTTGAGAAGTAACTTATTATGTGTACTCAAACACATTCAAATAACATCATCACACATATTTTGAATTGTTTTAGGAAGTAAAATGTCAACTATTTTAAAAGAAGGCATAATCCATTTTTTTCTGGTGGTCCAAAAAAAATTAGAATTCTTTAAATTAGGAATATTATGAAGTTTTCTTAATGCATCAAGAGATACATATGTCCGGTAGTTAAAAAAGTCTTTTAAAACCACTTTAAAATGAAATATTCACATGATCATTGTATATAATTTAATGAATTGTTCTTGAATTTTTTGTGAAATACTTTCTAATTTATCTCCGAATGATACAATTTTGAATTGATGATTAAGCATTTTATTCTTTTATGAACTGTAAATTTTTCAACATGTTTTTGAACATATTCTTCAAAATAAAAATGAAATTCCCGTGCACTAATAATTGATCTCATGTATTGTTGGATTATTGGAAGTGTTTTATAGTAATATTGCAGTGTCAAAATGTTAAAACACATATCAAGGTTTTTGAAGACCGTGGAGAACTGAAATTTAATATTCTTCAATTCATTCACTTTGTTTCAAATACATTTGTATATAAAATAATTAAATTTCTCATAATCAAAAAATTAAAAAAAAAAAACAAAAGACATCATATTCACGTGCAACACACGTGCTTCATTACTAGTGCCAAACAAAAGCCTGGATGCCTATCTGTTTGGTTAGTTGATGAGGTTCTCTGATCATTTCTATCATCCTCAGAGTATTATTAACCAGTACATAATATTGTACTTCATCGTAACGCTTTTCAGATCCATCAAAACAAGATCTGCTTGATTGGAAAAGACGTGCAACCATCATTGAAGGAATTGCTTGAGGCCTTCTTTACCTTCATAGAGATTCAAGACTGAAAATTGTTCATAGAGATCTGAAAGCAGGCAACATCCTCTTGGATGAAGAGCTGAATCCAAGAATATCAGATTTTGGCTTGGCAAGGATTTTTGGAGGCAAACAAGATCAAGCCAATGCAAACAGGGTTGTAGGGACATAGTAAGCACACATTGCTTCCTAGTTATTTCTGATTCTAACATGATGATCGAATTCAAAATTTTTTTCTTGTCCAACATATATTTCAATCTTTATCTTCTTAAATGATGTGGTGCAGTGGGTATATGGCACCAGAATATGCAATGAGAGGAAAATTTTCAGAAAAGTCAGATGTCTACAGCTATGGAGTGTTATTATTAGAGATTCTTAGCGGAATGAGAAATACTACTTTCCATAATGATGAGAATGATCTCAGCCTAATAGGATATGTAAGTTTCTTTGATATATCTCGTATGCATAATTCCATTTCAACTAAGCTGATTAACTTAACATTTTATTATGTTCTGAACATTTTCAGACCTGGAAATTGTGGAACGAAAATGAAACAGTAAAATTTATTGATCCAGCAATATTTGATCAACACATTGAAATGGAGATCTTGAGACATGTCCATATTGGACTATTGTGTGTGCAAGAGCATGCCAAAGATAGGCCAAACATGTCTACTGTTCTTTCAATGCTTAATAGTGAATTCGTTGACCTCCCTCATCCTAAATTACCAGCTTATACTGCAAGTTTGAATGTCTCAGAAAATCAACCTTCAGAACAAATTGTGCATTCCTTCAATGATGTCAGTATAACAACTGTTGGAGGCCGATAGCATCATTAATTATTTAGGCTATGTAACTATCATACGTTAACTTTGTCGCCACCTAGTATTATCAGTATCTAGGTAATGAATTTTTTGTTTGTAATTTTTTGAGAATTCAAGGGAATATAGTATTATCAGTACTTCATTTGAGTATATTATTTTGTGATTATGATTTGATAGGGTAACACCTCCCATCAAATATTTAACTGAAGTACACGATCAAGAAAGTTTTGACACACATAAAACGGATTAAAACTTTTCCATCGATAAATATGATTTCCAACATTATTTTCATGTTATGTACCTATAATTTTATCACAATGTATAAAACTGATCATCACTAACAAGGAAAAGAATATTGAAGCAATGGCATCAGAGGCACCAAGGAGAGATGTTCTTACTTCAATTTTATCCTGTTAGTAGCCCGTGCGCGGTAAGGTTAAGGGCACAAATTATTTAAGGACCATCGTAGACAAATTCCTAGATTTTTAGCTCTGGACCAATTCGGGCCATGATTAACTTCAAATGTAATATTGAAAAATTAAGAATTTACAATTAAAAAAAATATTGTGTTAATAAAGAAACAAAAATATTGCGTCAACAGTTAAAGAACATGCCTTAAAGAATAAGGAAATTTACAAAAAGTTAGTATTTATAGTAATTCTTCATCAGATTTTAGTTGCAATTCGTTCTGCAATTCAAGTTTAAGAATTTAACTAATTTTCCTCAAAAAAAAAAAAGAATTTAACTAATTTACAATTTACATTATGAAGTTAAGCGTTGAGGAAAAGGTCGTTCAAGAATTGTTTTTCAAGACTTTTTAGGAAAATTTATTTTTCACATCAATCAATTTTGTATTGAGAGAACAAGTCAACTTTGTCCAGAGTTCTTATTGAAGTCTTGAGCTAATAGTAACTCGTATGGATTAGATTATTGAAACAATTTAACTCATTAATTCCATTAGCTTGATTTTTTTTTCAACAAAATTATAACAAAATATTTATGTTACATGTTACCAATTTAGAGCTCCTTTACAATTGATTAAAAAATAAAAAATACAAGAAACATGATAATAGTTACAATTAGTTTTTAAATAAATGTAAAAGAATAGAAGAGAATAGTCATTTATATCATGTATACGAAATGTCATCAATAAAAGTATAATTCCAAACTTTATCAAAAAAATAAATAATTTGAACAAAAAAAGAGGAATATGCTTTAAAAATAAAGTTTAACAGCATAAGTCGATACATTTACCAATTTTTAGTTTTCTAATAAACTATATAGCTTTAAAATTTACATAACTTTGAGTGAATGATTAATACGTGCAATGCCCCTGTTGTTTCCCAGTAACGAATTATAAATGTTGTATGCCAACTGACTACGATTTTCTGCTATATGACCATTTCTTTGGATGTTCTAGTACAACTAATATTATATATTTGATCGTGTAAATTATCTCTCAATGCCCTTTTTTTTTTTTTTTTTTTTTTGAGAGAGAGAATCTCTCAATGCCTAAAGGAAGATTTTATTTCACAAATCTCAATGTTACCAACAACTTTGTCTATTCGATCATATTACATTATTACTATCCTGAAAGAAAATTATTTCAGGTATATCATGGAGATATTACTAATCCTAGCGCAACAAATCGGTTATTATATGATATGTATCATGATCAAGATGGTACATTACTTTCTTTTATCCCCTAGCAAAATGCCGTTGATCCTTTGCATCAATGTAATACTTATACAATTGTGTGTGTGTGAAAAAAAAAAAAGAGAAATGAATATTCAATAAAAATTTTATTCTCAATAACTTCTGATTTTTATAAAAACTAATTTTAGAAAAATTAAAAATCAGTTACTCCGAAATTTAGCTTAAAAGATTTAAAAATATAGTAAAAAAAGTAATTAAGAACATCACAAATTATATTTTTACAAAATTAAAATTTAAAATCAAATAAAAAAAACTATTAAGAACAAGCATTAAATATCACCGATCCTGGCAGATGCATTCTTCATATTATTTAGTAACGTCATTGTAAGATCCCTCAAATGAATGCGATTCCGCTGGAGTTAACGAGGATATGAGTTAGGGCTTTACAAGAATCAACAAGTAGTATTCATTCAATCAAAACCAAAGGAGAAAGAATCAAAGCTTGACCCTTTCCATTGCCGTCATATTCAACTGCCGACATTATCCGAAATTAAGAAATGGGCATACCCGCGTCATAAAAGGCATAGGACCGCTGTTGACTTGACTCATTGATCAGAGTGAAATGGACCGTGGGAAGGGCTTCCCCTAGACCCAGTCCCCACAGCACCGATGTTTGGCGCGATAATTTACATCAGCAGTTCTGATCTGTTTTTTGGTATTGTTTTCTAAAAAAAATATTTTTAGAATATTCTAACACGTAGTATTTTTCCATACATGCACATTTACTAAAAAAATAAAAAATAAAAAGACACTTCTATAGTGCACGAGACAAGTTTACAAAAAACAAGTGAAATTTTGACAACTCATGTGGACTCACCTATTTATAGATTAAATTAATTATTTATGTGGATCCGCCCTCTTTATTGTCATTTAACTATTAGTTTTTTGTATGGTACAAAACTGACTCAACTTTGCATCATAGCCAAATCTAAAAAGAATAATCAAAATTTTTACAATAATATTTAAAAAAATCATGGAAATAAAGTCGAGGGATTTATGCTGTCAATCAAATTTACTTGCATATTCCTAAACTTAAACTGGCTTAATTATACACATATGGTATCTCACTATTAAACACTTACTTAACTTTAACACAAAAAGAAAAAAAAAATTTATGGTAATACTTTACATCACGTACAAGCATGCAACAAAGCAAGAACTAAGGAAATTTTATAAAATTCGAACAATATATAAAATTCTATTCAGCAGTATTTAGTACTTGCTCTCTACTTTGCCAATTCATCTCTAAATTTTCACAAATCTTCAAAATTCTCTCAAAACTCAAATATTATCAAGCAATAATCTCGTGTTTAGCATGCATATGCATCCATAACTATCAAAGTCCAAACTTATTATATTTGCAAGTAGCAAGTAATCTATACATTTTTATAAAAATCCACTATTATATCGGGAGGCAATGAAATACACATAAATTGTATTATTTCACGATAAAATACGAAATAAAGAAATGAGATGACAGGAAGCAATTGCAATTACAAAAGAAAACATAAAAATCACATAACAAAGAAACAGATCAAATGTTTACTAACTACAAAACAAAATGACAGGAACCCAATTGCACTTACAGCAAGAAGAACGTAAAAATCGCATAAAAATGCATATGCATAACTAAAACTAACTGATATTAACTTATTTCAGTTTATATTAACGTATACATAAAATAAACACATGAGCCTACTATATATTATGCCACCCATTAAATTCTATCTATCTAATTAGTTTTTGTTCCCTGTATATCTTTGACTATGTTCTCTATAGATTAAACAATATTCCTTCCAAACAAAAATATAAAATGAACTTATTTGAATCTGTAGTGGTATTACCAATGATATAAAGCTTACAAATGACAAACTTCGAAATAAAAATAATGAAAAGAAACTTGATAGTCCAATAGATTGAGTATTCTGAAGGACTAATTCTACTCTTACAAAATGAGTAAGTTGAAATGTCCCCAAAAAAAAAGAATGATAAAGCTTTCTACCTACTAATACTCTCAAAGGCATAACAGATAACAAAAGGCCTCAAATGGGAAAAAGAATAAAAAAGTTAAAAATGAAAGAAAGTAATTGACGGAGGCCAAAAGCCACCAGAAATCCAATATTTAGAAATTTGAATGGCTTATTTTGTTAAATTGAGTTATACTCATTAAAGTATTACCTTAATTAATGAATTTATCAGCTTTTTTTTTTTTTTTTTAAGGAATTATCTATGAGAGTTTCAATCAAATTTTCGTTTTTCATTGGGTGTTCAAAGAAATTAGAAGATATGGGGATGATTGTTCTCTTCATAAGCCATTAAAATGAGGGGACTCAAGAGCTTATTGCCTCTACTTTTCCTGCTTCCTTGCTTCCAATTATTGGTAATTGACTCAGAATAATGAAACAACAGAAAGCATACCAACTTGACAGAAGTATGGAGCAATGCTGATTTCTTTTATATTTTCCATTTCAAACCTCGGAGGAAATTCAAAGAGATGCAGAGCAAGTGTTGTCTTCTAATTGATCATGACTCAAGATGATTGCACTGGGGCCCCAACCATTACTGTCTCCAAGTTGCTGTTAACTTCCAACCACCTCTCTGTATATTACTTGAATTATATTGATGTTATGTTATGGACTTTAACGGGAGACTTTGGCACAAGAATGCATTTGTATTAAATGTTACGCCTAACTCTTATTTGCTGCTAATGAATGACTAGTCTAGCATTAATGTAGGAGGCCTTTCAAGAAGATATCCACCGACGTGTGTAGTAGACTAAAGTAAAAGAAAGAAATGGAATGGAAAGTGTTAGAAATTTCATTCTCTTCATCGGCCATCAAAATGAGGGGACTCAAGAGCTTATTGCCTTTACTTTTCCTGTTTTCTTGCTTCTGTTTAGAAGACTGCACGGCAGTAGATACTATTTCAGGCGCTAAGCCGATTAGAGACTCTGAAACTATAGTTTCCTCAGGCCGAAAGTTCAAATTAGGATTTTTTAGTCCTGTAAACACTAGAGATCGTTATGTTGGAATCATGTTTAATGTTCCTACACAGATCGTTATTTGGGTGGCTAACAGAAACAATCCCTTAAATGATTCTGCAGGAATATTGACAATTTCAGAGGATGGTAATCTTGTGATCTTGAATGGGCAGAAGGAGATGCTGTGGTCATCTGGCGTTTCGAATTCGGTGGCAAATTCTAGTGCTCAACTATTAGATACTGGAAACTTAATCTTGAGAGACAACTCGGATGGAAGAGTTATATGGGAAAGTTTTCAGATTCCCACAGACACTGTTGTCGATGGGATGAGACTAAGTGTGACTACAAGAAAGACGCAGGTAACTTCATGGAGAAGTCTCTCTGATCCATCCATTGGAAGTTTCTCGTATGGTTTTGAACCTCATCGAATACTTGAAGCCTTCATCTGGAATAATAGCAAACCTTACTGGCGCAGTGGTCCATGGAACGGCAATAAGTTCATTGGAATTCCTGGAAAGAGTTATTCAGATCAAAACGGATCTCGTTCTGTGGATGAAAATTCAGGATCTGGATATTTGACAAATAATGGCTTAAATGATTCTGTTTCGCTATTTTATGTATTGAATTCCTCGGGGGTTTTACTACAGAAGCTTTTGTATTACGAAATTGGAAATTCTGAGGAAACATGGTCAAGTGTGCAAAATGAATGTGATGTGTACGGAAAATGTGGCTCTTTTGGAAGCTGTAATCCACAGGATTCGCCAATTTGTTCCTGTTTGCAAGGTTTTCAACCAAAAAATATGGAGGAATGGAACAGAGGAAACTGGACAGGTGGCTGTTCAAGAAAGGCATTGCTGCAATGCCAGAGACGCAGTGTTGCTGGTCAGGAGAGCAAACCAGATTGGTTTTTGAAGTTAACAACCGTGAAAGTTCCAGATTTCTCTTATTCGCTAGAGTACCTCAGAGCGGCCACAGAAGAACAATGTGGTAATCAGTGTATGAACAATTGCTCCTGCATAGCCTATTCGTATAACAAGGGCATTGGATGTATGCACTGGAGTGACAGCTTAATCGATATACAGCAGTTCTCTTTTGATGGGGCAGATATATATGTACGTGTGGCTTATTCTAAACAAGGTAACGCCTTCCTCCCGAACTAATGTTGCAAAACCACCTATTCATTTATTGCACTTTGCATCATGCATAATATGAATTTGATCCAATCTAAGTTCATAGATATAAAACACATAGTATATATAACTTGAGACCTGAAGTCTTCTTCATGTAGATTAGCTATCGTGTAAATCTACTTTGATATCTAGTCTGATTTTTATAATCCATTTGATCAATTGTTGTGTAGTTCTACCAAAAAGAGATTTTAAAAGATTGAAATAATGTGTAATTCTGTCAAAAAGAGATTCCCAAGATTGAAATTATGGCAAATGTCCAGTTCATTTCCTGTAAATTATCTGAATTTGCTTCCCCCCGAAACACAGACCGAAACAAAAGCAGAAGGCAAAAGCGAACAGTCGTTACAAGTACAGTAGTGCTGGGATCATTTTTCTTTGCCGGATCTGCCTACTTCTTATGGAAGTGGTTCACTAAGCATAGAGGTAATGTTCTAAAATTGTCGAGAAAGATTGTCATTACATAATTGCAAATTAGTGACGAAGAAAGAAGCTGAGTTATTATTTGAAGCAGGCCAAGCAAGCACAATAAAAACCATACTCAGCGACAATCAAGAGCTTCATTTGTTCAGTTACGAGACACTGGCTCATGCAACAGATAAATTTCACTTGGGAAACAAGCTTGGTAGAGGTGGTTTTGGTCCAGTATTCAAGGTATTTCAACATTTCTCAAGAACTGAATGTGGTTTGTTTGCACTAACAAGAATTTAGTAAACATCTGCGATAATTCTGCAGGGTAAACTGTTAAATGGCCAAGAAATTGCGGTGAAAAGGCTTTCGAAGTCTTCTAGTCAAGGGACTGAGGAGTTTATGAATGAAGTTCAAGTCATTTCTAAACTCCAACATCGAAATCTTGTTATACTTCTTGGCTGCTGTGTTGAAAGAGAAGAAAAAATGCTAGTGTATGAATACATGCCAAACAAAAGCCTAGATGCCTATCTGTTTGGTTAGTTGATGAAGTTCTCTGATCGTTTCTATCATCTTCAGAGCATTATTACCCAGTAAATAATATTGTACTTCATCGTAACGCTTTTCAGATCCATCAAAACAAGATTTACTTGATTGGAATAGACGTGCAACCATAATTGAAGGGATTGCTAGAGGCCTCCTTTACCTTCATAGGGATTCAAGACTGAAAATTGTTCATAGAGATCTGAAAGCAGGCAACATCCTCTTGGATGAAGAGCTGAATCCAAAAATATCAGATTTTGGCTTGGCAAGAATCTTCGGAGGCAAAGAAGATCAAGCTAATACAAGCAGGGTTGTAGGGACATAGTAAGCACACATTGCTCCCTAGTTATTTTTACTTCTAAAATGATGACTGAAAGTTCAAATTTTTTTTCTCATTTAATTTAAATTTCAATCTTTATACCCCTAAATGATGTGATGCAGTGGGTATATGGCACCAGAGTATGCAATGGAAGGAAAATTTTCAGAAAAGTCAGATGTCTACAGCTACGGAGTGTTATTGTTAGAGATTCTAAGTGGAAGGAGAAATACAACCTTTCAAAATGATGAGAACGATCTCAGCCTAATAGGATACGTAAGTTTCTTTGATATAAGATAAAGTCTCGTATGCATAATTCCATTTCAACTAAACTGGTTAACTTGACCTTTTATTATGTTCTGAACATTTTCAGGCCTGGAAATTGTGGAATGAAAATGAGACAGTAAAATTTATTGATCCAGCAATATTTGATCAACGCATTGAAATGGAGATCTTGAGATATGTCCATATTGGACTATTATGTCTGCAAGAGCATGCCAAAGATAGGCCAAACATGTCTACCGTTCTTTCAATGCTTAATAGTGAAATTGCTGACCTCCCTCATCCTAAATCACCAGCTTATACTGCTAGTTTGAAAGTCTCAGAAAATCAAATTTCACAAGGTGTACATTCCTTAAATGATGTCAGTATAACAACACTTGAAGGCCGATAGTATCTTTGATTATTTACACTATAGCAAGTTTTTGTATCATACATTAACTTTGTTTCAACTAAGTATCATTATTATTAAAGTAATGAATTTTTTGTTCGTAATTTGTGAGAATATAAGAGTATTATCAGTGCTTCATTTGAGTATATTATTTCGTGGTTATGATTTGACAGGGTGTCACCTCCTATTCCAAACATTTGACTGAGACAAATGATCAAGAGAACTTTTACACAAATCCACCAGATAAAAACTTTTGCATCGATAAATATGATTTCAACATTTTTTTTTTTATGTTATATACCTGTAGTTTTATCACAATATATAAAATTCATCATCATCACAACATCATAGTACAACTAACATGGAAAAGAATATTGAAGCAATAACATATAACATAAGAGGCACTAAGGGAAGATGTTCTTACTTTAATTTTCCCCAAAGAATATTGAAACTTTAATTTTCCCCAAAGAATATTGAAGCAATAACATAAGAGGCACTAAGGGAAGATGTTCTTACTTTAATTTTCGCCAAAGAAAAAAAAAGGTTTAGAAATCAATAGTGTTCGGAAAGTTTTAAAGATTTGTTTTTGTTATTTATTAACGGAATATTCTTATGGAGGCATTTTTTATTAAATATTCCAGTGCCTACACATTTTGCTAATTATGAAAAAGTTATGTTGTACTTTTGTTCTAGTCTCGAATTTTTGCTTCCTTTTTGAATGCTTCTACAGCTTCTTAAACTAGACGAAAGCTTGTCTAAGATTGGCCCTTCAATAAGCACGTCAAGCTTGATTATAGTCTTGAGCTTTTCATAGAACTTGAACATGGTTCTTGATTTGACTTGTTTATGTTCGTTAATCTGAAGTGTTAAGGATCAAGATAAAGGACACAAAAGATACACAACACTTAAAAATTAAAAGGTTATTTATTAGTAAATATAGACAAAACAAAGTGGGATACTACAACGAAACAAATAAACACATAAGTTTAAACACCAACCAAGGACTAAAGAGTTTGAGAATTTTCTCTCTAAGAAAGTTGGAAGACTAATCTCACACTTTACAAATGCTCCCAAGGCTCTTTTATAGGCACCTTAAGAAGATTCTAGAGAATTAATAAAAATAGATGAGTAGGAGTTTCTAGAACTATCTAGAGTGTACTTACATTTTCATGTATAGAGAAGTGAAGAGAATTCTAGAAATAACTTTCTAGAAACGCAACAATAGTTAAGCTCTTTTGAGAATCTTCTAGAATCTAGAGAGTAGTTAGTGTAGTTCTAGCAGTTTACCCCTAAATATGCTAATTAACAGAAGTATTGCTAGTTATATTGTATAACTAATTTCTGTAGTTACTAGGAATAATGCACGTGTTTTGTACGTTTATTTGTTTATTTAACCAACAATACAACAATAAGAAAAAAAAAGAGAAAAATAGTTAATAATTTTGGTTTTTCTATTTTTTGAAAACACATATCCAAAAAATTATCCTAAGAAGCAAATATATGATAAGTACTATTATCCTAAAAAATAACGATTCAAAATAATATCTCCAATTGGCATGACAATGGTTTCTCTAAAATATCTTAGCAAAAGAAATTAAGAAATTTTTCAAAATTTATAACTTGTTATTGTATCAAAGGAAAATTGCTTTTGTTTAAAAAGATGTAATTATGCTTGAAGTTCCTAAATTTTTTATAAGTCAACCACTAATTTTTTATATCGCTATTCTATTTATAAAGTATCAAATGAGACTTTAATGTAATTGTAAAACAATTAGTATTTCTAATGAATCTTTTATAAATTTTTTGTGTCTTACTTAGTTTAAATTAAATTAATATAATTTCTCTATTTATTGAATTTAACATGTACATAAAAATGATAATAACTATTTAGTGTAAACATACCAAATAGAAATGCACTTATAATCTAGTGATTATAACTTTTGGGTGCTGATCATTTCAAAAGTAACATTTATGTATTGCATACAAATATATTGCCACCATTGTGCAAAATTTTTAAGATAGTTAAGTTATATCATTCATGTGCATTGATTATACAATAAAAGTGTATAATTAATTTTTTTAACATATCATTTGCAATTTTGAAATGAGTTATCTTATTCAATTAGGTGATATCATTTTTTTTTACTATTTTAATTCTATATTTATCATAGCTATTACCTTCTTTCTACATAGTTAATGATAGTTTTCTCCTTTCTCGACCTTCTATCCATAAAAAATAATTTATACATCTAAACATTTAAAAATATATGTTATGATTTATTTTCTTATATTGAATAATCCTATAAAATAAAAAGATAATTATACAATAAAATTGCAACTTTATAGATACCATGTATTTTTGAATTTTGACTTTTTTTTGGACACTAACTTAATTGACATTAGAGTTATTCGTCACACTTACAAATTTATATAATAAATATATATGACTTTTCATTGTCAATTAAAATATTATGTATTATGAGAATGATGAGTTTTGCAATTTGCTAATGACTATAACCTCATGAGACTTGCAAAATTCTTATATTTTTGTATTTATTGTAACAATTAATGCATTTGCATATGTTGAGCATCTCACTTCCACCTTCGTTTGCTTTTTTCTTTTTCTCTGTCTATAAGAGAAATATACAAAATAAAATATGTCTGGATTTTGTGTTATATGAAATCTTAAACTACATACTTTTTTGTTTATAATGAATATATTCATGTTACCTCTTATGATTAGACAAATTTCCAAATTAACTTTACTTTTTGAATAAGTAACACTTGCGAGTTCACTTAGTTGGTGCCTTAAAGCACTCATTAGCTAAACTCATATATTTTTCTTCAATCAAATTCTTTATGATTAGTTAATTACTTTGTATAATATCAAAATATAATATTAATAATAAAAATAGTTCGAACACTGATTAACTTTCGTATTAAAAAATCATAAATATTTGTTCAACTATTTTGGTTGAGTTGTTAAAATATTGATTTGAATTCAAAATGCCACATTTGAAATCTCGGTCTCTATTAAAGGAAAATATAAATTTCTTGACATAAAGAAATTTTAATGATTAAAGTTGTGATGCTACTTTGCTTTGCATAATGATCCTCTTAATATAATGAGTTTAACATTATTAAAAATTTAATTCTTGTTGACTCTTTATATTATCAGTAACTTTTTAGAAATTTGATTCTAAGTCTTTTGAAACCTTGTCTTAGTTAATGTTTCGTGACATTTTCATATTCTAAAGTATTTACCTAGGATAAGTTTTAGTAATATTTACTTTTGATTCTTTGTGTTTAGATTTTTAAGATTACTTTTTATGTTCATTCCCTAATGTGATATCAAAATACAAAAATAAGAATATTTATCGAATAATAAATTTTTTAATCAAATAGTTGATCCAAATTCCAAATCCAATCATTCTGATAACATTTTCTATCTTCATTCTGACTTTTTCAATCAAGATTAATTGATAAAACTTTATTGCGTCTCAAGTCCACAAGACATGTTACTTCATTATTTTTTAAGGCAGTGTAATAGTATTTTGTTTTCATATAGGATTTGATATGTTAAAAATTTTATTTTTAAATTTAGTAAATGAAACCATAGTAAAAAAGAAACAAAGTAATACTACTAAATAAATTCAAGTACAATATTGTAGATTTTTTTAATTTAAATTAAGATTTATAAATAGGATTAACGTCTATATTTCTCCAAAAAGACATGAATTTTTACTTTTTATAATTCAATATTGCAAATGAATTCTTTTTTAATTGGCTTTTTATTGTAAGATTTGAAAGAAGTTTGAACGAAAGCTGAGTTTTATTTGGATTTAATTAATCAACCTCTTTATATTTTCATTAATGTCTTTTCTTAAAGTAATTGAATGTATAAAAAAAAGGCTATTTTCAAGAAGAAAAATATTAAATGTTAAAATATCAAAATGCTTAAGAAAATTTGTGCTAAGGATCAGTCTAAACGATTATTCTTAATTAATTTTGTAACAAACACTCATTTAAAATTTGTTGTTTGCAATTAAATTCTTGAATAGAGGCTTTTGTAATTACAGGGGTGTAATATATTTAACTGAAAAGCCATGTTACAAATTTAATATTAGAGATGAGTTCCTTTTTATAAATACATGATAGATTGATTTTCTTTACCTTTTGTGACTTAAAGTTTGTTCTATAAACTAACTGCTATATCTTTTAAATTTAAGTGTTAATGAGATTTAAAAGTTTAGAGCTTTGATTAATTAATCTTTATCATGATTTTCAAGTTAGCATAGGTTGTTTGAATATATATATATATATATATATATATATATATATATTATCTTTCTTGGCGCTATGCTACATACTTTTGTGGCATTTTAAAGTAAAGTAACATTGCATCTGTTCATAATATAAGGCAAACAAACTGATTGATTTAAGTAGATAATTTAATTAGGATTTAATTAGTCCTACTCTTTACTTTTCTAATTGTTTCTTAATGCAATTGCAACGTAAAAAATAAGGCTATTCAAAAAATGTAGTAGTAAATGTTAAAATATCAAAGCATTTAGGGTCATTAGTGCTAAACAATTTGTAACTAAATAATTATTTATAATGCAATTAGTTACTTAAGTAAAGGCTTGTGTAATTACAAAGTCTGGTTTCTTCTATCTAATTTTATATTTTTATCATTATTAGATTTAATTTCTAAAGCATATAATTTGTTTGTTATTTTTATTTGTCTACGAAAAATAGGCTTTTTATGTGTAAATCTTAAAGTTAAAAATAGATGTTAATAATCTATATGTAAAGAATGATTGAGATAAATATAAACATGATTGCACAAGAACAAAAAGGAGAAAATTTTCAAGTTTTAACTTGCTACATACATCCTTAGATTCTACTCCTATAACTTTTAAAATTCTGAATTAGCTGCAGTGCAGTTATTACTATGTTCAAATAGAATATCTTTTTAGAAAATGTAGAGTTTTATTATTATATTAACTGATATTAAAATTGATACAAAATATATAATGTTTCAATTTGCATTGAAAATTATATTTAAATTTTATATGAGGAGGATTTTTTTTGTATCTTATTTATGCATTTTAATTTTTTATTGATTTTTATTTAAATTAAATTTTATTATAAAAAACTTGAAATTCCATTTGAAATGTGTCCATGAGGAGGAGTTTTTTCTTTTACAATATTATTTGTGCATTCATTTAAGTTAAATAAAAGATTTGAAAGATTTTTGGTGGAATGTTAATTTTTACTATAACTTTGTTAATATAACTCTTTATAATTTCCGTACTTAACATGATTATGACTTAAAAAATACAACTATTTTAAGAATTGAATAAATATTTTTGAAATTAAAATTACGTCTAAAATATAAAATTATTTATTTTCAGTGTTTTGGTTTTTGTTTATTTATTTTCTAATTAATTTTTTTGTTTGTGATTTTGTGTAGAGCATAAATTTGAATTTATATAATGATCAATTAAAAATATTTTAAAAATAAAAGGAGAAAAAATAAATGTTTATACTAACCAATAAATATTTTTTTTGTAAGATCCAATTTCTATTTGTAATTGTAAATAATTTTTATGCTAACTAATAAATATTTTTTTGTGAATAATCCAATTGAAATATGTAACTGTAAATGGATTGAAAGATTTTTAAAGAAAGTTGAAATTTGATTAGGATTTGATTACTCTAACTTTTATATATTTCTATTATTATGTTTTTTCTAATATGACTGTGACTAAAAAGATAAGGGTCTTTTAAGAAATATATTAATTTTTAAACCACCAAACCACTTAAGGTCATTCGTGCTTTTATATAATAATAAATAATAAATAAAAATAATATATATATATATATACACACAGTGAAAATATCAAATTGTCAGATTTCAACTTTTTTAACAAGTAACGAAAGGATACAGATGGTGAGTTTTTTAACAAATAAGAGAGTGTTGATAACAATTTTGATATAAATATCCTTTTATCTCTTTGTGATCCTGTTAGTGACCTGAGTGCTTCGAGGTTAAGGGTACAATTTATTTATGGACCCACGAACACAAATACGTAGAAATTTTACCTCTTGACCAATTCCTGCCATGATTAACCTCAAATTTGATATTGAAAAATCAAGAATTTAGAATTCTAGAATTTTTTTTTCCTAATCTGGAATTAGTCAGAATAACCATCTTAAAATCACTTGAAATTTCGCCGAGTAATTCAAATTCATTTTGTGGGGATTATATCATGGACTCGATCTATGTGGACTCAATGGTTCAGATGTGAGCCACCAAGACTCGGAGTCCACGTGGACCGGATCCACTCGAGAAAAATCCCATTTTGTGCACTTCTGGACTAAATCTGTCATCTCGTTTTCATTACTCCTATCGTGGATTTATACCTAAATATTTCTTACATGGCCCCAACCATAAACTGTATTAGTCCCATGGTGGCTATGACCGGAGACTTTGACACCAATCCATTAGGACAGGTGTCCAAATAGCTGCTGATGAATGATTAATCTAGCGGTGTTGGAAACTTTTCGAGGAAACATCCAGCAAAGTGCATGGACGGAAGCAACTGGCAGAAACGAAATACTATGAATTTGCGTGGTGTCAAAATTTAATGAAATTGCGTCCCACATTAGATTGAATGATATTATCAGACGTAGTTGGCTCATTTGCTAAAGTTTTGGGACATATAATCATCGACAATATTCTCTACTTCTGTTTAAATCACACAGACAATTTTCTCTACACCTTCAAAATGAGGGGACTTGCAAATTTATTGCTTCTATTTCTCCTGTTTGCTGGCTTCTGTTTAGAAGATTGCAGAGCTAATGATAGTATTACTGTCAGTAACCCGATTCGAGACAATGGGACTATAGTTTCCTCAGGCCAAATTTATAAATTAGGCTTCTTTAGTCCTGTAAACACTAGTAATCGCTATGTTGGAATAATTATGAATTCTGCTGAGCCGGCTGCCATATGGGTGGCTAATAGAGATAGACCGTTGAAGGATTCAGCAGGAATGTTAACAATTTCAGAAGATGGCAATCTTGTGGTCTTGAATGGACAGAAGGATATATTATGGTCATCTAATGTCTCAAATTCGGTGGCAAATTCTAGTGCTCAACTATTGGATACAGGGAATTTAGTCTTGAGAGAAGAATCAAACGGAAGAATTGTATGGGAAAGTTTTCAGATTCCTACAGACACTTTAGTGGAGAAAATGAAACAAGGGGCAAGTGTTAAAAACAAGAACCAGTTAACCTCGTGGAGGAGTCCCTCTGATCCATCCATTGGAAGTTTCTCTTTTGGTTTTCATCCTCCAGGAATCCCGGAAACGTTTGTTTGGAAGGAAAGCAAACCTTACTGGCGGAGTGGTCCATGGGACGGTAACGTGTTCATTGGAGTTCCTGGCATGAATTCTGCATATGGAAAAGGATTTCATGTGGTGAATGAAAACACAGAATCTGCATATTTGACATATGATGACATAAATGATTCTATTGTGATTTGCTACGTATTGAGTTCACGGGGAGTTTTTCTGGAGAAGTTTTGGTCCAATGATACAGGAGAATCACAGGTGACATGGTCAAGTCTACAAAGTGAATGTGATGTCTATGGAAAGTGTGGCCCTTGTGGAAGATGTAATCCTCGGGGCTCACCAATTTGTACTTGTTTGCCAGGTTTTGAGCCAAGAAATAAGCAGGAATGGAAAAGGGGAAATTGGACTGATGGCTGCTTAAGGAAGGCATTGCTGCAGTGCCAGAGAAACACTTCTGATGGTCAGAAAGGGGAACCAGATGGATATTTGAAGCTGCAAAACGTAAAAGTTCCAGATTTCTCTTATTTAATCGAGTTCTCCAGAGCAAATAGAGAACCACAATGTCGTAACGAGTGCTTGAACAATTGCTCTTGCATAGCTTATGCACATATCAAAGGAATTGGATGTATGCATTGGAGCGGCAGCTTAATAGATATACAGCAATTTCCTTTTGATGGGGCGGATCTATACGTACGCGTGGCTCATTCTGAACTTGGTAATGCAGTTCTTCTCTATTACTGTTCAAGTCCACTATTCAATACTCACTTCTTCATGATTTGCGTTATCCATAATATGAACTGGATGCAATTTATGTTCTCAGTTATAAAGCATACAGCATCTTTAATTAAGAAATCGTGGAATCCTCTTAAGCATGTCGATCAATTCTTGTGTAATTTTCCGTCAATGAGATTGAGTGATTGAATATGTCTAGGTTCTTTCTTGTAAATTCTCTCAACTTGCTTTCAATCCCCTGACATGCAGATAATATCAAGAGTAGATATCATAAGAAAGTAGCCATTGCTGGCACAGTTATTGTTGGATTTATGCTCATAGTTGGTTCTGCTTACTTCTTATGGAAGCGGACAACGAAACATAGAGGTAATATCGTAAATTTCTTAGAAAAGATATCATAAAATGTTCATTTACATTTGTTAACCAGTTAACAGAAGAATGCAACTAAGTTTTCACCTTTTGAAGCAGGTGAAATGAACAAAATGAAAACCATGCTCATTGACAATGAAGAGCTTCATCTGTATGCTTATGTGATACTGGATAATGCAACCAATAATTTTCATTCTGAAAATAAGCTTGGGACAGGTGGTTTTGGTTCAGTCTACAAGGTATATTTTCTCAGCAGAAGAGCAAGAAGTTTGATCAATAAAGAGTTTTCTCATATACATCCCTTATAATATTTACAGGGGAAACTCGTAGACGGCCAGGATATTGCAGTGAAAAGGCTTTCAAACTCTTCTACTCAAGGGATTGAGGAGTTTATGAATGAAGTTCTGGTCATTTCTAAACTCCAACACCGAAATCTTGTTAGACTTCTCGGCTGCTGTGTTGAAAGAGAAGAAAAAATGCTTGTCTATGAATACATGCCAAACAAAAGCCTGGATGCTTGTATGTTTGGTTAGTTGATGATAGTTTTAATTTCTTAGATCTAGATTGGTTGGATAGTTATATCGTGTTCAGATAATTATTTATTATTTCATTCAATCTGACTGATTTCAGATTCATGGAAACAAGATTTACTTGATTGGAATCGACGCGCCATTATCATTGAAGGGATTTGTAGAGGCCTTCTTTACCTTCACAGGGATTCAAGATTGAAAATTATTCATAGAGATCTGAAAGCAAGTAACATCCTTTTGGATGAAGACCTGAATCCAAAAATATCAGATTTTGGCTTAGCAAGGATATTCGGAGGCAACCAGGATCAAGCTAATACCAAGAGGGTTGTGGGGACATAGTAAGCACATACTGATCTCCAGTTATCTTTACTCTGTCATGCAAAATTCAAACACAATCTCAGCCTTCGCTCCCCACACCCCCCTGGGTTTAAGCACAGATTAATTTCACCTCTTATTCATGCGTGATGCAGCGGCTATATGGCACCAGAATACGCAATGAGAGGAAAATTTTCTGAGAAGTCAGATGTCTACAGCTTTGGAGTGCTGCTGTTAGAGATTGTAAGTGGAAAGAGAAACTCTAGTTTTCACAATGACGAGAATGATTTCAGCTTGATAGGATATGTAAGTTCCTATAATTATTATGGTCTCATTCTCGTATGTAAATTCCATTTTTGGTTCCATTTAATTGATAATTGGATCCAACTTTCACTTTGTTCTCTTAATTATCAGGCCTGGAAACTATGGAATGAACATGAAACAGTGACCTTTATTGATCCAGCAATATACGATCAAAGCATTGAAATGGAAGTCTTGAGACATGTCCATGTTGGTCTATTGTGTGTGCAAGAATGTGCAAATGATAGGCCAAATGTGTCTACTGTTCTTTCAATGCTTAACAGTGAAATTGCTGAACTCCCTTGTCCAAACCTCCCTGCTTATAATGCAAGATTGTGCTTCTCACAAAGTGAATGTTCTCAGCGAAGTGTACATTCCTTCAATGACGTCAGTATAACAAGTGTTGTTGGCCGATGACACATTCAACAGTCACATGAAGAAACAACTTCTTTTACAGACTGTTTGACTATTGTATATGTAATTTTTTCCTCAAGTGATATAATATGAAGATAATAAAACAAAAAGCGATCTGATTTTCTTGTTCTTATAATACATATGCTGAAGCATTGAATTCGTTGCTCAAAAATGTAAAATTTTCATTTAAGGACAGCAAAATTTAATTTTACTAGGAATTTTGTATTGTAATTTGCTTTTCCATTACTGGTAATTGTCTTGTGAGAGTAATCAGAAGATAAAATAATCAAAAGCAAGCGGACTTGACAGAATATGGAGCAAGGATTAATATCTTTCATATATTCGATTTCAAGTCTCCGAGAAAATTCAAAGAGACGCGGGGCCAAGAGATGCATTCTAATTGATTATGACTTAAGTTCAATGCACAGGGACACCAAACATAAATTAAATTATTAGTCATCGCACAAGTTTGGACCCGAAGCATAACTGTCTCCAAGTTGCTATTGACATCCAACCAAATATTAATATATTACGTAAATTATTTTACTTTTATGTTCTGTTACTTTATTTGTAGGCAAATTTTCAAGAAACACAGCCAAGCAATACTTCCATAACAATAAGCTCTCAAGGAAAAGCAGTGAACAGGATGATGCTTTACTTTCAACAATGCACTCACAACTTTCACGTGCTTTGACATTCCTCGGTTGAGGTTCTAAGATTTGCTATTTTTCTTTAGTTGTCTTTCTTTGAAAGTCTCCTTTCAACTCTTTAATTTGGCGTTAATGTTTGGTCTTGCTGAAATTGACGTGTTAAATGTCTTAGATTTTTAGACTGTTCAATTCTTTAATATTCAACTAGGTAAATTACGAAACACCTCATTTAGTATCGTTTTCAAACATATAATTTTTTCATATCTATTCTTATAATTGGCTATTAATACATAATATTTCGTGACCTTAACTGAGTTAGAAACACATAGTACAAAATATTTCGTCTACATTTTAAATTTTATAAAATCATAAAATGTTATATAATCATATTAAAAAGATGAAATAACTATCCCATCGAACATTATACTGCTTACAAAAGGTTATTTTTTAACTTATCCTATTCAGTGTTTGTGCTGTTACAATCCCGGATTCCACTCAGCAAGTAAAGCGAGAACCTTGGAACTTTCTTAGATGGCAATAAAGTCTTTACTGTCATATCATTGGCAGGAAATGGAGAATTTCATTGAAGGGACCATTTGATCAGTGTTTAATGGTTAGAATTTGGTCAAACTTCACTTTTATGTATGAGAAAGCATTTCTCACAAGGTCAACTTTTTCTCGTGCACGCAAAGAAGTCTTAGCTTTTATACAAGTGGTAAAGTAAGTGAATGCTATGAATCTAATTGAGGCTGCAAATTGATAATTAAACAACTGCAGGAAGATAAAATGTGGATTTTTCTGGACCGGCCCGCAGACTAACGGTTAACACTTGAAAAAAATAATGAAAAAGAGGAGTCTCTATTAACTAGTACTACTTTTCTTCACAAGTTGATGCTGTTAATGGAGCCTCATTTGGAAATATGTTAGCTGTTCATCCACCTACCCACTTCTTGATATTATGGAAATATGTCTGTTGGCCGTCTGTTTATCTCTTTTGAATACTTGATAATCAAATGTGTGCTTTTTCAACAGCCCTGTAAGCCATACATAGAAGATAGGCGCTGACTTCCTAATATTTTATTCAGAAAGCGCAGACACGGTAGTAAGAAGGAAGTGGAATGGGATGGGAAGAGTCAAAAACTCAGAATTTGCATAATATTATAGTTTTAGTTTTCTCCTCATTGGCAATGAAAATGAGGGGGCTCACAAACCTTTTGCCCCTACTTTTCCTGTTTTCTTGTTTCTTTTTAGAAGGTTGCTTAGCTATGGACACTATCACAGTCAATGAGCCAATTAGAGATCCAGAAACAATTGTTTCTTCAGGTCAAACTTTCAGGTTAGGATTTTTTAGTCCTGTAAATACTAGTAATCGATACGTTGGGATCATGATCAATATTCCTGCACAAACTGTTATATGGGTGGCTAACAGAGACAATCCCATTAAGGATTCAGCAGGAATATTGACAATTTCGGAAGATTGTAATCTTGTGGTCTTAAACGGGCAGAAGGACATATTATGGTCATCCAATGTGTCAAATTCTGTGGCAAATGCTAGTGCACAACTTTTGGATACTGGGAACTTAGTCTTGAAAGATAACTCAAATGGAAGATTTATATGGGAAAGTTTTCAGATTCCGACAGATACTCTTGTGAAGAGTATGAGAATAGGGGCAAGTAGAAATGACAAGATCCAGCTAACCTCATGGAGAAGTCCCTCTGATCCATCCATTGGAAATTTCACTTTTGGCGTAGATCCTCTTCGAATTCCAGAGTTCTTTATTTGGAATCATGGTAAACCTTACTGGCGGAGTGGTCCTTGGAATGGTAACGTTTTCATTGGAGTTCCTGTCATGAATTCTGGATATCAGAATCGATTTGATCTGGAGACAGACAGAAATGGATCTGTATATTTCAAGCACACATTCTTGAATAATTCCGTTTTGCTATACTACGTATTGAGTTCCTCAGGGATTTTAATAGAGACGGTTTCCTATTATGGAGATGGACATTCCAAGGTCACATGGTCAAGTCTACAGAATGAATGTGATGTTTACGGAAAATGTGGCCCTTTTGGAAGATGTAATCCTCAGGGTTCGCCTATTTGCACATGTTTGCAAGGTTTTGAGCCAAGAGATAGAGAGGAATGGAAGAGAGGAAACTGGACTGGCGGCTGCTCAAGAAAGGCATTGCTACAATGTGACAGAAATAATTCTGCTGGTCAAGAGGGAAAAGCAGACGGGTTTTTGAAGCTCAAAAACATAAAAGTTCCAGATTTGTCTAATTTAATTGAGTTTCTCAGAGCACCTACAGAAGAAGCATGTGGGAACCAGTGCTTGAACAATTGCTCCTGCATAGCTTATGCATATAATACAGGCATTGGATGTATGCACTGGAGCAGCAGCTTAATTGATATACAACAGTTCTCTTTCAATGGAGCAGATCTTCACATTCGGGTGGCTTATTCTGAACTTGGTAATACATTACTTTCATAGTATTATTGCAAGTTGCAACCCTTCCGTTCAGTATTCACCAATTCATGATTTGCTTTTTACTTCTTACATGATGTGTGCATAATATGAATTTGATTAAACCTGTGATCATGGATATAAACCTCAAAAATTTTTAGCTAAAGTTGTTAGATCTCTTTATCTATTTACCATACTCTTGAGTTTGTGTTGAAGAGAAATTAAAATGAAGAGTCATTTCTGGCTCCTTTGCTCTAAATTCTCTCAATCTGCCTCCAATCCCTGGTTTGCAGATTTTCGGAGGAATAAGAACGCAGTCATTGCAAGCACAATAATTGTGGGATCTTTATTCATGGCCATATCCGCATACTTTTCATGGCAGTGGTTCACTAGGCATAGAGGTAACTTGCTAAATTTGTCAAAGAATTCAGTCATTACTCATTACACATTCACTTACGTTTGTCCTACTCAGGGAATAAAAGAAGAGAAGAATTGCCAATTTTTGAATTGTGGGAAGCATCCAAAACGGAAGGCACGCTCAGTGACAATTTAGAACAATCGAAGCTGGAAGATCTGCCATTATATAGTTATGAGACGCTTGCTAATGCGACAGATAATTTCCATTTAAAGAATAAGTTAGGAACAGGTGGTTTTGGTTCGGTTTATAAGGTATTTCAAATTACTCAAGAATTTCATGGATTGGTTTCCGAAAATTATTACTAATCGTGTTTGATATCTGCAGGGGAAACTTTTAAATAGCCAGGAAATTGCAGTGAAAAGGCTTTCAAACTGTTCCAATCAAGGGATCAAGGAATTTATGAATGAGGTTGTGCTCATTTCTAAGCTGCAACACCGTAATCTTGTTAGACTCCTTGGGTGCTGTGTCGAAAGGGAAGAAAAAATGTTAGTCTATGAATACATGCCAAACAAAAGCCTGGACGCCTATCTATTTGGTTAGTAGATCAGTGATTGGTAATCCTGTTTCCATTGGAGTTGTTGCAATTCCATAAAATCCCTAGTGTAGCATATTTATTTATCATGTTCTGAAAAAGCCTAACCACAATTCCATCCAAAAACACCAAGATTTGATGAATTATAATGCTGTACTTCATTCTAACTCTGATCAGATTCAGAAAAACGAGATTTACTTGATTGGAATAGACGCAAATTCATCATTGAAGGGATCGGTAGAGGCCTCATTTACCTTCACAGAGATTCAAGGTTGAAAATTATTCACAGAGATCTGAAAGGAAGCAACATCCTCTTAGACGAAGAGCTAAATCCAAAAATTTCAGATTTTGGCTTAGCAAGAATCTTTGGAGGCAGCCAGGATCAAGCAAACACAAATAGAGTTGTAGGGACATAGTAAGTACATATGTTCTGCAATTGTTCTAGTTTCTTTTTATCACATGATTGATTCGAACTCTTTTCTTACCCACCTTGATCAGCAAATACAAAACACACAAACAAATCTTTACACCTAAATGATGTGGTGCAGTGGCTATATGGCCCCAGAATATGCAATGGGAGGTAAATTTTCAGAGAAAACAGATGTCTACAGCTTTGGAGTATTGTTGTTAGAGATTGTAAGTGGAAAGAAAATTACTAGCTCTTATGACAACGAGAATGATCTGAGCCTAATAGGATATGTAAGTTTCGTTGGTGATTACAGTTAGCTAAAACAACAACGTTTCCACCGTTAAAAGTATTTAACGATGATTAAATCCACTTTTTGCTGTGTTCTCAATGTTTTCAGGCCTGGAAACTATGGAATGAAAATGAAGCCGTAAAATTGGTGGATCCAACAGTATTTGATCTGTGCATTGAACTGGAAGTCTTGAGATATGTCCATGTGGGACTATTATGTGTGCAAGAATCTGCCAACGAGAGGCCAATTATGTCTACTATTCTTGCAATGCTTAACAGTGAAATAGCTGAGCTTCCTGGTCCTCAATTACCTGCTTATACTGCAAGATTGGGTAACTCAGAAAGTGCATATTCTCAACAAAGTAAATATTCTGTTAATGATGTCAGTTTAACAATTGTTCAAGGCAGATAGCACATTCCACTGTGTTAAGCATACCTTCCATTTTTTTTTTTTTTTTGCTTTGATTAATGAAAAATATGTATACGGAAGTTGTAAATCAATGATTCTGTTGAAAAATATAGTATTGATTCTTTTTGATAGTATGTTGATGAGAATCATAAAATGCATCAAGTTAAAAAACAATGTTTGCCCAAGTTCATCTGGAAGTAAGATAAAAACCGTATCACCCTCATTGGGTGAATGACATAGGGCTCATGCATTTCACTAGCTTGTTCCAAGAAACTGACATGGTGGCTAAAATATAAAAATTCATCAAAGATAAATTCAACATTTTTTAGAACTCTTCATTTCTATATTATTCATTCAAGCGGCTTGTAAGCTCCTTAAGAGTTTCTAAATTGTGAACTCATGTTTGAAACTCCGTGAAGGAGAGAGAATTTTTTCCAGCAAGACAAATTATTGTGAGTCCCCAGCATTTCCAAATTCTTTTACCATATGTAATATGGCAACATTAAAATAGAATAAGTGCCATTAAGTTCAATGTTATATTTCCACCAAAAGTAAATTCTTAGGGCCACCTGCATAAAGTAAGGAGTCTTTTGACGTGATTTGTGTTTTCAGAGATATCAATTTGAAATCTACTATCTCATCGTGAAAAAAAAAAAAGAAAAGAAAAAAAATGGCAGCAAGCACTTCAATTTCGCTCTCGACTCTAATTAGAAACTAGAATTTAAGGGCCAAAACATTCTAACAAAACAAACAAATTTATAATTTCTCTAATAGTCACTTCGGAAGTGTCTGGTGCTGAGAGACTCTTTAAAATTGGATTTATTCAATTTACAGGTGAACAATTATGTAATGAATTCACAATTTAGGTTGCTAATGAATTACTCTATTAAGTTTCTCTTATGCAATTCATTTCAGTGTCACCCCAGTCCCAACCAAATTCTTAGGATAATTGAAGAATAAATGAACAATGTGAGACACTGACGATTTCACAATCTTATAGTAGATGTTGAAATGTTGTTCTCTGTTCAATTTTATTTGATCTGCCTATCCTGCGCATACCAGCATTAATGTTCTTGCATTGTTTTTGAATGTCATGACTAAGACAGTGGTTTCTTTAATTTCTTGAAAAGCTGTACACCAAAAAATTGAATATCAAGTCATGCTATAAAAATAATTCTAAAAAAGATATTCTCATGATAACTTCTCTTCCATTATAACAAGAAAATACCAAAAAAAAGTAAAACTTTTACTATACAAAACAAAGGGAATATGCTATGAATTTTTTCCTAAAACAATCCAAAACAAGGCGATTATGCTAGCAACCAGTGTTTCGTGTCCAGTTTTTGACAACACCCTAAACCCCCCCACGCCCCCCACAAAAAAAAAAAAAAAAAAAAAAAGGAAGAAGAAGAAGAATAAAAAACCGTTGATTTTTTTTTCTTCTAACGCAAGTAGTTTGAGCAATCTGTAGATCCGGGTCAAGGGGAACAAGACAACTACGCATATCTGTGTCATGCCACGTTTATGTATGTTTCCACGTGGTCAGATTTTAACACTTTAACTCCTCCTCAGATGACACATTTCTCTGATCCCCATCCCTGCCAACTTTTCTTCTTCATGTTCATATTCATCCTCTGAGGAATTCTAGATTCCAAGAAAGAAAAAGGGCCCAATAATTCAATTTGCCTTGTTGGTCTTGTTAGCCAAAGTATAAGTCGTGGGGTGGTTTATCAATTTGCAGATATCAACCACAGTAGATCAAGTTACATATGGGTTCAGAAACATTTCTTGAAGTGCTTTTGGCAGTACTACTACCCCCTGTTGGAGTCTTCCTTCGTTATGGCTGTGGAGTAATGCTTTTATCTTCTTCTTTTTTTTCTGATTTTTATATTAATTGCATCTCTATATAGATTATTATTACTCTTTGCTAACAAACTTTATTAAATGTGTATATATATATATACACACACACACACACTTCTGATCACTTGTCTAACTAATGATAGTACAGTTGATTGACATTATTTCTTTGTATTTGTTGTATTTTTCTTGGCTGCAGGTTGAATTCTGGATTGATTTGTTGCTGACTATATTGGGATACATACCTGGAATCATATACGCAATCTATGTACTAGTTGGATAGTATAAGTGGGATATGTGTTATGTCTATATCTTACTTTCTTAAATAAAGCAGTATTTGTCATGTTTTGTTTCTATGTTCACGTTTTATGCTTGTTACGACTTTATATCAGTCTTTGTTTGATGTCACCTAGAACGGCAAATCATTTACATATTCACTCTTTTTCAGTTTAACATGGATTTGGTTTTTTTCTTTTTTTCTTTTTCCAATTCTCGAGTATTATTCCGTGAGAAAGGAGAAGCTCAGTTGTTATGTGGTGATGAATTCAAACGTGAGTTTGGAATTCAAGCCAGCAAAGAAATGGAAGTCTATAACATTCATTAAATCCTTACAATGTTAAGGATGACTAGGAGTTTGGAGGGTGAATAAATAAGATACGAAAACATCAAGAAAGGAATGAGTCTGTTATTTGCAAGAAACCGGAGTTCTAATATAACTCTAACAAAAGCAGATCTTGATCATTTTGTTTTAGTCCACGCTTGTTAAGCCGATGATCACTTCAAGGTCTTGTCCACGCTAGCCTCACTAATGGCTCTGAACTCTGAAATTCAAGAATCTTAACGTTAGGTATATACATTCCAATCTATCTATTCTCTCTTTAAAAGTATGGTGAGTCTTAGTTGTTTTGGAGTCTTTGCACTTTGTAGTGTTAGTTTTCTAATATGCCTAAAATACCCTTATGTGCTATTATATTATATTAATTGTATTCTAATTGTAGTAGAGTTACAAAACTCTTCACATTCCCTTGTGAAGTTCATTGAATTTAAATTTTGCTGTTAACTAAAATAAAACAATTCTCCATACAAAAAATCTTTATCTACACTTCAATTCAATCCTCAAGAGATTGATAATACCAAGAAACTTTGATTTTTGTTCATAATTTAGTTTTGACTTATTAAAAGTAAAGGACGATGATTAATACAAATTAACTGCAAATTCAAAGAAAACGAGCAATGTACTAAATTGCACTAAATTATAGTTAATAAATTATAACATAATTTCAAATTTTATTAAATTATTATAGGATTCTTTTTTAACAAATAGGTTGTTACAAAAAAATAATATATTAAAATTTGGGGTATGAATAAGCACTCCACTAGCAAGTTACTTTTCGTTTGGTGATTGATAAAATAATTCAAAAAATTGTGTATATAGTTCAAAGTTCAAAAAACAAATTGCATACTATCTAAATGGCTCATAAGTATTGGCTTTTACAATCTATGGAGGATGAAAAGGATTTTAGGTACATGTTTCTAACGTAAAATTTAAAATATAAAGAGGGCTCATAACAAAAAATGTACAAGATGTAGGATTTTCCTTAATGAAAATGGAAAATAATTGGAAGAGTACTATTAATGTTGCCTCCTAATTTTACTCGTGAAAGAACCCCTTTAATTTCATTTTTTGAAAAAAACTTCTCCAATAAAACAAGGATTTAAAAATTTAAAAATACATAAAAAATTATTTGTAAAGTTGATTTCATAAATGAAATAAAATAAGATAATATATGATATACTTGTATAAAAAAATGAAGTTTTGCATATCAATAATATAAAACAAATTTACTTGATTGTGATGGATCTTTTTTCACATAAAAAAAATGATATTTTGCATCATTTAGAAAGCAATTAAGTTAATTTTGTGAAATTCTTTTTTAAGTCTTTTCCAGCCATGTTAAAAATCTAATCTCGCAAATGATTATAATTCAAAATTTACTAATTTGATCATACTAATTGAATAAAGAACTTGAATCCTAAAAAGAATAAATATGTATATTATTTACAACTATATAGATAAATAAATAACTGTTCTTGGAATCCAATGCTTTCTTTCACCAAATTAATAATTACCATTACGATATATGGGATTTTAAGTATACCTTTGAGTTGACATATTTAAAATAAATTAAAAAGTAAATAGGTTTAAGTATAATCATCAATATTTTAGAGAAAGAACTTCAAAATCTTTTAAACAACATTATTTTGTAAATAAAAAACTTATAATTTAAATTTTTGAATATAATGATAGTTGAGCATACAATAAGTTTACAAAATACCTTAGTGTCAGTTTTAGTATCATAATGCTATTATCTGCAAAGTTTTAAAGAAAAAATTCAAATGTTTTGAGGTTAGGACTTGAAATTCAAACCATGTATTTCAACAACAATTGTTTTAAGAAAATAATAATATATAATCCATTTAACATGGTATTTAGAAAATTATATAAAAATTTTAGTGTTTAAGAAGTATTATATTTTAAAATAACTTTAATTATTACAATTTAAAACTTGCACCTACCAAGTGCAACCTATGTTCGTTTAGATAACCATAAACATTTAAATATAAATTATGTTTTGAAAAAAGAAGAGTTATTCTTTTTTGACTATATATGAAATTAATTAAATAAAAATGTGACTTCATGCAATGTAAGAGAAAGAGTTGTTAATTAGATATTATCTCCTACTTAAGTTCTTTTTGTCTTTTATTTTTTGGACTATTTATGAAATAAAATTTAAATAGAAAAAAGAATGTGACATTGTCCAATGCTTATGATGATCAAGAGTTATGAATCTTATTAAGTAAACTCTCCTAAAGTATATCTTTTGTATTGTTTTTGAAATTTATCCTTTTTTTATTATTAATAAAAATAAATTTAGTAGAACAAAAATGTGACTCCATTTAATATTAAAAGGAAGAATTTTGAGTTCAATCAAACATACTATTTCCTAAAATAAGTTCTTTGTAACTTTTGTTATTCAACTATTCATGTAGTATAATTAAATAGGAAAAAAATCCAATCTAGAGTAATAGAAAGAACTATAAAAATAACTAAAAAAATGTCTCATAAAATGTATTCTTCGTAAAGTTGAGAAGTAACTTATTATGTGTACTCAAACACATTCAAATAACATCATCACACATATTTTGAATTGTTTTAGGAAGTGAAATGTCTACTATTTTAAAAGAAGGCATAATCCATTTTTTCTGGTGGTCCAAAAAAAATGAGAATTCTTTAAATTTAGGAATATTATGAAGTTTTCTTAATACATCAAGAGATACATATGTCCGGTAGTAAAAAAAGTCTTTTAAAACCACTTAAAAATGAAATATTCACATGATCATTGTATATAATTTAATGAATTGTTCTTGAATTTTTTGCGAAATACTTTCTGAATTTATCTCCGAATGATACAATTTTGAATTGATGATTAAGCATTTTATTCTTTTACGAACTGTAAATTTTTCAACATGTTTTTGAACATATTCTTCAAAATAAAAATGAAATTCCCGTGCACTAATGATTCATCTCATGTACTGTTGGATTATTGGAAGTGTTTTATAGTAATATTGTAGTGTCAAAATGTCAAAACACATATCAAGGTTTTTAAAGACCGTGGAGAACTGAAATTTAATATTCTTCAATTCATTCACTGTGTTTCAAATACATTTGTATATAAAATAATTAAATTTCTCATAATCAAAAAATTAAATAAAAAAAGCATCATATTCACGTGCAACGCACGTGCTTCATTACTAGTATATTAAAGGGTATCCATTAATTTGGTATTTAAAGCTTTTGTTGTTAGGTCTATACGCTGAGACACTTGCGTGGTACAAACATTTGGATTCTTCGGATTTTGATTACAGCCTCAGTGACATGATACAAACAATCCTTGGGACGAGTATTGAAAGAAGTACAATGTGAGAAAGACGCTAGTTTTACTCCAATCAATTCCCGGTTCTTTTTTGGGGGAATTAGGAGGAGAGATTTGTAGCATAAGGCACAGGAACTTTTTTTTTTTTTTTAATTTTTTTGGATCAATCATTGTTGTATTTCAATATTTGTTACCTACACAAGTAAAGTGAAAGATATAGTGAAAGATATGCTAGTAAAATTTCAAATTGTTTGTCATACATAGGGAGTATATGACTTCCCGTAATCTACCCGAACCTTTCTTAGAAATTTCCTAATGAGTAAAGTGAGGTTCTTAATGATATGCTAGTAAAATTTCAAATTGTTTGTCATACATAGGGAGTATATAACTTCCCGTAATCTACCCAAACCCTTCTTAGAAATTTCCTAATAAGTAAAGTGAGGTTCTTAATGATATGCTAGTAAAATTTTAAATTATTTGTCATACATAGGGAGTATATGACTTTCCGTAATCTACCCAAACCCTTCTTAGAAATTTCCTAATTCACGCTGGTAGAATTTGATCTCAAAACTTGCAGCAGTAGGTGAGACCTTAAGGGTCTCCAACTGATTATTGGGCCGTTAGTCTAGTGACTAGTGCATGGGAACTGATGAAGCGAAACATTATGGGTTTGGTGTTCCCCATTCCTTTACCAAACGGTTTTGCAACAGTGTGCTTAATCCAGTCCAGAACGACAGAAGTTTGATCAAGATAAGAGCCATGGGAACTGTTATCTATTGTAAGCCCAACTTGAAACGACTTTAGCTAATCCTCTACCCCATCTGCTAAGAACCTTCTGCTGACTGTATATATCTAATTTGAAATTACAAAGGCCATTTCCACTTGAATGAATAAACACACCTCATCCTTTCAGTGTTGGTTATGAGAACAAGGTAGGCTCCCTTTTGGAAACAACTATTGCATTTCCACTCGAATGAATAAACACACTTCATCCTTTCAGTGTTGGTTATGAGAACAAGGTAAGCTGCCTCTTGGAAACAAGTATTGCATGCTAGAAACATGAATCTCACTGTGACTTCTTTCTGTAATAACCATATTGAATATTGTAACAGATCGAAAACATGTAAATCCGATCGGCATATTTGCAACAGTTCAGTATAGCTATCGGTCAAGAAGGAAAATAACAAGCATGGCGTCACCATAAAAATGAAGAGCTCTATTTTATGGCTCAGCCCGAAACCCCATGTTAAACAATTGAACGATGTAAAATCACTTCTGGAATCATTTGGTCTTTAACCACAGCTTAAACTGGCATGTCACCGCTACCAGGGTTGCTTGAACTTCTAACATTAGAACTATCGCCACACTTTTTTGTCATAAAAGGCCACCAGAGAATGCTGTTGGACAGTGTAACCGTAGCCTAGAAAAGAAGTGGAAGAGACCCCCAACAAAAAAACAAAAAAAAAAAAACACCGTTGCATACAAGTGCACGCTAGTGGCTTCTGATTATTACTTTACCGGACGAAATCAGGTCTCTACTACCTAGCCCTCCCATTCGGGAAAAGAAAACAACCAAAAACAGAAGAACAAGGAGAATTTTGCATCATCTTATGTTACAATTTAAGGACACCCGATTGGAGGAAGTTTGCTATTCATCCAATACAAAGACCACATTGTTCTTCTTTCTGAAATAATGTGTTGTGTGGTCCACTACCTGCACAGAGAGAGATTTGCATTACATTCTTGAAGAAGGGCTTTTTGAAGATAGTAATGTGCACGTTCAATTCTCCAGGGTATGTACATAACAGATGATTATACACATCGCACAACTTATCTAAACCAACAAGCCTTTAGAAAGAGCTTCCACAAGACATGCTGACGAGCAAGGATGTGTGGGAAGAAAATGAGAAATGAAATTTCCCTAAGATGCATATATAGCCAAATTGCCATGTCGGATGTTAAACTGAAAGCACCAGAATTAGAGTGAGTTGATACTTGTTCATTATACTTACAAGACCAGTATTGGATCCATTCACTTGATTCTGAATGTGTTTGACTTTGATTTGAGGTATAGAATGTTCCTCCTATATGATACATGAGTAAATAACTTGTACACAGGTTATAACTGGTCGCTGAATCCAGTTACTTTATTACAACATTCTGTTGATTAAGATTAAAAACACAAAAACAGCTGCACATGCAGCTCTTCTGATCTTCTAAAAGAAAGGACTGTTCTCCTCAATTATTAGTTACACCGCTAAAAATTTCTTGATGCTCAATCCAGTCCCAACAACTCACACATTTACCCCTGAGAAAAATCAAGAAAGAATAGGGGCTAGGAGAATAAGAAGAAGAATAAATAGGTGTCAGTCAGCAGTCTGAGAGCTAACTGTATCTTCCTCTTCTCTTACCCAGAGGGCAACATATAATTATATCTTTAGGTTAATAGAACTTTTCCCTTTTTGCTTGGATATTAGAGTTATCAAGAATATTTACCATTGCTAATGTTATTGTACTAGGCAATGGATCCTTTTTGTGTTTGTAAGCCTTTGTATGCGCATTACTATATCTGTTACAACTTAGGGTGTATACATGTGTATCCAGCATTTACTCAGAGGTGAAGAATGAGCAAGCCATCAGATAACTCTGCCCATGGGCTTTTTCTATTAAGTTCACAAGCAAATTCAAGATCCTTCTATAGTTCCCTTCACAAATAAAAATTGAGATCAATTATGCCTTCATGGCATATGCTAATTGCATAATAAAATTGCAAAGAATCTAAGATGAGTATACAAACATTTGCTTTTATTTTTAGCTCCTGGGAAATACATAATCATAGCCAGCTGGATTCAGGGACTGAGTGTCAATGATTTTTCTTCAAGAACGAGTTATTTGTCCAAATGACAACATCATCTCGAGCCAAACAAGTGAATTAAAGAATGTGCCATGAAATGAAACAACTACCGGAAAAATAAGCAAATTGATTAAGAAAGAGACTAGTAAGCACTCACATTTGTGTTGCTCAGTTCCAGGTTGTAGAAGTCCATTGCATTGTCCTTAAACAATGGTCCAGCATGCCATGTTCCCTGATTCAACTTTAGAAACTTAGGACCTGAAATCCTAAAAGCACGCACGCCATCAACAGATGGAGGCACGTGAAAATGACCACAATGTGACTGTATAACATCAACTCCCATCGTGCCCTTAATTTCAGTTGGATCAACAATCGACGGTTTAGCAACTCCAAGATACCAGACATGGCCACCAATTGAACCCAAGCATTGAGTAACATCAGCATGATGGGTTATGCTCGAAAACTTGAGAGCCCGGTTTTCAAGATGCATAATGTAAAACCTGGAAAATAACATAGATACAGAAAGCGTGAGTCTTGTAGTGTCTTTGTCCAGTTAAAAACCTAAATTTTAATTCACAATGATATCACCTAGGCCTTTTTCGAACAAGAAAGCATTAAGCAAAGTAAAGAAAAATGTTCAAGAATTCATCTTTCCACATCAAGGTTTAAGGAAATAACAACAACATAGAATGAAGCAAATGTGCAGAATTCAATTTTCCATCCCATATTGAATGAACTTAAATTAAATTTTCAGTCCATCAGAAGAATATCAATATTACCGAAATGCCAGAAGTTCAATTAAAGAAATTAACAGGAAACAAAAACCGTACGCCAAATTTCCGTTGAGAAGCCACTTGGAGGACCCAAACACACAATCCAGACAAAGAGAGTTGAAATTAGCACTGCCCACATCAAAATAATGCCCAAATAGGTCTAAGGCAACCTTAATCCACCAAAAACAGTTAGAGAGAAAAGATGGGAGAACCTAGGGGTGCCACGGCTGAGGTCAAGCTGAGCATCAGCAGGGCCAAACTCCTCCCCATCAGGGCTGGCCTCAATGACTTGTCCGAACTCTTGGAAGCTTTCTGGGGTGGCTTCAATGGGTTTGAGCTTCACCACCGCAGGTGACGAAGTGGTTGAACAGCTGGAAGATTCCATTTTGTCAATGACTCCACTGTACTGTGAGGATGAAGAAGAATAACAGTTCAATACAGAGAAAACCCGAGAATAAGAATTTGGTGGCTCCTCCTTATTCTTGTTCCCAAGCGAAGTGGTGATGATGCGGGTTGTTGGAGCCTTACAAGCAATCCCATGTGGAGCCATTGATAAGGAAACAGCCAATTTGTACCGAAGAAGGCCTGTCATTTTTTGTCCACAAATCAATTTTAGCCTTTTCATGTTCTGAAGTTAAAGGAAAATATTTTTGTAATCCACAATTTAGTATGATTTATTTAGGTTTTTAAAATTATAATTTAATTGAAAGGAAAATAGTGTTAGTGAATTCGAATTATTACTTACAGTTGTAGAGCTAATAAAAAATATAAAAATATAAAAATTAAAAACATTAAAAGTATTAAAAATATATAAAAAAATAAAGCCTTGAAATTGATGAAGTTATTTATAAAATCGTGACAAAAAAGAATGGGATGGAAGCAGTAAATAAATTTGTACTGAATTCTGAGTATATATGCGCGAAATTTATATGTTCAGAGTTAGAAAAAGAATACTATGACGAAGTTGATTCAAAATTTAGAATATTAAATAACTCGCTTATGAAAATACATACATATTTATTAGTTAATTGAGTTACGCATGATAGAACATTTATATAAAAACATAACTAGTATCAAGTACAAATAGAATGATTTTGCATATTTTTCAAACATGCTCTAAATAGGTGAATTCATCATTTTTCCCCCCACTCCTGGATAGAAAAGATAACGAAGCATTTTACACAGGAATATGAAGTGTTAATATAAAAAATAAACGTGGAGGATTAGTATCTGAAAATTCTATAATTTGCTCTAGTTGAAGTATATTTGCCCTTTCCTTCTAATTTTCAGTTACTCTAGCTCTATTAGTTAAAATTATCTAAGTCATGATATATTGTTAAGGTACCATAGATTACATAGTAATATATGTGTATCATCATTATTTAGCCAAATGATCAAGAAGTTGATTATAACTGATCAAGAATTTGATTGTAAGTGAAAATATATGGACTACTCAACGGTGTTTTAGACTTGATGGCAATTTGATTAATCTTATGTCTTTAATATTGATAAATCACGAATCTAAAATAAGATTTATATATCAAAACGAATTGCCTAGATAAGGTGATAAATATACAGCAAAATTGAATAAAAAGGAATGAAAAATCCATCTTTTTGGAGACTGTGGAAATCATACAGATAAAAAAAGATGAGGGCTTAAAAGCCCAATGGGTGACATTTACTATGAACTTGCTGATGTCTACAAGCTGTGTTAGGTTTTTGGACCAATAATTCCAAAGCTATTAAGAGAAAAAAACCTCACATATTAGACTTCTGGTTCTGATTAGAATTTTGTTTTTTTGGGCCAAAATCTGCAACTTTTCTGCCTCTTGTAAGTTGTGAACTAGTCTTGTGACTGCAACAAAATCTAAGCTGATCTGTTCTCTCAATGAAACAAACCCTACTGAGAACCAAAATCAGAGAGACAGATGAACCCACATCCTCCACCTCCAAAGCACTCCTTAAACCCTTCCCAACTAATCACCACCATTACCACCATCCTCACCACAAATAAAAACCCTTTATCACCACCCAACTCCTCCCTCCTCCGCCCTTACCTACCCGACCTCACACCCCCCATCCTCCACTCCATTCTCACCTCCCCCACCCTCCTCTCCACACATCCCACTTCTCTCCTCTCTTTCTTCAACTGCGCTCGCTCCCACTTCCCTTCTCTCACCCTCCCCCTCCCTTCCCTCCTCTCCCTCCTTAAGTCCCTCCTCCGCCGCAACAAGTTCTCCGATGCCAGAGCCCTCCTCCTTTCCTTCATTCCCACCGATCACCCCCACCACCACCTCCACCACCACCTCCTCCATCCTTCCAAGTCCCTCCCTCCGCCCAGTAAGGCCCTTTTGGACACCTCCATTGGTGCCTACTGCCAATGCGGCCGCCCCCACCTTGCTGCCGAGATTTTCAAGAAAATGAAGCGCCTGCGCCTCTGCCCGAATTTGCTTACTTGCAACACCCTCTTGAGTTATTTGGTGAAGTACCCTTCCACCCACTCGGTTCATTTTTGTAAAGAATTGCTCAATGATGCACTTAAGCTTGGCGTTAAGCCGAATACGAATACTTTTAATATATTGATTAGTGGCTATTGTTTGGAATATAAGTTTAAAGATGCCATTGACTTGTTGAATAAAATGAGGGATTTTGATTGTGCACCAGATAATGTTAGTTATAATACCATATTAGACTTTTTGTGCAAGAAGGGTAGGTTGAATGAGGTTCGGGATTTGTTGCTTGATATGAAGAGCAGAGGGTTGGTTCCAAATAGAAATACTTACAATATTTTGGTTAATGGGTATTGCAAAATGGGGTGGTTGAAGGATGCTGCTAAGGTGATTGAATTGATGACGCAAAATAGTATGTTGCCCGACGTTTGGACTTATAATATGATGATTAAGGGGTTGTGCAATGAGGGGAGGATTGACGAGGCGATTAAGCTTCGGAATGATATGGAGGGGTTGAAATTGTGTCCAAACGTGGTTACTTATAATACTTTGGTAAACGGGTGTTTTGAGAAGGAAAGAAGTGGTGATGCTTTTAAGTTGTTTGAAGAGATGAAGGTGAAAGGACTGAAGCCAAATGAGGTTACTCATAATATTCTGATTAAGTGGTATAGCAATGCAGGGAGGATGCATGAAGCTAATGATGCTTTGCAGAAAATGGAAGAAGAAGGATTTTCTCCAGATTGCATAACCTACAATACCTTGGTAAGTGGCTGCTGTAAGGCGGGGAATTTGGCTGAGGCCTTTAGGACGATGAATACAATGTGCAGTAAAGGTCTGAAGATGGATACTGTGAGTCTGAATACTGCACTTCACTCTCTCTGTCAACAGAGGATGCTTAATGAGGCCTATGACTTACTTAATAGTGCAATAAAGCGAGGTTATATAGTTGATGAAGTAAGTTATGGCACTCTAATTGTTGGATACTTCAAGGATAACATTGTGGACAAACCTCTCAAGCTTTGGGATGAGATGAAGGAAAAAGCTATATTTCCCAGTATTGTCACATATAACTCTATGATTGCAGGCCTTTGCAAGACAGGTAAAACCGAACAAGCTATAGCAAAACTCAATGAGCTTTTGGAGAATGGGTTGGTTCCTGATGAAATTACATACAACACAATTATTCAAGGGTATTGCTGGGAGGGAGATATTGAGAAAGCATTTCTCTTTCATAATAAAATGGTTGAGAAATCGTTTAAACCTGGGATCTACACATGCAATATTCTTCTTTGTGGGCTTTGCAGAGAAAGGATGCTAGAAAAAGCCGTTAAGCTCTTTAACACATGGATATCAAAAGGGAAACCAGTTGATGGAGTGACGTACAACACATTGATAACTGCCCTATGTAAAGAAGGGAAACTTGACGATGCACTAGACCTTGTTTTTGACATGCAGAAAAAGAAACTAGGGCCTGACAATTATACTTATAACGCCATTCTTGGTGCATTTGCTGATGAGGGGAGAATAAAAGAGGCAGAGGAGCTCATGTCAAAAATGGCTGAGAGAGGAATAATATTTGAACAACCTGTAAAAATGGATAAAGAGCAAGATGTTGCTGGTGAATCATCAGATCAGTTTGATCCAAGTTCTATTGCTTATGCGGAACAGATAACCGAGCTGTGTACCAGTGGAAGATTCAAGGATGCAATGCATCTATATGGAGAAATGACTCAGAAGGGTATTGCTGTTAATAAATCCGCATATATTTCCTTAATGAATGGGCTTATCAAGAGGAGGAAAAGTATCGTGAGGGCTGTTTGAATACTTTTCCATGTTAAGTGGCTCGTTTACTTGGTCAACTGGAAATACATAATCGCCTGTAGAAAGTAAGGTTTTCTATTGCTTCTTTCTTTTTGACAGCAAAATATGTTTATTTTATTATGAAACTTGTTATGTTGGTATGGATATTGTAGATTGCTTTGCATATGTAGGTATGTGCTAATGAACATCAGTAGTTTGTAACATATAGGCTAAGGATAATGACATATAGAAGAAGGCAATATTTGTCTATCAGATCTATAATGACTTCCAGCACTCTATATACAAACTCTTAGACTGTTGTTGGGCACTTTTTGACCATGTCCTTCATCAAGAATTTTTTTGAACTGTTCTATCATGTGGCAAAAAACTATTCTGCATGACTATTAGTAATACTATTAGTAATAGTTTCACATTTTAGTGGCATATGTATTTATAAAGGTCATGCAAACCTTGCAATTATTTTAGCGTTCTGTGATTATAGTTCACTAAATTGGAAGTTCAGTACTATTGACAAAGCCAACCAGTTTTAATTAAGTTTATGGGCAGTGGCTATCTATGTGGCAGTTACAGAAGCTAGTGACTATTGGACATACTTCTCATTTTAAGTTCCAGATTCTAAGATTATTCATTTGAAATACTGGGTGTGTCATAAGTTATGTTAACCTCTGTTGAGCTTTGCATTCAGTGCAAAATCTCTGGGTTTTGAATGTGATTGACCAACCTAGAAAGAGATGGAAGAGTAATGGCTTTGGAGATATGCACATGAAAGAGATGCATGATCTGGTCGAAGTGGTTGAAAGTAAATTTGGAGAGGAATGGGGCAAATTGGAGAACTAAGGAAGCAAACTATACTGCCGGACTGGGGCTATAGAAAGGTATTACCAGAGAATTTGTGTTTCTGAACATGTTGAATGAATGGTAAAAGTTTTATTAGCATTCAATTTGATATGATTTTTGTTGTGGTGGCACCACCCTGAAGGTAGATTTCCTTTCCCTTTCTGCTATAGCGTCTCACGAGATGATGGTGATGAGTAGCAAGGTGGAGCAGGGTTGTCCAAAACTATCGTAAATTATGTCCACTTTAGAAGGCATTGGCAAGATTGCGAGAGAAAACCTTTATCATGATCTATTCATGGATGCAACTTCAGTGGTAAAAGGGAGGATGGTTTGAGATGGTGAGGAAGCAAAGGATTTTCCCCATGTTGATGCGGGAATCATGATGCTATTCTGGCGGCTGATAACTTTGAAGACACGACGTTTGTTGTAGCTGGTGCATCAAAAAAAGGAAATTGCAGGAACGAAAAGAGACAGAAATAGCATGTCAAAATTTTTTACTTGTTATTTCTATGTTATTCGTTTATTGCTTCTTATTTCTATGTTATTTACTTGTTATTCGTTTATCAAAAAAACGATTATGTGGTCCATTATGTATTCACTTCATTTTCCTGCTTCATGATCTCACACCATGTCATAATCAACGGACAATTATTTGGCTATCTTATACTACATGTATTAGTGTAATAAAGGAAAAAGTTCCTATGTTATGGGCATTTAAATCTACTTATATCAATGTAATAAAGCAAAATGATCGAATTGTGGACATTGTCTTTGATTGAATTACTATTGTACTCATATGCATGATCTATGTCCGCATTTTTGAAGGACATAGCATGGATATTTGGTTGATATTTTAAACAAAATTTCTTTCATCATTTCCAATAAGGGAAGTTGTAGTTCCAGTGCACTTAACATAAACACCATTGTTGTTTATGAATAGAGAGAGACGATTAATTCCAATTTAGACGCGTAAACTACTTGGCGTGTGACTTTTTAGATTTTAAACTTAAATTTGTGACAAATTCATTCTCCCATAGTTGAAGAGCTAGGTTTTAAGGTTTGCCATAGCATAGGTACACTAAAATGAAAATTTGAAATGAGTTTTTTGAGTTCACAGTATCCGAACTTAAACCCAGATAATTAGTTTTTAACTTGGGTGCTTTTTCTTGAAAGGGTCTAGTGTTGGCTTTGGTCTAGGCCTAAAAAGAAAGTCAAATTAATTAATACAAAAGGTCGCGGGTTCAAACAAGTTCTCGGCGATCAGTAAAACATAGGAATAGGGATAAGGGCAGGTGTATACTTTAATTGTGTGACAGAAAAAGTCTGAAAAGTATATCATTATGTGTAATACAAATTGGATAATAAAAAATAAAATAAGAAAAGGACGAAACCATAGGATAGCGTTGAAGGTTTGGAGAAGTTGACCTCTTGGGGTTTCGGGGCACAAGCCTCATTTGCTTATTCGCTACTAGCCCATAATTTTGATGGAGTTTGGAGAGACTTAGGACTTTATTGGAGTGGACTAGGATATCCACATCACATTAGTTGAACATGAGACATTACGAAAGCCCATATATGTGTACATGCAAAAACATATAAATCAGAGTAATTTTTTCCTAACACTTAGATGTTGAAATGGTGTCACAATTTTCATTTCTAACAAATTCGCAGCTCAGATTAAAATGACTAATAATAGACAGTTAAATTGGGCCAGCATAGCTAAATTTAAAACCAAAAAGCAACATTGTTTTGGAGTGAAAAGTGATTACAAGTCTTAACTTACTAGTTACATACTTTCACTGACCAATTATACTGCATTCAACTTGTGCTAACTGGCACGGGGCCAACTTGCGAGGTCCTGTGTCCATTGAAATGGGTAACTTCTGTTCTTATTTTTTTTTTTAAAGCAATAAAAAGGAGTAGCCCTATGCTAAGGACTAGGGAGATTTTTTTTGGTCTATATTAATAGTAATATTGTTACTTATGTTTTAAAGGCTTTATTAGATGGTTCAGAAAACTCATAACATTTATGTATCTTTAACTGCTATGTAATTTATATTATTAATGAGAATGTGTGAGGTATTTAAAAAAAAAAAGCTTTAGAACCCCCTTTTTCTTAGAAAAAAATAAAGAAATAATAATGTGAGTAGAGTTACTACTCCGTGTGATGACGCTATACCTGAGCTCATTATATTCTGCATTCATTTGTCAAAAGCATGTACAATATACTATAAGCGTATTTGGTACATGCCATGTTAACTTTGAAGATTTAAAACGTATCAGGAATAAAGAAAGATATGAAAGACTTCAGTCCCGAATCTTCTCTTCAAGTCTTACCATTATCATTTGCCTCTCGATGATTCAACAGTCAACTCGTGGCCCATGTGTGGTTCTATATAACATTTTCAGCAGTGTTTGCAAATGTGCTGCTAATTTAATAATTTCAACGAGACAGAATATAGATGGTGCTAGAAGGATGTGACATCAAGGAACGTGTAGTTTTGCATCAGGAAAGAAGAAAAAGAAAGAAAAACATACTGATTCAAGATTCTGGGAGTTTAATTCCACTTCGTCATAAAAGATTTTCTGATTAAAGGTGCATTTGGCGGTGATCTTTTATCATTCAAAACCTGCATGCTGCTGCCTCTGCAGTTTCTCAAGACCGCATCAACATGCATGCCACCAATGACATTTGTGTATAAATTTATGGTTCACAAGATTCCTGTCTTTTTTTGGCCCTTTGAGAGAGGAAATTAAGAGGAATAATTAATCTAAATTTCAATATGAAACTTATGCATGCAATAATATGCAATTATTGAGCAAGAATTCGACCATCAAACTATACCGCTATCGATAAGATTGCTAATCTACGTTTTCGTGACATCCAGAGATGGAGTGAATACAATGTTGGGTCGTCTTTTCAATCTTTTATGGGTTTTGAAAGCATTTACTTGTAAAAGACTAGTACGAAAACAAGTGCTAGACGTTCTGGATTAAATATGTACCATTTTATACAACTTGTTAACTCATTTCCAGACTATTGAGCTGTAGTGGGAGAAGTGGCATCCAACTCTTATGGATTGGAAATGCGTTACAGAAACACGCTTGGTATCGCTGGCCTCTTTCAGTGACTAAAAATAGCACGCAGACGCGTTTTGCTTGCAATTGGACGCATGTATATAAAGTCTACTTCGAGAAGATTTTAGTACAGTGGCTGCATAATATATAACTTTGAGTACACATTTTGTGAAGCTGGTTGATTTGATTTTCTATCCACGTGGGCCAGTTAGAACGATAGAATATGATAATGTGAATGAATAAATTTAACAACTTCTGTTGTTAAACTTATACGACAATTCACGATTAAGTCAGAATCAAAGAAAGAGGACGTACAAATCATTACTATTGTTGTTTCAGGAAACTAATTACAATAATTTTATTGAAACGTTTAATGGACGATTAAACTGTTACTTGAGAATATAGATAGGGCATTAAACTGTTTCAGTGGAATTTAGTTTTGCTTAATAGCATAACTCCAAAGTTCTTGGATTATACATTAACATAGTGTCCCTTTCAGCTGATAATGAGGTAAAACAAAAATGTCCTAGCAGCAAAACACACAGAAAAGTTGTTGTGCACTTAACATGAATCGAAGCCCATAAAGCACCAAACTGTCAGTTTTCTTGGCAGGCAAAGCACTGTAATTTGTTTCATAATCAAATATCATATTCATGGCGTGCATTCAAGTACTTTAGCACCCTAGAAAACAAAGAAAAATGAAGGAAGTCAGGAACAAGACGAACAAGCACCGTATGGTACGAAACCGTGTGGGCAGGCCAATTAGATTCCTGCCGTTTTTCGGCCCTTAAACTCTCTCATACATTTGATAGTGGGAATGTGGGCATTGGGATTTGGCCATGTCTTCGCATACAAAATTTTATGCACAGTTTGATTTTAGCATTGGGATAATTTTACATAATTCTCCTGAAATTTATTGTAATTATATCTAGCTCCTCTCAAGTTTCAATAATTATACATATCTCCTTAGGTATTTGAGATTACTACAATGGCTAACGATATTGTCAGAGCAAATTTACTTTAAAATCCCAAAATACCCTCACAAGTCAAAAACCCTTTTATCTCTTCTCTCCTCCAACAATCTGCCTTGTCTTCTACCCTATTCTCTTTATATACTTTGATGAAATATCTAGCCAGACAAATGATTGAGTCAACAAATTTGATGCGTCAGCATTAGTGCCATTTCAGCTGAGATGGTTAACTTAGGCAACGTGAAGCTCATATGTGCAAATTGAGCTAATGTTCATTGTTCCCCAAGAATTGGCAGAAGAGGACAAAATCAGTTAGGAAATTTTATCTATAGATGATTGGACACTTGTTATTTTATTATTGCTTTTCAAATTGTATATATATAGGAAAAGGCTGTAACATTTTCTTTGAGAATCAATATACAAGAAAGCTTCTCCATATTTTCCTTTATTTTTTCATGGTATCAGAGCATCGGTTCTGATCCATTGATCAGATTTCTTGTAATTCTACTAAAAAAAGATCAAGCAGAAATGACTGAAGAAGTATATACTCAGTCAAGAGCTGTAGAAAACAAAACACAGTAGCTCAATTTAATGAGGATCCACTGTTTCTTCATAGTTCGGATCATCCAGGAATGACCCTGGTTACATCACCATTGATTGGTGGTCATTATTTGAGTTGGAGTAGGTCTATCAAGATTGCACTAGGAGCTGAGCTGAAGCTGGGTTTTATCACTGGAGCTTGTGAAAGGCCATCATCGAATTCACCAAGAGCAGAACAATAGGAAAGGATCAATTGTATGGTAAGGTCCTGGATCCTAAACTCAATTTCTAAAGAAATAGTTGAAGCATTCATTTATACTACTACTGCTAGACTTGTGGAATGAGCTTCAAGAAAGGTATGATGAATGTAATGGGCCACTATTGTAACAACTTCAAAGAGAAATAAGCAGTATTACTCATGAAAATCAGAAAGTTGAAAATTATTATACAGGCTTAAAAAAGTTATGGGATGAATTATCTTGTTTGATGCCAACACCAATCTGTACTTGTGGAGCAAGAAAAAAAATTCGAGATTTGACTTCCTTTAACAGGTTAATGCAATTTTTAATGGGACTTAATGATAGTTATGATCACGTTAGGAACTAGATTTTAGTTATGGATCCACTGCCTTCTATTAACAAAGCATACTCCATGGTGCTAAGTGTAGAGAAGCAAAGAGATGTACACATCATCTTTCTAGAGAAAAATGACAATACAACAATGTTTGTGATAGGGCAATCAATCAGAGGTGAAGCTGGAGGAAGAGGTGGTAGAAGAGGCAGGTTTGGTTTAGTTGGTAGAGGAAGGGGAAGAAGAGCTAGTAATGCTGAAAAGGAGTATCAATATTGTGACCATTGCAATGTGGATGGACATTCAAGGGAAACATGCTTTAAATTGCATGGTTACCCTGACTAGTACAAAAATTTGAAGGAGCAAATGGTAAAGACAACTGGTAGAAATAGGCAAATCTCAAATATTGCATAATCTCCTCTAGAAGTAGATGTTGAGTACACAAGAGCAAGTGGAGTTAAGGATAGCACATTGACAATAGACATTGCTTCCATTGTGCAACACGAATTGTTGAAATTACTAAAAGGAAATATGCTAGTCGAGAGAAAAAATCGGGTGAATTTTGTGCATGTTAGAGATTTTGAACGTATGAAGTCTTTTTTTCATGCTTTTACTATAGTTGACTGTATGCAAACCAGTTCCTGGATCTTGGACACAGGTGCTAGTAGCTTTATGTGTCCGAATTTGAACTTAATGAAATCTATTCAACCGATGACTTTATACATACCTGTGTACTTATTAGATGGCATAATGAGACAGGTTAAACACATTGGAAATATACAGTTACATAAGACCTTAACTCACAATAAAGTTTTACATGTTCCCAGTTTTCAATATTACCTGATTTCAGTTTCTAGATTAACTCAAACAGCTAGATATTTCATCATTATAGATGATAGGACACTTGTTATTCTATTATTGCTTTTCAAATTGTATATATATAGGAAAAGGCTGTAACATTTTCTTTGAGAATCAATATACAAGAAAGCTTCTCCAAATTTTCCTTTGTTTTTTCATACTTCCCAACTCTCCACTCTCTAGTTTATTTTTTCCCTCCCAATCTAAATTATTTACTCCACAACAATATATCAAAGAGGTTGTATTTTGTCAAAATTTTGAATATCTGTTCGTAATTTTTGTCCAATTTCAGTTTTAGAATGCAAATTTAATACTTATCAAAGAGAATGTCTTTTGTCAAAATTCATCAACTCGTTGCAATTAATTAAACAAAATCACCAGTGATTGCTGCAATCTTTGTGGATGGTTAAATGCAATGGCTTGTGGAGGTTGGTGAAGTGTTTTTGTGGATTAGATTGGTGAAATAGATAGAGAAGATGAAGGAAGATAAATATCAAAGTAAGAAAAAGAATGGGGAAAGCAATAAAACAAGTCAAAATAGTGAAAATTTAGTTTGTTCTCGGTGCTGCTAATCTGGTTGAGCAGAAGAGAATCAAGAGGTGCGTGAGTGGAGCTTAAAAGGGTAGAATGAAGTTAAAACAGTTATGAGACGGGGCCATAGTAATTTGTGGCGTTATTATTGATATTAAACTTAGGAGGGTGTATCGGGATTTTAAAGTAAAATTTGCTCAGGTAGAAAAATAAATACTTTGGCAGTATCGCCAGCCTTACTACAATACCACAAATGTCACTAAAATTACTCCAAGACAAATTATAGGAAATAGAAAGAGAAACAAAGGGAAAAAAAGGAAAATAAAAAAGAAAAAAAGCCTAACAGTTACTTTAATTTATTTTTGGGAGTGTAGATTCATGTACGTACATATTCCAAATTGATACGATCATCTCTTTTTTTTAATAATTATCTTTTTTGTTTATAGGTTGTTTTTGATAAATATAAAGATGTTGAAAATAGAGCACCAAGTGGGAGAGGTGTACTAGAGTACATATGGTTGAGCATAGTTGGTAGTACGTGGACAATTTTATAATTATTTTTGACTTTATATTGGACTAATTAATTTATTATTTTTCAAGAATTATTTTTCTAATTTAAAAAATTATAAGGGTGTTTTACGATATTCAGTTAATTTCTTTGCTTACATACGCAAAATGAATTTTTTTTTTGTTATCAAAACTATTGAAATGAGGGACGTAAATCTAATTATTGAAACTTGAGGGAAGCTAGATGTAATTATGATAAATTTCAAGGGAGGTATGTGAAATTATCTCTTTAGCATTTAATGCTTTGGGATTTAAACTCTCCTTTCTTAAAAGAAAATTAATATAAACTTGTTTAGTCCATTATAATATTGTCATAAAAATATAATCACATCCTGGCCGCTTTAACTCTCTGAATTGTTTAATGGCATTGAGCTACTTGATCGCAGAATCAAATGGCATTGAGCTACTTGATCGCAGAATCAAAAGTTTCACTCTTCCATGGCTGGTAAGGCAAAGAATATATTGTGTTAATTTCACACGTACCTATCCTTTAATATATACTTTTTACTACCACGTTAGACAATTTTTTTTTTTTGAGGACAAAAAACTACCACGTTAGGCAATATTTAGCCATACATGGTCATCTTCCTCTTCTTCTCTGCCCAACAAAACAAGTCCACGCAAGCAACAAACTATTGTCATACTGTTCTACCATATAAAACATGGAATATAGAAATGACCCAAGAGAAAATTATGGAAGCGAGAATGGGAAAAGCAACGGTACAGTGACAAGTGGATACTATTTGACGAAAGTGCTCTCACTTCATTTTGTATCACAAGTGCCATTTTAGACTAAATGATGGTCCAGATTTAAAGAGCAAAAATTGAACATACGATATTCAACTAAGGTCAAATTTAAAAAGAAAAAATGACGTCATTTTAAAATGACAAATAGTTACACTAAACTTGAGTAAAGTTATACCATTATTTTAGCATTGTTACGCTTTTTAAATAACATTTTACGAATAATTCAAATTTTGCGAAATGGAAGGGCTCAACTTGCGAGACCGGTTCGCACCAGTTACATGGATCTGTTTTTCACTCGTACAGGTTTACATCCTATCGCTAAATGATTGCTGTATCAATTAATTAGGTGCCCAATTATCTTCACGCTTATGTTGATTGGAATGTCTCGTCATTTAATTCTTTTCAACATACTATTATAAGTCATACAATTGCACAATGATTGGAACATATTCAAAGACTCTTGCGAATTATCGTCCTTCATAATTGACTACCCAAAATTGGTATTGATAATTTTCTTTTGTTGATTATTGTCTCATCTTATTGATGTTTTGTTTCCTTGATTACCTGAAGACTGTTTGATGGTAGTCAAGGAATTAGAAAGAAGACAAGAACAGGTGTCCTATAATATTGACTGAACATGTTTTATCCATTCTTGCGTTCTGTTGCATGAGAGGAAATAGAGAAAATGATTATTGTTACGACACCTATACATTAGATGTTTTATGATATAAGCATCAGTAGATATAAATTATAAAGTATACATGAATTCTCTTGCCATACAAAATCACGAATTTTCTTCTGAAAAATGGTCCCATATGTATACATTTATCTGATCAATTAAGGTTGTTGACTTCAATTTCTACTAAATTTGCTCAATAATTGTTTTGAGATTCTGGACAAAAAAAATAAATCTTAGATGTGAAACACATTTGTACTGTAAATTCTAAGAGAACCAACCAGTTTGATTAATTAATGACATAAACTTGACTCAAAAAATGTCTTTTTCTTATGTCCAACAATAAGAAAAATTGTAGGATTTCTCAGCTCATTCTTTTAACTGTAAAATGTGATTTGAAAAGGCCGACCTTCCCTCTACCTGCTAATTGTGCCGAAATGGAAAAGCACTACGACCGGTTACATGCATGTATCTCTGAAGGCAAAAGAATGTGGGAAGTAGGTTGGATAAAGACAATAAAAAGATCATATTGTACAAGTGCATGCATAGATTTGTAAATGAGCTGTCATTGTTTCAAATAGTGTAATCAACTTCTCAAATTGACTTGAATAGTTAAGTTGAAATGGCAACTGTACTTTAATTTAGTTTTGCTGGAATAGAGAAAATGAGATTGCGTGCAATTGATGTATCAAGAAACACAAATATTGAAAGCATACAAGATATATTTTCGTAAACTAATTTCACTTTAATAAAATACTTCATCAGCACGCGTAATGGTACATCTGCGGTGACACGTTCGACTCTTTCAGCCAACTTCCGTTATAGGGAATAAATCCTTTATGCAGCAACCTTTTTATAAAAAAAAAAAAAAAAAAGTATGCAACAAAAGTTGAATATTTGGAAATTCATAAACTAATTCTTCGAATAATGGTTTATATACGACTAGCTAGTTTAAGGGCTTTACTATTTAATTTGGTGAAGCAAGCAAATGTGATTCAAATAAATAAATATATATATTTTCCCGATGAATTTCACAAGAAATGTATACGAAGACTGAAAAGCATGTTTCACTCATTTTTATTTTCTTGCAAAGTTTAGTCGTCAATGGAGGGCAGCAATGTAGTTCACGTTTTAGCTTTTCACTTTTGTGTAGGTTCTTTCTCTTGAACTTTGATTGTCAAATTTAGGGGCTAATTTCCTAAATAATTGACAAAAGATAAAGGATAAAATGTTAGGAAAAAATGCACAAAACGTCCCTCACATTTTATAATTTTACTTTTTTCATCCCTCACTTTTGAAATGACATTTAAGTCCTTCATAAAATAAAAAATAGTGGAAATCAAGGTGGAAGATGATATTTTTGGGGAATGTTGAAGATTGAGCTTTTGGTTTCCAATTCCTAAAAGATAGCGGGCTTTCTATTTCCATTTCCTTTGTGGCTTAATTTTTTTTTAAGACTAGTTTCCCTCTTCTGCCCATTGATTTTTGGTGAAGTCAATCAAAGAGTTTATGTGTATTGATTATCTTTTTTTTTCATTTTAGAATTTTTTTAATGAGCTAATTTTAGGTATTTAAAATTTGGTTATGGTTTTGAAAAGAAGGATTATAGTAGAAGATGAAGATAAGTGAAGGTGATTTTGGTATAGTAGAGGAGTTGTTTAATGACAATGGTGATGGTGTATTGATAATTAAGGTGGCAATTTAAGGGAGTTAGAGAGGTTAATTTGTTGGATGAGGGATTTTTGAGGTGGAAGATGATGTTTTTTAGAGAATGTTGAAGATTGGTGAAGAAAGGGATGTGCAATTAATTGTGATGGAGGATTAGGGGATGCACAGTGAGGGAGAAGGGAGTAACATGAGGCGGAGGAAAGAAGTGAGTAGTTGCTGGGGAAATTGGTAGCTAAGATTAACAGACTTGATCTTTTTTTCCTTATAAAATTAGTCAGGTGATTGTCTCATGACTGTTTCAAGCAAGAAAACTTATTGCAATATGAGTTTGGGACCAAATTAGTGTGTTTCGATTTTGTGAGGGACATAATTGCATAATTTCAAAAGTGAAGAACTAAAAGGTAAAAACGGAAAATATGAGGGGTATTTTGTGCAATTTTCCCAAAATGTTTATCAACCAAATACTTCAGTGGAAAGAAGAAAAACAAGCCGCTTCAAATTATTAATGGCCCCACGGGCATGCCAAATCTCAATTCTTTCTGTGTGCTTGGGTAAGAATACAAAATTGGAAACCTATTTTTTTTTTTTTACACGTAATTGAAATCATTATTCCAATAATCCCCTTCTTAACAAGAACATGGCACTACTCCTGTTTTCTCTTGATATATTTAATTCTAAGCTATGTTACTAGAAATATTTACATGTCATTGAGTTCCAAGTCTTATTTTTTAAGTAATGCATACAACTTTCCCTTTTGGCCGGCAAATTTCGAAAAGGGCTTCTTTTATAGAATAACTAAAAACCAGAAATCATGAGTCATGAATACTTCTATTCAAGAAGCTTACAAAGTCGATAACTGTCCACCATTTAGGGAGGAAAAAAACACAAGATTTAATGCTTGCCATTTGTATGTATGCACATAAACGCGTATTTGAAGAACAGCACTATCAGAAAGAAATGTTGTTCATTATTAACTTGACAAATGAATGTGATTGAACTGCATGGCGATAAAATATGTCATTTATGATGGAAACTAAATACTTGACAACGATTGAAAATTAATAAATTAGTCATGAATTTCACACAAGAATACAAAATGGCTAAAGAAAAACAGGAAGATAAAGATGCTCAACTTTTTATTTATTTCTTTTTTTTATTTTATTTTTCCGTACAGTCATTGAACTTATTGCCATTATATAATTCTTAACGACCAAAAAGGTCCACACGCAAAGCATTACATGCAAAGTGAGAGCTGTGAAGTCAAACGAAAGAGTTGTCATTCCTTTGCCAAAATAGTATATTTCTAAAGAAGTCAGCTGTTCAGTTATACTTTTTGCTTGACGTGTTATTATTCCACAGATCATCATGGATTTTTCTTTTTCATTATCGTCGTCATGGATTTTATTACTGGCCATTTTCTTTTCAGGGTTTTCAGCTAACTAATATGAAGGGATGTCGGAACATGCGTATACGTAACTCCGTTCTGAAGCAACGTACTTGGAGAACAGGGATGAGCAAAGACGTTCTTGAATTTGAAATTGGGATGAAATTATTTCTAGTTTGCCCCTGTTTTTTTTGTCAGACTTAGATTTGGCTCTGTTCGAATCGTGTTGTTTTGAAAAAATATTATAATTGTAACGTTGTAACAACTTTTGAGATATGATGTACGTGAAATAAGAAGATGACTGTAAGCATAAAAAAAGTATTTAAAATCATGTTCAGAGAATATTCTAAAATAATTTTTTTATTAAAAAAATAGATTTGTCCAAAAATGGAACCCTCTTTATTTAGTTCTTTTCATTTATTTGTCTACTAATCTATATCTATTTTGCAAAATACTAATAAAATGGTTTAAGCATACTAGTAGTCTTATTGTGAGGACTAAATTATATTATTTAAGATTAATTTAATTATAAATATTTTAACAAATTGATCAATATGTAGTACTTATGCAGTGTATAAACTGTCCAAATTGTCACAATATTTAGAATTTCTTCATCCAAAGACTTGTATCAACAATGAAATGAATTAAGAATGTTACATGTCTTGGAATATAATTTTAGAATTTCTTTTTTATTGAGTAATTTAAAGATCCTACTTTTGTCCTTATAGGAAGAGGATCCAAATCTTTCTATTGACTACTTATATAATTAAATAAAAAGATAACCTTAACTGCTGCTTGTAGAGACTAGGCCATAAATAGATTAGCCTTAACTGCTGCTTGTAGAGACTAGGCCATAAATAGATGGTAGCAATTATTTGGAGAGATGCAAAGTATGTGTGCACAGGAGCTGAGTGGACAGGTGGAAAAGAAAACGAAAATTCTTCAACTACTTCCACCCTAACCAAAAAGTTGGACCAACTTTCTAAAGCCAAAGAACATGGGGGACGAAATCTAATTTAGGGGTGGAAATAAGAAATCCAAATGCCAAATGTCTCTTTTGATAGTTGCCATCTTTTGTGACTTGCATGGGAGAGTCTCAATCTCGTTCCACACAAGCCCATTGATTTCTCACCCACCTTTACTTATGTGTTATCTTCATTAGACTTCTAATTGGCAAATTGCTGAATTGGTCCTCATATTTAACAAAATCTTATTTTAGCTTTTAAGATTGAAAATAGAGTTAATTTGGCATTTAACATGTTACTATTAGTGAGCCATACAAAACCTTTCCTTGATTGTTGAGTTTCAAGTAAATTGATTTTGAAATAAAATACATCATTTGAGTTTAAATGTTACCTCTCCTAGCAGTCAGCAGGCTTATAAGAACAGTTCATTAAATTGATTGTAGTGTTCATGTAATATCTACGGGACTAAAATATTTAATTTCAGAATCTATGCAGCAAAATCCAGTTTTGTAAGAACTTTAGGGGCTAATATTATACTCCATATATCATTTTCAATTATTAGCCAAGTCACTCGTTAGTCTCCTACATGGTAGTTGGAATATTGGAATACGATGCTACCTCAATTTTGGCCGCATCTCAATAGTCATTCCAGGGCAAACAGTCGGCACCCGACAGGTTATTTTGGAGGGCAAACTTGAATACGTTTCTTTCTTTAACAAATACTGAGAAAATAAACCATTTCCATTTTAGCATTTATCATTGTTCCTGCACATTTTGTTAGGCGTTTTCTGGAGCATTATTAAGGTCTTTATTTCTTTGTCCCTGATTACATAATGTTCGAGAATAGAACTTTTCATTCATGCACAAATGAGTATTATATAATTGATCTAAAATAACTTAACTTCTTCTTGTATTTACATGAACTTCATTAATTTCCTGTGTCTTCTAGAAAGAATACCATTGCATGATGAATTGAAGCTAAACAGTATATTACACGTTTTTTTGTTTATTTTCTTTAAAAAATCAATTTTGTAAGCTGTAGTACTTTGATGGACATTTATGAAAAAGACCGTTTGCGCGTATTTTACGTCTTTTAATAGTCCTAGAAAACAAATGAGGAACTGAGTTTTTTTTTTTTTTTAAAGGATGAACTGAGAGCTCTCTCTCTCTCTCTCTCACACACACACACACACACAGAGAACTAATTAGCCTTAGGAAATTTGTGCGTGTTTGTTTTCGGATTGATGCATGCCCTTCGCTTATAAACTTTACGTACTATCAATGCATTATCAACTACAAAAAAAAGTGCTTAGTTTAGAGAGCTCAGAAAATTAACCTGGGCACATAAAAAAAAGACTAGTAGGAAGTATCTTAGTAACTGTGAGAGAATAAATACTCACGTACTTAATATCGATTTTAGACCATAACTTCATAGATTGCAGGTTTATACGAGATGATAGAGCCGCAATATGATTTTTATAACAACTTTGCCAAAGCAAACTAAAGCTCGAATTCATAGAGATTTCAAAGTGGATAAGGTGAAGAGTATGAAAAGAGATGAAAAATACATATGAATGGAATCCACCTTAGTTGGATTAACTTAATTATTAACGGCAAAATGGTTTTCTCTTTCTTCTTTTACAATAACTTTCTATCTTGGACTGTTGGTTAACCTGTTACGTATGCTTTTTGTCGGTATGAAGAAGCATTCTTCTTGATAACGTCCTTCATGATAAGAACAAAAGCTGCAGCTAGAGCAATAAGTCCACTCAATCTAACATTAACCTAAGACAATTTAAATCAAGATTATAATTCAATACCTGTTGGATTTTTGACATAAACTGGTCCACTTTTTCGACTAGTCAGTATCAAAATTGCAGCTACTTTGATTCGTTATGTTCATCTTAGTCGTATTAAATTTGACAGTGTTCTTCCCATAAAATATAATCCAATCTCGATATGAGTCAAATGAAACACTTAGGATTGAAACTACTAAGATTAAGTCAATTAAATACTTTGATTCCCCATTCATCTTTTAGTTAGGTAGCACAAATTGTTAGGCAGGATAAAAAAGTTAAAATTTGAACAAACTTTCAAGGGTTTAATTGCTGAAGTGCATGGAATTGGTTTGCATTGTGGAAGACAAGTCACTAGAGTCAAGAGTCAACAAAATTTGTTGCAGATTAAAGAATTAATAGAAATTTCCATCCACGTCATATTCTTTCAAAGATGATGACGTCATCCAGTATATTTATGACGTAGCATGACTTCATAATTATTTATTATAAACCCTTCCCGTTGGTTTTTCCTTCTCTATATATATTCTCCACATCTGTCCCAAAGTGAAACCACCCCACTTCAAGCCAAACCAACCCATAAAAAGGTTTGAAGTAAACAGCTGAAGACCAAAAACACTCAGAGTTTACGCCCAAAAAACACGCACAACACACACTAAATTCTTGTAGCACCACTACAACAAAATAATGGGTGCTTTATCCCAGAATTCTCTGTCACCTTCAGCTTCTACTTCAACATCTCCGGTTGGATCTCCTAAAAATGCTCCTCCACCAGTCATTCTTAGTCCTTGTGCTGCATGCAAGATCCTCCGCCGTAGATGCGTGGAGAAATGTGTATTGGCTCCTTATTTTCCGCCAACTGATCCAGTGAAGTTCACCATTGCACACAAAGTTTTCGGAGCTAGCAACATTATCAAGATGCTGCAGGTACTTTCGGAAATTCAATTTTTTAGAAAATTATTCTGAACAGATTCCTATCACACGTTTTTCAACCACCTTTCTATTTTTTTTTTAAATATCTTTTTTACAGATATATAATATATAAAAAAAGTGTTATTAAACGGATAGAATTTGTATTTATGGTTGATAATACATATGATTTTTTTTTAAATTCTTTTTTCAAGAATTTTGTATAAATGCACGCAATCAAGGGGTGAGTGAACGAGTTCTTGCGTGTCTAGTGGTTTTGGTTTGGGAATTTAGACGGCTACGTTGTTTGACTTCGAAGACATTGCGAAGTGGCCAAGGAAGGAGGAGAGGGAGGGGAGGGGGGTTGGGTGGGAGGGGGGTGTGGGGGTAATTAATGGAGGTGGTAGTACGAGAAGGATGTGAAAGGTCTTTCACTCAATTGATGGAATATCTTTCACATTCCACAAAGAAAAGGCCTTTAACTGCCTTCAATAAAGGAGGTTTGTGTTTTAATTAACAAAAGATCTGCTTTATGCCTTGAATCTACAATTCTTGATTAAAGGTACTAACTTATTAAGCCGAATTTTGATCCAGAACTCAGTAGTTAAGGGTTGGTGCATTAATCACCTTAAATACCCCAATTTTGTAGTGAAGTGTAATTGTATGTTCTTTTTTGAAGTAGAATTGCACTCAATCGTACTAATTTCAAAGCTTCGCCCAAAAGATAAAAAAAAAAATAGAAGATCAAGTCCAACTCTACTAGTCTCTTTGTAGAATTTTCAAAGCACATGTAAATAATATTTCTACTCAAAAAGTCTTAAATTTTGAATCTAAAACATGATTTTGTCTTCGAAGGCACCAAATAAGCAAATCATGTTGGACTTCATGGCTTCAAGTCATGATCAATCCTGTGATAATCCACTAATTTGGAAATTCACATTGACCAGTGTCTGTGGCTTGTATTTTCAGGAACTTCCAGAGGATCAAAGGGCAGATGCTGTAAACAGCATGGTGTACGAAGCGAATTCAAGGATTCGAGATCCAGTTTATGGCTGTGCTGGAGCAATTTGTCAGCTTCAAAAGCAGATAAGTGAGCTCCAAGCAGAATTAGCTAAGGCACAGGCTGAAATGCTAAACTTACAGTGCCAAAATGACAATCTCAGGTCCTTAATATGCATGGGAATGTCCGCACAACATGACCAAGAGACCGTGTCTGGACAATATCCCATCTGTGAGAACGCAAGCTTCCTTCCAGATGAATCAAATATTTATGCTGCTGCTTGGGAGCCACTTTGGACATGAGATAATCAATTACGGAAAATTTTTAATTTGAAGAAGTTAACATCCATCTGCAAGTTTGGACACAAAACACTGCACGCAGTGACTTACACTTAATAAGAACTTATATATGATTATTTGAGCCAATGTATTTTTCCAGTTACTCTATAATAATTTGATCTTCGACAACACAAAATGTACTTGTCTGATATTTTTTGTCCAAATTATCCCAAGAGAAAGGAGTGAGAGATGGTACCACCAACATTTGTACTAATTTTTAAATTGAAATAGCACTAAAATGTTATTCCTTCCTATCCTTGTCACAGCTTATTTTCTTGTCATATAGACTTTAGTTCAAAATTGAACATCTTAGCCATAATTGATCACATTTTCTCTTTAAATTCGTTGAAAAGATTGAGCACAAACAAAATGAAGTCGAAAATATCGGAAGGTTTGAAGAAGGGCTGCTGGTCACTGGAGTACATTTTCTTCAAGTGATTTTTCTGGTTTGGTTATCAAACTTTTGCCGGACCCAGTCTCAACGTAACAAAACAGCGACTGTGTTCTGGGATTTTTATGGCTTGTTTGTTTTGGCTTATTTTAACTATTTGGATTTTGAATAAAAAAATCAATTGATCACGAAAGATTGCGCAAGCATCATGCTCCAGCCATTAGTAATTAACTTTAAACATTGCTACTACTTGAAAAGTTAAGCACTTAACTGCTTTTAAAATCACATCGCCCTCAAATAGTATATTAGTATAGATAATATATATAAATCAATAAAGTTTTAATAAAAAATAAGACTCTTTTAAACCACTTATGATATAATATGACTAGTGAGTAAATATGGAATACATTTGGAGTGCCAATATTTATACTGATAAATAGTAGTCTCAAATTTGACTAAAGGCCCAGTTGTCCCCTGCAGAGTTTCCATTAGGAAAAAATATTAGTGTGGAATTTTAAGGTCAATGGACAATCCTACACCACTAGAATCGGCAGTTTTCTCCAGTCGACTTATTGGTAATTTGCAACATGCAAGCAGTAGTATTCAAGGTGCATGGCCCCAGGAGATGAAATTGATCTCTTCCTTTAAAATTGTGATGGTAATTCTACCGTTCAATCGAATATTGCACTTCATATCCTCAGTGCTACTCAACAAAAATTGCTGCTTTGAATTCACATTTAAAACAAATTAAATAATTATTAAAATACATCCTCAGTGCTACTCATGAAAAATTGTCGCTTTGAATTCACATTTAAAACAAATTAAATAATTATTAAAATGTGAAAGTGAAGTTACAATAAGGATTTAACTACAAAAATTGAGCACCTTTTTGTGAGAGGCTCTACATGACTTCTTCCCCCGACGGATAGCTAATCTTTTCACATTTCTCAGGTTAAGTGTCGGATTGACCGTAATTTCCACGAATCATTGGAAAGTTTTACTTTGTGAATCATGAGAAATGCATATTGTGAATCATGAGAAATGAATTTCATTGCATGTGCTTAATCATCATTTTCCACAAAAAGAAAATTGAAACTTTAGTTGGTGCATACCACTTAGAGACTTTGTACACGAAACTTCTCGTTGAAATTTTCTAGTTTGCGAATTCACCATCGGTGGTAAGAAATTACAACGCAGAAAACATGTTTGGCTCAGTCTTTTTTCTCGTATTCACAACTATGACTCGGAAATTATAATAAATCAACCTTTCTCGTCAAGGTCTTATTTTTGGCACTAAAATTCTCCTCATGGTGAATGTTCTATTGGAACTTGGAAAAGAAGGGTCCTTTACTCATTTCTGCATCTTTCAAAATATAACAAAGATTATTTTATTTACTCACAACATGCTTCAGATGGTTTTGTCAAAGAAGATAGTGAACTAGGCATCACCTCCCCCTCAAATAAAACAAGAAAAATAATTAACAAAATTACACATGATAATTCTTTTGTATTTAAATTTGCCACTGCTCGTCTACGCAATTATTTTTTTCGCAATCAAAATTTAAAAATATAGATAATGTTCAAATCATATGATATGATATGGTTAGGTTGATTATGAGTCTTAATTATAATCATAGGAAAAATTAAAGATTGATCAAGAATGGGAAGTATGAAGTGTGAACAAACAACCATGTGGATGAGAAAAGATATGTAGCTATTATGTAATTAATAGCTTTGCTATCAACATTCATGCATAATTAATTCCATAGCCATTATGTACCGCCATCTCTGAATACCAAAGAGAATCAGACACACAAGTAGTTGAAGGAGTAAATAAGATATGTGACAGGTAATGTTTTGATAGTTAATTGATCCCACAAACATTAAATGAGAATGCTAATCAACTCAAAAAAAAAAAAAAAAAAAAATATATATATATATATATATATATATATATATATATATATATATATAGAAGTAGAATGTCTCTTATTGTAGCAGGAATTCATCCTAAAATTGGAAAGCATACAAATACACACACACACACACACAAAAAAAAGGCCAATCATCCTAATTTTTCACTAAATATTTATTCATAAAGGAGCTTTTCTTATTTCAGAATCAGAAGAATATTATTTGTAGAAATATTTTCCGCACTAGAAAAAAATGTATGCACGAACAACTTAAGGGGAAGTAAATCATGAAATTTAAGGTTCACCATTTAACTAATCATTGTCTCTTACATATGTGTTATGTGTGAACCTACAGAATTAACTTCGAAAAATTTCTTAAATCAACATGTTAGTAGTGTTGGTAGATAAATCAATTCAGAATTTTTGCATAGGTGATGTGACAAGGAAGATAATAATGGTATCTCAACTATATCGAACTTATCTTTCAAGAAAAGCAAGAAAAATATTGGGCTTGAGCGTATGATTCGAGCTAAATATGTACAAAGATTGTGCAAGCTGCTGCTACAAACACAAAATTGATTGATTTTGAGGCAATAGCTAATTATTACCTATGCAGAAATTACTGAAAGCTAAATATTTCTCATTGTGCCATCATTGTCGTCGAAAACAATCATGGTTACAGGCTATGTTTACATTGGCAATTTTGTTAGTGTAAAAACATGAACTGATTAATCATCCTGGAACCATGCGAGTGTGGAAATCGCATGTATCTTCAAACAAGAAAAAGAGAGAATGATCGAGAGAGAGAATTGCAAATTAAATTGTATGATAATCAAGATCGATTATGTCACGCCCCAGGCCCGCAGGCCCAGCGCGCGACCAGAGTCTGAGCAGCCAAGTCCAACTTTTGGGCTCCGTCCTCGCTAGCCCAAAATGGATATCCCAAGTTGGACTTGAGTGCTTAGACTCAACTTATACATTGGTCTAAGTTACTTAACTTTTCCAATGTGGGATGGGGTATTACATTCACCCCTCCTTATTAGGCTTTGCGTCCTCGCAAAGCCCAATCCATGCATGCGTGATCCAGACTGTCCACTTAGTTGCGGAGGACATGCATGCATACTTAGTTCCTCCACTTCCTTGCGTAGTCCGGCCCAATACCATAGGCCCAGTCTCACCCCGTGCAGAGACCACACGAGGTTCGCTCTGATACCATTCTGTCACGCCCCAGGCCCGCAGGCCCAGCGCACGACCAGAGTCTGAGCAGCCAAGTCCAACTTTTGGGCTCCGTCCTCGCTAGCCCAAAATGGATATCCCAAGTTGGACTTGAGTGCTTAGACTCAACTTATACATTGGTCTAAGTTACTTAACTTTTTCAATGTGGGATGGGGTATTACATTTCCTGGGACCTGTGGGTTATGGGCCCACCACGCTTCCGCTGCGCCACAGGTCCCAGGATCGAAACCTGGCTCTGATACCATTCTGTCACGCCCTAGGCCTGCAGGCCCAGCGCGCGACCAGAGTCTGAGCAGCCAAGTCCAACTTTTGGGCTCCGTCCTCGCTAGCCCAAAATGGATATCCCAAGTTGTATTTGAGTGCTTAGACTCAACTTATACATTGGTCTAAGTTACTTAACTTTTCCAATGTGGGATGGGGTATTACGGAATTAGGTGTTTCAGAAGCGGCCTAAGGAAGTAATTTTATACTAGAATATCTTAACAATACCACCTAGTATAAACTAGGGAGGGTAGAGAAGTTGGTTCATATGGAAAGTGTAATCCTGGGTGAAGAGGCCTTCATAAACAAATGGGAGACAATTTTAGAATTATTAGATACAACGATGTAATCTAGAATACAATTATTTGTCAAATTGGTTGCTGAAATATCAGCCAATTATTTGTCTTAACTAGAAAGGGCTCTTGCCTTGAGTCCTCAGAATGGCTCTTGATTTCGTTGAATCAGAGAATCTTCATTCCGTTTTGGATCGTATGTTTTCTCAAAAAAGAAAATAAGAAAAGATTTTGAGAATAATATTATTGTATTATTATTTTATATTTGAGTGTGAGTGACAAAAAGTATGATTAAGAAACGTATTTATATCTTCTAGAAAACATAGCCTAAGGTTTTGTCAAACTTGCATAACAAGTTAGAATGTGAATACCTGAACCAAGGATATTGGGAAAAGTTGTAGTTATAATTGCACATTCAATTTTTCGCTATCATGCTGGATGATCTTTTGTGGAAAACGTTTCCACACACAAGAAGTGGATTAATTCTTGAAGACAAAATGGTGTTGAAACAAAAAAAATATTATTATCAAGCGATATATAACTATTTTGCACACAAAATGATCCAACTTGATCGCTTATTTGGGAACAATATTCTTGAAGACAATTATTCATAACCTGAATTCTATTCTTATGAGAATTATCGTTCTGAAATTAAATGTCTATAAAATTACCATTTAGATGTTGCCTTTGACCAATTGAACCTACGGAATGTCAATTGATACAATCCTATTGGTCATTGAAGTAGCAGTATTGAATATTTAGGCTGAAGCTCATTAATTCAAACGAAATGACCTAACCATAATGTGATAAAGACACTAAACATGTTATTAAACTGTGGAGAGAGAGAGAGAGAGAGAGAGACGCAGACCACAATTAGCCAAGCATAAGAAGAATTAACATATTCTAGTAGCAGATCTAAGGAGATTCCTTAATACTATATTGTACGATTAAAAAGCAATTAAAAGAATTTTAGGTGCGAACGAGGAGACTAATGTTTGGAACTCTGCTGTGGAAACTCTTTGACTAGTGAACAGAACAAAACCAATCACATTAAAACTTTTTATTTGTAACGTTTTCCAGCCATTTTCAGCACTCTGTTTTGCGCCCAAAGTCCAATTGTTGCAGTAGTCTTTAAGATGCACTTTCTGACTTCTCTGTTTTCTTAACGTAATTAGCTACTTGATGGAGAAATAGCATTAGGTCAAGGTTAAATGGATAGATAATCTAATTAACCATAAAAAACTCAACCCGTCAATGGCAGTCAATCTATGGTGCCACTTTTTTTTTTTCAAATCTACGCTATTACAATGGGAAGGGGAATTGATGTTAATAGGGTTTGAACCCAACCTCTGGAATGAAATCATAGAGTTTTAACCGCTCAACACTATACGATACTATATTGAAATTCATGGAGTCTTATGAAAGGACTACACAATTTTCTATTGGCATATAAATAAGATATAATCTTTTTCTTTACGTTTTGACTGAATATTACTTAGACTAGAAGTAAATCAATGAAGGAGATAAGCTAAAAAAGTTCAAATATGAATAAATTGTTTAGAGTAAAAAGAAAAAAATTGAATGTACCAAAGAATAGTTTTTGGAATTGTTCATATATTATAAGCATGGAAAGCCTTTTCCACCATTGTTGGATATAATAGTATACCAAATACGCTTGCTTGAACGTCAAGTTGGTCCTGCCTTATTGTAATCTATATAATGCATCTCGGTTGCAAATCAATCAGTTATGTCTATTCGTAACGCTTGTGTGACCAAATTATAGTCACTTATAAATTTAAACATTTTATTGTATAAATTGAGATATAATCAATTTTCACTACAATCCAGAAATTAAGAAATCTCATTCACGCCCATCAATTGACCTGACTTATTGATTTTCCAACCTCAATTCTTGGCAAAATTCTTCTCACAAAGATTTTTTAGCTTGTCTAACCCGTTAGACGGGTCTAGCATGTCTTAATATATTTTAACAATTTGCAAAAATGAAATATATTTGTAATCAAGCTACATTTTCCATGTTTGCGTCAAATTCGACACACACACACACAGAGAGAGACATGCATATTTTGTGTGTGTGTCAAATCCCTTAAGATTTTTTACATCCTCACTTCTACTTCTTCTTTTAAGTAAGTTAAAGCTTGTCCATGGTTAAAGGATATTAAGAGCTAGTTTTATGGTAAATAATGTATCTTATATTATGAAAGTTCATGTTCTATTTCCTCCCCCAACCAAATATATATATATATATATATATATATATATATGTGTGTGTGTATGTATGTATATATTTGACTTCCATGAATCCTTGAAAATTTATGGACGATTGACATAACATAACAGAGAAAGCAAAAAGAATTTAATCTCATTCCCTTGCTACTATTTTTATGTGTGGCTCACAAAGTCAAATTGCCTGCTTACAAATTTGCTCCACCTACTATGTACCATTTATGTGTTCTTTATAATACATGGCAAGTTTTTCCATGTCCATTGCCATATTTTTATCTTAAATTAAACACAAGTTTGGTTGTATAAACAAAAATTAAAAATTACAAAAAAAATAATGATAAATATTCTGCCTACCTACTTTGAGAGACTATAAGTGATCAACAAAATTGGCAAATATGCATTAAGTCACTCTCAAAGAGTCATAAATTCAATAAATAGACGCTTAAGGACTTATAATTTCTTTCAAATGGACTAAGGCTTGTTTGACTTTGGTATTAAAAGCCAAAGTTTAATTGTACATCCTTTAATTTATATCGCTTTCTTAATTTTATCCTAACGAATTAGTAGAAGCTTAAGGACTTATAATTTCTTTCCAATGGACTACTGGCGTTTGACTTTGATATTAAAGGCCAAAGTTTAACTGTACGTCCCTTTAATTTATATTTTTTCTTAATTTTATCTTAACAGATTAGTCAGATGATGTTCCCCAATCAACAAGCTGTCTCTGAAATTTCGATTGCTGTCACTATTAAATGATTATTAAAATTAAACACAAAGACTTCTCAAGATACTGAAAGGATTAATTATAATTTACGAAATTCTCGAAGATGATCGAAAGAATCCTAAACCGGTATACTAAAATTTAATATATGACTTCAACAATCCACTGATAACGCTTTAATGTATGACTTCAACGCTTATTCCGTTGTTTGGAGCATGGCAAAGAAAATCAAAGATTCTAGATGTGGATTTTTCAACAGTCTGCAAGATATGAATATATATGGTAAAATTTCTGGTTTCTTGCTAAAATCAAGGCAATCAAACAGAGGACTGAAAGTAAACTGGCAGATCCATTCAGTTGCAGACCGTCGAATAACACCTCATTTTCCCTGAGGTGTTATAACACCAGGTCAGTTGGGACAAAGTGTAAATCACATTGAAAATCTTTAGAGCCGAAAACCAAATCCATATGATCAGGTCTGCGCACATCAGAAGTACAAATAAAAAGAAAACAGTTCAGCTACATTTGTAATATACGAGAGCTAATTACACGACAAAAGCAGAGGCCATGCTGCTACCGGCAATTCTAAATGTTCAAAAGGAGAAAATCTTCCAAATATGGAATGTCAAGAAATATAAGGTCATTTCCACACAGAGATTTCGACAAATTTGAACCATCTATCACTAGTCTAATCTGGAGAAAAGATCAAAATTTCCAGTATCTTAAGACAAAAAAGTGTTAGCAGAACAAAAATTTAGAGACACGGTAATTGCTGCCATTTTCACTTGGACACTTGCCCGGTAGTTACCAACTTTTTCTGGGAGGTCTGATCATTAATTTCATCACTTTTGTCCATAGCTTTCCTTGCAAGCTCATAGCCAGCAAAATTCATCGCACCAAGGGGAGCAATCCAGAAGAACCTAGGTACAGCTCCTTTAAATAATCCAAGGGGTCCTTCATGGCGAATAATAGAGACCGCTATCATTGATAATGACAAAGTCCTGCCCTGAGCAGTCATCATTCTAGTCTTTATCACATCAAATGGTGTAGTTAAAACAGCAGTAAGCCCACCAGATAAAGCCCCAACAGCAATAGTTTCCCAAGGTTCCAGCTCACGACTTAAAAGCTGCTGCACAACCTAAAATTGGCAAATAGCAATATAATACATTGTCTAAATCACAAAAAAAAGATGGGAAGCCACATCTTACAAATGAATTCAGCTAAATTCTACTAAACCATCATGAGAAAAGAAAACAACGATTTTGGGAAACAAAAAAAAAAAACACATATTCAATTCTATGCCGTAAGAATTAAGAAAGAAGGGATTCATTTACTGAATATCAAGCAATTAATCAAGCCGAACGGTTCACGAGTCAGCAAACTCAACAAATTCAGTAATAGACCAATTCCTTCAAAGCATTATTCCTCTGCTTCACTACATTTATGAGGCAATAAATGCAAAGCAAGGCTTAAGAGTTGGCATAGAGAGTTTGGTACTGAGTAGAAAGCATTCCCCTCTTTCTCCCTCTCTGCTTCTCTCTCATGTGCAAACATTTACAATATCTTGAATGAAATTAAAACATACATTTCCTTATTGTTGAGGTTTGTTAAACTTTGCCTACTTACAGAACAAGAGAAAGCAACATTGAAGGAACAGTTGCTCAAAATTTGGGAACAGCAATTGCAATGGAAATCGTACTACTGGACAATAGGATGGGGTTTGGCTCAAAACCCATATGATGATTGGTTAAGAATTGGAATAACAGATTGTTACAATTCCAAAAATATGTTCTGACAGGTAACAGGAATTAAACTAATCTATTTTTTCATTCAATTTTTTCCCCATTCTCCTCCTTCCCCTCTGTCAGTTCACTCCAGCAGCACTAACAAAGCCTAACCCCCATCCACCTATCACAACACCACAGAAACCTACAGCATCATATCTGGCATTTTTTTCCCTGACAATCTTTACATCACTGGGAGTCCTTTTCAGTGGCAAAATTAATTTATACTCTCAAAGTTTCCAAACTCCAACCCTTGGCAATAAACAACCAATCTCATGGCTCCTCCACCCCTACAATAAATGACAAATCCTAAGCCAAAATAGTCTCCTAAATATTCTCTATCTATATCCAAGCTTGCATATGTTCAAAAGCATCCCAAAACAAATATGATCCTCCTATGATGAAGTCTGATGTGACACAAATGCAACTGGAGTAGACAACATCATATTTAGTGTTTGGTTGTGTGTCATGGGTCCGAAACTGCAAAGTCTGATGGCAGAGGGGATGCAAGCAGGAAGCACTGAAGAAGGAAGAGGGGGTGGAGAGGGAGAAAGGTAAGCACAAGTGAGACGAAGGTGAAGGAGAGACAGGGTGGCAGCAGGAGGAGAGAAGGCGGCTGGGGCAGGGGAGACAAAGAGAGAGCGCAATGGAGCTATGGGGCAAGAGAAAGGCGGAGGTGGAGGAGAGGGACCTGGGGTTAGGTTTTGTTCTTTTTTCTTCCCCCCCACCCTAATTGTTGAGTGTGACAAAATACATCAATGGAGTGATTCACAGCCATATAATCCATTGCTATTCCTCCTTTTCAAATAAAACAAATGGATATCACACATTTCACAAACATTGCTACTTGCTACAACCTTCCTACCATATTTAACCCGACTCTTCCATGATTCTCCTAGGCAATTGCCTCCAAAGTAGGGGTGAGAATCAGTAGGTAATTCGGTAATTCGAAATCGGTCAATTCGGTATTTTTTTTTTTCAAATTTACCTACTGAATTCGATTTCGAATTCACTTAATACCAAACCGAATTTGATTTCAAATTCAATTTGGTAAATTGGGATATTAATTCGATAACCAAATTCAAAAAATAAAAAAAAAATTAAAATTAAAAATTTTAAAAATTAAAAAATAAGAAATTAAAAAATAAAAAATAATGGGCTTAAGGAAGAAATAATGGGCTTAAGGAAATAATGGCCCAACCAAATGATCAAACAACCTAGTCCACTATCAAATTATTAGCCCAATTAATGCTAAATTTGGTAATTCGAATTCGGTATATATATACCGAATTCGAATTACCGAATTGAATTTGGTAGATTCGGTATTACCGAATTAGAATTTTAGTTTCGAATAACGACCGAATTCGATTCTATTTTTTTTTTATTTTCCGAATTACCAACCAAATTACCGAATTTGATTTACCGAATTCGGTTGGTAATTCGGCATTTACCAATTTGCTCACCCCTCCAAAGTAACTGAAATGACTGCAAACCAGTCATCAAAAGAAGATCCTCTCTGGCAATCGGGAGATATTTACCAACATAATGTGCCATATTCTTAGGATACTGATCAATAAGACTCTGTTGATAGATACAGTGGTCAGGTGTTTGTTGTGCTTCTCAGGAACTAAAAATAATACAATCCTAAGGGACTCCTATTTTCTTACCAAAAAAAGGAGGAAATATCATGTACTCTAAATATAGGAAAGACTACTTGAAAATTCTATAGGCTTCCAATGACTAATTCCTACAAAAGTTGCGCTGGAATCATAAACACTAAGATTAACTTATTTAATTTTCAAAAAAAGAAATTGATGTAGAAATATCACTGGATGGCTGGGGAACTAACAAATCATCTCCAATACTACAGTTGGCATATAGTTTACACAGAAAACTAACTTAAATATAACAACTTGCCGAAGTAACTATCAAGTAGCATAATAGTACATTAATATCATAGTTAGCATGTAACAACTGAAGGAGATTTCAGTAATGCAGCACCCTACGTCATACCTTTTTGGATTCAGCATAGAGCCCCATGCCTGCAACATAAAATGGGACCTCCCTGAATAAAGTGGCACCAGTCCCACGGAAAAAACCTTTAACACCATCTTGTTGCCACGTACCAATGATTGCTTCACCAACGTTATCAAATAACCCAGCCTGCAACCTTTGCTTAAGGACTTCACATGGTATCCTCACAGCTGTTCCCAGGAAAGTGCTACAAAATGATGCAACAGATTGTACCTAACAAGAAGAAAACAAAAACAAACTTTTAATTCAAGCAGTACCAATCTTCTAGTCTGCAAAGATGCTTTATGTTTTGTGAGCAACAGATTGGACCTAACAACACAAATAGAAACAGACTTGTAATTATGCACAAGAAGAGTCAAACTTCTATTCTGTCAAGACGCCTGACATCTTGTGAGCAAGATTTGCTTATTTATCTGATTTTGCAACAGCCAAGCAAGAAGACATGGTATGTCTTCTTGTAAGCATTTCAACCAATATGACTCCTTTTTTTTTTTTTTTTTCCGGCTTTGTATGTCTGGCTCAAAGCAGCAGGACTTTTACATTTGCTACTTCATCCCTTTTTTCACTTTTCATTTTCTTTTACTAACAGCCTTTTGTCTCCTTGTATCGCTTTGCTTGTTATTCCTCCCTTCTGGGAAGGACAAAGAAGAAGAGGACTTTTGCTATATTATCCCTCTTTTCACTTTTCATTTTTTTTAACCCTCCAATCCCTCATTTGTTATGCTTTACTTTTTTAATCTTTTAATCCTTCTGTTCTGGAAAAAAACAGAGAAGGGAAGATTAGGAGTTTTGTTTGGACTTCGAGTAAAAGTAAAATCATTAACCACCAGCTCCAAATTAAGGAAGGTGCACATAAGAGAAGTACACAGAATCCAGATTGCAGGAGGGGTGCAATGGCATCTGCAGAAGAACATCCTAGAAGCCTCCATACAATAGGAGCTAACAAAAGAAAATTCTTAATTTGATTAGAATTCCAACAGAACATAAAAGGACTTGGCCATTCTTCACAAAGTGTAATGAATGAGACTAATACATATTGCTAGACTAGCTATCCAAGATTCTTGCATAATCTGCAAATCGTGATATGACAAAATTCGAAGAATTTGATGATAGATTTTCATCGTAAGCTTATGAAATATACCAGAAGTAGATAAGAACATTTATGATGTTCGTATCTGGAGCACAGACAAGAAAATGAATATAGAGCAGTTGTTTTCTCGTAACCAATCTAGACAACAGAATTATACCATACTATATCTCTGGCAGCAAAGTCTAATTGAGTATTAGGCATCTCATAATTAGGAATCTCATATATTGGAATAACCAGCATAATAACCTCACCTGTAAATCTGGAAGCGTTGGAGCAACATTTATCAGTACAAGCTTGCTTGCTTCGAAGATTCCAGTGCGCAAGCCGTGGCTGGAAAAACATATGAATTTGTTATCCAATGTATACTATGGTATACCAGAACAATATCATACAATGAAGTAAATAAGAGAGAAACATAATTTAAAACCTTGAAAACTGTCCAAGAATTGCTGGAATTGAACCTCGGTACAATCCACGAACTCCGAGTTCAGGAAGCTTTGCCAAGATTTCAGGAAAAGTAAGCGTTGAAGCTTGAACTCGAGTCTGGGAGTAGTTAACTAGATTAGGTTCCCTCATTGAAGCATTAAAACATGCATATTGTTTGTAATAACTCTATAAATAAAATTCACTAATTCACTTTCTCTAGCTCCAATAAAGCATGACAACTCAAACCCTCATTGGCACAGCCCAGTGACATCCTAACATACATTCATGAGCACTGTACAGTGTGAAACATAAGATGATCTGCAAAGGGCCAGTTTGAAGGTCAAGGTTGACATCATTACCCTATCTCCTATGTAACTCATTTGCTACCATTCCTAAACTAAAAACAAGTTATTCAACAATTTGATATTCAATTCCTAAACTATGTTACACCTATGCATTGATTTTAGAATCTGAACACAAATTAAAAATGATCTAGTGTTCTTTTTCGATAATCAGACCACATCAAATAACACTAGATGCGGGCACACAAGTAACCAAAAGCAAAGTAACTACGTCCTTTTTTGAGGGTGAGACTAAGTAACTAGATAACAGCTACAAAATGTTTGAAAAAAAAAAGGGGATTTCAATTTGATAGTTTGGAAGTTCCTTCAAAGATTAGCATTGCAATTCGGTTCACCAAATAAGTATGGGTTCTAATTGAAAAGTACACCAGGTGAAAGAATTCTTCCAAAGCATGTCGAAGCAATATTCTTCCAAGGCACAAGCTTGATTTGAAATTTTATGAATGAGAACTGACTAATCAATTCTTCATGATAATCACAGCATGCCTTACGAAATTACCATTTAGGGCCATCTTGTTTAAGTAAAGAATCACACATTCCCAAAACCAATGGTTTTCACCAAACAGTGATTATCATGCAAGATATTATCCATTTAGGTTGCCAAGTGGGTACAGAATAGGATTTTCATCAAGGTTCAGTCATAGTTGACAGTTTGGGAATTCAGAAACAGAAAAATAAAAAAAAAGAAGTATGCACACTGTCCAAGTATTCTGTCCTTAAGTTGTGCTTTCTTGAGCTCTAATTTTTTCCAAGTAAATTCTTCTGCTTTCCAATTAGCCTTCATACCATGCCTATGGCAACCTAGTATTACTGGGTATTCAGGAATAGAAAGGGGGAAAAAAGTATGTGTAACTTGAGGTCTAATGCTTCTATTCATCAGAAATTGTATGCTATGATACTTTTTCCAAGTAAATTCTTCTGCTTTCCAACTAGCTTCATGTGCGCCTATGGCAGCCCTAGTATTATTCTTTTCTCTCGCATTCTTGCTACAAATTCAAACTTACTTAATGACAAATTAACTTCACCCTGTATGGAATTAATAATAGGCAACAATGGAACTTGTTCCACGTCCCTCATAACTCTAGCTTGCTGAACACCCAGAAAGGAGGTGAACAGCAACAGAGCAACCCTAAAATCCCCCTTTTATGGGCAAACTTTAAGTCTTAATCTCCCACATATTTACATTACATATACATTCCATAACAACCCATCAATTTTCTCCACTTTCAACCATGAAATCCTCATTACATCAGACAATATATCCTTTTCAAAGTGGTTCAACATCAGCTTTTTAATGTGTCTCATCTCTATTGTCTAAATGCTTTTGTATTGATTCACCCTTTAATGAAAGGAAGAAAAATGTCTGTCCACTTGTGATTGAATTGTGGAAAATTGTTACTAATTTCAATCAGAGGACATTTTTAGAATTATTTGTTCGTGTAAATTAATTAATTTGCAGAAGTTAGACAAAAAAAAACTCAAAAAAAAAATTATGAGTACTCCCAAGCAAAATGCTTAGTTGGCACTAGTAAAATCTGTTTTAAGTATAGCTCTTTCACTGGTGTCAGTAATCCAGGAGAGCCCTACATACAAGTCACTTACATACTTTTACGCCAGTAAATGGGAAAACCTGAATTCAGAACTAGTACTTAAACAATCGCATATGGATCCAAGTACCTTAAGAAGAGTGGCGTTAAATTTCTCAACACTTCAACTAAGTTTTAATGCTATTTAAGAAACAATAACCACATGATAAAAAATCTCAAATTGATAGTAACAGGAGACAAAATAGATACATACGTTTATACAAAGAAGTCAAGGTGAAAATAGCAATGTCCTACACATTTGACGCTCCATGTGTCAAGCTGGGCAAGCATAACATGCTACTTAATGATCTTTTACTGAAAGACAAACCTTAATTGTGTCAACAGGGTGCATTAAAGATGTGGACAATGCACAAGAGAGGCCTCCTGCCAATGCTGACTTCAAAACACTTCCAGCAGGTATTTCAACAGGCGGTGGAACAGCAACCACAGTAGCCGCTTCAAACCAGATACTCCTACATTTTATGTAATAGAACTAAGTTGAACTACATTGTGAATGGGAAGCTGAACAGTTAGCGAATTGCACAATTCAGTTGTTTCTCCAGGAGCAGAGACTCATGAGGTCACAAGTAATAACACGGAGAACGGTGCTACATAATGTGGAAATGACTATGAAATCACCGTTTTCAACTACTTAAATTGAGTGAAATGCTTTGTTCAATTGGATTATGATCTAAAGAAATTTACAATCCCCCAAGAGCAGGACATTTCTTATGCACAGATACTCTTTTATGTCTGCATAATAAAAGGACATCATGCGGGTCTATGACAAGCAATCAAGATTAGCAACTACCAAGACCAAAATGTTTCTGCCCTTCAAACTGCATGAAGCAGTTGATGTTCACATCCCTACTGAAATTAAATACATTTTCCCCAGTGAAATGTTTCTCAAATGCAAAAGCCCAAAACATGAATTTTTGCTTAAAAAAAAGCATTTTAAGAAAATATAATGCAAAATATACTCGTTAAATGTCACCAAATACTTTTAGAAGTTCATTCTAACCAAAATACCAAATTGCCAACTTGGATCAAAGCATTTTGCTAAGTTCTCTATTTGCCAAGACAGACCAATCTTTGGTAAGAAGCAATGAAAGGCACACAGAACTATAAGTGGGTATGGTGAAGAAAATAAACTACCCAACAGAAAACAATAAAATGAAGAATAATGAGGTAAAAAAAAAAAAGCCGGAGAAATCATGCAAGGACTACCATCAAATTTAATGTGCTAAAAGACAATAATAAGAGGAAAACCCAATCCCCATTCTCCCTGCACCCAAGGATAATCCTTTTTATTCTCACAACATAGAAATTAAATGTAGGATGGCTAAGTGTTGGAAGCTAAATGATTATCCCTACTCATTCACTTCATGATATTCTTATATAAAATGTAGAATGCAGACAATCTGAGACCATAAATCTGAAAATAAGGTCAACATTCCAAAGCAATCAGTACATATTTGTTTCACCTGGGATCCTCTTCAAGCCGATCTGATGGAAGCAAAAGCATAAAATTGCGGAAATGCCCATAAGAAATAGATTCTTCAGTGTCTGCATTTAAAAATCGCATCATAGCAATAGCATTGTCTTCATTTGCCGGAAGTCCTGCATTTCTCAATGATGCCAAAATTTCGCTTTTCTGTAATGTCCCAGACTTGCTCAAACAGAGACTAGTATATGCTCGAAGTATAGTTGGCTCTTTCTGTTCCATTAATGACAAAAATTGCTTCCAACCAAATGATTTTGAGAACAAGTGACTTTTAGTGCGACGCATGAACTCACGAGCATATCTCCTCGGCAACTTTCTCTTTCTTATGGCAACTTCAAGATCTTCCAATGTGACTTGGCCATCACCATCTCTATCTAACTCCTCGAAAAATCTCCTACCTGCAACAATGCATTCAGAATAACAACTCAAGAAAGCTCTTTTGATTTTTAGGCAAAACCAAAGTGTAGCATTTCCTTTCTTCAAAGTCAACTAAAATCTTATGCTTTGTCATTTCCTTTTCTCTACTACTATTCCATTTCCGTGTTATCCAACAATAACTGTAACCTCTTTCACGCCTACAAACCTACAAGCAACACAAAACCAAAAGTAAAGCAACCTAAAGCCCTCCAAAATCAACGAGTAAGCTCAGCTCACATATGTATGACCATACAAGGATATCTAGCGATTTAAATCATTTAATATCACTTTAAAATGTTAGTACTAATTAGTCAGATATAATGATAATTAACTGAAGGATACGTGACAAGAGAGAAAATTCTAACAAAGAGAGTTATAACCAACAGGTCCAAGAGTAACTGAAACGAGGATACAGTACCTTCTGCTTCTGTGTATCTGAAAAAGTCCTGGACTGAGAACAACTTCTTCTTGTCAGGGTGGTCCTTCGATGGTTTCCCTACTTGAGGTAAAAGCTCAATCAGTTCAGTCAATGATACAGTGGACAAAGTGGATCTCAGACGCTCGACATTTGATAAGGGAATGCTCAGCAACCCATTCGCTAACTTTTGCGGAGAAGTGCCTCCTCCACTCTCTTCCTGAGTTCCAGCAGTGCTCACTCCAACATCACTCTCTTCCTTGTCTGAAGAAGATACACCAACAATACTTGAGGGAACACCACCAACTCGGGCAAACTTCAAGTTTCCCAAAAATCCATTCACGTCAGCCCTTTTACCCTCCAAAATACTACCGAATGCCCTCAAATGATCAAATTGATTGGCAGGAAGTGGACTGGACTTCTCATCCACAGTCTTGCATTCAACTCCCTGAATTCGCACATCAAATTTCTGAACATTCTGAACGAACTGATCCACTATAAACCCAAGAAAACACTCCAAAGACAAAGCCTTCCCCTCTTTTTGCTTCAAGCCTTCATCTTGCTGCATCCCTTCATCACGAAAACCCATACCAATCCTCCCTTTAGACTCTTTCTCCTTAACTTCACAAGAAACCTGTAATTTCCCACATTCATCCCCACCAACAGCAAGCTCATCACATACCTTCTGAGCCCTTTTCTTCCCAAATCTAAAGGGGATAGGAAATGCTTGAACAAAACCATTTATCATCAATGACCAAGCCACCGCGAACTGCAAGCAATTATCACAACCCCCATCCTCTTTCCCACCATTTCCACCAACCCTATCACCGTACCTCTCCTTCAACCCTTTTTTCCCAATATTCTCAACACTAACGCCATTCCCGTTACCCCCACATTTCTCCGAAAACATTCCCACAAACATCCTGACGGGCAGCTTAATCGACAAAACCTTCTTTCTCTCATCACTAACCACAGACTGCCCACCTCCCCCACCATTACTGCTATTCTTCTTAACAATTAACTGGGCTGAGGCTACATTATTCTGATCATTACTACTACTAGTATTTGAGCCACCATTTTTCAAACTCACGTGAGGCCAACACTGCTCAAAGTCCTTAGCAGCCTTCCTAATACAAGATTCCAATGGCGAAAACACATTCTTAACAACTTGGATTGAATTCAAGAACGACTCCCCCACTGGATCATTATTCTCCATAACCACCATCCCTTTACTCAATCCCTTCTCCTTAACCATCAATACCCCAAATCTATACAATCAAGAATCTCAATACTAAGAACCCAAGAACTGAAAAATCATACAAAGAAAAACCCAGTAAATATTGACAGAAAAATAGACCAAAAACAATTGAGAAAGAAAAAACAGATATCTCTAATTGGTTAATTGCACCAACACATCAAAAAATAGGAGTGGTTTTCCCCTGGTGATAATGATGAGAGCTGTTTATATACAGGATGGGTTGTGAAAATGGAAGCTTTATATTTACAGTGCTGGAGTACTACAGGATAAAGAGAGATTTGAAGATAAATTTGTCTTCTCTCTCTTCTTTTCTAAAAATAAAAATAAAAAAAATCTTTTCTAAAATATATTAAAAAAAAAAAGAAAAAAAACTGATACATATATGGAGAGGATTTAGTGGCTGCAGTATTTTGGATTTGAGAATTTTGGGTGATGGGTTTTCATTTTCTTCTTTTTTTTCTTAAGTATATTTCTTGCAAGAAATCTGAGGTGTGCGGGGGCGTGAGGGAGGGATATGTATGATGACTGCTGAGTAAGGATGAATCACCACCAGAACAAGAAGCGGTTCCTCTTGTCTGCTTTCCTTTTTCTTTTTCCTTTTTTTTTTTTTCCTTTCTTCTACTTTTTAGGAAAATCTATATCTAAAATTTAGATTTGAACTCGAGTTGGATTACTCTCAAATATTGTCCATATTTTGTAAATTTATATATTAAAAGATATACCATAAATAATGTTCAAAAAGATTTGTTAATAAAATTTTGCAATCTCACTATTTCCATAATCAATACTAAAATTCTCTGGTTAATTATCCACAAAAATCTGAAACTTGGGTAATTTACTAAATTTATTGGTATCACTAGATTGAGATGAAATTAATACTAGGCATTTAATGTTTGTTACCTTGTCTAAATCACTAACTATCAAGAAAAGAAAGGTGTAAATGGGCGTTTTGGATGATGACCTTACAAATCCACAAAAGGCCAATATACAAAATTTTTGTACAAAGTTGCGTAGTTAATTAATCAAAGCTAACTATAAAACTAATGTCATTAAGACTAATGTATAAATTTCCATTAATTAGGTGTTAGATAATAAGCTGTATTTGATGTTGATGTTCTGCTTTATGCATCACATGTTATTATTCAAAATTATTAGAGGGCCCTAGTACCATAGAAAGTGACACGTCTAATCATGATCTTTAATGTGTAAAATGACAAATTTATCGGAAATTACAATCACTGCTTCAGATGTTATTGAGGGTATAAATGTAATTAGAATTTTAGCACAGGTGGAGAAGTGGCTGAAGATTCCTTAATTGTAACTTTTTCTTGGGGTTTGCAGTCTTTTTCTGATTTCTTTTAATAGAACAGAAAAATATTTATCAAAAAGAAAAAAGAAATGGAAATTAAAAGGTCATTTCTGGAAACAGTTGTGGCCTTTAGTTTTGTTGAAGTCTTTTGGATAACGAGGAAAGAAATGAACAAAGGATAAAATGCTGACGCAGAGTCCTAGTAGGAATGCTAATACTTCAATAGCAGATAGGACATTGCCTTAAAGGTTGTTGGGCATTTAATCCCAAATCCAATCTCTATCCATTTTTGTATATGGAAAAAGTATCTTCCTCAATTGATTCAGGACTTTAAAGTTTGAGTATTTTGTTAATTCCCCCAAAATCTATGGTCTATTTTGCTTTCTAGGCCTATTTAACAGTTTTTTTCTTCTTTTTTTTTTTTACCTAAAAAACAGACATAGTGGAAAGGGGCAGGAAATATTTAGGTGGATCGGGTCCACGAATGAGGCCGTAAATCCTGTGGTCCACCTAAAGCCACATCCATCACAGGATCCACGGCCTCATTCAAGGACCCGATCCACTTAAATATTTTCCGGAAAGGGGCTGGGATGGTTAGAGTGGGAATTGAACTCTTTGTTTAGTTAAGAGAAATAAAGACTTTCAACTATTGGAATATATTCGGTTTTTAGATTATATTTCTAGAACTAAAGAATTTTGTGATGGGCATCTGATCTATTGGATGCACTAGCAATGGGAACTCATTACAATTTGCAGCCTTTGTTGTATATCATTGTACTCATTGTTCAGACTTTGGTCTAATGCAAAATGTGAATGAGTTTGGTCTATGCATAGTATAATTGGACGTGTGCATTCTTGACCATATTTAATTTTAAGAAATACCTCAAAAATAGCTAAAAACTTTGGGACGCTTTTGATTTTAATTCTTATTGCAAATGCACTCTAAAATTTAAACAATTTCAAAAGAAGTTCAATAAGTTCTTATTTGTTTTTTAAATATGAAAAGAAAAGGAATGTAAGTAAGTCAATTATATATCTCGATAAAAGAAAAAGATATTTTCAGTTTAATTAGTAAATAAGTTTGTCAACAAAAAACCGTCAAGCATATAATTATTGAAATAGGAATACTACTGTTAGGTGGTGCATGCACGCTCTATTAGCGTTTTAGCTTTCTTGAAGTTGAAGAGATTCATTGGCTTTGAAGAGATTCAATGGCTTTAATAAAAGCCATTCAAGAAAAAAAGTAGCCCTTTATCACGTTCCATATTTTAGAAGTAGACTTTTGAAAACACTAAAGACCTGAGTGAGGACACATGATTCATGAAGCAGTATCTGATGCATTTTAATCATATGATTATTGTGCCATCAATTTTGAGTCAGCTTGAGAATTAAAGGACCACGAGAGTGTACGAATTACTTGTAGTTGTAATCAATAGAATAAAATTGTCATTATTGTCCCTAATTTTTTTTTTTTTTTGTATATCTAATTTTTGTCTACAAAATTTGACATTAAATTCCTAAAAATTTAATAGGTAAAAACAATTAAAACATCATCATATGAAGAAAAAAGCAACATTATTTTATACTAGTTATTTAAGCACATCCTATGCTATGTCTAATTTTACTAAATAAATGTCAAGATTAATTTTTTTTGTCATATACTAAATTATTGTGTGAGGACAATCTTTTATTAGATATTATTTGGAGAGATAAAAAGTGTGGGAGATTATAAGTAAATTTGTGATTGGGGGAGGGGGGTCAAAATCACATTCTCAAATACAATTTTGACAAAGTATAAAATGACAAAAAACATAACACTAAAAGCCCCCGTTTACATTATTAATAGTAAGATAAGATAATTCAATCTGGATATCCAAATTCAAAGTTTTATATCAATGATAGTGTAGACAATGCCATGCAGGAAGAAAAACTAACAACATTACTTGGTAACTAGACAATATGCGAACATGTGCATATGTGAATATTTAATTGAGAACCAAAGTGCATGTGATTTAATTTTTCCTTTAATTGCACACTATATTTTTGTTCTTAAAGAATTTATTTTCCTTATTCAATAAGTGCTATTTTCTTTTTATAGTATTTCCTTTCTCAACCTTAGACACAATATCATAAGCAATCCAAATATTGCTAAGATTACATTGAGATTAATTTTTTATTCATAAATTTTCCCAAATTATTTTTTTCAAGAACAGAAGTATATCTCTACGATAAGCAGATACAAGATTTAAATACAATCCACGTCACTTAAAAAGGAAACCACAAAAATCAGGTCAATCTTCAAGATGGAGAAAAGAATGTGTGGGTAATATTTCATTCTCAATGACGACCTGGGAACAAATAAAGAGTTGAGCAGTTAGAGCTCTACGACTTCACCCCAAAAGTTGGAATTTCAAATCTCACTAACACCATTCTCCTCCCCCAATGTAATAGTGTGGGTTTGATCGGAAAAAAAAAAGTATAGGTTTAATCAAAAAAAAAAAAAAAACAAGATGACCTAAAATAAAATCCTAAATTGACTTGGGAATTTGGTATGAGTGTGTAGAGCAGCAGAAAATATCCATACCTGTGTAAGTTGATTTTATTTGATTTTTTAATTAAATGAAGATTATTATGTCAACTAAAAATCCACCGATATCACCTATGCAAAACATAGAATACTTTTTTGTTTTCCATAAGCTATTAAGAAAGAATAGCATTGTATCAGTAAAAATTTCTAGATTAAGAACAATTGACTTTTTCTGAAACAAAATTTTAGTATATCTACAAAAAGAAGAAACAAATCCATTTAAACATCTGGGTGTAAACAAAAAAAATTATTATTTCATATAGTGGAACTCAAAATTACCATATATTGCATAACACTCGTGTCATGGCAGCACAAATGCTGTCTTTATTACAGATTGAGCACGAAAGAAACCGAACAGATCTTACTCTAGAGAAACTAATTCCTCCCATCCACTCCTTAGGTTTAGAGGGATGCCAAACAAGGAGGATACTTCATCCTTATTCCTAGAGATAAAACATTAAAAGCTAAACAAATACATGAATGAAAATATTAATTCCTGCTAAAAAGGAATAACACACTTTATCTACACATACATAACCATAAAAAAAAATGTACAGAAATTATAATTTGCAACAATCGTCAAGAAGTTCGTCAGTTACGAACTCCGACTGATTTGAGCGACTCAATTTTCCTAGGGTGAGTGAAGGGGTTAGGGCGAGTGGGGTCTTCAAGGGTGCGTTTGTTGTCCTGAATGTGAGCAACCTTTCGAAGAAAAGATTTGTTAACAAATTTGTCTGACGAACCCAAAACAGCATCTGGATGATACACCTCCGGAATGGTCTCCCTCTTCTTCTTGCTTAGTTGAACAGTTGGTGAATATGCTAGCTGTTGCCAAGCACTGTGAGCCCCCATGGTGATCGCGGCTATAATGAAACCGCCCAGGATCATGATGGGTGCCCAATCCCCTGTGGGGATATTCGATTTTGCGTGATGTTCATGAGCATGCATTGCATCTGCGGTGGTTGTTGCATACTTGCGAGTGGTAGAAGAGGATGAGAATGTGCGGTTTTGGCCCATTGAATTGAGCATTGATCTCCATTTCATTGCTGCCCTGAAAGCCATGTTTTACCTTCGGATAAAAGAGATTCTTGATAAGAACACTAGTGCAAATACATCCAAAAAGACATTTGGTTGCGGAGAAATGAGAATAGTTGGTTATTTTATAAGGGAAGATAACGATTGGATGCCTTGGAAGACGGATGGAAAGACATGTATGTGTTGCATGCATGGAGCATTATGGCCTTTTGTTTTGCAAATAGTTCACGTGTAAGGAGGAAATTGTGGGAGGGAGTTTATAATCCATCCAAGGCCTCTGCGACATCTCAGCAATTTCGAGTTTACACGATTTATTGAAACTAAAATATATTAGTATGGAAGTGCAAGTGTGGAACTAATTGTGTTGCCAAGTAGGGGTATCCCATTCGTTTCTCAAAGTTAGTTTTTGGAAAATTTGAACGCGTCCTCAATTTGAGGGCTAACAACAACCTTTAATGTCCTTTCTATCCAGTAAATCAATATATACTCTTTCTCACATCCTAGTGTTTATTAAACCATTATATATCTCTCTCACACCAGCACCGAAGCCACCATCCGTTGCTGCGTCCCACCCTGTGGCAGCAAATCACATGCAGCAGCGATAATGGAGCGGTGGCTTGATTTTGCTCGAGTCATTAAATTTCTAAATCAACTGACACTTAGAGCATTTTAACATGATCTACTTGGTAAGAGATCACAATCTTTCTATCCGTGCTGGAAATAACATTTGGAAATGAAGAAAGCTGATTTAATGTATTTCTGTGGAACTTGGACAAGGACATGCGCTTTGCACTTCGTTTGAGTGGCTTTTTTTGCAACATTTTACGGGTTTCGACCGCAAATAAATTTAGCCCGAGCATTGTTCAATCTATTTCAATGAAAAATGAGAAACGTGATGAAGAAATTTCAATTATAAAACTATTCACCATTGACAGAAATAACTACCATATGTTACCCTATGAAAGATTTGGTTAACAAATTTGGCACTTAAAAATCTCCTGCGCAAACCAATCTGCGACTTAAAAATATTTCCCCCAAAACAACCTTATCATGAAACACATTATTTACCAAGCACAAGGAATTCGAAATGTCTATTGCTAGACAGATCAACCAAAAGTCCAAGCAATATTATCACTAGTCCCGACAGCCAAAAGGTCCAGTAGTAAGACGAATTGTAGTATTTGTATTCAGTGCCATATCATGCCCGGGTGTCCTCCGGCCATCGTTACTGTAATTGCAGTAGCAACAAGAAAACGCAATTATAGATTAGTTACTAGCCAATAACCTTCATGCTAATATCATGCACATCAGAAAAACAGAAACATACCTACCTGATCTCTCATTGGAGTCATACATGGATCTAGTGGAGTCTGTGAATTATGTACAGAGGCATCACTTCCTAAACCAGATCTAGCTGTTTCCCTGATAAAATAGAACCATTTAGAAAGCTAAGTTCCAAAAGTAGAAAAAGAAACTATTCGAAACATACTTACCTGGAAGGGATCGAGACATTCACAATATCAGTTATTTGATCAAAACTCACTGCATGAAATGGCTTTAATCAGTATTCAAAACAAAAGTCCACACCACAAGGAACAAAGGAAAAAAAATAAACAAACAACTTGCCTGGAACCACTCTCATCTGAGCCTTCAATTCAACCCAAACAGTCTTGCCCTTTATTTCCTTAACTCGCCCCTTATGGCCTTTGTATACACCCCCACGAATCTTAATAAAAGCACCAATCAGAGCATCATACCGCCACCCAGCTCTACACCTTCCTTCAGCTAAAACAGAAGTTAGTGTAACTACTACTATATATTGCCACTCGAGACATAACAGGCTATCAGATGAAGAATGTCAACTCACACAACAAGACGTGATATAACTTCACAACATACAAGGATAGGTACCAAAAATAAAGTAAATATTAAAATATAATACAAAAATTCGCAACAAATTATTAGGTCCCACCTTAATAGATTTTTTTTTTTTTTTGCCACGCGGGAGGAGGGGGGGGGGGGGGTTGGAAAGGGGGAACCATAATTGAAGCCAAGTAAACAACTTATAGACTATGAAGAATTGCTACATACAATTCATAGAAGAGCAATCCCTAGATGATCTGTGCTGTGACAGATGAGCATCAGAGCATGAACTGGTATCCTCACCCTACAACAGTGACAAAACTGTCCAAATTACAAGTGAAAATGGGACAACCAAAACAGAATAAAAGCAGCTACACAGGATGTGCAAAGCATGCCTTGCTGTAGTTAGTTGCTTGCAATCCACCCACCAGTATACAAGACTGAGATTTTGCACATATAAATCCTGCATGTTCTAGGTGACAATGGTCATAAATGAACAAATTTCCTTTGCAAATATGTGCAATTCGGCCTGTTTTCCCCTAATAAAAAAAAATAGAAAACAATATTAGTAATTAAATGGATAATGCCCACTGAGAAACAAAAAAGGGGTTAAAATCCTCACTCTCCATTGACCCTCCACAACTTGCACATGGTCATTCACTGATAATAGGCGGTCTAGTTGATCTTTTGTTCTACTTTTGTTCCCGTCGAGTTTGCACCTGATCTCTCCTGGCCTTACAACTGCTACCAGTGGCTTCCCAGGAACTCCCTTTAGGACCTGCAAATATATGCCACAATGTCACCAATCTCGCGTCATTTAACAGCAAGACTTTTGCCTGTGTTAAATCACCTGGAAACTTCCGTTTTCCATATGAATGATCACACCAAAACTCATATTGCTGCACAACGAGTTGAATTTTTAGTTTCCAGTCATGCTAACAAGATAATGCCCAAATGAAGTAAAAACTTACGCCAGCTGGACAAGGTCATGAAGCTCATAATCTCCAATTCGAGTGAGACCAGTTGTTTCTCCAGATATCTCCACAACATTATCAGCAAATACAGGGAGCTAGAAAAGCATCAAATGCACTGGTCTTCATTACTGATCTTTAGTGAATAAAAGATTAAACAAGACAAAATTACAGAGAAAAAACTTACAAGCTCCTTTGTGGTATCTGATAGTATATTTACCACAGGCCCATCAAGAGAAACCACAAAACCAGTTGTACCTTCTGCAGCTCCAGATACAATCTTAACCTGATTTCCAGGTTCAAAGTACTTGCAAAGCTCTTTGTCACTCATTACAAGATTTTCCTGCAAAATACATTGTAAATGATTATGGAATCCAGTACTTATGCTAAGGCGCTTCTGCATACTAATTTGATGCCATTGGAGAAAGTTTCTTTACCCGCAGATCCTTTGAGTCTGGTTTTATATATATGTAATTGTGGAAAGATACGATTTTTTCTCCTTAATTAGCTCTTTGTAATTATCTCCTTAATTAGCTTATCTCCTTAATTAGCTCTTTGTAATTATGTGAATATTTATCTCCTGGAATTTAGGCTAGAGTTTAGGGATTTGAATGATAGAAAATCAGGGATCCTGATTAGATGTTCCTTTTTTAGATAGTTACTATTTTTCTCTTTGTAATCTTTTTGTATATATAGCCCATCATAGGTTTTTTGTAAAAAAGGTGAAGTCAATACAGTTTTATTCACATTTTCCACATGGTATCAGAGCTTTAGGCTCTTTTTTGGGATTAAAAATTCCTGTCACAAAGGCCTTCATTGCCACATTATTTGTTCAGCTCTCATTGCTGTAATTTTTCTGTTCATCAGAATCGATAATCCCTGTCACAAAGGCCTTCATTGCCACATTCTTTGTTCAGCTCTCATTGCTGCAATTTTTTCTATTCACCAGAATAGTTTCCTTTTTCCTTTGCACATTCCATAAATTTTCTGGATAATGTCAGAAACAATATCATCCACCCCAACTAAACTTACGACTCAACCATCCCAATCAGCAGAGGAAGAACAGATGCAGCGCACCATGGGTGAACTGCAGAAACATCCAATCAGCATATCGACTCAACGGCAGAAACTACCTGAAATGGTCTCAACTGGTTCGGACCTTTCTAAAAGGGAAAGGAAAATTGAGCCATTTGGTAGGGAGTGGACCTAAGAACGGCGAGGTAGGTTTTGAAGCATGGGACGAAGAGGATTCCATGATCATGTCTTGGTTGTGGAATTCCATGACACCCGAAGTCAGTGACACTTGCATGTTCCTGCCAACTGCAAAGGCAATCTGGGATTACACTGAATCAAACCTATTCTAAAGTCCATGATGCAGCACTAATCTATGAAATCAAGACCAAAACAGCAGCGACAAAACAGGGGAGTAAAATCTGTAACTGAATATGCTAATTTCCTACAAAACCAGTGGCAAGAATTGGACTATTATCGGGTGATTGATTTAAAATGCAGTGAATGTGCAGGTGCAATTAAAATTATTTTATAGAAAGAGATCGAGTTTATGATTTTCTTGCAGGTCTAAACTCCGAATTCGATCAGGTAAGGATTCAAATCCTAGGCCGAGTAGAGTTACCATCTCTTAATGAGACAATTTCGTTGATTCGAGCTGAAGAAAGTCGGAGAGGAGTTATGCTTGAACCTCAACCGATTGATGGCTCTGCACTTTGCAACTTCCAGTAGCAAACAACGAGGTCCCGCCTTGGTGCAGTCACCAAAAACTGAGGATGGAAAGGTAGAAGTGTCAAGGGGAGCTAATCGAGATGATCTCTGGTGTACTTACTTGTAAAAAGCCAAGGCATACAAGAGATCGCTGTTGGAAATTACATGGAAAACCTTCAACAACCAGCCGTGAATGGGGAAACAAAGGGGGACAGCAGCAACGACAGCAAGGTCAGGCCCATATGACCACACAAGTGGGTCAGGATCACACCCAAGAACATAGAGGGTTCAACAATGAAGAAGTAGAGAAGTTGAGAAACCTGTTGGGAACTCTTGAGAAACCTTCCTCCGGTGCGTGTTCTCTAGCTCTCTCGGGTAAGTCTTTATTCTCTCTTGGATTAAATGTTTCTGATAAATTGTTTGGGAATTCATGGATTATAGACTCGGGAGCCACAGACCACATGACACACACCTCAAACCAGTTTAGTACTTACACCCCATGTCCAAGTAATAGAAAAATCAGCTACTTGCTAATGGAGCTACAACCACAGTAGGCTGGTGTAGGGGATGTTCATATCACACCCAGTCTTGTCCTTAAAAATGTTTTACATGTTCCTAAATTATCAGCTAACCTTGTGTCTGTTAAAAGGCTTACAAAAGACTTACATTGCCATGTTACTGTTTTATCCCTCTTACTGTAAATTTCAGGACCAGGATTCGGGGAGGAGGATTGGACATGCTGAGGAGAAGGATGGACTTTATTACCTTGAGACATCGAAGCTTTCCAAGTATGATCAGGACGAATTTATCCTCTTCCTTTCTTTCTTCTTCCAAAAAGGACGTCATATGGTTGCACCACTTTCGTCTAGGACATCCTTCTTTTGCAGTTTTAAAAATCATGTTTCCTTCTTTATTCAAGGGATTAGATATTAGAACATTTCACTGTGATATTTGTGAGTATGCAAAGCACACTCAGTGTGTCTTTTCCTATTAGCAATAAAAGATGTTCTTCTCCTTTCTATTTAATTCACTAGTGATATATGGGGACCTTCTTCAGTCCCAAATGTTTCTGGTTCACGGTGGTTTGTATCGTTTATTGATGATTGCACTAGAGTCACTTGGATATTTTTGCTCAAAAACAAATCAGACTGTGAGTAATGTCTTTCCCAATTTCCACACAATGATTCAAAATCAGTTTGGTACCAAAATAAAAGAGATTTAGGTCTGACAATGCAAGGGACTACTTCAATCAAGTCTTGTCTCCTTTTTTTCAAAAAGAGGGAATTATTCATGAGTCATCTTGCGTCAAAACCCCACAACAAAACGGGGTAGCTGAAAGAAAAAACGGTCATCTCCTAAACACTACTAGAGCACTCTTGTTTCATCAAAACGTACCAAAACACCTTTGGGGGGAAGCAGTTCTCACTTCGGCCTATATCATAAACAGAATTCCTTCACGAGTTTTAGGGTCAACAAGTCCAATGGAAGCTCTTTCCAAATTCTACCCCGACATTAGTACCACAAACAACCTTACACCTAGGATATTTGGGTGCACTTCATTTGTTCATGTCCATAGCAACAATCGAGGCAAGTTAGATCCTAGAGCCATTAAATGTGTCTTTGTAGGATACTCGTCCACACAAAAGGGGTACAAATGTTTTCACCCGCCCACCAGGAAGCTCTATGTCTCAGCTGATGTCACATTTGCAGAAGGGAAACCATATTTCACTAAACCTTATCTCCAGGGATCATCTATCATGGAAGATAAGTATTTTTTCTTACTCGAATCTACCCCCTACATCTTAGTCTCATTCACAATCCTCATCTCCTTATATCAAACTCTCAGTCCAAATCTTACCTGAATTCAATCAAAACATAGAATCCGGTGTCTCCTGTCCTTGTTACCTAGTGCCCCTGAATTTGTCTCCTGCACAGGGAAAATAGAACTCTTGATCATATACGTTATGGGGAAGGGAAGATGTACTCGAGGAAACAAGGTCCAGTTCTCGATCCGGCATAAGTCCAAATTTCCAATCCGACTTCTGAGAATGAGGATAACAATATTCCGAACCTACTTCACTTGTAGAATACCAACCTCAAACAACTGACCAAGATTTACCCATAGCTGTGAGAAAAGGAACTCGAGAGTGATACCAAATGACCATTATACCCTCTATCTCATTATGTATCCTTCAAGAAGTTCTCACCATCCCATAAGAGCTTTCTCAAGAGTCTAAATAAAATATCTATTCCAAATACTTTATCGGAGGCAATTATCTAAGGAAGAATGGAGGAAAGCCATGAGAGTGGAGATGGATGCATTGGAAAAAAATAGAACGTGGGAGTTAGTTGAGCTACCAAAAGGAAAGAAGGTAGTAGGGTGCAAATGGGTATTTTCCTTGAAGTTTAAGGCTGATGGATCATTAGAACGCTACAAAGCAAGGCTAGTTGCTAAAGGATACACCCAGACGTATGGAGTTGATTATCAAGAGACATTCGCTCCGGTTGCAAAAATGAACACCGTGAGGATCTTGTTGTCATTAGCTGCCAACTTTAATTGGGATTTACAGCAGTATGACGTGAAGAACGCCTTTCTTCATGGAGACTTGGAAGAAGAAATTTATATGAGCATTCCACCCGGATTTGGAGGAGTTGAAAAGAATAAGGTGTGCAAGTTAAGGAAAGCTTTGTACGGACTGAAACAATCGCCCCGTGCTTGGTTTGGGAGGTTTACTAAGGTAATGTTGGCTACGGGATACAAGCAAAGTCAGGGAGATCACACTCTTTTCATCAAGCACTCAGCTTCAAGGGGAGTCACGGCCTTGATAGTCTATGTGGACGACATTATTGTGACTGGAAATGATGAGAAGGAAAAGCAAGCCTTGAAACAATGTTTGATCAAAGAATTCGAGATCAAGGACTTGGGGAGGTTGAAATATTTTCTCGGGATTGAGGTTGCCCATTCCAGACAAGGTATTTTCATTTCGCAGCAGAAATATGTCACGGATCTCCTCAAAGAAACAGGAATGCTCGCAAGTAAACCAGTAGCAACACCTATAGAGCCGAACCATAGACTTGGAGAGGCTATTGGAGATCGACCAGTAGACAGGGAGATGTATCAAAGATTAGTTGGAAAACTCATCTATCTTGCACACACCCGGCCAGACATAGCATACTCTGTGAGCGTCATCAGCCAGTTCATGCATGATCCTAAGGAAATTCACCTTCAAGCTGCCTACCGTGTGCTTCATTACTTGAAAGCTAATCCTAGTAAGGGGATAATGTTCAAGAGAAACACAGAGCTTGTCCTTGAAGCCTATACAGATGCAGATTATGCAGGGTCCCCTATGGATCGAAGATCTACTTCAGGTTATTGTACATTCCTTGGAGGCAACTTAGTGACATGGCGGAGTAAGAAGCAAAATGTTGTAGCCCGATCAAGTGCAGAAGCCGAGTTTAGAGCAATGGCACAAGGTGTTTGTGAGTTGTTATGGCTAAAAATTATATTGGAAGACTTGAAGATTAAATGGAGTGGGCCAATGAGACTCTATTGTGACAATAAATCAGCAATTAGCATTGCACATAATCCAGTGCAACACGACCGAACTAAACACATCGAAGATAGACAGGCACTTTATCAAGGAAAAGCTAGAGAGCGGATTGATCTGCACACCATATGTTCCTACAGGAGGTCAACTAGCAGATGTTCTTACAAAGGGACTCAATAGTGTTACATTCCAAGAAAGTATAACCAAGCTGGGAATGCATGATACGTATTCACCAGCTTGAGGGGGAGTGTGGAAAGATACGATTTTTTCTCCTTAATTAGCTCTTTGTAATTATCTCCTTAATTAGCTTATCTCCTTAATTAGCTCTTTGTAATTATGTGAATATTTATCTCCTGGAATTTAGGCTAGAGTTTAGGGATTTGAATGATAGAAAATCAGGGATCCTGATTAGATGTTCCTTTTTTAGATAGTTACTATTTCTCTTTGTAATCTTTTTGTATATATAGCCCATCATAGGCTTTTTGTAAAAAAGGTGAAGTCAATACAGTTTTATTCACATTTTCCACAGTAATCTTCCTCAACCTTCTCAACCCATCCCTTCAAATTCTTAAGATCTCCCTTAACAACAATAACTCGATCACCCTTAAAAATTGTTGTCCTTTCTTCCTGTTTGTGGATTAAGTAGATAAATTTACCATATCACCATCTCCAATCTCACCAAGATGAAAAAATTTCTCTAGTTCATCAAATGTTGGTTGTATGTCACATGCATTAACCGATTTCGTGGACACTTCTTTGAGTACAAAGCCATCTTTGGAATGCGGTGCTCTAAACAAATCATTTTTCTTTGGAGCTCCTCTACCATCCTATTAAAGGTAAAAAATGCTTCGTTGGTACACAAGGCAGCACATTAAAATGTTCTAATACAAGCAACAAAAATAAATGACACATAATAAACTGCAAACTGCATATAACAAAATGCTAAAAAAATGAAGACAAGTTGCAAAAGGTGGATATATGCAAACAAATTCAGTAGCCCAAATTTAGATACTCAAAAATCATATTAAATAAAACAAACCTGTTTATTTGCTAGGGCCCGCAAGTCAATCCTGGGGAACAACTTCACTGTAACTTTTTTTTGTACATCATCTACACCAACAACCTTTAACAGAGAGCTATAAGTCAGGCAAGTAAAATCTCCAATAGAATCAATTACCGAAATTAAATGGAACAAAAGTTCAATACCTTGGCAAGTTCCCCTTTGTACAACCCAATCTTCATTCTCACCCAAACACCCTTAGAAAGATGAACAGCTTTAGTCTTGACTGAAAGGACATCAGTCATTTCCTTGATTGGAACAAGCGTTATTTGGTTAGTATTTATATTATGCAATCCCTTACATGCCTGTAACAAAAGAAAGAGTAGATTCACATGAATTATTTGATCATCCATAATTCCATACACATTTGCCGTAGAGAAAAATGATCTTAGTTCCAGAAATATAAGGATAAGATAATATTCATACCTCCCTCACATGGGCTATCTTGTCTGCTTCAACATATATAAAGTTCTTGAGATGATCAAGAGCAATAACTGATCTGATTTTTAGTCCAGATCCTTTGTCAATGTACTTTTGCATTAGGCAAACAGCAACTTCCCTCTCATGACCACTCTATCAAATATCAAAAACATGAATAAAGTATCACACAATATCATATGAGCTTAGAGCTTAATCCAGAAGAAAAGCTTCATCGTCATACCGCACATGTCACCCTCCATAATTTAGGATCCCTGTTTGATGGTAAGAGAGATTGCTGCTCGATTTCCGTTGGCTCCTCATCATACTCCACATCTTTGTTGCCATATCTTTCTTGTAACCTCCTCTCAAGAGTCTCCATATCTTCTTCTTCTTCTTCATCCTCGTGATAAAGCAAGGGATGATGATGCATTTGTCTATCATCATCTTTATCAAGTATTTCGGCACTATCATCCACTATGAAGTCTATATCATCCACAAATCAATCCAACAACAATAATCAGTCAACAATCAAGCATTAACAGCAATAAAAAGCAGTGCAAGAGAAGATTGTATTTTAAAGATAAAATGAAGAAAATTCACGTCTAAAATGCCAAGTTCTTCTGCAGTGATAGACAAGTCTCGTGCCAGACCATTTAAGATTGCTATAGACGGAGCCATTACAGCAGAAACATGATGCCAAAGTAGAAAGGAGGTGTAACTGAACAATGAGAAATCAGAAAAAGAGGACATGCTGCCTTAGAACCACTTAGTTGAACAGTCTATTCTCTCATAATTGTCAATATGAAAAAGGAGCCAAAGATTTAATTGAACGCCACATGATAAACTTAGCCAGGTCGTTAAAAGAACTAAAGAGTAACAAGTCCTCAAAGATGTAAAGAGTGTGTGTATATTTCGGAAAAATAATTTTTGAACACCAGTAGTGATGAGGAAAGGAAGTGTTTAAAAGCTTCATATGTCCAATGCAAAAATGAGAATAATTTCTGAACGCCATATGTGGAATGGAGATCTTGAAAAGCTCCATCACTGCATCCTAGGACATTCAGCGGCAAGAAAACCCCAATTCCATTCTTTGGATGTGTCCAAGTTAGAAACTTTCTAAAAGTCCACTGAAGCTAAACAAAGACAGTAAAACGGTGACAAAGAAGCAATCAACAAAGAAATGCAATGAGAGTAAATGTATCACTGATTACTAATGCTATATAAGACCCAATGTCTTGTTGTTCTGGAAAAGGAGGTTCCATGAAATGCAACATTATTGCAGAGAGTCTGATCATTACATCATAACATCAACAGAAAACCCCGCATGAAAGAATCACTAATGCTTATGTTTTATATAAGTCTTACTGTTCAATGGAAGATTCATAAGATGAGAACATTTCTACCAAGGAATAAGTATCTGTGTTTCTTTCCATCGGTATTGAAGTGAAACTCCCAAGTCTAATGACACTAGTCCAAACAGGCAACAGAAGTAAAGGCCAACAAAGAAAGAAACCATCATGTCAAAGACAGCTCCTCTCCGTGGTCTATTATACAGAAACAATACTTTGTTAATATAATTCACAGGAACAAAGCAGAAGCCCAGAAAGAAACTTTAGGCGGAATTTCAGAGTCCCCTGTAGGACAAAGATCACCAAATTTTGCAGGAACGGTATTTAAAAAACAAAACTTTATTTTTTTTTTTTAAGGGAGATCTAACAGCCTTACAAGGTGGAATCAGGAAGGGTTGAGAGTTCAAACCAAGTCAGCTAAACTAGGTTTATGGACCATTAATCACATGTTGATTATTATATTTTCTGAGCATCCAAATTTTTGGCATCCCGTAAAACACACTCCCTTCTAGTTGAGTTTTTGCCCAGCTATTCGCAATGGAAAAAAAAGAAGTATTCGCTGAATACGCATACAGATGTGTAAAATAGACAAAATCAATATCAACATAAAACAATTTACGATGTAAAAAATAAAACTTGTAAAGAAATGATGACTAGCATCAATAAAAGAAACTAAATTTAACCTGAAAGAAGATAACAGAAAGAATCTTTCACAGTAAATAACATTTATGGTAAAAACAAAAAGTAATCAGAGTTCTAACCGTCTTCGGCTTCTTCTCCGTCCTCTTCCTCCTCCTCATGATCAACTTCCGCTACATCATCAATGAATATAGAGCCGGACCTCCGCTTAGCCCTATATTCGCCCTCCTCCTCCGCTACATCATTAACGAACTCCGATCGCCATCGCTTCTTTTTCACGGCCTTTCCTCCGCTGCCGTCGTATAATTCCTCATCTCCCCGTGGTGGCTCGATCTCCTGGCCCTTCTCCCGCACGCCTCGACAACGCCGCATCGCTTCGCAACCGCTACCGAATTCCGCGCTCTCAACCGAACCAACTCTTCTTCACAAACGCAATAGCACAAACGTGATCGATATGGAGACATTGCGGGAGCGGGACTAGAGGTGCGGTATTTATAGGATTTTCAGTGCGTGATTTTGGGTGTTTTGTGTGTGTAGCTAATTGAGCCCTAACCCTAGATTGAGTCTTGAGAAAAAAAAAAAAAAAAAAAAGAGAGATATGAGAATGATCATCGAAAAGGATTCGATTCATTCGGGATTGTATATAAGCCGCGGGAGAGAGAGAGAGAGAGAGAGAGAGAGAGAGAGAGAGAGAGAGAGAGAGAGAGAGGAGGGAAAGAGGGAGAAGTTTTTTTTTTTTTTTTAATTTTAAATTTAAGTTTTGGGTGTCGTGAATTTTTGAGATGGGTTTAAATGGGCCATTAAAGTGAATTGGGCTCTGAGTAATGTCTTTTGATGCAATATGGTTGTTCAATTTATTGGGCCCCGATATTCGGTTATAATTCTAGATTAAGAAGGCAAAATTCAGGATTTAATACGTTACTTTTGTATGGTTTTTTGCTCTTCTGTGATGAATTAAAACAAAAGTTGTGTGCATTAAAATATAATTAAATTAGTAATTATTACTTTTATCTGCAATCAATTGTATAACGTATTGAAAATAAGAAAAAATTTTTATAAATCAAAGTGGATCCGAGCCTTCGACACTTACTAATTTAGCTAGTCTGATTATTGTATTTATACATTCAATGGTGAAAGAACATTTTTTTTATTTTACCTTTTTATTGAAATATAAATTCTATAACAAATATTGTAAATTTAAATATTGTGTAAATCATTAATCAGTCAACCAAGAGCTTCCTACGTTTTTCATTGATTGAAACAAACTAATTATCTTCCTCTATACAGTGAGGGAGCACACTCTCAGGTACTAGGATTTTTGTCAATTTTCTAAAAGTTGCAACATTACTATTTTCACCAATGATAAAGTTGTATAATCCTCTTATAAAGTATTATCAATAAGTTCTCACAAACCTCTTAGGTAACTTTATATAAGTACCCTAGTAAACCTCAAAAATTATTTTTTCGTGAAAAAATTTAAAATTATTACCATTGAAACAAAATTTAAAAAAAAATAATTATCTGATCAGGTCAGGACATATACATAGAGTATGTCAAAATCACTGATTACATTAATTGAACATAGTACGAAGTTTGAAGTTTCTCAATAGTAAACTTATAACAGAGCAGTGAGGCTCTCTTAATTTGTATTCCAAATGTGATCCTCACTGAGAATAAACAACATGCCAAAGAATTAACCGCTTCAGCATCAATTATTAAGAATGAACTTTCCATGAAGTTTGTACGATCTCATGAAGTTTGGTAAATAAGATATGTGTAAGTTATATCTCAAAAAAAAAAAGATATGTGTAAGTTATAGATTTTGTACTCATTCACATGACGCTTTTGCTCTTACTGTGGCGCATCTCTTGAGGCCCCGTTGAGTTCGTTTAGCCAACATTTGTGACTAACATGATAAACTTCTATTGCTCAAAGTTTCAGTCATTTTCAACAACAGGAGGTTGGAGTCTTTGTCGGTGTTGGATTCTTTTACTGAACTTAAAGCAAAGTACTGCGGTCTTTTTGTACCATACCATTAGCACTGATCTGGAATGGAATTGCAATTAGTATTTTTGTTAAGTTGGTAGCTTTTGCGCGGGCTAGTCAAACTTTGGCCTCTTGTGAAATGGTATCGCGTGTTCTTTAAATTTATAAAATTGAAAATGAGATTGGAGGATTGCTATATCCCTCTCATGACAAAATTCCACTTTCTAAGAATGAAGCCTGGATATAAACTTGACTACATGCATCTCATGAACATAATGATCATCCTGACCAGAAGATGAATAGAAGCAAGGATACTGAAATTTGGGTACAAATCAGGAGTTCAGGACAAGTATGCGTCACCATTAGAACTAACATATAGATAATGTATGCAACAAGCTGAAATGTTTTATCCTTCAACTGAATATCTTAATACTGAATTTATACATTATTCACACAACTGAAGCAGTATACGAGCAAAGCATTCCCAAATAAGAAAAATCTGGAGGCAACGAATATCGAATAATTTCACTAACCAAACTGACATCTAAGTTATCAAATAAAATCGCTAAATGTTCTTCTCCATTGATGATTGTACTAAATTGGTCACAGAAGAAGTTGTTTTGTTCATTCACTTCGACATGATAGCAGCTGTTGAAGTCGTGTATACACTCTTGATGTCTCCATTTCCATATGTCTTCCATTATGATCAACTGGCTTCCTTGCTTATGAGGTTGCGCTTAAGTCTTTAAGAGGACTAGCATCCATCTTAGGGGGACCAGAGTGCCTCCTTGTGGCAGGGGAAGTAGAGAAGGATAGCCTCTTCTTCGTGGAACTAACTGATCCCTTGTCAGGTGTCCCATTCTTTTCCAAACCCAAGGGGCTCTGCAACCTGGACTTGGCTTTAGCTGAATGTGTAGGAGCCATGTAACTGGGAACTGCAGGTGCGCTTGTGAGGCTCTCATCATCCCTCACTGAAGAAACTCCAATACTATGCCTCCGCTGGAACTCTGAATGTGCACTGCACAAACTTCTTAAGTCTTCATCTGTACATCTATTGCTTCCTTTTACACTTGGTGACCTCTGCTTACCTGCAATGAGGGATGAGGTTGGTGTCCTTGAGTGGGGAGTTGAAGGTGATTGACGACTGGGAGGGTAAGTCTGTCCCCAAGCAGATGGAGAATGCTTATTGTCTTCATAGCATGAGCGGAATCCCCCAACAGAAGCAGCTCGGGTAGTTCTGCTCTTTATAGAAGCACGGTCACTGTCAAGCTCTTTTTCTACTGCAATTTTAGATTCCCATGGCCGAGCAGCCATCCATCGCTCTAACCAACTCCAACCCCATTGAGGATTATTTGGATCCATGAATGTCTGATTTGCTGATTTAGAAGAGTTCCTCCATGTTTGCTGTAATAGAGATTATTTAGTGAAGAAATATTTTATGCGGCAACTCTACCCTGCAATTCCATATCAAAGGAAAGAGAGGGAAAAAGAAAAGTCCATGCGCAAATCCAATACTTACATTGCTTTTAAAGAGGCGAAATAATATGGATAGAATATCACAAAATATATCAACCTGGAGGGAAGCAATGCAACCTTGTCTATGCCACACATGATTTTTAAAAAATGAACTTTCATGGAGAAAAAACTATCCATATATCAATTCTCTATGGAAATCCGAATGTCACTGCTTTTAGATATAAAAAAACAATATTTGAAAGCAGAATAAATATCATAAATGCAAATTGCTATAGAAAGAATCAAGACTTGAATTTAAGAATTACTGTGAAGCCAAAGAAGTTCTATGTGTAGTCATTGTTATCCTTCAGCTTTCTCTATAAAACCAATGCCAAAGCATGAGAATTATTTTGCAAATATGAGACTTTTAGAAACTGAACAAGGTCAAAATGCAAAGAGCAACTTAAGCTTTCAGCCATGTACTCAGCCACAACTATAAGGAAGTGGCAGAAATAAGGAAGGTGACAAGATACTTTGCAAACAATGAAATCTAATGTAATGTACTGCAAAAATACTATTGATTATTTCACCAGTAAAGACATTCAAGGGATCATGCTCTTCCATTATCAATTAGTTGAGAACCAGTAATTAGGAGGATGGCTCTATAAAATCCAGAAAAAAAAGAAAAACAAATGATCTATGGTGAATTACAAGAAAGACAACTGAAATACCTGATGGGAATATGCATAAGCCAATGCCCTTTCCCTTCTAATGGCTGCTTCCTGCTTGCTTTGCAGGCTTGCTTCATGTTGCTCTTTTGATTGTGCACTGTCATTCCAATCCTCCCCAACCTGTCATAAATTTCCAAAATTATCTGAGTCCACTCTTATTCAAATATTAGTTTCAAGAGTTACAAAATTGCTTTACATTCATATCTACACAAAAGCATGCGCTACTATGGTGATTCATCACTAAAACAATTTTTCCATCAAGGACACTGTGGAAAAAAAACACTCTGGTAGATGTTTAACATTCAGGTTTTGGAAAATGAACACAATCCAGTGACAGAAATTTTTCGATCAATTGATTGCAGATAAGAAGTCAAAATGGGCAAAAGGAAGGGAATGAGCATGAGAGAGAGGTTGTCTGAAAGAGAAAGAGATACATAGATTTTACGAAATTTTACTAGTAACCAGAAATCAAGGACTGAAATTGGTATTTCCAAATAAAATACTCTAATTTGACGTCCACATAGGCAAGTTTACTGAAGTTCAAAAGTCTGTGGTGCACGGTTTTGTTACTTAGTTCTTGACAAGTTATTTCATTGCTTGTTCTCTTGCTGCCATCCTTACATTATCCAGCATGGAGAAACAAATACTGAAGTCAACATGGATTAAAATTTCCATATTCTTCTCCAATAGCAGAAGGTTTTGCAGCCTAAATTGATTCTCTCTATAGAAGCAAAGGCTTATAAAGAAGGTGCAAACAAATCATGACAACCAATGCCAATACATATAAAACCAAGTGGCACAAAGTAAATGCATCTTAATAGCCATCACATGAGAAACCTCTTCTACCAGACAATATACAAATGCGGAACCTTACACGTGCATTCGTCAATAATAATAATCGAAGTCTAAAACTTACAGATGTTCTGAGCTTTTTCTCAAGCTCCTTCTCATGCTTCTGCTGAATCTGTCTCTGGAGAGCCTCGTTCTCCTCTGACATTCTGATTCTCCTTGCCCGAATCTGAGATTGCACACGAGCCAGGGTCTGCATGCATCGTAAGGTGGTTGTTGCTTGACGTTTGACAGATTGCCCTTGAACCATAGTCTTCAACCTTCACCAATCCTCGCAAAGCTCGCAATGCCCTTCTTGCCTTGTTTAGCATAAATCACAAAATTAAAAAGAAACATATAAATATTTGTATCATGCAATCTTGGTTTAAAAGCATCCTCCAGTAGGCAAACGCAGGGCTGTCCTCTTTCCACTAATATGATAACTTAAATAATGTAGAACAACTCTCTTGTTGCCCTCATATTTTTGCTTAAATGTTTCTTATTCTGCGTCAGGTCAGAAATTCATGAAAAACAATGGAGATGGTATTAAAATTTATTCATACAACACAAATGGAAAATCAGGTTATCAATTCCAGTGCCACAGAAAATTTACTCCTAATCTCACCATGTATCCTCGAAAAGCTGTTTGAATCTTGATAGCTGCAATCTCTTCCTTTGATTTACCAGTATAACGAGCTGCAGCTGTAAGCCGAACCACCTCTGCAGCAGCCTTAGCAGCCGCTGCAGCTGCTTCTGCTGCCACAGCAGTGGCAAGAGCAACAGAAAAGGCATGTTTATTCTTCTCGTTCTCAGCTTCAGTCAATTTTATTCCCTCCAAACCAGATGGGGCCGTAGGAGTTGCTAGTGCAGTTTCTGTATGTGAAGAATACAGATCCACGCTCCTCTGTCTCCCAAACCATCTTTTTGATTTACGGGTTTTCTAGTTGAGAAGATTAGACACATGAATAAACTCTCAGACAAAGCATGAAAAGTAAAAAATATATAGAAGTTAAAATTCATCACCACCTTATCTTTCTTCTCGTTTGGTTCAGGACTAAGAGCTTTTTTCACTGCAGATAACCAGCTCCCTTTCTTCCCCATTCCAGATCAGCTGATCTTTCAAGAAAACAGAGAAATGCATGGCATTACTAAACCAGTGCAAAACCTTCTATTCCCAAGATTTTTCTAGAGCATAAAATTGAGAAAAAGGGAAACTAGTAAACCGATGTAAGTTCTAATGCTAAATGTGACAAAGATACACATAAAAAAAATGTGTCTGAGGACAAATAAAAGTCGTTTCTTGGGCAAAAATTCACATATTTGTGAAGAGATCTGCAACAAGAAGACACGATTCTAATTTCTCACTATTTTGGGTTACGAAAACCAGGTATCAATGCCAATTCCTCAAAAAGCAACTTTCTTCCTTAGCAAATTCTTCTTGCAACCAACAAATGTATAAGCTATTGGAGTGCATCAGAATTGCAAGAAAACAAAGAAATTTTCCTCAAATAAACGCTACAAATATATGACCCCCACAAAAAATCTTTTCCCACAAAAGCCTGAAGAGTTCTGTACCATTAAGGAAATCCCATTATCCAAAACAACCATTATTTAAACAACCCAGAAATTAAAAATGCAAGATCATAGCAAAAAATATCTCAACTATTCAATCCACAATCAACCCTGAATTACCAATTCATTACTTTATCCTAAATTCCTTATACGTTGCAGAACTTGTCCCAAAAAAACAAAGGAAAAGTAACAGGAAAAACATTGAAAAGGTTTAACATTAAATACACCCCAATGAATAGGGGATTTAATTCTCGTATTAGAACGAAGGTTCCATTCTCAGTTTCTCACCCCAACTCATTCTCCCTTCCCGCTTCGCCCTTCGCATATTTTAATGTAAAAAGAAAAAGAAGGAATAAAAATGAGTTTGTGGATGAAAACAACATGCATTGGCTTCTGATTGATTATATATAACTATGTTATGATAATTAAATTACCTGAAGGTTTTAGATACTTGTCCAGATCTCTCAACTCCCACTTTTGCAGGGCTAATTTAACCCTTTTTTAGAACCGTTTTTAAGCAAGAAAAAATGCCAATAAACCCGTCAACATCAGCACAACGTGAAACCATGCACGAGCTTCTGAAGAATCCAAGAGGAAGAGAGAGATCCGGGGGGTTACCGGGAGGGGTTGGGGGTTCTGATATTCTAAAGAAAAAGAAATGGTTTACGGTGGAAGTTGATGGAAGACAAGAATAACGGACGCATGGGTATTTTGGGAATTTCACGGATGTAATAAAAACGTACTGATAAGGATAACGGTATATTTGGATGTGGGGACCACTACCGGGTTTGGAGGGTGTGGGTCCCAAGCACTTCCTCTTGACATCTTTGTCCCTTTGTTGTTTTAACTGCAGACAGCTAACAAACTAAATTGTCTTTTTTTTTTTTTTTGGATTTATTAATATTAGCATTACATCGGTAAATAGTAATTAAATTATTTAATGGACATAATCTAAATTCAATTAAAATATACGTTATATAAATCGTGTGACCTATTTATTCAAAATTTTTTGGAATTTTTTCTTTTTCCAAATTGTTTTTTTTAATAGACAGGTCTTTTATATCCCATATTTTTTGGGAAAAGATAATAATTCATTTTGGTCAATAAAATTTGCTTTGTTCAAGATGAGTCTATAATTTATTTCTATTTCTTGCCAAAATCTTAGTTCTTGAAATCTCAATCAAATATTTCGTATAAGAATGGATGTATCCGCCCTCACACACAAAAAGCTACAAATCCTCTTGTAAATCATGGAACATTTACTTTTAAAAATTCTCTAGGATATTCTAAAGAACGAGAAATGTTCAAATGTTCTTGAGATTTTAATCTAGATATAAAACAAAACCTCATAATTAAAATCATAATGTAACGTTTGATGATAATAATGATGATACAAGGTTTTGACGTTAAAGATTTGATCATTGTAGCTGAGAAAAGGCTCTCTGTGTCGCTTGAGTTGCAAGCTCCTTCTTTAACAAGTTTAATGGCTAGATATTAGCTTCAGATCGGATCTTAACTTTTGGACATACTCACTTTGACCTATAAACTCACTGAATTAAAATATCGATTAGGGAATGCAGATATAAGAAAATCACACTGGTTACAAGGCAAGATGATCATAGCATATCCAATTTGAAAGAGGGGGGGAGGAAGAAACCATGACCAAGCAGATTGCAGAGTAATTCTTGTTTTTGGATACTTGCTGATTCTTTGATGTCAAACCATCTATTGGCCAATGAACATATTCAATCTTGGATAATCCTAATAATTTGATTATATACACAAGAATCAGATTTCCAATTCAACAGTAGTTAAACGAATCTACTCCACTTCTCAACTTACAAAGATGATCAACCACTCAAATTGTCTCAACTTATACAACATATCTCCATATGGAATCTTTTAACACATGACAAGACACGTGACAACAATAGAGTGTGTGTGTGTGTGTGTGTGACTACAGTAGTTAAATTATAAAAATCTATGTAGAAATCTAAAGTGGATAATGTAGGATCTATAATGTAAAGTGGTTTAATGTTTACACCCACCGATGTCCTGCTGCTGCCGGAAGAGAGTATTTATGACAAAGGCATGTCATGGTGACAAAATTTATGTCATCACATGTTCACATGACCGTCCAGTTTACAATGCCAAAATGAAATTTGGTTACCTACTAGTTTCCAGAACAGAACCACCAAGAGATGCAGTTGTTTTTAAACTCAATTTGAGGGCTAGTTTCTCATTACCAATTGTAAGCTCTGGTACAAACTATTTTAGCATTACTTCGCCTGTTCTTTAAGAATATCCAGTCATAGTGCAGAGAAAATATTTTAAAGCTTGATTAAGAGTTTCTTGTAGAATCATTTTGTTCATGTTTAGGGTTCAACTCTCATTGTATTAATTTTTACTTCAACTCTTAATCCAGGAAAGTTGGAGAAAATGCTACAAGAATGGAAGCTGGCAATTTTTTTTGTTTTATCAAACCCACACTGTTACATTTGGGGGAAGGGGAATGATGTTGGTGGGATTCAAACCGCCAATCTCTGGAATGGAGTCGTAGAGCTCTAACCACTCGACCCTTTATTTATTTCCAGAGCTAGCATTGAACCCAAATGGCATTTTAGTACACTTCATTTTCTCCAATATTATATGAAGAGACAGCTGGATGTTGATTCCAAAATTGTGATATTTGCATTTTGTTGAAGCCTTCGCACGAGAGAATTAATATCATAGATAATAAACGCTATAAATATAGCATATCTACTACGAAAGTCTAGCATTAACTTGGCTACGTGCTTACATGTTTCCATATTGGAGTGAACTGGAATAGGCAACCTGAATGTTAAGTCGTGCTTAACCAGGCACCAGGATGTCATGATGTTGACGTTATTCAGATAAGACAAATTCTTTCCTGCCCCCCCCCCCCCCCCCCCCCCGCGCCCCCCCCTCTCCTCCACTTTTTCCATATCTTTGTTCACCCTTTTTTGTATGTTCTGAACTTTTTCTTGTGCATGGTCTGGTGAGGGCAAGGGACTGAGGGAGCAAGAGTGGAAGATCAAAACATCACATTCTCAATACGTTGGAGCAATAACAAAATAATAGATGGAATACGGTAGTTCCATGTCCTAAAAGTTAGGAAATGATCATCAACATCTATCCTACACACATTATTACCATTGAATAGTGAGGAATGTCTGAGTGCAAGCTTTTCATATTATCAGACAAAGATCAAGCTTGTTTGGAAAACTCCAATACAGATCAAATAGATATGACAAACCAGTAATTTACAAGTTGTATAACTCTTGTTCAAGTCAACAACATCTGCACCACAATCCTCAATCTTTATACATGATATCCATGCCATCTCTAAGCAAGGAATGCAATTTTAAGAATGCTTATAATTATGATGAATTCTACCTAAACAAGGAATGCAACTATAAGAATAGTTATGATGACTTCAGGCTTTCATCAGCTTTTGCTCGTTTTGATGGGGGGTGACTGACATCTTCGTCATTATCCTCGGATGTTCTCCTATCAAGTGACTTCTGTTCCTTATCTAGATTCTGGGCTTGTTCTGCTGAAATTCCAGCTTCACTGCAACCAATTCCTTTACCTTCATTATCATTCTCCGAGGATTCGAATTTGTCATCACCAGGGGAAGGTTGCATTGCTTTAGATGGTGAAAGAGAAGCTTCATCAGGACTAGACGCCTTTGTCTTTAACCTTTCTTCCTCCATCTTCTTCTGTTGCTCAAGCATCATTTGGATGCATTTGCCCTGTTCTTCAATCCGCAGCTGCAAAACTCTCTGGATCTGAAGGGAAAAAAAGGATCATTCAGCCAAATGGAAACTACGGAAGTAAAAACATATAGCCATGATATTTCTACCTAAATAACAAACAAGTGAAGAAAGAAAATGGTATCCTAAAATGTCTGAACAATTGCACAAAATCATTTAAAAGAAACAGATCCAAATAATGCATATTATGGAACTAAGTAGAATTAGTATCCAAAATCCGGAGCAGAGATCCCTTTGACCGGGCTCCAAGTCCCTACCAGAATGGCCAAGTCCCTGTGAAAAGTCCATTTTTAAAAAGAATAAGCACACAAAGTTACAAGCCATCAATTCCTTCCAAGACAAAGAAACAAGAAACTTAATGTTGCAGGATCAACAAAGGTTTCTGCAGCAGAGGTATCATGTTTTAAGGCTCTGAAATGTAGCTCCCTTTATAAATTATAAAAGGTTTTCTTGCAAATAGATTGAAAATTTAGCTAAGCAAAATATCCTCCATATTTAACGTAGCATTGCAAATTTGAAAAGCAGAGATATGAGTTTATAACTGCAGTAGTTCCGAATACATGACGGTGAAATTTAAGACAACTTTACAAATAAAAATCACCTGAAACTACATGGCAAGTCAAAATAGGAAAAGAGAGATTTGCACTGAACTGTGATTTTTCACTACAATCAATTTTGACAAACATTTTGTCAACTCTCTAAAGAAGGTGTTAACAACAAATATAAAAGTGAGCACCACAGAGTTGTTGCATCCAACAAGATAATTTAGTCCCACATAACAGTGACTCATTAAGACAAAAAAGGCTCTTTGACATACAAAAAACTAATTTGAGGATCATTCAATTTAGAAAAGAGCCATACCATCACATACAACAAAAATAGAGAACACAAAGAAAAGTTGAATCAAAAGGCAGGCAGTCTTCATTATAGCTCATGAAAAAGCAAAAGTACCAAAGATATTTATAGGAGCTCTTTCATTATTTACTTACCTCAAGTTGTTCATGTAGTTGTTTCTGAACTTCCATTTGCAGCCTTAACGCTTCAGTTATGCCCGCAGTTCTGTTATGAAAATTCCAGAGCCAGAAAGTGAGATAAATACCCCTAATGGCATGAGACTGTTTTAGGAAATACAGTCGTCCAAGTGAAAAGCAATTTATTCCTCCAAATGAAAAGGAAAAATATATGGATTTTAGCTCATAGAAGACAAATAGAACACAACTGACTTCTCATTTCATTGACCTAGGCAACAAGCAGTTACGAAAAGTAACAAGAAGAATAAAATCATCCAAGTTCAAAGCATCATTCAAAAGGGCATACCATGCAAGGACACAAATAGCTTAAACAAAATGCGCTCAAAAAATATGCAAATTATTAAACTAGGCTCAGTTCAATTCCAAATCTGTATGTTAAATTCAGAACATGCTTTTTGATTTCTCCCAGAGTAACACTAGTGTTAGCCACCTCTATTCACTTTCCTCTCTGATAAACACGGTCAAGTTTTAATGCGTGTAATCCAAGCTGTAAGCTTGATGAACCCAAACAAGATGCAATGACAGCAAGCTTGCATCAAGAAAGGCTGGTACTAAACTAAACTGTGAATATTTTATGTAATCCAGGGATAAATGAAGAGGACTGCAGGTAGAAGTGACGAGGTAAGTATTTCTTTAAATGGTCAACATACAATCAGTCTTCTAAAATCATAATGAAGTAAAATAGCAGTCTTTTCTATCTCCCAGAAAAATATACAATCTCATCTGATCACCAGCATGGAAAGATGGCAAATCAGCTTTCTCTTAAGCCACAAAGAGCAATGCTACTCAAATAATTAATCAATTCACCCTTCCCGGTCAACTGAAATCTTTGGCCATCGGTTTATTAGTGCTTAAATTACTTTGAAAGGCTTGCATTCATGAAATGAACATATGGGACAGTTCAGAAGCCCAAGAAGAATAGAACTGTCTGCTAGACAATTCGCCAAAAAGGTACCAACTAACTTTGTGTCGATGATTGTACACAAGGAAACCAGTGAAGCAGCAAGAGGTGGAAAGATCATAATCAGCACAAGAAGTTCATCAGTTTTTGGTACTTTCTTACTTTTAATTTCTAGCCTTTAAACAAATAAAAGCTGAGGCTGTCATAAAACTTCAAAATCTGTCCCATTCTCATATTATCAGATGTACTCCATAAAATCAATTTAGCATAAACTTGTAAAAAGATAAAAAATATTTTTAATGATAGTTAAGGCAGATTTGCAGGAAGGTTTCTGCTGTTAACAAGAAACCAGCAACAAGCATTTTGTGAATGTTATGAAGTTAACCAAGTGGCAAATACTCTTCTGCTCAGGTAGAGAAGAAGTGTCATTTCTCCTTAGAGCAGCACAAATCAATCTCAGGAGTTATACCATGGTAAATTTCGTTACTTGTTCCTTCTCAACTTTGTCAAATTCCAACAAAGGCAGCAGCAGCCCAAAAACATTTCAATCAAGGTTCACAAAAGTTTAAAAACCAATATATTTGCAAAAAATTTCCTTGTTGAAAGAAGATGGACATTATAAACGTCATTAATTTTATCATTCATATAACCTATTATGACACATTTAAAAAATTCACAAATGAGTATAGAATATCAATTTTTTTATTAGGTATGTTAAAAATTTCCTAAAACCCTACATGATGCATATTTTCCATGAAGCTATTCATTGGATTGTTCCAGGTTTATAACCAAGCCATACAAGGATGATAATAAGATAACTCACGTTTTCAAGTCCACAGATGTCGCGTCTGTAACAGTAGTTAACTTCTTTTCTGGAGTACCTGTAAACAGAACAATTTCACCTCTTTTTACTCACTCAAACAAATCCCCAAACATTACATTGAAATGCATAATAACAACAATATAGACATTAGCAAGAAGCATTTCTAGATTAACATATGATATTCAATGTATTACAAATGATGTACTTTCTCACTTAACTGAAAATATACTGGAAACACACGCAACTAGAGGTAAATTAATAGGATCATATTGATTAACAGATTCAATAGAGTGCCAGTTTCTAGAAAGATAATGATTAAAAGCATAACTGAAGATGATCAGCAGATCCATCAAAATACAAGCATAATGAAATACTACAAAACTTCGAGAAGTGCCTACCTTCTGATAATTCTGGTTTGTATCTGGCAGTTCTATATTTCTGAGAAAATAAACCACAGGCATATCAGAATGAGCAAAATCACATGAAAGCAGTAGTAAATAAAGCTCAACAAGAAAAGTTCCTTGCACCTGCAAGTGGCTTTTCACGTGATAGATGGTAAGCCCTTCTTTATTCATAAGCTTCAAGACACCTTTTGGAGTAGCTCCTGTTAGATCAAGTAATGCCTTTAACTCGCAAACCATCACGAGACGAAGAAATACAACACAAAATAGAAAACTACGCACTTTCACTACCACCAAGTTTATTAACAGCTTCGACAAAGATTTCATGAAGCTCCGGTGTCCACCGCATGCGAGGCTTTGTCAAGGTTGCAGTAGATGATGGACTAGACGCAGGGTGACATTGTCCTGATGGAATGGAATTATGAGGCTGAGGCTCCTTCAAAGGTACTTCAGGAGATAACTCCAGCAACTGCTAAACCATTTGCAGGGTTAAATACATTAATTCAATTATCTAGGGAAAATCCTCATCCAGTATTTTTAAGAAACATTCATTAAATACATTAATTCAATTGTCTAGGGAAAATCCTCATCCAGTATTTTCAAGAAACATTCATTATATACACATTACATAAAGTTGTTATGAACAAGTCATTACAGATTACGATAATTAAATGACAAAGAATGATAATCCAGATGTCAATTTCAGCATTCACAGTCAACAAATGAACCATTCAGAGGACAATATTTACAACAAATGCAACCTCAACAACAAACCTTAGGTTCTGGATCAGGAAAATTGACATCAACAAGGAGGTCGCTCCAATTAGAGTCCAGAGGTTCATCAACGCTTATTAGGTCATCTGCCCATTCATTCCAATCATTTTTCCTAGCATGCTCTTCGGATGCCATTACATCTCCAAGGCTGTCTACATGACTATTCTCAACAGGAAGATTCCCAGAAAAATCAGGAAGGGCATCTTTATCCCAGGACATATTGCCATTTCCTAAGTGATAACTGTCAATTGGAGCAGATTTAGCTCCTGAAATGGAAGATCCGCTGGTTTCTAAAGATGATTCACCCCTTCCTGACTTGGAAAGAAAGGGATAATCTTGTGATCGACTACCTTGAGGCAAAATGTGAGGAAATTTAGTCTCTCTGGGGAACCCAGAAGTTGATGAAAACTGATGCCCAACTGACCCACTTTTAAAAGCCAATGGAGCAGGACGTAAGGAAAGCGTAGTTGTTGCCAGTTCATGCTCAGAGGCAACCTGAAGGGAATCTGGCAATTTAGGGTACTTCTCAACCAAAGAAGTAGGCAAATTGGTTAAACATACTGATGTAGCTCCAGAGGCACCTATGTTACTCAAACTTTCACTAGTTCTCTGAACAAATAATGAAGATCGTGCATCCATTTTTGTCCATAAAAAGACAGAATACAAATGCTTATATTTTTACAAAGTAGATGACAACTGCTTCTTAGTTGTCAGCGCAGGAAAAAAGAGTTCATTGTCCTGGTGGATATACATTTGCTACCTTCAAAAAGTGTGCCATGCAACAACAGAGATCTGCTGAAAGATAATGACAAACTATTACGTCAATTAAATCAGAAATAAGGAAAATTATCAGCAGATGAAAGATTGATGCCATTTTACAAACAGCTGAACCTGATTATCATCAAATCAAAGTCTCATTATTAACGAATTTAGATGTGATGTTAGATGGCAAAGTAGGCAAATACATATTATTCATCAGTTAATTCCATGGAATTTCAATGTCAAAAAATTCAAATCAAATCCAGAGTTTCTCGTTGCACCAATAGACAAAAGTCAACACAGTAATCAAACATCACAGTGGCATTTACCAAAACCACGAAAATTCTTTGGCTTATAATTTGTCTTTACAACACATATGCACGCAAAAATCTTTATAACAGGGCGACTCTCAGGGTCATCCACCAGCAATCATTTTTCAGATTTGCACAGAACTTAAAAGCTGAGACAAGGATATAACATGACACGTAATATCAATAAAAGGAAGTTAAAATGGAAAGCATACAAAACTCACAGTGAAGAGTGAAGATTAAATAAAGTAACTAAATATTTTCCTATGCAGATTTGTGAACTCAGAGTAGGAAGTTCCAAGTCCCAACAAATAGAAGCAAGTTTTCCCAGTTACTTTCTCTTGCCAAAATTCAGAAGAATGAATGGCGAGGAATTAGAGACTCATTCATAACTCTAGGAAGCAAAAGTAAAATTGGTAAGCATATTTCCAAAACTTCGTGACAGAAAAGAATTTGATGTAAATTCATAATAGTATGGAAACTACATTGGATGATGAAGCTAAAATTTTTGTTAAGACCCATGTCAAGGCCTCCAACAACAATTGCATTTTCTTTCTTTCCAGTTCTTATCACGGACATTGGCTTGAAAACAATCTAAAAGGTCCAAACTTGATAAAATGTCACTAAATTTTGGTGAACTGAAACTGCATTTGGAAACAGGATTTACTCTTTTTAGATTCACAGACATAGAAACACAAAGGTTATACATTAAAGTTACCACTACCAGTTGTTAATCACATTCAAAGGGGATGATTAAACAAACTCATGACCATAACCACGGCATAATTCTACAACCAATCTATTAAAAAAAAAAGGCAAAAGGCTCCACAAGCTTGTACTATCAACAAAAGAACTACGAAACAAGTTCTTAGAAACAAAAATATAAAATGACTGCAGCTAACTTAGTTATCTATCCAAAAAAGGAAAAACATGCTAAAAAAACACAACATATTCAAAGATCATCAAGTTGCAACCAAGAACCATTCCTATTATACAAGGTGGGTCCCACCCCCATCAGCATTTTCCTTCAACCAAATCCCCACACCCCAAAACGCAAAAAAAAAAAAAAAAGCAAAAAAGAAGCATTTTTTCCTACTCCACCAGTACACGTAGACCACTAAACTCAACAGGCCTACACATACTACTCAAAACAAGAAACGTTCGCATTTTTTCCGAGATTTGAAGACATCCCACTTCAAATTTAGCAAATTAAAACCCAAAACACTAGTCAAGTCACCAAAAAAAATAGAAAAGAAAAACCCAAGAAGCTAACAATTAAGCTAAACTAATATGCATCATGTAACCAAATCATCAGCTTTACACGTGCATGCAGCAGATTGTAGATTTATACAGAGGTAAACGGTAAAAAGATTGAAGATAAGAGAAGATAAGAGAGAGAGAGAGAGAGAGAGAGAGAGAGAGAGAGAGAGAGAGAAGTAAACCTTTACTTGGATACAACAAGAATCTGACTGGAAATTGGCAGACTTATTGGCGGCTGAAGGGGATTTTATCGGATGGTATTATTGGATGGAAGCTACACTAATAATTATATGGAGAAAGAAAGTAAAAATAGGACCGAGAATAATGAGATTAGATGGGATGAATGAAACAATGCTATGACTTTCCACTTGTAGCCAAGCGAAATGATTGATGACGTAGTTAGTAAATTATGTTCACATCCTTTGGTTTTTCTAAAATTGCACAAGACCTCTTGCATATTGAACATATTATGCGAACTCCCGTTCTAATTGTTCAAAACATTTTCTGTTGTGTTAATTATTTCAGTTTGTTTTAGTTGGAAAAGTAACATTTGTGGCGTAATATTTGAAGAAATCCATCTAATGTTGCTACATTGAGGTCTAGAGATTGCATGAAAAATCACAAGATAGTTGCATTTAAAAAATTTTAAGATTCATAACAAGTAATAAAAATAAGGTCTACTCTAATTAGTTAAATCTCAGACATTTTATATTCGATTTTGTAATCTATCTTAGGAGGTTACGTCCTTCTTCCACTTTCTTATACTTTTTTGCTTAATCTAAAAAAATTAATAAGGGCATTAGTCAATTCTTTTACCATTTTGAGGTAGTTTTATTTAAATAAAAATTAAGAAATTAATGCAATATTTAGAGATTATTCATTATGAATTTCATGTGCATAATATTATTAAAAAGTTGACAATGTTCATATGAAACATCAAAATTTTGAAAATCATTATTCTTAATTTGTTTTGTAAGATTAGCATTTTTCTTTTAAAAACAAGACTCAAATTGGATAAATCAATATGATACTAATTTTCTACCTTGGTTTCCCTTGCGCCTCTTAAGGCCAATGATTCACAGTATTTTCTTGATTTAGCAATGAAATTGTTATGAAAATTTTTTTGGGGAAAATGATCTCAAATTAGAAAATGTAAGGGGAATGTGTAGTATTTCACAAAATTGAATTAGTTTACGTCTAGTTACTCTCCTTGTTTCTGTCATCCGACGGATTCTCTCATTAGTCCCTCGACGAAGAATTAGGCAGTGGGGTCAATATTATTTGCGTGCGCGTAATGCTTTTGTCTTCTCATGTTTTAGACCGTTGATCTGACGCTACGAGATGATCTTCCTATGATCCAACGGTTGAGAAATGAGAATCTATTTTGGCCTATCATTTCCTCAGGCCAGCAAGTTTTCCTCCTTGTTTTTAGATCACCCAAGTGGACTGTGGACCCATTTACACGGCAGCCATGTCTTTGTCTTAAGTCTTTCATGTTCTTGATTTTTTTTTTTCTTTTCCTTTTTTCGTTCTTTTTTTCTTTTGCTTTCGTCCCTTTCTTTTCATTTAGTCTCTTAAAAAAAAAAGAAAAATGAGAAAATAAAATTTATCTAACAATGTATGATTTGCAAGTACGTTTACAATAAATTCTTGAGAAGTAACAGATTCAAAATTGAATTTCACATATCTTTATAAATAAAAGATGGTTAATTTCAAATTTTCCCTTAACGTTGGATCGAAGTTGCAATTCTTTAACTTTTAATTCTTTTCACTTTGTCTCTAATTTTAATCCACTTCATTAACTTAACATCTAAAACATTGTGAATTGAAAAAAACCACATCCTAAATAATTTTTTAAATTAAAAATTATTCCCTCCGTCCGATAACTATAGGCCTACTTCTTTTTTCACACAAATCAAGAAATGTAGCTAGTGTAGTTACAAGAATAATTTTTTATTCATACTTTCCTCAAATATCCCTTATTAATATTAGATCATTTATTCAAAATAAAATACATATATTACTGTACTATTTTTGAAACTTTAAGTACTTTAGTTTTTCAATGTGCATTAAATATAGACATATTAGTAAAATTACAGTCTAACTACTCTTTAAAAGAGGAAATAGGCCTATAATTTGGGAAACCTATACTTATGGGACGGAGGGAGTATATCCCACTTTCATCTTTGCAACTTTATATTTAAAAAAAAATTGTTCAAAAAACTTTTAAAGCTCATCACCTATGGATTTATTCGATAATTCTTAAATTCTTATCATAACTTGGCAAAAACTTGTGTTTAATTAATACTACAAAAATTTCGAAGGTCCAACCATCTAAAAATTTGTTTAAAAAAAAATACTATAATAGACTAAAAAATAGGCTTTTTCTTTTTTTTTTTTTTTGCAAAAGATTTTTAACTTTTATGGCTAGTTTTTGAGAAAAAAAGGGAATAAATTTTAATATATATATATATATATATATTTTCATTTCATAGAATTTGGAAAGAATTGGTAATTTGAAAAATTATTTAGGATGTGGCATTTTGTCAATTACAATATTTTAAAAGTTAAGTTGATGAGGTAGATTGAAATTGAGAATAAAGTGAGAAAAATTAAAAATTAGGGGTAAACTATATCTTTGATTAAATATTAGGGGGAGTTTTTGAGATTAACCCAACAAAAGATTTGAACTAAGTACTAACTAAGATTGGTTGGCTAAAATATGGCTGGCTATCAAGACATATGGCCGACATAATTTGCGGAGCCAAATAGGTGTTGGCTCGCTTGACCAAGCCTCAAATAAAAATAAAAAAATTAACTACTCAGTATTAACATATGGCCGACATAATTTCTTATGTATATCACGAAGTAAAATTTGAAGGATTCTGTGAGATGATTATCGTTATTTTACTTGGTTCAAGTATACTTCATTTTTCTTTGAAAATACTTTCTCTATCTATCAAAGAAAACTTGAGGGCCTCGTTTGGTTGGCAAGGATTCTTGTCTAGAAAAATAATCTTTTTCTTAAAATTTAAATTATAGTGTTTGGTTTATTTTTAGCTTACTAGAAAAGTAAAAACATTGCTCAAAACTTGAAAAGTAGGAGTAGAATTCCAGGATTCTAAATCCTCATATCTCCTAGGTATTCTAATTACTTTCCTTAGGATTTTAATATAATAAGAATAATGACTACACATTTAAATTTTCCCCCATTTTTTTCTACCTCCATACAAATTCAAACATCAAACTTATCTTTACAAAACACACTCTTATTTTTTCAACTTTTATCTGCTACATTATTTTGTATGAAAAAACTCCTATCTTCTAGTATTTTATTTTTCATTGCATGATTAATTGTTTTATATTGTAATAACTCATCTTTTGCTATAAAAAATGCCTTCAAAGTTACAATTAATTAAATTATTATTTAGGTTTATTAATTTTTAAATTTTGTCAATAATTTTTTTGCACTAACAATAGTTGCTTATTAAATATAATTAAAATCCTAAATATAGAGAATTGAAAAATACAAAAATCTTTTTCACTTTATATTTGTGGAGATATTTTTAGAAATTTAGAGAGAATTAAATTACATTCCGTGTTACATTCTTTCAAACCAAACATTAGAATTAAAATCTAGATAATTTTCTAGTCAAGATTTTTAGTAATATCGAAACATAATAAAGAAATATCTTTTCTTAAAATTACATTCCGAGAAATCATATTCCAAGTGAACTTTACTTTCCCTGCCAACCAAACGAAGCTTAGAGGTTAATTTTATATTCGGGTTAATTTCAAAAACTCCCCTTAAGGTTTGATCAAAGTTGCAGTTTACCCCTAACCTTTAATTTATCTCACTTTTATCCCCAATTTTAATCCACATCATCAACTTAACCTTTAAAATATTGTGAATTGACAAAAATGTCATATCCTAAATAATTTTTCAAATTACCAATTCTTTCCAAAGACTATGGAATGAAAATATATTTTTAAATTTCATTCCCTTTTTTCTCTAAACTCCTAAACAACATATTTTCTTTTCTTTAAGTACTTTTCTTGTCCTTTTTTTACTATCCAAAACTCCAAAAGCTAGTCATAAAAGTTAAAAACTCTTTCACGAAAAAAATCAAGAAAAAGTCTATTTTTAGTCTACTATAGTAGTTTTTTTTTTAACAAGTTCTTAGATTGGTTGGATCTGCAAAATTTTTGCAGTATTAATCAAACAAAAGATTTTGCTACACGCTTATCAAATAAATCCATAGGTGATGAGCTTTAAAAGTTTTTTGAACAAATTATTTTCAAATATAAAGTTGCAAAGACGAAAGTGGAAAAGAAAAATTGTTTAGGAGGTGATATATTGGTCAATTCACAATCTTTTAAATGTTAAGTTGAGGTAGATTGAAATTGGGGATAAAGTGAGAAGAATTAAAGGTTAAGAGGTAAACTGCAACTTTGAACAAACGTTAAGGAGAGCTTTTGGAATTAACCCTTTTATATCACATGAAAAAAAAAAAAAAGATCGCATAATTGCTCCTTACCTTAGCATACACATTTAATTCCTTGTTTAGACCATAAGTTTCACAAGTGCGTTGTGATCCGGATAATTTTACCCTATCATGAACTTTAGGTTTCACTAATCAATCATAACACTAAATATACCATATGCCCCTTGAAAAATAGTCTCGTTACAACTTAGTAGCTTAATCATAAACATATGAGTTAAGTTTATTAGTTACTAAATGAGATTCATGATTAAGTCATGAAATTTGTGATCAATTCATAGGCGCATTTGATTATTGTATTTTGAAAGACAGCAATACATACATAATATTTTGTTCTTTATCTAATGTAAGATGAACTTTAAGGTATAACTATCTCTGGAAAAGAGATCAAAGATAAAGTTTCAAAATGTAAATTGGTTTTTCTCCATACTTTTAAATTATTGGAAGGTCTGACCCTATAGGTCTTGCCTAAATTTGGTTAATCAATTTGCAGTCAAACCTAACCACAATTAAATAAGTTCTGCAATTGCAATTAAATTAAATCTTACAAAAAGGCCATATACCATTTGAGACATTCTTCTCAAGCAACTCCAAGTTAGATGAAGTTAGGAAGGAAAAACACCCAAATTTCTCAAACAGAAGTGTGAGAACTAACATTCTCCTCTGTATGAAAAGATGGAAGTTTTTTTGTTTGTTAAAAGCAACAAAAAACATGGGCATGGCCAAGAATGAGCTGAAGACAAACCAGCCAATGGATTCATATACAACCACCAATAGTCTTCAATATGTTCTACCAATATTTGTCCTATGTTATGGTTTGATGTTATCTTCAGTTTATGCCTCCAATTTAGACTATAAGCAATTAGTTTACAATCACTGTGACAATCAGACATCAACTGATCATCATACTGAATCTATTTCATCAGTTTTATCTGACTTTTTTCAAGAACTTTTGGAACAGTCTTCAAAATCCAAGTTCTTTGCAACCAGTGCTGGCAACGATAAGGTGGCTGTATCAGGCCTGTTCCAGTGCAGAGGTGATCTGAGCAACGATGATTGTTACAATTGTGTAAACAAACTTCCTGATTTATCAAATAGTTTGTGTGGTCAGAGTTTACCTGCTCGAGTTCAGCTCTCTGGTTGCAGGATACACTATCAGGCCGATGGAGTTCAGACCTCGCGATTACAATTGCTTCACAAGTCCTGCAGTGGCAAAAGGGGATCAAGTGGATTCCAGGAGAGAAGAGATGCTGCATTTGCAGCTATCCAAGAATGTGTTCTAAGCGGTCAGGGATTTTGTGACGAGGCTTATGAGTCCGTACATGTGATGGCACAGTGTGATGGGATTTTAGGGGCATGTGATTGTGGCGAATGTGTGGGCACTGCTGTCCAGGTTGCTCAGGAAGAATGTGGCTACTCTGTTTCTGGGGAGATTTACCTGGACAGCTGCTTCATTAGCTATGGTTATGAAAGGAACGGGATAAATTTTGGCTCAGGTGAAGGTAATTGCTTGTTGTTATTGAATTTTTTTTTAAATGATTTTCTAGTTCACAATCTGCTGGTTCATTCTTTGGTGTTTTTCCTTGTTTTTACGCTTCTTTACAGCGATTGGCATATTTTGATTTCTCATAGTAGCTGTTTCTTCCATGTAAAATCTTATCACTAACAAAGCTATAGAATGATTAAATTCATGTGACAGCATGTCCTTGTAAAGCTATTCAGTCATGCTGCAGAATACATGAAATTAGTGACTAAATACCAGACCAAAAAATCAGAACCTCAACCAATTAATTTTGCTCACTGAATTATACAAATTATGCTGTTTCCACTGGTCGAATTCATCTCTTGCTGATTTGACATGATTCTTCCACTAACTCAACTTCTACTGAATCCATTATTTGGCTAGATAATGGACCACTGGGACAAAGTTCAAACAAATTTATCGCAATCATTGTTGGTGGAATAGCTCTGTTACTGGTAGGAGTGGGCCTCTGCTATTTCTGCCGATCATGGGGGAAGAAAAAGGATGGTAAGTACACTCCTTACAGAAAATCGCATAGATTATTGCTCCCGTGTTTTCCCTCCATCTCAAAGTTCGAGCAATTTACAAGAAATTTGCAGCCTCTGTATTTAGTTCCTGCTTACGCTCTTTAATGTTATGTTATAGCCTGCTTATTTGATGGTGCAGAATTTTGAATGATGAAGACTATATATCATGCTATGGGTGGCTTTTTACTGGTTGATAGCTAAGGCAAGAACTGATCAGGGACAGTCAAAATTCGAAGAACTCATGGCAAAACTATGATTTTATTAGGCGGTTGTGGACTGTATATCAGTGCTAAATTGATTTTGCCTTTTCTTCTTCATAATTTCTACACAGACACGGTTTGTTCTCTTGTACTTGGAATGACTCCAACTATCAATGATTTTAAACTCCTGAAGCACTTCAACTGAGTTTCAATTGAACTAAGTAATTGACATCACATATTATCACTGATTAGATTCAGAATTTAGAACATTAAAACTCTGTCATTAACCTCTTACTTGTCGAGGAAATGCTATTCGACAATGTAGCGTTACTTGAAATCTGCCATAGTCAATCATCAATTGTCCAAAAGGTGAAAGCAGAGGAATAATAAACCATATACTCATACTCTTAACAGAAATTGACGACAATACGTGCGAATTTTAAGTTTGTGTATCGAGTTAGAGAATCAGAAAATAGAAAATGGAATGAAGACTACGAGTGAAAGTCTAAACGTCAGGAAACTATCTGGCCGTTGGACAACAATACATAAAGTGCTGATCATTGGCCTGAGATTAGAACCTGTGTACATCAAGAATTCATACATGAGACCATGAAAGTACTCCTCCTTTTGCCATTCCACATGTTGTTCAGTTTTTCCTTTTTAATATCTCAATCCATAACCAATATGATCACTTGGTCCACTCCAATTATGAACATTGATGTAATATTAAGGACCTTTGGGGGTACTCTTGTAATTTGAGGAGATGAGGTGGTGTTTTATTTTCACAAGTAGAGGGACTTAAAAATAAATTTCCAAACTCTAAATTTTTGCCCAAATATGCTTAGGGCATTTGTTCTTCCAACTTCTCTTCTTTCTCTTTATCTTCCAACTTAATTATCTCTAAACCTTTTCTTCTTTCTCTTTAATCCTTCTTTAAAGGAGGTGTTGAAGTACCTTTACCTAGTAGGGGATCAAGGGGAGGAAGTGTTGTCTCCACTACCCAATCTTTCACCCAAGGTATTTTTCCTAAGTTCAAATTCTTCCTTCTTTAGTTGATTGCATTGTATGAGAAGATGATATTTGATAGGCATATGAAATTGTAAGGCTCTCATACTTTATTGAAATTATGCTTTGTGTTGTTGGGAGTGTATTGATAGAAGATGAATGGTGATGGTAGTGGAATTAAGAAGAACTTAGTATGATTATAGTTTAGGTTGTCTTAGATGAATGTTTTGAGTTCAATGTGTCTTGTTCCTGCTTTATCTTGCCAATAATTGCCATATTGAAGTTGTTTTGGTGGTAGGATTGGTATTGGAAGTGTTTGGTTGAGGTTGGAAATGTTTGGCCGTTTTGGTGTGTTGCAGGAGGTCAAGCCGCGGGCCTGAGAAGGCCAACCGCGGGCGCGGTTGGGGCCCTGGCACCCGCGGCTTGACTCCATTTTGTTGTGTCGCGTCTGTCTGTGGCCGCGGCATTGTTCGCGCCGCGGCCAAGCCCGCGAATGTCGAGCCGCGGCCACGGCTCATTCTTAGCCTACCCGCAGCTCAGCTTCTGTTGAATCTGCGGGTAAGCTTTTCTTGATTTTCGGGCGCGTATTGTTTATTCTGTTTTTCTTTCACCTGTACTTCATTTATTTTCTTGTGTAAGGTCTTAGGTTATGTTTTATGTTAGAATTATTGTTAGAGTAAGTCTATAATTAAGTGTTCTTTGTATGTTATTAGGTGAAGAAGGTGGTTATCCATACTCCGACTATTTGAACTAGCGTGGGATCGAGGTAAGTAGTCTACGAATCCCTTGCCTATTCAAAATAAGCTATAACTAGAGCTAATATTCTAAATCGCTAATTGTTATTTCCTTGGCTTGAGTTGGGCTATTTTACGCTTTGTTATATGAAATGTTTGTACGAGGTAATATATTTGATCAATTGATGCTTGGAATGAGCTCTTGAGTGAAATGACTATGACGGGACTAGTTCCTTAAATTGGTATTTGATATTTGATATTTGACCGTGCAAACCGGGGATAGTTAGCTTTGTTTGACCGGACTGACCGGGTAGAGTCCGAAATTGACCGTGTTAACCGGATTATAGTTAACAACTAGATATCCAGGGTCATTAGTTGGTTTACTACTTGAGCTCGTTAGAAATGTTTGACATGTGATATATGTGATTGTGAAATGAATGTGCTATACCTCGTATTTTATAAGTCATTTAATGTTATTTGTTGCATGAAAGTGTATATGTATAACCGTCTCAAACCACAAAGTGATTTTTTACTACTTACTGGGTGACATGTCACTCACTACTTAATTTTGTATCGTGGCGGAGGAGACTTTTGTAGAGGAGGATTGGATCGACTCTTGGACCTTTTGAGTTAGGTTTAGCTTAGGAGCTTTTGGTGATAGGGTATATTTTGTAAAGGGTTCTTTTGTTCTATGAATATATAGCCCTATTCTTTTGTTTATGCTAGGGTACACTTGTAGTAACCCAATTCTTTGTTATAGAAGAAATGAAATGTATTATGACTACTCATATTTTTGAATGAATGAAATAGATCCTTTGGCTATAATTGCTCATCCTTTAAGCTTTAACTTATTTTATTAATGTATGTATTGATGCGGCCTTGTGTTCCAACGTAGTCTAAGGCATGGCGAGTGCCACGTCTTAGGTACGGAGCGTGACAATTGAGCTCCTGAATTCATCCCCCTCCTCTTTATTAAATCCGTTCCTTCGGATCTACTGCAACAATTGATGTTAAAGGATGAATGACAGAAACCTTCAATTTTGATTTGAGTCTTTAATTAATCATTGGTATCTTTCGAACTCGAAACATCATTGTCAACATGTTTCTTAATAATGATGTTTTCTAATGAGCAATTAATATGGTTTATTAGAAATAATTAGTTGGAAATGAATAGTACTATTTGATTTATGGACTTGATCGGAATGGAATCGAATGGCTTAAATTCGAAGACACAAGACATGAGCTGGACAAATTTTCTATTCATATTCATAAACACGTTAAAGAAAATAGTGGTCCAGAGACATCAACTATAACCGACTTTCTTAACAGCTCTCAGACCATGCATCTTCAACAAAACACAAGAATCTCTCTACCTCCAACAAGGCACCACAATCTCTGTACCTTCAAGTTGATGTCAAGAACTGGACACCGCCGTCCTCAGGGTGGTGGACGGCAAAATGGACTCAACAATCCCTACTCCAACTGGCTCATCCACCGTCACCGCCTCAGAAATCAGCGTTCCACCACCTGCTTGCTACATCCTAGACATCAGTTTAATATCCGCCCAGGACTTAGCTCCCGTCTCCAAATCTATGCGGACATATGCAATAACTTGGATTCACCCTTCCCGGAAGCTCACCACCCGCGTTGATCAACAAAGCAATACAAATCCTTTATGGAATGATAGGTTTGCATTCAGGGTGGATTCTGAATTCCTCTCATCAGATCATGCTGCAGTGACTGTAGAAATCTACACCGTTTCATGGTTCAAGGACGTGATTATAGGCACTGTTCGTGTCCTCATAAGTGATCTTATTACCCCATCTGCCCGGAATAATACAAGATATGTTGCTCTTCAGGTTCGTCGTCCCTCAGGTGATCCTCAGGGAATACTTAATATGGGCGTTGCTTTGATCGATGCCAGCAATAGGAGCATGACTATTTATAGAGAAATGAATCCTTTCATTGTCAATTATCAGGACGCATTAGTCAAGAAAGTGAATAATATGAGCGTGCAAGAAAAAGTTGAGGAGGTTGGGTCTCCAGACAATAGCGAAGTAAATGAGAAAATCCATCTATGGCGATCCTATAGCATTGGAAATGAATTTAATGAAGAGTTTCCGCTAAAACCAGGCTCGGTATGCAACGCTTCAATGGTGAATGGATCTTTATGTAACGGTTCAACGGGGAATGGATCAGAATTATGCTCTGATGTAGGACCATCAGCCTCAATTGTGGCAGCAGAAATAGCAATGAAGTCGCATCTTCCACCAATGGCAGAAAGATCAAAGGCATCGCGGCCTAGTGAAAAACCGGAAGCTGAAGAAAAAGAAATTGGGAACTCCATAGTGGAAGAAATGACAGTAGAAGAAGCTACTGCAAAAGGGCTGAGATCAAATATGGGGAGGTTGAAAAAGGAGGTTTCACTTCCTCCGAAGGGGAAGTTTGAAAGATCAAAATCAGACACGGGAGGACATACCCGGAGACATTCAGATGGAGGCTTGTTTTCTTGCTTTGGAAATGCTTATGGATTTGAGTTCACAATTGTTTGTGGAGCAAGTGGTAATGGCAATAAAGCGTCCAGTAATATTAACAAGAGCAGATCCTCATCCAAAAGAAGGTTTATTGGTAGTGAGACAAATTCAGCATAGGCACAATTGCTGAAGCTTATGCGCAAGTTCATAATTGATTGTCAAGGGGATGATAACAAGAAGAAACATATAAATTTCGTCCAAAAGAAAGTGTAAGAGTCAAATGTAAGTCTCAACCTAAAAGTTTTGCTAAATATATTCACATATGCCCAGTTTATTACCTTGAAAATTTTCCTACCATTCGCCATTCTTTAGGAGCATGAATAGTATTGCGCCCAGGCATATTGATCTGTAAGTTATCTTCTAATTTCCAATATTGTTGGCCGTCACAATGGTACTGCTGTGTAGTTAAATGCTTGTGATTTTTGTTTACTTGTCTCGAATAAATAGGGCTATTGAGGAGACTTACCTTTTCTTTTTTTTTTTTTGAGGAGACTTACGTTTTGTTGTTGTCTATACATTGTAAACATCAGGAGGACTAATTGAAAGTCAAATTAAGCACTTATGGCTCTGGAAAGGTGACCTATACTGGTTTAACACTTGCACTCCATGGTAAAGCACATATGAACGTTGGCATTCATGCGGCAAGGTAGAAGTAAAAAGATCTCAAACTGAAATTTCTGGTTCCAATTTTTGGTCTTCAACCCCTTTGTTTTGCATATTATATATTCCTTTATCATCTTTTTCTTCTTCCTCCCTTCCTCTGAAAACCAGATTATATAGAGATTTTCAACTTCTGACCTGAAACTTGTCTACCCTGTTTGTAATCATAATAGTCCAAGGAGGGCTGAAAGATGCAGTCTTGCATAACTTATTCTCCTCTAATTCTTAAATTATCCCCTCACCTGAGCTAATGTTTAGGGTTTGACCTTAACTAATCAAAAACTTCAGAACATCTTAGAAAAATCTTATTTATTGTTGTTAGGATCCGAGCCCCAGGAATTTAATAAAATAAATTGACTAGCCCTTAATAACTATAACAAAATAACAACAGCCTATGAAGAAAATATAAAATATAAAAGAGAGACACAAAATTTACGAGGTTCGGTCAATGTGACCTACGTCCACGGGCAAAGAGGAGCAAAATCTCACTATTATGAAGAAGATTACAAGCTCAGGAGAATACTCTAAAAGCCCAAAAGAAAAATACAACAAAACTCAAGATAACTCAAGAATACAAAAGCTTAAATGCCAACAAAGGCCTTAACAAGCTTGTATGAGCTTCTTAAGTTGTTACACAAGAACACAATGATGATTTCTTTTATAGATGCTCTAGGGAAAGTAAATTGATTTTCACTTCGATGTGGGATGGAAATTACCCACAATCTTCACCAACTTAAGCCACCGACTTAAGTCACCGACAACAAATCTCCACCTTAATTTTCATCCCACAGTACAAAATAGTAGATATGCTCCATCTTCTCCATAATACCCCGATGGGTAAAATCAGCAATTGGAAACACCAATCAAGTCCAAGCAATGCTTGAATTTAGCAACTGGGAGAGTCTTCGTCAACATGTCAACAGGATTGTCTCTGGTATTGATCTTCTGAACAGAGAATTTTCCTTTAGCAATAGTTTCGCGAATGTAGTGATACTTCACGTCAATAAGTTTTGTCCTCTCATGATACATCTGGTCTTTAGTCAAGTGAATGGCACTTTGACTATCATAGTGAATAGTAGTCACACCTTGATGTAGACTAAACTCGCCAAACAAACCCTTCAGCCACAATGCTTCTTTAATTGCCTCGGTTATAGCCATATTTTCTGCCTCCGTAGTAGATAATGCCACAACATGCTATAAAGTAGCTTTCCAACTTACAACACAACTACCAATGCAGAATACATAACCTGTAAGTGATCTTCTTTTGTCAAGATCTCCGGACGTAGTCTGAGTCCACGAACCCAGCCAATGTGTTGCTACTTCTTCCTAACTCCAAACAAGTGTTTGAAGTTCCTTCGTATGTATCTGAGAATCCATTTCACAGCCTGCCAATGTGACTTTCCTGGACAAGCCATATATCTGCTTACCACGCTGACTGCATGTGAAATATCTAGACGTGTACAAACCATTGCATACATAATGCTACCAACCGCATTAGAATATGGAACTCGTGCCATGTAATTTTCCTCTTCCTCTGTTAGTGGTGATTGAGCGGCAGATAACCGAAAAATGACTAGCAAGAAGGAGTAGTCATAGGTTTAGCATCTTTCATGCCAAACCTTTCCAAGACTTTTTCAAGGTAATTTTCTTAGGTCAAGAATAACCTTCCAACTTCTCGATCTCTTTTGATCTCCATGCCAAGAATTTTCTTAGCTGCTCTCCCAAATCTTTCATCTCAAATTCACTACTCAACAGTGTCTTCAAAGTGTGAATTTCTGTCAAATCCTTGGCAGCAATGAGCATGTCATCAACATATATTAGTAAATAAATGAAAGAACCATCATTTAACTTTCGGAAGTAAACACAGGTATCATACATGCTCCGTGAATAACCATGACCCAACATGAAGGAATCAAACTTCTTATACCATTATCTCGGAGATTGTTTCAATCCGTATAAGGATTTCTTCAATAAGCAAACATGGTCTTCCTTTCCTTCAATTTCAAATCCTTTGGGCTGTCTCATATATATTTGTTCTTCAAGTTCACCATGTAAGAAAGCCGTTTTCACATCAAGCTGTTCTAATTCTAGATCATACATGGCAACCAAAGCAAGTAAGACACGAATAGAGCTATGTTTAACAACAGGTGAAAAAACATCATTAAAATCAACACCTTATACTTGACAATAGCCCTTTGCAACTAATCGTGCTTTGTACCTTGCATCTTCAACTCCCGAAATACCTTCTTTTTTCTTGAAAACCCATTTGCAGCCAACAACTTTCTTTCCTAAAGGTGGCTTCACAAGAACCCAAGTACCATTCTTGTGGAGAGATTTGATTTCTTCATTCATAGCAGTCAACCATTTAGCTGAATCAATACTTGAAACTACCTCTGCGTATGTAGATGGTTCACCAATTTCTTCAGTTTCTTGTGCAACTGACAAAGCATATGCGACTAAATCCGTATATCTTTGTGGTTGTCGAATTTCTCTCCTTGGTCTGTCTCTAGCTATGGAATATTGTTCCTCTTCTGGTTCAGCTTCAACAAGGCTCAACTGGATCTGATTGAGTTGTAGAAGAACTTGGCTGAAAAGAACTAGAATTGCCAATTTCAACCTCCACCTGCTCTCGTGCACTAATCTCTTTATCTGTGTCACAAGAACTAAAATACTCCTTTCGAGGATGTAACATAGAATATTCATCAAAAGTAACATCTCTGCTAATTATAAATTTTGGTGACTTGGGATCAGGACACCATAGTCTGTATCCTTTCACCCCGGATGTATATCCAAGAAAAATACACTTTTTAGCTCTAGGCTCCAATTTTCCATCATTTACATGCATGTATGCAGGGTAACCAAAGATTTTTAAATCAGAATAATCAGCAGGGGTACCTGACCAAACTTCCTTTGGAGTTTTGAAGTTCAAAGGCGCAGATGGAGAACGATTAATGATATAACACACTGTAGAAATAGCTTCTGCCCAAAAATCATTTGTTAGTCCAGTATTTGAGATCATACAACAAGCTCTTTCCAAAAGTGTTCTGTTCATACGCTCAGCCACACCATTTTGTTGAGGTGTCATTCTTACTGTGCTGGTACCGAACAATGCCTTCATTTTTGTAAAATTCATTGACCTCACCCCCATAAAACTCTAAGCCATTATCTGTTCTAAGTCGCTTAATCTGTTTTCCTGTTTGTTTCTCAATCAAAGCTTTCCATTGCTTGAATGCTAAGAAAACATCATCTTTATGTTTAAGAAAATAAACCCAGACTTTTCTTGAAAAATCATCAATAAAAGTCAACATATACCTAACACCACCCTTAAACTGGAGTACGAGAAGGACCCCAAAGATCTGAATGAATATAATCCAAAATACCTTTGGTCTTGTGAATTGCTGGTGATTTGAAGCTGACCCCTTTTTGCTTCCCAAAAACACAATGTTCACAGAAGTCCATTGCTCCAGTACTTTATCTGCAAAGAAGACCCCTTTTGCTAAGCATAGATAGGCCTTTCTCACTTATATGCCCCAACCGCATGTGCCATAATTTGGTGATGTCAGAATCAGACATTGCTGATGTAGAAATTGCAGCAGAAGAGCCCGTGACAGTGGATCCCTGCAAAATATATAAGCGCACCAGATCTGTGTGCTTTCATGACAACAAGAGCACCTTTAGTAACTTTCAAAACTTCGCCTCCACCTGTATATTTGCACCCAAGAGCCTCGAGGGTACCCAAAGAGGTGAGATTTTTCTTCAAATCAAGAACATATCTAACATCAGTGAGTGTTCTTACCGTACCATCATGCATTTTAATTCGGATTGAACCCTTGCCAATAACTTTGCAAACAGCATTGTTGCCCATTAGGACAACTCCACCTTCAACTAAATTATATGTTGAAAACCAATCCCTATTGGGACACATATGATAAGAATAACCCGAATCTAAAATCCATTCATTATTAGATTTGGAATTATTATCAGTTGCTAAGAAAATAGTTCCATCTGTCTCATCAGCTGCAACACTAGCTTCGGCAGTTTCACTTTTCTGCTCAATTTTCTCCTTTATTTTTCTTTATTTTTCAGTTTAAAACACTCAGATTTAATGTGCCCCTTTTTGCGACAATAATTGCACACCAAATTTTTGTGTCTAGATTTAGATCTAGATTTAGTTTTTCCACTGTCCATATCTCTTTTCTCAGATCTTCCTCTAACAAACAAACCTTCTGCCTGATTTCCACTAATTTCCCCAGTGAATATCTCTATCTATCTGATCTTTTGATTTTAGAATAGATTTAATTTCTTTATATGAAATGGTTTCTTTTCCATAAAGCATTGTATCTCTAAAATGCTTAAATGATTGGGAAGGGAACACAATAATAATAGGGCTTGATCTTCATCTTCAACTTTAACGTCTATATTTTCCAAATCCATAATAATTGAGTCAAACTTATCTAGATGCGAAATTATAGACAGTACCTTCAGCCATGCGAAGCATGTACAAAGTTTGCTTCAAATAGAGCCTATTCTCCACCGACTTCTTCATATACAAAGCTTTCAATTTTTTCCCACATATCTTTGGCTGTGTTCTTAGAAGCAACTTCACGTAAAACATCATTAGAGAGATTTAGAATAATACCTGATCTAGGCCCTCTTGTCAAGATCAGCGAACTCCTCGTCTGACATTTTCTCTGGCTTCCCAAGCAACGCTATGTCTACTCCATCCTGGATTAAAATGGCCTGCATTTTGAGCTGCCACATACCAAAGTTGACACTTCGGTAAACTTTTCAACATAGGCCTTCGTTATCGTCATATTGGCTGTCAATACTTGACCTGGGGTCAAGGCTCTGATACCAATTTGTTAGGATTCGAGCCCCAGGAATTTAATAAATAAATTGACTAGCCCTTAATAACTATAACGAAATAACAATAGCCTATGAAGAAAATATAAAATATAAAAGAGAGACTACAAAATTTACGTGGTTCGGTCAATGTGACCTACGTCCACGGGATAAGAGGAGCAAAATCTCACTATTATGAAAAAGATTACAAGCTTAGGAGAATACTCCTAAAAGCCCTAAAGAAAAATACAACAAAACTCAAGATAACTCAAGAATACAAAAGCTTAAATGCCAACAAAGGCCTTAACAAGCTTGTTTGAGCTTCTTAAGTTGTTACACAAGAACACAAGGATGATTTCTTTTATAGATGCTCCAGGGAAAGTAAATTGATTTTCACTTCGATGTGGGATGGAAATTACCCACAATCTTCACCGACTTAAGTCACCGACAACAGTAGTTTTAAGTTTTAGAATTTTATTTTGTTTATATATGTCTGTGTTGCTAAGAAGTCCACAAGTCTCAATTTGACCATAACTATACATGGCTATTACTTACAAATTTTAATATCTATCATCTGAGTCGGATGGATTTTTAGAAACTTAATGAAGTAGTTTATCTCAAAGGACATTTGGAGATATATAATTTAGGTATATAAGAAATAATTCCCCCAATTGTCAAAAAAGAAAAATGTCCTACATCAGACAATCTAGTTGTTAGAGTCGTAGATTTAAGCCTCCTTCGGCCCTCTAAAAGTTACCATGGCTTTTGGAGTGGATTTGTGGGGTTAAGTTTAGATTTACTTCTTCCTTTCAATTGAGGTTGAGTAATGTGGTCTTCTCCTTTCCCTTTTCGCCAATTGTCAAAAAAGATATATAAGAAATAACATAAAGAAGAAAGAATTGGCATCATACGAAGTATATTTTACTTTGTGTGTTTGTATAATAAGAAATCAATTATGTGAAGGTATTTTTTTTTTTTTACTATGATGTATTTATCTCTGAAACTTCTGTTTTTTGTTCTTTTAAACTTGAAATGCCAAGCTTTTTTGAAGAGGGTTGATCCAGTAATCAATGAAAATGCTAACATTCAACTATATTTCGTTTTGCTGAGAATGGAATGAAGATGTAATTACAATATGCTTTATAGAAACCGCTGGCATTAGGCGAGGAAATAGATATGCCTTTTACAAAAGCTCAAGGCCTCGAGAAGACTATGCTTACCATATGGCAATTGCAAATACCCGCACCAGGAACGTGCAAAAATAATTGTCAGAAATAACTATTTAGATCGATAGCTTAACCAAATGAACAATATATAAATTTTGAATATTGTTCTGCTGACCGCACATCATGCGAAAATCCATGCACAACATATGATATGCGCTGTACAATTTTTAAAATTCAAAATTCGAGACGAATCTAGACTTTGATTTTTTGGAACTTTTGCATTCAATTTGGCAAAATAGATACTAGAATGGAAATTTTATGCAATTAGTTATTCCTTTGACAGCCATTTACAGAAAAGGATATTCCTTTGACAGTAATTTTAAAAGAGTTGACACCCATCTTCACATTTTTTTTTATAACATAAGAACAATATTTCCATCCAAATATTGTGTTTGGCTTGCATATTTCCACAATATTTGTACCAAGAAAATAAAAATAAATAAATTTTCATGCATGTCACCTCAAAAAGAAGAAAGAGGCCAAGAATGGTTGTTATTTGAGATATTGTTGAAAATCATAAATATTCTTTTATTTAAGAGAAACCTTATTATGTAGTACTCAAACCCAAACATGATTTTGAGTCACAAATTATTTCTGACAAATTTGTTTCATCAGGCTCAATCTAGCAAAAACATATATAGCAAAATTTTACAAAACCATTAGAGAATGGAGTAGAAGTTTTGAAAAAAATCCACATGTACAACTCCCCTGAGCAAATGAACATAATCATTTAGTATGCACACACACACACCAATGGCTGCACCCCCTCCCCCCCCCCCCCCCCCCCGGGCTGCGGGAGCCGCGGGTCCTTCTCCACAACTCAAAAACTTGAGGGAGAGGAGAAAACATTAGATATACATGGCATCAAGATTCTTAGAGCTCATGCTGACTCTCTCTCTTTACTAGCAATGGAGGCTCTATTGTGGAGAAAATCTATGGTGGGTAGCTGTATTGCATTACCTACTATAAACATATCCTTGTCCCAAAACTCGAGCTTTCATTTGAGCTAATGATCCAATGGAAGTAATTGAGAATCTAATTCTGAATTGCCAAAAATCTTGCTGTAACTACGAGATCTGGTCCTCCCTTTCTTACTGCCATTATTGGCACCACATACAATTGTAAACTCACATCCATATGCACCTCCAAAGCATGATAACATGCCACTACCTGCATCAACACTGTGCCTTCTTGAACTTCGTTTTTGTTGTTTTTGCTTTTGAATCTTCTGGTAACTACAAGTAATATTATCACATTTCCCTGGAAGCTCCATTTTCCATCTTTCAAGCTTTGATTTTAGCCCTTCAACACTCGAATCCTCCACGGTCCAGTCTTCTAATATAGAGCTCCCTGGATTGTGGGGCTTCACTAATGGCGTCGGATACAAACCCCTGGCCACGGCTGCTACCACCACCGACGGTGACGGCCCCAAGTCCGAATTGCATGGTGCCCCAGCTTCTGAACCATTTACAATTGATCCATTCAAAGAGGAACCATTGACAACGGAGCCATTGTTTACAGGCACATTGCATACTGAGCTTTCGTTATTCCCCTCTTTTCTGCCCCCTTTTTCTTTAACATCTGTGCAATCACTCTGTGTTCGCCGCAGTTTGGTTTTCCTATTTATTGCTCTTCCTTTCTCCTCAACCATCTTTTCTTCCTTTATATCAACATTAGCATCACTCTTATCATTTCGAAATTCCGTGTACATTTTTACGTCCATCAGGTCTTGAAACGCAACTGCCGAACCACTAAGCTCTGTATACAATGGCATGCTTTTTAAGTTGTTATCCAAAAATGTGATGCCCATGTTCAAAATCCCTCGTGGACGCCCCGAGGGACGTCGAATTTGTAGCGCAACAAAACGTCTGCTTGAATTCTTTTGCTTCCGAACATTTTCAGGAATGAGGTTGCTTATTAGTACTCTGATTGATCCAACAAGAACGTCACGAAGCCATCCTAATCATGGTTCAATGTCGCGGTCGCGGTCGCGATCGCGGCGCGTACCGTTCCACCTCGGACTCGGTGTATCGGTCGCGGTCTCGGTGAGACGTACATTTTGAATCAATTTTTATTCTCAAAACTATAAATAATCATTCAAACTATAGAGAAAATTATGCTAAACAAAAATAACCAAAAAAATAAGTAAATAAAATCTCTAAAATGTACCATTTTTATTGATATAAAAAACCAATCTATATCTTTAAAAAAGAATCAAATTAAATAAAATGCAAAGGATTAGAAAAAAGTCTAATATTATTTTGAATGTTTATACCTATTAATACCAAGTAAAATGCTGATGCGATTCATTGATTCGTTCAGTATATTATTTCACTGATTCTTTTTTTTTTTTTTTGCACTCCAAGTAAAACACTATTCCTTTTTTTCGTTTTATCACTTCAATCATTGGAGGGACTAGAGTGCAATTTTTCTAATTAAAAAAGTAATCTGCAAGTTGGGAAAAAAAAAAAGTAAGCTGTGTGCTTAATCTGCACGTTGGGGGAAAAAAAAAAAACAATTTGCTTTTTAAAAGCAAACAACCCTCTGTGCGCATTGCGCGCAGCGGTTACAATTGCAAAACAAAAAACTGGTGTCGTCGTCGTCTTCCCCACGAGCTGCGACACCGGAAAGTCAGCTGGACAAAACCACAGCCAACCTCAACATCACCACCACAGCAACTCTCCTCACCCTCAACCACCACCCCATCAGCCAAATCGCAGCCATAAACACCAAAATCACAACCCTAAATTCACACATAAATCACCAAAAAATAGCCCAAAATTCACACCTAAATCGCCGCTTTCGGAGTGAAATCGGATCGGTTTCGGATCGTTAAGCTCCGATCCCGTTCTGACTCGGCCGAGTCTTTGAACCATGATCCTAATGCATAAATTTCAATCTTGACCGAAGAAGTATCCGAATTTAGAAACTTTTCGTCCATACGAAAGACAAATTTATCGTTCCATGTGGGGTTGATTTGGCCTAGTTGATCTACTCGGGTACGTAGTTTTCTTTCGGGGTTGATCCATATGATTGCATATGTACGTAAATTTTTCGATACGGGTGCAAGATCCTGAGCTGATACTACATTCAGCTCCAGGAGCTGGAAGGGAAGTGGAGACATTATGGTATGCTCAAAAAACCAAAGGGAAACGATAGGGGTCTCGTGGTTCCTCTGTTGCGCTTTCTGGCAAAGCTCAAAACCAAATTAATCAGTAGCAATGAAAATTCCCATTCGTCATCCATCAAAAACGAGGAAGATGACAAGCAAGAAACCTGTGCAAGAAACTGCAGAAGCCAATTGTGTTATAGAAGGCAGTGAATCATAAAATTTGTTAGTGTTTATTTTTCTTTGGGACTTGGTGTTTCGTATCTTTTGATGGTGTAAGGGAAGTCAGTTATACGTGAAGTTTCTCCACCACCATATTTTTGTATCGCTAATAGGTAGGATGGAGTTTCAGCGGAATTAACTCTTCCCCTTTTTGGCCATACGTCTTGGGGTTGGATTGGATATAGATACATGTAGGATTTTATTTTTTACGTATAAATAAGGTACCAAAAAGAAAAAGTTGTAGTTAAAGAATCATAAGAAATATAAAATTACTTCCAAATTATATACTTCTAAGTCAACATTCCTCCCAAATTTTAAAACACTTATCTCAATATAGTAATTATTATTATACAGACATGTCAATTACGTTGGGTTGGTGGAATGCCTGCATATTGGTAGTTCGTTCAAGAAATTTACCTTACATTTCTTAGCAAAGATGAGCATTGCATTTGAAGTAGTGTATACACGGATAAATCTAAAAAATGATGTTGTGGACAAATATTAGTTATCAATTATTTTAAGCAGCAAGGGCCAACAATTTTATAGTCCCTCTCTTCGGCCTTGGAATGCCTTTCGATGTTTTGTTGCTTTATAGCTTGTACCTATGTGGGTAGATTTCCATTAAGAAAATGACTATGTTCCTCTTGATTTGTCTTATTTGAGTTGGATAGATTAACGACACAAAAATTTTGTCACATAAATTAAAAATTAAGCCCTTTTCTTGGGTTGGGAAAAGCCCAGGTGAATTGGACTGAAAATGTTAATATGTTTCATATTAGTTTTGTTGTCCTCTTCGTAAGTCGAATTCATTTCAATCCCTTTGAATCACATCAAGTTATCACTTTGAATCACTTCTTTTGAAAAATTAAAATTTTACATATGTATTTTGGTTTTGACATGATTCATTAATAAATCGTACGTTAATCGATGGCAGAAAAGAATAAATAATTTGTGTCCTTTCTAAGAATTCTATATGCGTCCAATAATGCATCTCGTGAAACTACAAGATCCAATAATTAAATGATCTCAAATTTATGTACAAGGGGCACCATGAGGTTGTATTTTTTTTGTTTGAATTTACCCAAAGTACTAACAAAAGAGAGTTCAAAAACCATCTTTGCAGAACTGTTGAAGTTTATGGGCCAATTGGCATCACTTTAAAATTATACCAATTAAAATGAGACTGATTCTTAGCTAACTTGATTGACTATTTGGTTCATCTTTATTACCAGTTCAACATCGCGAATAAAATATGGAAATACAATTCGCCATTTTGGCCATTAATTGTACATTGTAACCTAAGGCGGCACGTGAAAATGATGGTTTCTCCTTCATTTATTATGTGATTGCTTGTGATACTAAATGTTTTTTTATATGGGCAAAAGAAAGTCAGGAGGAGAAAAAGTTTATCGTATTCCAAAGTTAGGGCAACCTACCTTACAATAGCTCTTACATATCGCATTTACTCATAGCTTTCAATAGCTCTAACAAATTACACTTTTTTTCCCCTTTTTTTCGCTTATAAAAATTCTTATAGATCCACTAAGGATGCGTTTAGTTTGTGGAATGACATTCGACTATTAATCTTATGTCATTTAATATTTAGTTACATTTTAAGCATAGGATTACGCATCTTACTTAACCAAATTAATCCCTTTTTCATGGGATAAAATAATCTCATGGGAGTGGGGGTGTTAATCATCTCGGAATGACTATTAGATGGGATAATAAAATTGTTGACTAATTTGTCCTTAAAACCACCACATGCACCACTATTACCACCGTCATGCACCACGACTTTCTCCACCATTGTGCACCACCACCAACACCAAATTGCACTGCCGTCACCACGATGACCGTCAACCACAGTCATCACACATCACTACACCACTGAACTCCACCACTATTAATGTCAAACAACAGCATTACTGTTGCAATCTATTACCGTATACTACTATGATCGAGCATTACCATGACCACTACCATGTCACACCACCACAACCATCTATTGTAGTGCACCACCATGATCATCTGCTATCGTGCACTACCACTATTATCAATAGAATTAATATTGATAATTTTAGATATTTTAGTCACTAAAGCAAAATTCAATTCTCACTAAAATACACAATTATATTTCTTAAGATCCAGATCCATTATTAACCAAACATTAGATAAATTGGACTATTAATTCAAAGATGGCTCATCTTAGAATTCATTGTCTAGTAATAAGTTATCTAATCTCATTTTGCTCGTGAACCAAACGAGCCCTATAAGCAGTCAAATTTGAAACCGAATTTTTCTAATATAAAGTGAAATAATGTTACCCAAAAAGTGAACCCGCTTACGTGCCAAAAATGATGACATTGGTCTATTACGTGTTGAAAAATCTTTGGTTGTTTTTATCTTAAAAGACACGTTAAAACTTATAATATCTACAATTGAGAAAAGCGTTCCGTGGACATTGGAATGGGACAAAGTAATCGAGAAGGCCTCCCTAGCTTTGAAAAAAATCAAACCATACAAGTTAGGAACTATACAAGTTGAGTCGTTCAACAATTTCTAGGCTAGATTTTCGGTTTCTATAGATGGATACCCAACTCAGTTACCCTCAGATATGGGGGTAAACACCTCCCAATCATATAATTTTGAGCCAAAAAAATTAGAAGAAGAAGAAGAAGAAGAGAAATAATGATGAACTCGAATGTACAAGAAAACAACGATTTTAAGGAAAGATGTAAATTTACAACTTTCCATTTTATTCCACCCCTTCTCCAAATGTTAATTATACTGGTACAAGTAATTAATAGACAAAAAAAAAATGAATTTGAGATCGAATTATTCTATAACATCAATTGCACCGCTACCCACCTCAGGGCACACAGTATCCTGAGAATTGTGACTTTTGAAGTCCAACAAGTGGTAAAGAAGATAATGTTAGCCCATAAATTCCTATCAACCTCTTTCTACCATGTACAATTCTAATCAAAATTTTGTCTCTTTCTTCTTCCATAATCCCCTCAAAAGTAATTTAGAAATGAATAAAAAAAATGATATAAACAAGGAGGGGAATATGCTGTTCTGATGAGAATATGACCTTTAGACAAGAAATTAAAATTAAGCATATTGTAGCGGCATAAACAGCTTGATCTAGATGGAAATATTTGACCAATGATTGGACCAAATTAGGACCACCAACAATTCTGTCCTCTAATAATATTGCGATACGTACAGTGACCTGAATCCGCGTATGTCGGTTATAGTATTTAATTCGGCTCTTTCTTTTTCTTTTTTTTTCCTCCAATCCGTACGTAAGGAAAATTTGACGAAGGAACAATAATGGTCTACCTAGTAGCCACAATCCAATAGGTAAAATGTGAGAGACAAACAACAATATCCAAAGGACCCAAAAAAAAAAAAACAATATCCAACGTCACCAAAGCCATCCTAAACTTTCAAAACATTTTATTGGAGGAAATTTCGTCTTACACTGTGACTAAATATTAAATACGTTTCTCAATTATCTTTTTATGTTACATATATTATAACAATATTATGTTTCAAAAAATATTCACTCCTAGAAAACAAAATCGTAACGAGCCATCAATGGCTTATTTTATTAATGTACACCTTTAAAATGACTTTAGTGTTTTGTCTAAAGAATAATTAAAAAAAAAGCTAAAACATAAAAAGTCTTAAGATCGTTTCTTTATATTATAATAACGTGTAAAATTGTGTTCCACTTCTATTCTATGTTCTATCTTTGGCCTAAGACAAAGAAAAAATGTTTGGTACATGACCTGGTCAAAGTTGGAAGGCAGACTTATGTGGAGGAGGACGCCCCACTTCAAAGGCTGCATTTATTCATTCATTGATTGCCTTCTAGAATCAGTAATACGATCCCTTTGCAAAATGCCCACGATTTCCATATTGATTGAGAGATAGACGACATTGTAAGATATGGTTCTCTCCCCCCTATAAATTTGATATAATAATCTTTTTTTTTTTTCATAATTCTAACATATACAGAAAGGATAACATGGTTTGTAGTCTACACATTAAGATGCAAGGTATGCTATGATTGGACCTTTTAGTATGTGACATCTTTATTTGTTACTTTCATATATTTTTCTCTTACTTTCAAGATCTTTAAATTTATATCTTAGGCATGGTTTAGTTATATATATTCTCAATATTATATATACAATTGTATGCATATATGTATTTGCATGTGTAGCTGCTTTGTTCATCATTATTTAAACTCTTGCACATCATCCAAATATAACCTGCAAATTGAATGGCAAAATATATTCATGCGCAATTAATCTTAAATTATGTCAATCTTACTTGTTAAGACAAGATTAGTTTTAAGCTTAGATAGTTTCCTAATGTAGTTGTTATAATACTTACTACTATATAGATACATGGAGGAACCCAAGCTATGCTCATCTCTAGTCTCAAAAAAAAAAAAAAAAAATCTATGCTCATCTTTATTATTATTTTGGGTTGAAAAGATGTATCACCTAACCTCTACATTTCCTTTTTTATTCTTTTCTTTTATATCTCAAAGTAGGAACACAAGGGAGGTGGAAATCTTTAACGTATGAAAAAGATGGAATTTATGCATAATTCCTTAAAAAAGTATTAATCTTGAAAACGTACGTACGAAAATATAACATTCTTTGAACAAAATATAATTACAAAATATAGAAATGATGACTTTTATAAAAATTATACAAAAATTTCATTCCCTTTGTTCATTATAAAAGTTTCACTATCCTTAAGAGAAATTATCTTAAATTTAATTGTGTTAATCGCTTGAGAATTGGGATGCTTTTGGGATTTCCTAGCCTCCAAAATTGAAGTGCTATGGAATTTATGCATATTTCCTTAAGCAAGTATTAATCTTGAAAACATATGTACGAAAATATAACATTCTTTGAACAAAATATATTTACATAGTATACAAATGATGGCTTTTATAAAAATTATACAAAAAATTTCATTCCCTTTGTTCATTATAAAAGTAGTTTCATCGTCCTTAAGAGAAATTATCTCAAATTTAATTGTGTTAATTGCTTGAGAATTGGCATGCTTGGGGATTTGCTAGCATATTCCTAACAAGTTGCCCCGCATTAGTTCGAATAAGTTGGATGCGATATAAGTGTTCAGTGAAAAAATATAACTGATCAGTTAAAATTTATAATATTTTTTCAGTTTAAGACCACGTCGCTAAATTTGGCCAGTATACCTATTCTTAATCATCTGTTTTTGCTTATTAAATGAGGGAGCCAACTTGTCTCAATGGGATTTATGAAGCCCCTGGGCCCCGGATTTGCCGGCCTCCAAAATGGAAGTGCCACTACGGTGCAAACTAACACTCGTACAGATAAAATCCCCCCTACAATTCAACGTCAACAACATAAAGCAGCCACTTGCGAAGTCCCTACCCAACTTTCTGTTTATATGATTAATGCAATTCAACAAATGCTTTGTTCACCATCTCTTCTCTGTTTTTGCTCTCTGCTCACTCATCCCCTTCAAAACAAAAAGTAAAAGTAACATAATTCTTGTGTCTCTTTTCTCCTCTTTCCCGATAAAAAAGCTTAAAAAACCATGAACGTCCTTAATTGTTGGAACCTGGGCAAGGATTGTTTGATCTTTGCATAGGAAACTTAAAAAGGAAAAAGACTGGTAATTCTTGAAGAACCCACCTTCCACTTTTTGGTTTTCTTTTTAAGGTTGTAGTAACAGTCAATTGTGTTAGGTGTTTCATTTGGTAGTTTAGGAACATGTTGGATAGCTGATAGCAAAAATCTTGAGAAATATTTGGAGGGTTCTTGAGTTCCTGATGCTTTGAAGAAGAAGAAAAAGAAGATAATATGTTGGGGTGCGAGTGTTATTGCTCGGACGATGATAGTGAGGAATTGTTTCCAGTGGACCCAAAGCCATTTTCGCTGCCAGCACCCCTTCCTCAGTGGTCTCAAGGTATATCTTTGAAATTTCTTTAATAAAGATCTCATCTTGATTCTTCTTTCTCTGCTATATTGGATTGAAATAGTGTAATCAGTTTTATTTAAGAGTGCATATTAGAGTAAAGCTTTCCCTATAGCTATGCTTTGTTCTTGGATTGCTAAAATCCGGTGATCATTTTTCCTTGATGTGAAATCATTTTCGATGAATAACAATAAATGATTGTCACATCATATGATTAGCTATCTGTTTGTGCAATTTCTTGATACTACCGAGGTTGTTAGGAGGAAAGTTGTTGAATTGCTGAGTCGAGAAGCTTTTGATCTTGATCAACATTCTAAGATAGTATTGACTTTGAGTTGTCAGGGTATATGATCAAGAGTACTAAATATGTTGGATTCTCTCCAAACAGGGATTCACAGTTAAAATAATTTTGATCTTCCTTTAATTATTATTTAGGTAATTTGGGTTTTATTGCCATGCCTCTTTACTACTTTTCAGTCCTTGTATTTTCTGCCTATGTTGTGGAACATGTACCCAAATTGGGAGTAAGTCAGTGAGTTTGGATTTCTAAAATTTGATGTCCGCTTTGCTAATTTGCGTTCAGCCTGTCATCTGAGTACTGGTTTTGGTATGACGACTCATTTTTATTGAATTTACTTGAGCTAAAATTGGCAAGATGTAGAACATGAGATAACAGAATTTTCTGCAGCTGTGTTCTGTTTATGATGTGTGGCCATGTCTGTTAATTTTAGTGATTTTTCTTGGAGGGGTTAAGAGCGGTTATAGGACATTGTCAAATGAATATTTCAAACATGGATTAGGAGATTAGTCTTTTTATACTTGGCTCATTTTTATTTATGCTCTTTATGCAAAGTCTCGGTTGATATAATATTTTGTCATCTTTGCAGGTCAAGGTTTTGCTACAGGGAGAATATGCTTAGGAGAAATTGAGGTTGCTCAAGTCACCAAGTTTGAGAGGATTTGGAGTTGTAAGCTTTCAAGAAAAGAATCAAAAGGCATCTCATTTTATAGGCCAGTGGAAATTCCAGATGGGTTTTTCAGCCTAGGTCATTACTGTCAGCCAGATGACCAACAAATACAGGTCTACGGTCTTGTAGCCAGAGAAGTGGCTGGTTTGACTCATGACAACCAAGTTCAGAAGTTGGCATCAGAGTTTGCAGCTCTTAGGAAGCCTCTTGGCTTCTCTTTGGTTTGGAGCTCAAGTTCTCGTAATGATGGGCGTGGTTATATTTGGCTGCCAATTGCACCAAGCGGTTACAAATCAATGGGTTTCGTGATCACTAATGAAGCTGAGGAGCCTGAGCTTGAGGAAGTTAGGTGTGTTCGGGCTGACCTGACGGAAAGTTGTGAAACAACTGATGTGTTATTTAGTGCAGATACAGTTAGCATCTGGGACACAAGACCCTGCAAACGGGGCATGTTGTGCAAAGGTGTTTCTGTTGGGACATTCTTCTGCAGTCCATTAGGTTGGAAATATTACCGCACTTCATACCTCAGTTCTCTAGACGAATATGATATTGCTTGCTTGAAAAACCTGGACACAGCTCTAAATGCAATGCCAAATCTTGACCAGATCGACGAACTCATTAAGCATTATGGACCTACAGTTTATTTCCACCCAGATGATGAATATTTGCCTTCATCAGTTTCATGGTTCTTCAAAAATGGAGCCCTTCTTTACGAAGAGGGAAAGGATGAGGGCATAGCCATTGACTTTAGGGGTTCAAATTTACCTGGTGGTGGATATAATGATGGCAAATTCTGGCTGGATCTGGCACTTGATAATGATGATAGGAATTATCTCATGCGTGGTAACATCGAGAGTGCAGAGCTCTATGTTCATGTTAAACCAGCGTTAGGGGGGAGTTTCACTGATATAGCCATGTGGATCTTTTGCCCTTTCAATGGACCAGCAACCATTAAAGCACCATTGGTGAATATAGCCTTGAACAAAGTAGGTGAACATGTTGGTGATTGGGAGCATTTTACTCTCCGGATAAGCAACTTCACTGGAGAGCTGTGGAGTGTTTACTTTTCTGAGCATAGTGGCGGTGAATGGGTTGATGCCTGTGAGTTAGAGTTCCTCCAGGGTAACAAGCCAATTGTGTACTCATCAAAACATGGTCATGCGAGTTACCCACATGCTGGTTGCTACATTCAGGGTTCCTCAAAACTTGGAATAGGAGTGAGGAATGATTGTGCCCAAAGCAAGTATTCCATAGACTCCAGCAACAAGTATCAACTCATTGCAGCCGAGTACCTTGGAGATGGAGTCATTACAGAACCTCATTGGTTGCAGTACATGAGAGAGTGGGGTCCTAAGATTGTGTACGATGCACGATCAGAAGCAGATAAGATCCTCAGTCACCTTCCCTTTTTGATTAGGTTTACGGTGGAGAGCATTTTTGAACTCTTTCCAACTGAACTTTATGGTGAAGAAGGTCCCACGGGGCCTAAAGAGAAGGATAATTGGCTTGGGGATGAAAGGTGTTAGGTATTCTTGATTAGCCTCTTTGATATTAGTATGGGGTTGAGAGCAATGAGCATGCCTTTCAATCTGCATTTGGAGCATAGGACACGAAACTGGAACAGACATCTAGTGTGATATCTTGTAACTGGTATGGCAACCATTATTTGCATGTTTCTGTGCCACTGTATCTCGGCGTCCTATCAAGGCAAGCCTTTGGGATACATTCAATATCTACAGTGTACCATTGTTTTAAGAGTATATGAACGCACTGTGGTCAATTTCACATAATTGATAAAGCAATTGGCCCATCACCTAGTAATTTTGATTGATAAAGGGAATTAGAAAGTATAACAGAAGACGAAACTCCATAAATTCGTGAAATACAGCCAGAAACTACTACTTAATTATGTCCTTAAGTAGTTATCAACTTATTGATGTATGCGATTGGTCAATTGAGATTGATTATGTCATGCGCTTTTCAATTTTTTTTCCACTTTAATAGTATTTTTAAGAGAGTTTTAAATTTTTTTTTGGGGTTTCTTGTAGTTAAGGGTGTACACAAGTCATGTCGACTTGTTCGAGGTCAACTAATAGTAACAAGTAAAATCCGAACTTGACACTAGGTAAAACAAGTAAAATCCGAACTTAACACTATATAATTTACCTAGGACTCGAGTCGAATCAACTAATAGTAACAAGTAAAATTTGCTTTGCCCGAACTTGACACTATATAGTTTACCTAGAACTCTAGTTCGACTCAAAGTAAGTTCGAAATATGATTTCAAGCTCAGTCTTAAAATCATATTTCGAGCGGAGCTCAAGATTGGACTAAATTTAACCTATTTTGAATTGTATAACATAAATTTATAAATTTTGCTTTTTTTTAGTAAAGAAGGTGAGTCGAGAAATTATTTTTTACAACCTACGTACACACACATATACAAGCTATTCGAGCAACTCGAACTTGATCATCAAACTCAACCATTGGTGGAGTAAGATCACGAGTAGGCCCATTGATATCGATTCTTTTACAGCCACAGTTGTAATTTGTAATCCAAGTTTAATTGTAGAATGTCAACTGCTGCAAGCAGGGAGGAGAGGAGGGAAGCACAGAGCCGCAGGATTGGTTGGTTAGAATATGAGAGCCAGAGAGGTGGGGGAAGGAAAGAGAGAACAGAAGAGAGAAAGAAGTGTTTTTTTTTTTTAAGTAGAAAGAAGTGTGTTCTTTTTTTCTTTTTTTGGAAGGGGGGGGGGGGGGGGGGTTGTTAAAGATAAAGAGAAAAGAAAATGAGAAATGTAAGTAGACACAAGAAGAAAAACGCATATATTTGATGTTCCATTTTAGGCCATCTATAAATACTAGTACTCCTACTAGAATTTTTTTTGAAATGAATCCGGTCCACATGATCTAATGGTGGGCATGAGAGCTACCAAGGTTCTGTTGGCTCTCATCCCCATCATTGAATCCATGATAGAATGGCTTTTTCCTACTAGAGTGCATGGTTGATACAAAACAAAACAGGTTAAGAGAAAAATAAACAAACAAAAAACACATTAAGAAGGAACCATTGACTTGAGGATTACCTTAGGATTTTATAAAGTTTAAGGACATGTTTGTATTATCTCATTTTTAACTAAATAACTTATGTTTTTCCCCAAAAAATGCAAAACTATAAAGTAGGTTCTAAAATACAACGCATAATATTCTCCTCATGAAGCCGAAAATATTGAATTTTAGGTTTCAATTATTATTTAGCCCTTACTATTTAAGAAAATAAAAACATTTTCATCGTGTTTCTTGTTTGCAAACACAATAACCAAAAATTATAGTTTTTCTATCCTGCTTACAAACAAAGTATCAAAATATCAAAATTGAAAATGAACAAAAAAAAAAAAAATTCGCCCATCTCTTCTCTTCCCCCCCATCTACTCTTTCCCCTGAAAACACCAAAAGAGGGGGGGGGGGGGGAATATAGTAGCAGCAATAATATTGAGGGAGTATATATTCACATTTCTTCCACCAAAAAAAAAAAAAACACACACACACACACACACACATAAATTTCATGGAACTTTAGTATCAGAAAAGGAAAAAAGGCAACATTCTTTATATGGTCATATATATTCCACGTCCGGCTGGGTTTATGTATACAGACACATCCACACGTAATATTTAAACTAAAAACAGGTAATTCAGTATCATATTGATTAATTCAAGTTAAAAAAAGATTTGCTAATTTTAAACCTTAATCCTACAGAAATGTATGACCCTAAAAAATCACAATTCTGAAAGCAACAGAACCCATCGCTAATTTTAATCCTTAATCCCATAGAAATTTAGGACCATAAAAACTCACGATTCTGAAAGCAACAGAACCCAGCAACATCTTCACAATATATATCTTCAGGGAGTTCCTTTCAATTTGAATAGAGATACAATTTGCTCGGAGCAACCAATTTCACTTCAGAATTTGAGATCAATATTTATATATGTTAGTTCCTTGATTTAGAGACAATATCGCCTACAAACATTTGCCTCACATGGGCCCATGCACCAAAATTGATCTATTTACAACTACTGCTAACAAAAACAGATTACTTGCTATAGATGCCACGGAGCTTGGTTATAACAAAATGTGAAATATCACCATATAATATGAACCAAAACAAAAGCATGTTGGACTTGAACCTATGCAAAGCAATGGCAGTATCACCTACCTGCTGTCCTGTTGAGGTCCTCCCAACTAATTTCCCATGGACATTCCCCGCATACTACGCTGCAGCCCGTTGTTGTGCCATGACTTCTATGTGTGAGCAAATGCAAAGGATTTGTACATTTTCTCAAAATTATACGATTCCTTGGATGTGTAGGTGTGTATGTGAACTTGCTCTCAAGAGCAGAGGGAGCTCTGTTTGAGGGCACTGGCTTTTGATCAAAAGCAGTTTCCTGAACAGATTTTTTCTGTGGCTCACTTGCAGATTTGTCATCCATTCTCTGATGCTTCTCCAATGTTGATTCATCAGGTGAAACTCGTTGCACCTCCTGCCATTCAAAAGTTCTCCGATGTACTTCCCAAGCCATCTCCTGTTCCTCTTTTGACAGCTTTTCCTCTTCATTCTCTCGCAGGAGAGTTTCATGTTCATGACAGTTTGCAATCCATCTCCGCATAGCAAAAGTTTATTAAAGATGGGATACATTGCTGCATCAGAAAACAGCTAATTAATTGCATAAGGAGATGGCCGATGAAAACATGCAACATATTCTCAAAAGTTTTATTCTTGATGAGCATCTTACTCAGCATCTCAGCTTGTTTTATTGAACTGACTACATAAGCAATTAAATGAGTCCAGAAACAAACATTGTTCAAGATGATTAGCGAGAATTTGTTACTGAACTTAGATAACTTCTCAGGAGATTCTATGAAAAGACACGCTTAAAGACAACAATTGTAAAACTAGATCTGCTAAAGACGACTCCATGTGATCAAACAAGGCAAAACGTAACCAAATAAAATTTAAACAATGGGAGATTAAGATAGATCAAAGAAGAGTAAACAATAGGGATATACAAATTAGTTGTCCCACAAATATTTATCGACCAGCATCATCAAACAAGCTAACCATTAACTTAAAAGCAATATGCATTTTAGACTCAATGAGACTAGGAACAACAAAATGGAAGTGAAAAGGTCTGTCAATGTAGATATGAACAGAATATCAGGGCAATGCATTACAAAGTTAATCAGATAACCAGGAAAAGAAGAGTGTAATCAGACAAATATTTTGCTTCCTTTTGGTTGACATTGATAAGAAAAACCAAAAAGCAAAGGAACAACAAACGTTCACACAAATTTAGGATGATGCAAATAAAAACCAGCTTATATCCCACTTGATCCTAGAAAATAACGCGATGTTGCTAACAACGAGTAAAATACACATTTAATTGTAACTCGAAGATAAAACATTAATCTTTGACGCAAAAAGGAAGCATATAAACAAGTGAGCACTCTCAGTTTGAAGCTCGTCCAGAACATTTTCCCAGTTTTCCTTAAAACTCTCATCCATTTCTTCCGCCGCAGCCTTCTCCAACTATTTTCCCAATACTTAAACAAAGCAAGAAATCAACAAAAATCTAAAAATTATATTCTTAGAAACTAAATAAAATCCAAAATCAAAATTTTTACATCATCCCGCAAGAGTTTGCCGCAATTAGTCTCTAACTTCAGCTTACACTTTCGCAAACTCCTCCTCCGGCTCCTCTTGCGCCTCAGCAGCCATCCAAAAAAAAAAAAAAAAAGAAGATAAAATAAAAAGAAAAAAAAATACAATTCCACCTAAACCTTTAAAGAAAATTCTGAAATTTACGAATTTAAATGTACCTTATTCTCAACTTCTAGGAGTTTGTTGATAAGGTCTTCAATTTCTTGCTCAGTTAAGGTTTCCTAATAAACAAAATATAAAAAATTTTCATTCAAAAAACCAAAAAAAAAAATTTTTGGGGGGTGGGGGGGGGGGGGGGGTGTTTTGAGTGGGGAATTCGATTTGAGAAGTTGAGAATTGAAGTACATTGACTTGCCTTGGGGTGCGAAAAGCCGGCGTTTCAATCATCGGAATCATCGATGACTCAATCGGAACTCGGAAGAAGCGAATCGTTCTCCATTTCATCCACTTGCTCATCGTTTTCCATTCCCTCCTCCATTTTTCCGTTTTATAATTTCATCCACTTGGGTTTTTCTTGTTTTTTCTTGTCTCTTGCAACCCTTTTTTTTCCTTCCATTGTTTTCTAGGAATTAATGTGTACTGGTGCTCGCGTAGTTGCAATGGCATGGCCGGAGAGGCTTAAAACCAAGGCATTAGGAAAGAACGGAAAGAAAATTTTATGCCACAAAGAGCCGTAGCTTTAGATGACCGGACAGATCACGTTTTTGCATAGACAATGTCGGAGACCCTTATCATATCCAAAAAAAAAAAAAAAAATGCACCAATTAAACATGGAGAGAAATCATACAATTTTGTGGGGGAAATAGCGGCATGAATTAAATATAGCATTCCTACCAATATGTAGAGAACATTGAAATTGATAGAACTTTTCTTGCTTCTCACAAAAGAAGGGAGGAAACTTCTCTTGAGTTTCTCTATGCCTTTGAGTAATATATAATCATATGCTTCTATAGGTACCTGAAAGTTACATTTTTGGACAATTCTTTACTTTCACAGCGCCCAATACTTCTCTTTCAATTCGAGTAATCTTTAGACTGTAACCTTCTGAAAATTGATATCTTTATTTTTAGTGACTAACAACATAATATATGCTGTGAGATTTCAATGACTATCACAAATTTGCTTCTAAAGTATACAAGCATCTTGCTTGGGACTTGTCCAGGACTCGACCAGCATGCCTGATGAGATTCTTGGTGAGACCAACGCCTTGTAAAGTTTATAATTTCTAAATTGGCTGTGCTGTGGAGTAAATCTTGCAGGTAATTGAGTTCACCTTCAACAGTCAGTTTTTAGTTGTTTCAATGTTTGAGGAAAAAATTGGAAATATTGCAACTTCACGACACAGATCCCTCTCAATATGGAGGTCTTCTGGTGCAGTTGTAATATCCAATATTAGTAAAGGGCAAAAAGGTCATTTGACCTAAAAAAAAAAAAAAAAAAGAAGAGAAGTCAGTCGGTGGAATTTGGTCAAAAGAAACTTGCAGAATTTTCTGCAGCAAAAAGGAGGGAAGCAGCGAGAAAGAAGAAGAAAGAAAAGAGAGAAGAAAGAAAGAAAAGAAAAGAGAGAAGAAAGAAAAGAAAGAGAGAAGAAGGAGAAGGAAGGGGAAGAAGAAAGAGGAGGTCCGGCCAGCAGGAGAGAGAGAGAGAGAGAGAGAGAGAGAGAGAGAGAGAGAGAGAGAGAGAGAGAGAGAGAAGAAGAGAAGTAGGGAAGAAAAAAAAAAAGGAAGAAAAAGAGGAAAATTTGGATTTAGCTAGATAAGGTAAATTTTTATGCTTTAATCTTGTTTATTAAATAGATTATGATAAGTACATGGTATTTTTGGTGGAATTGATAGCATGCATAGAGTAGAAATTGAGTAGATGAAATTTTAGAGTTTAAGAAATTTTAGGAAATTTAGAGAAAAATGATTTCTTGGTATATCTAGAGTTAATAGTTTTATTATGGTGTTAATTTCTAGTAAGAGGAGGAAAAAGTTGATTTGAGAAATTAAAGTTGAGCTTTGATTATAGTTTAGGCCATGTAAAATGGGTAAGTGATTGAGTTAAGCCTTGGGGTTAGATTAAAGTTAGAGTATTATTTTTCTAATGTATTTTAGTGGTTAATTTTGATGGATATGTTATATAATAGATTCAAGAGAGCAAGTGGCGGAGGAAGCCGCTTAAGAAGGAGACTCTACTACGAGATTTTTGGTGCATAGTCTAATTGAGGTAAGTGTAATACATATTATGAATCACTAGTACCATGTATTGCTTGCAAAACATTTTGTGAGTATTTTAAAGTATGCAAATTGTATAAATTGAAATTGATATACATATTTGTTGTTAAATGGATGTACTTTGAGAGAATGCATACAAAATAGTTTATTTTGTAAATGAAAGTTTAAATGAGGTTGCAAAGTAATTAAAAGTTGTCGATTTATGTTGAGTTATGAGATAACGCATTTGGCATATTTCGAAGTTTATTTTCATATATTGTTACGATTTTGACATAAAGATTGAGAAAGAAAATGATTGTTTATGACAATGATTTTTGTCAAATAAGATTGAAAGGATTTTAGTTGTGAAAATGATTTGGAAGTAACTCTGTGCAGAGCTAACTAAAACTAACAGGGTTATTGTTAGTCTGGGTGCACCTAGTATATGCCGGCTAGGGAATGTCCGCAGTGATTCCCTCCCTTCGCGGGATAGTATACCCTTCGGGGGATAGCCCTTCGGGGAACAGCCCTTCGGGGAACAGAGACAGATACCCTTCGGGGGATAGCCCTTCGGGGACAGAGTTACCCTTCGGGGGATAGTAGGTTCTGCATAGTTGTGACTTCGAGAAATAATAAAAGTTGTTTATGAAACTAAAAATGTGATTTATTGAATGTTTTATGTCATATATGATGACTTATACGGTTTTTATACCAAAAGTATAATTTTGAAGTAAATTGTTTGACAATATTTTACAATATGTATTATGCTTACTGAGTGTGAAAACTCACCCCTCAATAATTTTCAGTATTTTGTAGAAAGTGCAAGAGGTAGAACAAAAAGGAGAACCTCATAGCCACCCAATTCAGAGGTATTACCCGGTTATTTTTGTTGTTCCGGGTATAGGATCGTACAAGTATTATTGTAGCACTTGTGGCCATGTAGTATATTATTTGGTATTGTAAATGTTATTTTTGGAATAGTTGCTCCGTTGGTTGTAAGTTATGAATGTTGGGATATTTATATGAAATATATGAAATTCTTGTGGGCATATCTCTTTATGATTGAAATGGATGATTGATGGCTTGTGAATGAGGTGATATAGTGTATTGTGAATGTATTGGAATTGTTTGGGTTGGCTGAAATTTTGTGCAGGTATTTTTAAATTTTTGGGAAAGGTCCAAATACAGAGGAGATGCTGCCGAAATTTCGGTAGAATTAAAGGAAAGTTAGGCTTACGTGGTTTGGGGCGGTTTATTCCACCTCGAACTACGTGCCGGTCATGGCCTTTAGGTTCGGGTCGTGACAGCAGTGCAGTCAGATACAAGTTTAAGTAGAGATTCAGGGCTCTTTAATTCAACCAAAATGAGATTTGGGTCACCAGCAGAGGAAGACAAACCAAACTCGGTACATTGATGACTATATCACCCCTCAATTTCAAGAAAATCTGGAGTTTCACAAGTAAATAGGTAATTCAAGTTAAGAGTCAGAACACGCACAAAAAAAGATATCAAGCACTCGAAGATTATGTGAAATTGCAGTGCTAATCCATAAAAATCTACATAGAATGGATCACAGTCATACAGAGCCGCTGGAGACAACGTGTTTATGGATTGCACATTGCTGAGAAGCCAATCCTTTTTAACAAGTTGTGCAAACCAGATTTTTTTTTTTTTTTTTTATTGTTATGTTGATAAGGCTGCTAGATTACAAAAATGATCATCATAATAAAGACTTATAACATTAATCCATAGAGATTTCCATCTTTTGATGAAACCCTTGCTCCCACTGCATCTTCTGTTGGGAGAAAAGAAAGGATACACCACAGGATTGCGGATGGCAAACTGCTGATCCTATCATTAAAGCACAGAAAATTATTACTATGTAGGGATTGAGGTTGATAATTTAGTGCTGCTATAACACAACTAACCAATAAAAAGCGTGTGATTTTCAACATCATATTGCAATTAACCCATAAAATTTTCAACATTATTTAAACTATCTTCCTAATTAATTTTGATCACCAAAATTTTGTAAAAGCAAGTCGACAAGCAATTAATTTAACTGTCCTCAAGGCCTGACGTTAATTAGGTGTAACGATTTACCTTTCCCATTCCCCTGGTAGAAAAAGGACAAGAAATTAAACCAGAGAAGAAAGCACAAGAGGCAGAGATGCAACCATTTGCTTTTGTTTTTTCCCCCTTTCCCAAGAGGGTGGTGGAGAAATTTGTGCAAGCATGAACAACGAAATTCCGTTTTAGTTGATCAACACGTGCTAAGTTTCCCAATAATAGCTTGCTTTCTACCCAAAAAAAATACTTATATATGAAATTCTAACTTAATGTCTGATGCAGGGCATATATATACGTACATATTCAATCGGGCAAAGGCATAGTAAAGAAAATTTCTTGCCATTAAATGCATGCATTGGCACATGCAAACATTGAAAAGAATAATTTGGTCAATACAGCCATGGGGCTGTTGGACAAGGGCCTAAAAGGTGATGTGCTTTGAAGTTGTATATTATAAAATTTATTTGTTTGACAGTTTTGATTATTCATTACTAATGTATTTTGAAGTTAATTTTTCTCAGATTAATCATTAAACTATCCGAAGGCAGACTTTTGTACCATAAAGCTAATAAACTGTCCACTCAATTCTCTGGAAGTATATTATAATTTGTGGCACATTCTATGATAAATTTTGGAAACGAACAGAGAGTCGAGCAGTTAAAGCTGTATGACTCCACTCTAGAGGTTGGGGGTTCGAATCCCACCAATGCCAAATTCTCCTTCCCCATGTAATAGCATATGTTTATAAAAAAAAATGATAAATTTTCAGAAAATACTTATGCAACGTCTCTTGCATTCTCTCAATAAAAAGGAGAAAAATGCACCATGTATATATTGAACTAAATAAGGCTTGTAATTTAAAAAGAATAAAAAATGAAAAAAGAGAAAAATGAACAATGTGGCTTATATTGTAAAAAGAAAAAAAAAGAAATAGAGAAAATGCATCATGTATCGATTGAATTACATCTTGTATTGTAAAAAGAAGAAAATGACACATTGTATTTTTTCCTTAGCCAGTCGTGGGCTTATTTGTATAGAGAAAGTAAGAATAATTTTTATATTTTTTTAGAATTTTGTGGGTGCAATTTGCAAAGCAACAATATGTTCTTCAAAATTTTTTTTTTATCATCTATTCGTATTACAATACATGTTACTTCATACAAAGGGTGAAACTCTTAATGGTGTGATAAGTATGACTCCTAAACTGTTTTGCCTTTACTCTTTTTTATCTCTCCTCTTTTAAACGCCGCTTTGAATCCCTGACCTTGGCACAAGGACCTGTCCCTGTCCACTGGAGCAAGCTCCCGTGGCTATATGTTCTTCATTTTGATGTCGTGAAAACTTCGACAATCTGTTGTCTCTTCTAGTAGTTCAAATTTTACCTAGTGGTCAACAGGAGACTGCATTTGACTAAACCACAATGTTATTTTAATTTTTGTGGGTTTTGGTTTGAAATCAGTCAGTTACGTTGAATTAATTTGAGTAGTTGTCTTAGATTGTTGGCTAACAAACACAAAGAAAACATGATGATCGACTAACAGCACTGTGGCCTTTGAATTCAAATCAAGCCTATGCAGAAGACAACAACGTTGATTCAGATTGCTTTTCCGATACGGAACAGCAGAGCCCATCACCATCACAGTCACTATGGATTTGAGCAGCGACAAGGAAACTTTAGCCATTATTTCTGACCTAATGATCAATATGAACCAAATGCAAGATATTAATAGGCCTAATTTTAACTGGTATAAATTTTTTTTCAATAATGACAAAGAATTTCCTTGAGTAATATATATGCGTGGGTTGGTTAATTGATAAATAACAATATAACATTTCTATAGTAAACTATCCTTAATACGCGTGGCAAATAGAAATGCATGTAATGGCGTGAACCCACCGCATAATTCAACAATTTTAAAATTTTCAATTCACTTTTCATTATTCACATTTATTACGAGATACTCGAGAGCAGTCCATATTTTCTGTCTAATTTTTTATGGTATCCAGTGATGTCTAATGTGAGATTACATTGTATCAATGTGAAGTTATACGAAATTACATCGTATCATTTAGTGATAATTTTGTATTATATATGGCTGGAGTTAAAAAATTGAATAAAGGATTTGAAGTAATATATGCATCCAACGTAGATATTCCGCTATTTTTTTTCCGTTCTGACATAATTTGCATTGGCAAAATTCAGAATTCAAATTTAATTGTACTAACAGTCCTGTTAAGGATTAAGGATTTTGAGAAATACTAGTATATGAAAAGAAGCCAGACGAAACTCTAATGACGTGAGTTGCAGCGAGGGAAACTACTAAGAATCATGCATCTGTCAAATATTTACAACGCTAATTTGAGAAATGCATCAAGAAAGTATATTAGAAGTAAATATACGTAACTATCAAGAACTAAAGTAAGTATTTCGTGTTTGTTGTATCTTTTTGTTGTGAAAGAAAATGGCAAAATTCTGTTACTGCTTTCCTTCCAGAGGAATGACCTGTTCAAAAAGACCGTAGAATCTGTGCCATGCAATGAGCTGGGATCTTGAATAAGTTTACTAAATGCGATGTTTTGCATGACTTCTGTCTGTTTTTAATTCAGGAGGTTGGTAAGAAATTTTTAGAGAGCTTTGACTAATTTCGTCTACCTGTTGGCATCAACACAGTCCGCATTCAACTTTGAAAGCTGAGTAGGAAAATTCTCCAGTCATTAGTGTGGCTGAGCTTGCTTTATCTCAACTACCGATGTACATGCATTCCACTTCCTCCATAGACCAAGTAAACGTTCAAGATATTTATAATTCTTTTGGTCAGTTAGTCATTTGCATTGATTGTAAAAGTTGCTTAAACCTTGTAGAACAAAGTACACTTGTCTTGAGATGATGTTTTATTTTACTTATTCCTGATTTAAAAACTATGTATGTATATGAACCTTTTATTCTGTTTCTTGGCAAAAATCTAAACTACTACCATAAGATATATTCGTTAAAATCAAATGTTCGAAAGAGGAAATTATCTTGAACCTTAGATTTCAAAAGGCAAAAAGTTTTCACCTTTACATTTCCATTTTTCCTCAAATTTTTTCTCTTGACAAGCAGAAACATGCAGAATATGACCTTTGAACCTAGTTCATTATTTCAGTCCTCCAGTCATTGTGTCCACATCAAACTTTAACGGATTCATATTTGACTTAGCATAAACTTTCTAAGGTTGAAATTGATGGTAAACACAAATACGGCAAGTACTAATGATCTTGATGAAGGAATCCGAGAATAGAGAAATCGGGATAAAACAAACTGTCTGTAGTTTGAATCATCCCAGAGGAGGAAAGAAGGCACAGGAAGAGGAAAGAAGGCACAGGAACACTACAATATGAAGGTTCTACAAGGGATGAGGGAAATCTACATAGAGAGGAATAAGCCTTATATTGCCATGATCTTCATACAATTTGTGTATGCTGGAATGTCTTTGTTTTCCAAGGCAGCAGTCACTGAAGGAATGAATCCTTATACATTTGTTGTTTATCGACAAGCATTTGCGACAATTGCCTTAGCTCCTTTTGCTTTCTTTATTGAGAGGTATTGTTAAATTATTATTTGCCTTTTGCAGCATGGTACACAAGCTATCATTTATTTACAGCAAATAATCAGTGTTACTCCTCTGAATCTATAGAAACAAGTCTGCTCCTTTGTCATCATTCCTACTCTGCAAGATATTTGTTACTTCTTTATGCGGGTATGTGGTTCATTTGTTATTTACTATGCTATTTACTTTGCTGTTGCCATGATGAGCTTAGTCTTTAGCTGAATTCATTCTTCACAGATTCTTATGTTTGTTTCTTTCGATGGAGCTTATGTGTGTGAATTTTCAGGATCACCTTGAGTTTAAACCTCTACTATTTTGCCTTGAAATATGTGTCTGCCACATTTGCTACAGCATTTACCAACACAATTCCTGCTATTACTTTCATTATTGCTGTTTGCATAAGGTATCGAAACAATAACCAATTGTGAATTTTCAACTTCAAATTACCTTGCCTAATTCAGATAAAAAAAGCAAAGTGAATCTTTCTAATCATTTTCAGGATTGAAAACATTTCAATTCGGCAAGTTCACGGAATAGCCAAGATCTTGGGTTCTGCAGTAGGTCTTTCCGGGGCCCTGTTATTTACTTTTGTGAAAGGACCTCCAATGTATCCATCCATTGACAATAACATCTCACGTTATGACACTAAGAATTACTCAAAAGAAGACTGGATAAAGGGTTCCCTTCTCATGCTCTTGGCCAACTTAACATGGTCTATATGGCTTATAATGCAGGTCAAATTAGAACCTTTTAACCTACCTTTTATTTTGGACAAATAAAGTAATAATTGTTCTCTAACAAATTATTCATTTATCAGGGCTTCATTATCAAGCAATACCCAGCGAAATTACGTCTAACGACTCTGCAGATTTTCTTCAGCTGCATAATGTCAGCAATTTGGGCTGTAGCCAATAATAGAAGCATAGAAGCATGGAAACTAGGATGGAATGTTAATCTCCTCTCAGTATTCTATTGTGTATGTTTGCTTGTGCTGCATTTGACAGTTCACAAATTGGAACTGAACTAGGAAAACATGCTTTTTTTTTTTGAGCAACCATGCATTATCTCTGTTTTGGAGTAAAATTAAAACGAAAAATGGGAGTCATTGGATTTAGTGAGGCACTGCTGCTTAATGGCAATTCTTTTGTCTTCATTTTTCTGAAATTATGTTGAAATTTTCACTTCATAGACCTCTCTAATATGTCGACCAATAGCATTATGCACGTGCAACTACCTGTTATTTCTTGCTTGCTGTTGTCCTTCCATGCAATCCGCATACTTGGCATTTGTGATTGAGTTGAAGTATTAAAATCCCTTTTATTTTGAAAATAAATGTAGGGCGTAATTGTGACTGCAATTACTTACTGGTTGCAAATATGGGTAGTTGAGATCAAAGGCCCTGTATTCACAGCGATGTTCAGCCCGTTGGCACTTGCAATAACAGCCATTTTCTCGGCACTCTTATTCAAGGAAACTCTACATTGGGGAAGGTGCATTCTTGTTCTGTTTTAGTACATAATCTCCCAATTAATTACATCATTAATTTTCATTATTATTTATGAATGTGCCAATTATTGCAGTGCCTGTGGCATTCTGTTGCTAGTCGTTGGTCTTTATAGCGTTTTATGGGGAAAACACAAAGAAGACAAAATGGAAACACGTGAGAAAGAAGAAGCAGCCAAAGAGGAAAAGACACTAGAGAGCATTTCATGCCAGTGACCATTCATTTTGAAACCAATTTGAAATTTCCTTTGTGTACATGAAATCAATTGAAGTCGGCAAATACTGCAATACTATTAAAATTCTATGTCTGTCTGTCTGTCAAACCATTATTTTTTACACGAGCTATTCTTATCTATTGGGATATGCAATTTTCCAGACTTGTAGAAAATGTACGAATTACATGTAGTGGAAGCTTCAATATTTTTCAAGGAATCCATTCTCGCAGTTCTCCAGACCTGTAGAAAATTTGCAAACTACATGTAGTGGAAACTTCAAATAAACAGAATTCAAGATTACGCTTGTATACCTGAGAATAATTTTTCAGGTTCCAAATACTTCGACCTTATTTTATCTTTTCCAAGTTTATTTATCTCCATCTTCAGAAGATGATGAATCAACAAGGTGTAGGAAAGGATGCTATCCAAACTCTGGGTTGGGCTAAAAGCTAAAATGTGATGCAAGGATATAAAGCCGTGGCCCCTTTTCACCTAGTGAATGGATTCCACTTATAGGCTAATGTATTTTGAAGTTGTCATTTAAAAAAATTTATTTGTTTTATTCATTAATGATGTATTTTGACGTTAATTTTTCTCAGATTTAATCATTGAAGGTAAACGATTGCGGGATAAAGCTAATAAACTGTCCCTTCAATTCCATAAGGATATACTATAATTTGTAGCACATTCTATGCATATGATAAATTTTGAAAGATACTGATACCATGTCACCTGCATTCTCTCAATAAAAAAAGAGAAAAATGCACCATATATTGATTGGAATAAAGCTTGAACTTTAAAAAGGAAAAAAAATGAAAAAGAGAAAAATGAACCATGTGGCTTATATTGTAAAAAGAAAAAAAAAATGAAAAATGCACCTCGTGTGGATGTGTGTATACAAGAATGGATATGTGACCAATCACCATTGCTATAAATAAACAAGTCTCAATGGAATTAAATTAACTTTTGTCATTTGATCTTCTTTTTATTGAGAACTTTTATTTTGCCGTGAAGAGTTCTTTTTTCTTATTGAATCATAGAGGTATATTGCCTTAACATAGAAATAAACCATTCTGTGGGGGTATAACCCATTAAAGATATGTTTATACACACCTCAAGAAATTGCCAATACTCTCCTCTTGTTTGATAGTTTGGTTAATAGCTTTTCTGCTCTATAAGTGTCTGTTCTCATCATTCTTCCCCAACAACGACTACATTGGGCTACACACCACATTTCTTGTATATATATTGGATTGAAATCAGTCAGCTACATTAATGAATCAATACCTTAGTAGTTGTCTTAGATTGTTGGCTAACAAACACACAGAAAACAAGATGACTACAAGCACTGTGGCCCTATGTATCTATGTCATGCCCATGCAGAAGACAACAACGTTGATCCATATTACTTTCCCCTTACGGAATCGCTCAGGTCATCACCGTCACTGTGGATTTTAGGAACGTCAAGGAACTTTAGCAATCATTCCTGACTTATTGATCGAGATGAACCAAATGTAGTAAGCCTAATTTTAATTTGTTTAAAGTTATTTTCAATCATGGCAAAGAATTTACTAAAGTAATATATTCAATGGCTGGTTAATTGATAACTAATAATGCAAAATTTGTATGCTAAGCTATTATTAATACACGTAGTAAATAGAAATTCGGGTAATGGTGTGAAGCCCACTGCATAATTCATGACCATTCTAAAACTTCCCATTTTCTTTTCCTTATTCACATTCCTTACTAGACCAATGACTATTACAATGTAGAAAATGCTATGATAACGAAGAGGTTTTTTTTTTTTTTTTTTTTTTGGGTAACGAAGAGTCACTGCAAAATTAGTAAATTTTTTAATGTTAAATAATAAGTTTTTGTTGAAATTTACTACTTTCTTTTTGAACAAAAATTTATCATTTTGCTAAGAGATATGATAACAAAAGTCATCGAATCATTGTACTTATAGTGCATCCAATGTAGATGGCCAGCATAAATTTTTGAGCTATACCTTTTTTTTGTGTGTGCATAAATTGCACTGGCAAAGTTCAGGATTCAAATTAAATTGTATCAACAGTAATGTTAAGGAAATAATTGCGTGCTCACCAACTTATTATATCAAATAGGAAAAGGAAGAATTAGCATGCCAATTCTCTTGCATTAAGCCAAAAACCGTGCACTACATTTTTCATGCCATGAACAAAACTGATACCCAGGAAAATCTCTCACTATCTTATGGATAAGGATTTTGTTAGATACTAGTACATGAAAAAAAGCCAGTCAAACTCTAATGACGTAACGCATGAGAAAATCTCAAGTATTTTGTGGCAAAATAAGAAAATCTCTATCTTGTGTTCAAGGATTTTGTCGCAGCAAGGGAAATTATTAAAAATCATACATCGGTCAAATATTTGTAAGGCCAGTTTGAGAAATACATCAAGAATATACATACCTATAAAGTAAACGAAGTATTTATTATATTTCTTCTTTTTTTTTTTTTTGCATCTTTTTAGATGACAGAATTCTGTCACTGATTTCCTTCCAGAGGAATGACCTGCTCAAGAAGACCGCAGAATCCGTGCCATGCAATGAATTAGAATCTTGAATAAGTTCACAAAATGTGATGTTTTGCATGACTTCTGCCTGTCTTTTATTCAGCCGAGATGGTAAGAAATTATGAGTGAGTTGACTAAATTCGTCCACCTGTTTGCATCAATAAGGACTACAAGTATTTCACACTAGATACAAACTGCATTAAACTTTGAAAGCTAAGTAAGTGGCTCCGCTTGCTTTGTCTAAACAACCGCCGTATACACATTCCGATTGTTCCACGGACCAAGTAAAAATGCTCAAGCCACATATTCTAGTCTTTGTGCCACTTGCATTTATTGTGAAAGTTGCTTAAACCTTGTAGAACAGAAATATACTTCACTAGTCTCAGGATGATCTTTATTTTACTTATTCCTATTCAAATTCAATAATATGTATGAAACTATTTCTTCAGTTTCTTGGTAAAAATTTGAAACAACTACCATCAGAATATTTCAGTTAAAATCATACGTTGAGAAGAGGAAATTATCTTGAACCTTAGATTTCAAAGTCTTCGCCTTTAGTTTTCCATTTTTCTTCATTTTTTTTCTCTCTTGACAAATAGAAACGCTCAGAATGTGACATATGCAGTCCAGCCATTGGTTCCATCCATCCTATATTGTAGTCATATTTGACTCAAGATCATGGTTCAAAGTCAAAGTCAGCAGTCGCGGTCGTAGTCACAGCATGTACTGTTTCACCTCGAATTCAGCATATCGGTCGCAGTCTCGGCGAGACGCATATTTTAAAATAATTTTTATTTTAAAATTATAAATAATCATTCAAAATATAAAATATGCTAAACAAAAATAATCAAAAAAATTAGTAAAGAAAAATTTTTAAAATGTACTATTTTTACTGATATAAAAAACATATCTTTAAGCATTTAACATAATACTATCACAAATAAAATCAAAATAGTTCATAACATAATTTTAAAAGTAACAATTGTAAAGTAAATAGAAGAGTAGTTAAAAGACTTAATTTTTTAGTGCATGCCCACGTTTTATAATTGTTTTGAAATTGAAAATAAAAATGTCAAGAGTTTATATTGTTCTAAAAATCTTCTAAGATTTGGTTGTTGAAAAATATATTTTTTTAATTTTTTTTTCTAATCTAAACTAATTTCCTATTTATTTTCTTAATTAAAACCCTAAATGTTATCTTTTTTTCTTCTTTTTTCTCTAATTCCCAACACCACTCCCTTCTTTTCCTCCTCCTTTCTCGCATGCCAATCCCTTACCCCCTCACTCCTCTTTGGCTCTCCTTCTCCACTCCACCCACCACCTACACGCCAACCACCATCCACCACCTATCTATGTCTCTGTCCCACTATCCCATCACCCATCGACTCCCTATCCTCTCTGTCTTTTCCTTTCTCGACCCCTAACTAGAATCGCCCCTCCCTTTCTTCCTTTGTCTCTCCCACCCACCAACTATAGCCTCTCAACCCCCTCTATAACCGTCAACTATCATCTGCGGTTTTGTCTTGGTGGTTTTGTTTTGGTGGTGATTTTGTTTTTGCTTTGATGGTGATTTTAGGCTGTTATGTGACTATTTTTGGTGAGGATTTGGCTAGTGGCTGTGGATCTGTGATTTGGTGATTGTGTAGTGGTGGTTAATGGCTGTGGAAGGCTATCATGGTGGTGGTTTTTGGTGGCCAACGTGTATTTTTGGGGTTTGGCCCGGATTGACTCGGTCGACTTGGTTATGACTTGGTCGATTTTCTTCGACTCGGTGGCAACTCGATCTGAGTCAACCGATTTTTGGTGAGTTCTCCGTCTCTGAAGTAGTATCGAAGCGGACTCGGATCGAAAGCCTCCGTTCCAGTGACGACTCAGCCAAGTTGTCTCCAACTCGGACAGAGTCTTTGAACCATGCTTAAGATAGGCTTTCTGAAGTTGAATTGATGGTAAACACAAACACGGCGAGTAAATGATCTTGCTTGTGGGATCGGAGTATGGAGAAATTTGTATAAAACAAATTGTTTGCAGTTTGGGACATTGCAATGAGGGAAAAAAGCATAGTAATACAACAATATGAAGGTTCTGCAAGGCATGAGGGAGATCTACATAGAGAGGAATAAGCCTTATACTGCAATAATCTTCACACAATTTATAAGTGTTGGAATGTCCTTGTTGTCCAAGGCAATAGTCACTAAAGTAAGGAATCCTTATATATTTGTTGTTTATTGGCTAGCATTTTGTCACGACCCGAACCTAAAGGCCATGACCGGCACGTAGCTCGAGGTGAAATAAACTGCTCCAAACCACGTATGCCTTAACTTTCCTCTAAATTCTACCGAAATTTCGGCAGCATCTCCTCTGTACTTGGACCTTTCCCAAAAAAATTTAAAATACCTGCACAAAATTTCAGCCAACCCAAACATTTCTAATACATTCACAATACATTTTATCGTCTCATTCACAAATTTCACACCATATTTTTCATAGGTTTATAACCTACTAACACAAGTAATCAATCATCTAAAAGTCCAGTATCAATCACCCATTTCAACCATAAAAAAATGCTCATAAGAACTTCATCTATTTATATATAAATATCCCAAGGTTCATAACTTACAACCAACGGAGCAGCTATTCCAAAAATAATATTTACAATGCCAAATATTATATCACATGGCCACAAGAGCAGAATGATACTTATACTATTCTATACCCGGGACAACAAAAATAACCGGGTAATACCTTTGAATTTAAGTGGCTATGAGATTCTCCTCTTGGTTCTAGCTCTTGCACTTTCTACAAAACACTGAAAAATATTGAGGGATGAGTTTTCCACACTCAGTAAGCATAATACATATTATAAAATATTTTAAACAATTTACTTGGAATCACCACCTTTGGTATAACTCTGTATAGCAATCACATATGACATAAAACAATCAATAAAATCACATTTTTGTTTTCATAAACAACTTTGATTATTTTTTTGAAGTCACAACTATGCAAAACCTACTATCCCCCGAAGGGTAACTATCCGAGAAGGGTACTCTGTCCCCGAAGGGCTATCCCCCGAAGGGTATCTGTCTCTATTCCCCAAAGGGCTATCCCCCGAAGGGTATACTATCCCGCAAAGGGAACGAATCACTGCGGACATTCCCTAGCCGGCATATACTAGGTGCACTCAGACTAACAATAACTCTGTTAGTTTTAGTTAGTTTTGCATAGAGTTACTGTCAAATCATTTTTACAACTAAAATTCTTTCAATCTTATTTGACAAAAATCATTGTCACAAACAATCATTCACTTTCTCATTCTTTAATGTTAAAACTTTAACAATTTATAAAAACATACTTTGAAAAACGTCAAATGTATTATCTTATACACTCAATGTAAATCATTCACCTTTAAATGCTTTGCAAGCTCATTTAAACTTTCGTGTACCAAATAAACCACTTTGTATGCATTTTCTCAACTTACACCCATTTATCAACATATATGTATGTCAAATCTCAATTTATATATATAGCATACTTTAAAATACTCACAAAATACTTTGCAAACAATATACAATACTAGTTATTCATAATATGTATTACACTTACCTCAAATAGGCTATGTACCAAAAATTCGAAGTAGACTTTCCCTCTTAGGCAGCTTCCTCTGCCACTTGTTCTCTTGGATCTAACATATGTATAACGATCAAAATTAACAACTAAAAATACATTAGAAAAATAATACTCTAACTTTAATCTAACCCCAAGGCTTAACTCAATCACTTACCCATCTTATATGGCCTAAACTATAATCAAATCTCAACTTTAATTTCCCAAATCAATTTTTTCCTCTTCTAATTGGATAATCTACACCCTAACAAAAACTATTAACTCTAAATAATACCAAAAAATCATTTTTCTCCAAATTTCCTAAAATTTCTTAAACCCTAAAATTTTATCTACTCAATTTCTATTCCATGCATGCTATCATTTCCACCAAAAATATCATATACTTCATCACAACTTATTTAATAAACAAGATTCAAGCATAAAATTACCTTATGTAATCTCTATACAATTTTTCTTCCTTTTTCCCTTTTCTTTTCTTCCCTATTTCTCTTCTTTCTCTCTCTCTCCCCCTTTCCTTCTCCTCTTGCTGGCCGGACTTTCCTTCTTCTTCCTCCCCTTTCTTCTTCTTCTTCTTCTTCTTCTCTCTTTCTTTTCTTTCTTCTCTCTTTTTTTTCTCTTCTTTCTTTCTCGCTATTTCTTTTCTATTTTGCAGAAGATTCTACTTGCTTCTTGTGGAAATAATCCCACCAACAACTGTTTTCTTTTCCTTTGTTTTTTTTTTTAACTATGGCCAAATGACCTTTTTACCCCTCACTTATATTGGGCATTACACATTTGCAACAATTGCCTTAGCTCTTTTTGCTTTTTTTATTGAGAGGTATTGTGAAATTATTATTTGCCTTTTGCAGCACGGTACACAAGATATCATTTATGTACTGGAAATAATAAGTGTGTTACTCCTCTGAATCTGTAGAAACAGGTCAACTTTATTGTCATCTATCCTACTTTGCAAGATATTTTTGACTTCTTTATGTAGGTATGTGGTTCATTTAATATTTAACATGCTATTAGTTTTCTGTTGCTTTGATGAGCTGAGGCCTTTGCTGGATTCAGTCTTCATAGATTTCTATGCTTGTTATTCTCTAACAGCTTGTAAATGTGAATTTTCAAGATCGCCTTGACTTATAACTTCTATTATTTTTCCCTGAACTATGTATCTATCATATTTGCTATGGCATCCACCTGCACGATTCCTACCATTACTTTCATTGTTGCCATTTGCTTAAGGTATCAAAACAATAACCAATTGAAAATTTTCAACTTTGAATTATCTTGACTAACTAAGATGAAAGAAGAAAAGTGATCCTTTCTGAGCATTTTCAAGATTGAAAACATTTCAATTCGCCAACTTCATGGAATAGCCAAGATCTGGGGTTCTGCAATAGGTATTTCGGGGACCCTAATATTAACTTTTGTTAAAAGTCCTCCAATGTATCCAGCCATTCAGAATAACATCTCACATTATGACACTAAGAATTACTAAAAAGAAGACTGGATAAAGGGTTCTTTTCTCATGCTCTTAGCCTGCTTAGCATGGTCTTTATGGATTATAACGCAGGTCAAACCAAAACCTTTTAACTTACCTTATATTGTGGACAAATAAAGTGATAATTGTTTTCTAACAAGTCTTTCATTTATCAGGCCTTCATTATCGAGCAATATCCAGCTAAACTACGTCTCACGACTCTACAAATTTTCTTTAGCTGCATAACATCAACAATTTGGGCCATAGCCAATGAGAGGAGCATAGCAGCATGGAAACTAAGATGGAATGTTAATCTCCTCTCTGTATTCTATTGTGTATGTTTGTCTTGTGCTACATTTGAAAGTTCACAAATTGGAAACAAAACTTGGAAGTCGTGCATTATCTCTATTTGAGTAAAATTAAAAAGAAAAATGAAAGTCATTGGATTGAGTGACGCATTGTTGCTTAATGGCAATCCTTTTGTCTTCATTTCTCTGAAATTATGTCCAAATTTTTGCATCACAAACCGCTCTAGTGTGTCAGCTAATGGCATTTTGCACATGTACAACTACCTATGATTTCTTGGTTGCTGTTGTCCTTCCATGCGATAAGCTGACTTAGCACTTGCGATTGGTTCGAAGTATTGAAACCCTTTCTATTTTGAAAATTAAAAATGTAGGGCATAATTGCGACTACAATTACTTACTGGTTGCAAACATGGGTAGTTGAGATCAAAGGCCCTGTATTCACAGTCACATTCAGCCCACTAGCACTTGTAATAACAGCCATTTTCTCGGCACTCTTGTTCAAGGAAACTCTACATTGGGAAAGGTTCATCCTTGTCATTCTGTTTCATTATAGTCTCCCAATTAAGTGCATCATTAACTTTCATTCTTATTTATAAATGTGCCAATTACTACAGGGCTTGTGGTGTTCTGTTGTTGGTCATTGGTCTTTATAGCGTTTTATGGGGAAAACACAGAGAAGACAAAATGGAAACATGTGAGAAAGAAGAAGAAGCCAAAGAGGAGGAGACACCAGAGGGCATTCAATGTCAGTGACTATTCATTTTGAGACCAATTGAAATCCTTCCCGTTCATGAACCATTGAAGTTGGCAAATACTGCAATCTATCTATATCTAACTCTCTTTAAAACTATAATGAATCTTGGTTGTTTTAGAGTCTTTGCATTTTGTGGTGTTAGTTTTTCAAATATGCCTAAAATACCCTCTTGTGCTATAATCACATACATTGTAGTCAAATTGTGGTAAAATTACAATACCCTTTACCTTCTTTTATAAAGTTTATTGAATTTAAACTTTGCTAATAATTAAAATAAAACGATTCTCTATACAAAAATATTTACAAACCCATCAATTCAATACTCAAATGACTGATAATACCAACAAATTTTAACATCTATTCATAATTTAGCTTTGACTTGTTAAAAACTAATGGAAAATTATTAATACAAATGCACCTGCAAATTCTAAGAAAACGTGCAAAGTATTAAATTGTATCAAGTTATGTTAATAAAATAACATAATTTTAAATTTCTAATTTTATTAAATGATTACACTTCAATTAAAATAATTTTTTGATGAATAAGTTGTTATAAAATATGGGTTATAAATAAGTACTCCATTAACTTGCACGTGTGTTGCACGTGTGTTGCAACGTATGTTGCACTCCACTAACATCTAGATCTATATTTATATTTATATTTCTCTTTAGAAGTATGGTAAGTCTTGATTGTTTTAGAGCCTTTGCACATTGTGGTGTTAATTTTCAAATATGTCTAAAATACCCTCTTGTGCTATAATGAAATTCATAGTTTTCAAATTGTGATGGAATTACAAAACCCTTGATCTTTACCTGTAAACTTTATTGAAGTTAAATTCCACTAG